>PUFA01000064.1:3077500-4277500 GCA_003508835.1 Eonycteris spelaea
TCTGGTAGCCATTGTTAAGAGAGCAGGCTTCAAATCAACTTAAATTTAGACATAATAGATAAACTATTATTTAAATCATAATGAATAAAAATCACTGCCTTGTACAGAGGCATTTATGCTGAACACAGAAGTACACTGGCATTCTTCTCCTATAAAATGCAACTATAAAAAAGATTAGCTATACATTTAAAGTGTCTTATTGGTCTGAAATGGATTATGTACATTAAATCTTCTGTCAATTGTGTTGGAGTAAGAAATAAGGAATATATTTTCATCTCGGTGCCCTGGATGTAGATATTCCAGCTCATATAGAGAATAAAGATACCCATGTAAGACAAAATCTCACTCTACACGTTATTAAAAGTTTTAGATTTGTTTTTATAACAACTGATGTTTTCTTTTGAAATTACAAAGACAAAGTTAACCTACTTCTTTCTAGTAATAGAAATATATAATTAGGAATAAAAATTTTAGCTTTACCTTAATTTTAAAACTTGATTCCTAGAGGCTATCCATTTAAATATAACACAGTCCACATTCATTAACATTTAAGTATAATCATATCTTACATACTTTTATAATGATATTAGGATATATTTATCAAAACTATGGGAAAAGTTTCTATCAGGGATTATCAAAATGATGTTTAGTGTTTTTTACCAATTTGATAGTAACTGCTCTATAATTACCTGGAAAAGATCTACTGCTCTTATCTAAATCTGCTACAATTATCAGCATGACAGACTAGTCCCATTTAAATCAATATTTTCCAATTAACATCGAAAGTACAAGGTTGATGTAACACCCCTTCAGAGCAACAACATACCTGGCAAAGGTTTAATTTGCAAAGAGTGCAGCTTGCATTCTCTTGGTTCTTACCAAATAAGCCATTTGGATTTATTACCAAAGACCAGTGAAAAAAAGGTCACCGTATCATTTTTTATTCCTGTCGTTGCAGTTAAGGACTAAGGAAACTGAAATTCCCATATGTACAGTTTTCTTTAAAGGATCCAAATATTCCTGCAAATCTTTGAAGACAGATATTACAAATCTTCCAGGACTTGAGGTGAACGTGCAGTGTGATCCTGCTAAAAGTAAGAATGGGCTCCTATGCCAATTGACTGCAACAGATCGCTCACTATGCTTGCAGATTAAGTGTTAGGGCAAAACACTTCAAGTCTGTTTTATAATAACATTATAATTCCTTTCTGATCTTTCTTTTGAAAAAGCTTCCAGGTGTCTAACAACTATCTGCAAACCATATTCTTATGCTACATAATTTACATCTCAAAATACTAAAAACAGATTAATAAATTCACTGTTAAATGATTAGACTAATTAGACTGAAGAATCACCCCAATTTTCTTTATAGGCTTTATATTTATAAAATAGATTTCAGTCTTTCTTATAAACATAAAAGTAATATGGCATCATTGTTCTGATAGGTTCAAAGTGCTTCACAAATATCCTAACAATTCCAAGGACTGTGGGTAGCAGGACTGTCATCCCTTATTCTTAGAGTGTATTGATCCTAAACTTTGACACATTAAATGCAAACATCTATTTTAGCTATCTATATAATAACATAAGCATTATCAAACATACTCTTGTATTACATGTAGTTTTAAAAAAGCAAATATATTCTAATGCAAAGTAATAAGCAAAAGAGCTTGAAATATATTAGCCTGTTAAATTCTATTTGTGCATTTCTTGGGAAAAAAGTGTGGGGGAATTGAATAATGAAAAAAAAAATAAAGGAAGTATTTTTTTGAAAAAAGCTATTACATTTTTCTCAGAGTTTGTGTTCAAATATATACACAATCACGTAGGCTCCTTTGGATTATATAATGGCTGGACTGGTAAGCCTGCCAAACTCCTGAGTTGTACTTTGAAAAAAAATATTTTAAGCATATTTGGAAAACAATGAACAAAACAATATTATATCTAAAATTTAAATTAGTAAAATGTAACATAAAAATCTTCATAGAACAATAGGAATAAAGAACAAAGAAATACAAATCGCAGAGATTCAGAGCAATTAAATTTGACTCCTACAGAGAAATAATTTCAAGAAACACCTGAAGCAGGTTAACTGAATACCTAAAGGCACAGAGATGCAAATGAATCATGTAAACTACTTTCCCTAAAAAAATATCTAAATGCAATATGGACTTGCATTAAAACATGCAATGACGGTCTTGACAAATGTTAAGAAAAATAAAAAGGTTTCAGTTATCTGTGTTTGTGAATTGCCTGAAATCTTTCCCGAAGATAACTTAGAGTCTATACATAAGGACCTATGAGGTAAGATTACCAAGAGTTGTTTTCCATGTCTTAGAAACTGTTTCCTAGCCTTCCAGCCTAAAGCTATCCTAATTTATATGAGGGAATATTAGAATGTGATTCAAAGCAGAGTTGGGAGTTTACTTCTTACCAGAAGTCCCAGAATATGGGAAGAGCAGATGTGTGTAAGGATTTAGTATGTGTACCTCATAACAACAAAGAAAGGTATCGTAATGCAGGATTCAAGAAAAGGATGAAAAAAAGGATGATGCAGGAATCCTTAGATCCCAAAGTGGCACATATCTCTGTAACTGACTCAAGAAAGGCAGAAGGACACTTTAACTTCCTCTGTCCAATGATAATCAATTCTACTTTAAAGACCTTCAGAGAGATATTTTTCCTGTTTACAAACCTTTACTACCAAGAAACTCTTACGGCAACCCAAATTTTTCATGTTTAAGCTCATTTCTTTATTAGTTGACATTGAGAAGATATGAAAAAAGTCTGCCATTATTCCCTTTATTCATTAAATGAACAAACATTTACTTAACACTTGGTGCTGGTAGTATTTATTGGTATTCAGCTCATAGTTGAGTGGGAGGAGGTGTGTAATTAGATTATTATATGAGATAAATGCAACAGTAGAGATATGTACAACATATTAGAAAAAGATATAGGAAAGAGAATTAACTTTACTGCTAGGAGCCGTGACAGAGGTGCTCAAAGAAGTCAGTGGAAACTAACAAGGGAAGAAGGGCATTTCAGGGAGAAAACAAATGCTTGACAAAGGAACAAAAGAATATGCCACATTCCTTCTATAAGCAACTTAGCAGAGTGGGACTACAGAGTGAAAAATGAGAGAGAGGTGAGAGATGAGGCTAGAAAGGGAAGGAACAGGATTTGCAATAACCTTGTATGAGACCATGTTGAGTACTTGCAAAGTTTATTCTTTTGGGTAAGCAGGAGCTACCAGAAGGATATGGAGCCTTCATATACTCAAATTAGTATTTAAATTATTTCCCATTTTTTCTCATCTTTATATTTTATAAGTCTATCTTTCCTTGTAAGTAGATCTTTGCTTTCAATCCTGTAACACTTTTTTGAATCCTCTGTAAATTCTCACTCTCTCTTAGCCCAGAACCAGGTACAACTCTCAAAAGGAGGTAACCTATACTAAGTACATGGACATTGTCCCATGAGCTACTCTAACATCAATTAGTAAAATAGCTCTGCCCATTATTCTTGGTATTCATCAGAGGGTCCCAGATTAGTTATATAAAAACAAAGTTCAGAAGGATAAAATATAAAAGTTCCTAAAGAAGTCCTAAATCAGTAGTCTCTTAAGAGTAAGTAACACTCTCTTCAGTAAACTGCAGATTTAAGCTCAGTTTCTCACTTACTCAAGGCTGAGGTCACTACTCGGTAGGAGCTTTTCTTTCTTTTTTTACTCATGGGCATTTTCAGTTTAACTAAAAATACAAAAAGCAGTGGATAGCAACAGGTATATCTCCCTTTATCAGCAACTTGACTCTCAATACCACAGCATACATTATGAAGGGCAAGATAATTTATAATAAATTTCAGACCATGATAAATTAAGGCACAGATTAAAGAACATAAGCAAGTGAACATCAATTTCACTAAATTAGTTGCCAGCTCTTTTTTTTTTTTTTTGAGTTAGACCTGCTTTTTATTTACCAGAAGTCTTTTGATCTCTCCAGAGTGAAAGGGATGCTGACACTGAAGTGAGATGGCATTAGTCATGGTTCCCTTACCCCCTTTACTGTGAACACCTATTAATTTGAATGTCACACAGGAAAAAAAACAAAAAAAAAACCCCAGAACAGAATTTTGTCTCTATTTTAAAAATGGAAAAACAGGTCCAGAGAAATTAAGTAATTTCCAGTTTTAATTAACATCAAGTAACTCACATTCAATTGCTCCAGAGATTAAAATGGGCTTTTCCCCTTTTTCTTTTGTCAGCCAAGTTGGCCATACTACTTTTCTAAATATGGACAGTACTACCGAATAATTCCAACCTGTATGTGTAAGAGCTACCTAGAAATGATAAAGAAATGCTCTAATTAAGAAAACAACTATGTCCTTGGAAAAGATATCAACTTGACATCAATTTAAATACCAAACTAAAAATCTGAAAAGTAATGGCAAGGTCTAACTTCCTCTGTATTTGTGAAACTGGACTTATCTAACATTTTACATTCTCATTCGTAAATTATTTCAATATTAGCTATAAGTCCCACAGAGTCTCAAGTGTCCAAACTAGAGCAGTAGTCCTAAAATGTACTATTTAGTTCATGAAATTGATATTCTTCACAGCATATCTGTATAGGGCTTATCTGAACAATGAACAGTAGAATGTGCAAGAAAGAGTTTTTAAGTTGAGCTTAAACTACAACTGAGTAGAGTTTGCATCAATACACCCATGCCACTTCTCTTCTTAAATGTGACTTTAACATTCCTCCCCTTGAGCGGTGCAGTCCACGTCTCCGCTCTTTAAGCCTGCGTGAATTTTGTGTCTTTTTGGGCGAACAATACGACAAAGGCGATGCTACATGATTTTTAAAGCTAGGTCATAAGAATGCCACATACATCCGCCTTACTCTCTTGGTACACTTGCTCTTAAATCCAGTAACCATGCTGTGAGAAAGCCCAAACTAGCCCCAGTGGAAAGAGCATATGGAGAGGCCACATGTAGGTGTCCCAACTGACAGTCTAGCAGAGGGCATAGCTGAAAACTAGCCCCAGACATCGTAGAACAGAAACAAACCATCGCTAGTGCCCTACCCTGATGCTTAACTCACAGAATCTATAAACATAATAAAATAGTTGTTTCATACCAATAATGTTTACAGTTTTTTTTTTTTTTAATGCAGCAAAAGATAACCTGAAAGAGGCAAAACATCTATGGGACTATTTAAAGCATAGTTTCATAAGCAATAGAGTGCAACTTGGCGAAAGTGGGAAACAAATGCAACAAAATGACCAGCCTGGCAGGCAACTAGCTGCTCTCTCTGAGAAAAACACTCATAACAATTACTACAAGGATATAAAACAACCAACCCAAATCACACCAGTGGCAGTTAAAGGCACAATGAGATATTGTGAGAGATACCATAATTATTATTCATCAACCTCAAACAACAGCCATTGAGAATTAAATGTCTTAATGTGACTAGGACTGCTATTATTGAATTCTGCAATATATTTCATACTGAGGCACAAACTAATATCAACTGTAAAAGAGGAGTTCTTTCTAGGTCTCTCTCCGTAAAACACACACACACTTAGAGATACTGAAACACAACACCAGTTTACTAGTTTAAATGGTTAAGTCTGATGGGGTGTGCTAAGAAAACAATCTGCTAAAAATATCCTTTTGGATCCCCCAAATTTCCTCAATTTAAAATATTTACCTTAGCATGTCACATTTTCAAAACATAAAGATTAAAGGGAAAAACCTTTTAATAAGCCATTTGTTATACTATCTCTTAGGGATAGATATTGTTACTATTTTGATGATTTTCCTTTACTGTCCTTTTCCATGCATATATGGAAAAAGTCTCTATTATTTCAAAATGGAGTTTCTATGCCAGAGTCTGTCTACAGTTGTGAGGATATGCACATATTTTTCAATATTCTTTCAAAACATTGACTAGATAATTTTAATGGCTACATAATAGATGTGTATTGTGTATATATATATATATATATATATATATATGTATATATATACACAAATATATATGTTTTCCCCTATTTGATCATTCTCCTATTTAGAGCAACCACCATTTGATGAAAATCTGCATATTGATCTTTGTCAGTAATATTATTGGGTAAAAGAAAATGAGCATTTCTTGATTACCTCTAGTTGCTTTCCAGAAAGGTGTGGCAAGTTACATGGTACCAGCAGTGTAAAAGAGTATCTAATTCCATAAAACATCACCTCCATCATGTTTCTTAAAATCCAAGATATATATTTTACAGACATAGTAAAATGTCACAGACATTGAATAAGAGCTGCTTTAGTAATTAACTTCTGATGTTGAAGTCACACTAATATAATTTAGCTAAAAGTTTTAAGTTTTATTTGGGAAATAAAAATTATAAGTAAAATTAGTAGTATCTTAGAAGAAATAACCAACAAAATATTTTTTTAAAGTTTGAAATAGAAAATAAATAATTTTAATGAAAGAATAAGCAGCTTTAAAAGTCAGGACACTTGAATTCTAAGCCTAGTTTGCACTGCCTTCAACCCTAAGTAAATTTAAATACCCTTTCCTAACTCATTTTCTTAATCTCTACTATAGAAAAACAATAACAAAAAAGGAAGGAAGGAAGGAGGAAGGAAGGAAGGAAGGAAGGAAGGAGGAAGGAGAGAGGAGGAGGAGGAGGAGGAGGAGGAGGAGGAGGAGGAAGAAGAAGACGAAGACGAAGACGAAGAAGACGAAGAAGAAGAAGAAAAAGAAGAAGAAGAAGAAAATACAAAACAATGCTTTAAAAATATAATCTCTGAAGTCATTTATTTAGGTTTATTTAGGCTCTGTTTTTAGACATGACTATGGGTAGTTCATTAATGTCTGTGTCAGTTTTCTTAACTGTAAAACAGGGATAATAATACTTAACTCACTGTTGTAGAAACTGAATGAGAAAATCCATGTAAAAGCACTTAGAATCCTGCTTGACACACAGGAAGTACTCACTGAACATTAGATGATAATTATTAGGATATGTGAAATTTGCACATAGGTAAAGTATTGGTTTTAAAAATCCACTTGGCAGACAGATTACTTAAATCTCAGGTGTTTTGATTTTAAAATCAACACACTTTAAAACTATAAAGCTGTAAGTTTTCCATAACTTTTTAGCGCCTGAAAGAACTATGAAACAAAGTTTATCACAAACAATATATAATATTAACAAAATAACTTTCTTTTAAAAAATAATATTCTTTCTGTGGCTCTTCACTTGACTAGATCCTTCTCACCCATAAAATCTTAGTTTAAATGTCCCCCTCTCAAATTTTCAAGCATCCAACCTATTCAAATTATCCTCAAAATGGACCACAGACCTAAGTGAAAACAGAAAACCATAAAATTCCTAGATAATACAGGAGAAAACCTAGATGATTTGGGGTATGGTGATACTGTTTTAGGCACAATCCATGAAGCAAATAAAGGAAAAGCTGGATTTCAATAAAATTAAAAACTTGTGCTCCATAAAAGACAATGTGAAGATAATGAGAAGGCAAGCCACAGACAAGGAGAAAATATATGCAAAAGACATATCTGAATCACAAAGGACCCCAAATAGCCAAAGCAATCCTGAGAGGAAAAAAAAGGCCAGAGGTATCACTCTGCCTTTCTTCAAATTATACTACAAAGCAACAATAATCCAAATAGCATGATACTGTCAGAAAAAGAGACACCCAGACCAATGGAACAGAACTGAGAGCCGAGAAACAAACCCCTGTACATATGGGCAAAAAATTTTCAATGAAGGAGCCAAAAACATACAGTGGAGAAAGGAAAGCCTCTTCAATCAATGGTGTGCGGAAAATTGGAAGCCACATGTGAAAAAATGAAACTAGACTGCCATCTGTCACCATACCCAAAATTAACTCAAAATGGATCAAAGACCTAAATATAAGACTTGAAACAATAAGTTACATACAAGAGAACAGGTACTAAACTCCTGGATCTTGAATTCAGAAAGAACTTTATGAATTTGACCTCAAAGGTAAGGGAAGTAAAAGCAAAAATAAATGAATGGGACTATATCAAACTAAAAAGCTTCTGCACAGCAAAAGAAATCACTGACAAGACAAAGAGGCAACCGACTGAATGAGAGGAGATATTTGCAAACAATATCTCTGATAATGGGCTAATATCCAAAATATACAAAGAACGCATACAACTCAACAATAAAAAAAGAAACAATCCAATTAAAAAATGGGCAGAGGACCTGAACAGACATTTCTCTCAAGAAGAATATAAATGGCCAAAAGATATATTAAAAGATGCTCAACTTCACTAGCTATTAGGGAAATACAAATTAAAACCACAACAGGAGATCATCTCACATCTGTTACAACGACTATTGTCAACAGAACAAGTAATAACAAGTGTTGGGAGAGGTTGCAGGGAGAAAGAAACCCTCATTCACAGCTGATGGGAATGTAAATTGGTACAGCCACTATGGAAAACAGTATGGAGGACCCTTAAAAACTAAGAATAGAATTACCATTTGACCCAGCAATTCCTCCTCTGGGTATTTACCCAATAAACTTGAAAACATTTATCTGCAAAGATATATACACCCCGATGTTCATAGCAGCATTATTCATGGTGGCCAAGATATGGAAACTGAAGTATCCTATGACAGATGATTGAATAAAGAAGATGTGGTACATATATACAATGGAATATTACTCAGTCATAAGAAAGGATAAAATACTGCCATTTGCAATAACGTGGACAGATCTTGAGATTGTCATGCTAAGCAAAATAACTCAGACAGAAAAAGTTGAGAACCATATGATTTCACTCACATGTGGGATGTAAAACTGAAAGCAACAAACGAACAGGACATACAAGCAGAAACTCATGGACACAAACAACAGTTTAGTGGTTGCCAGAGGACAAGGGAGGTGGGGAGGAGGTAGATAAGGCTAAAGGGGGTAAAATATATTGTGACAGAAGAAAATTTAACATTGGGTGGTGAATGCACAATGGAATATACATATGATATATTATTGAATTGTATGCTTGAAACCTACATAATTGTATTAATCAATGTCACACCAATAAATTTAATTTAGAAAACTGAAATTAGAGTGTGTGAAACAGAATAACCTAAAAAACTGTTAAATGTAAAAGAACCCAACACACCGATAAGACTATTATCCAAAATATACAATGAACTGTTAAATCTCAACAGTAATAAAACCTGATTAAAAAATGGGCCAATGACTATAACGGAAAACTCTGCAAAGATTTACAGATTGCCAATGAGCATGTCAAAAGATGTTCTGCATGAGACGTCATCAGGGAGATGCAAATCATAAGAACGAGATACCACTACACACTAATGGAATGGCCAAAATACAGAACACTGACAATACCAAATGCTGACAAGGATGTGGAACACAAGAACCTTCATACATTGCTGATGGGAATGCAAAATAGTACAGCTACTTTGCAAGACAGTTTGGTGATTTCTTACAAAAGTAAACATCCTCTTACCATACGATTTAGCAACTATGCTCTGTGGTATTTACCCAAAGGAGTTGAAAACTTATGTCTATACGAAAACCTGCACATAGATGATTATAACAGCTTTGTTCATAATTGCCAAAACTTGGAAGCAACCAAGATGTCCTTCAGAAGGTGAATGGACAAATAAACCGTAGTATAGCCTGACAATGAGACCTTATTTAGTGCTAAAAAGGAAATTAGCTACTAAGTCATGAAAAGAAACAAAGGAAGCGTAAATGTGTATTACTAAGTGAAAGAAGCTCTTAAGAAAAGAGTATGTACTGTGCAGTTAAAAGTATGAGAGTCTGGAGAGGCAAAATTATGGATACAGTAAAATTATCAGGTTGCCATGGGTTAGGAATGCAGAGGGGGATAAATAGGTGGAACACGGATTTTTAGGCCAGTGAAAATACCCTGTATGATAGCATAATGATTGATACACATGTCATTATACATTTGTCTAAACCCATAAACACCAAGAGTGAACAATAATGTAAACTATGAACGTTGGATGATTATGATGTATCAACACAGTTTTATCATTTCCAACAAATGTATCACTGCAATGGAGGATGTTGTTAAGGGGGAGGCTATTCATATGTAGGTACAGAGGTATACAGGAAATCTCTGTACCTTCCCCTCAATTACACTGTGAACCTAAAACTGCTCTAAAAAAAGTCTTAATTAAAAAAAAAAAACATGCAGTTTTATGTGTACATGAGTTTGGTTTTAGGGCACAGTTGTCAAAGTTTTCAGATTCATAAAGAGGTTTGTGCCTCCCTAAATCTAAGAGCTTCTATTACTATGTTTTTTATTGTATGTGAAGTACTACACAAAAATACATATATAAATATGATTTAATATAGGAATGGTATATAGGAATATGTGACAAGAAAGAACACTGGCTCTGAAGTCTGATCAGGCTCAGGTTCAAATCCTAGATTCATCATTTACTGGACTGCAACCGTGTACAAATTACTTTATCTATCAGCCTTAGTTTTTTTCTGGAAAGTAGTTTAAATATCTACTTCAGGGGTTAAGTAAAATAAAAATTATGTAAAACATCCATTATAATACCAGGAATATATGGTAGGTATTTAATAAATGGTAGGCACCGTTATTTTATATTCTAATGTTTTCAACAAAATTAGCTTCCATGGACAAAATAAAATCTTAAAGTACAACTAAATTTAAAAATGTAAATGAACAAAAATAGATTATTCATGCATATATAGAAATTATATTCCAGGATCTTACTTTTCCTCACAGGCAATACTGCTATGTAGGAATAAATACAACATATTCCTTCAAGTATGACTTTTTAATTTCCATAAATGTACTAAAGTACCCATGATTACACAAAGTCTGTGGAAAAAAATAATTTAGCAAAAATATAAATAAATTTCAATGAACAACTATAATTTTTAAACCAATTCCTCACATCACTTCGCTGCCTGTTGCAGAGTGCTGTGGCTGCGCTGGCATTCTGCTTATTCCCTGCCTTTAAAGATGCATCTCTTCTTGCTTGCTCAAGCAGAACTCTTGCTCTTTCTTTAAGTTCTTCTTGTCGAGATAACAATCGATGCTTAAAAGCAAAGATATAGAATTAGAAATCCCAAAAAAGAAAAAAAAGAGCATGTCATATACATTTGTAAACAAATAAATGATTATACAATCTGTCGAAGTAATAAAGGTCAGGAATAAGATTGTACTCTTATGAGATTACCTACAGAAAATATGACTAAAAACTGTGGAATGAATACATAAGTCTTGATGTACAAGAAATATCTTTACTGCCTAAAATTGGATCAAATTTAGTTACATTTTTATTAGAACATATTCTCTGAAGGTATAAAGTTGATATCTATATTATATACATTCTTCATATTTGCTAATCCATAATGTATAATCTGGCAAAGACATTTTTAAAAGTTCTCACTTTTATTTTCATAGTCTTATAAAACTGATAACAAGGTATGTTCCAGATTTGTATGTTGAAAGATATCTGTGGCAATTCTTTAAACTCTTGACAATTAACATTTACAGAAAAATCAAAGTGATCATATTTTGCTTACGAAAAAAGTAAAACTGATTTTCTCTATTGCTTACCTTCCTTACAACAAAACAATTAAACATATTAGATTTGAAAGAGTATTTTCCTGGATTAACTTGTAATTTTACATTATATTTTTGGGTAATAATACGTAGTAACTATCAATGGAAATCAGCTCTTAAATGATGGCATTAACCGGAAGCACAAATACCTATACTATTTGTAGTTTAAATTCCTTTTTTTCTACTATAGTGGCTACCTTCTGGCTTTAGAGGGCTATTACTATTACTCTGATATTTCATTTCTTTTACTCCTCTTTAATTGCATAGTTTTGGTTCAATCAGAAGTATCATTCATGGTCAAGGAAGAGGTGAACCAGAACACCTATTACTTTATTTGGTATAATATAAAATTTTATTAAAGATTTATCATGTATATCATTTTTTAGTCTCTTTACAACCTTTATATTTTAATATAACAATTTTAAACCTTTGTCTATAATCTTAAGCAAGAAAAGGTTTTTCTTAAAGTGTACAATTCAGTGGATTTTAGTATATTCACAGGTTTATGAACCATCAACACTAATTCCAGAACATTTTCATCACCCAAGGTTTTAAGAGGATTAAATAAAAAATCTTAACTTAAAAGATACAATTGAAATGTATCAATGATAATGATAGATTCTGAGTTCATGTTGATAAGACAGAAAAAACTGGTCACTGCATTTGAACTGGTTACAAGTCAATGCTTCCTCAAAAACAGACAATATTAGTTAAGTGAACATTGAATTTGCAGTCAAAACATCAAGCTGTTAATCCTTCTCCCACTAATAATAAGTAATGTAATACTGAACAGGTCACTAAAAAACTATACTGCATTCCATTAAATGATATTAAAGAATTTGGAGTCAGATAGACTTGGCTTCAAATATTAATTCCATTCACTTAACTGTGAGCAAGTTACTCAACCTCTTTAAGTCTCAGTTTTCTCATTTATAAAATGGAAATAAAAATAGACCAATTCTTTTAAGTATATTGTAAAGATTAAGTGAAATTGGATAAATATTAACTATATTTTAAAAGAAGGTATATCATCTTTAACATCCCACTAGCTCTAAAATTGACAATTACTTACAGTAGATCATCTTTAAGATCCCACTAGTTCTAAATTCTGTGATTCTATAGTCTGCCAGGGATTTCAATCAGCTACATAGACAGTGAAAAACTGCTCTGGTCTTTAAAGCACATAAATACAATTTTTTTTTCTGATTATAAATGCAATCCATATTCATTACAGAAATTCAGAAAATATGTAAAAGTAAAAAGAAGAAAAATACAACTAATTGAAGGCATCATACTCCCTGATTTCAGAATATATTACGAAGCTATAGTAATCAAAACAGTATGGTACCAGCATAAAAACAGTCACATAGATATACTGAAAGTCAATTATAGTTTTGTTTTTTTTTTTTTAAAGCAAAAGTTAAATAATAGAGATATAGATGAATGGAACAAAATAGAGAGCCCAGAATTAAACCCATACATATATGGTCAATTAATTTATGACAAAGGAGGCAAGAATATACAGTGGAAAAAGAATTGTCTCTTCAATAAATAGTTTTGGGGAAACTGAACAGCCACATGCAAAACAGTGAAACTAGACCACTACCTTACACCAGACACAAAAATTAACTCAGAATGCATTAACGTCTTGAATGTAAGACATGAAAGCATCAAACTAGAAGAAAACAAAGGCAGAACATTGATATTAATCTTGGTGATGATTTTTTTGGATTTGACACCAAAAGCAAAGGCAACAAAAGCAAAAATAAACAAATGGGACTGCATCAAACTAAAAAGCTTCCACACAGCAAAGGAAACATTTACAAAATGAAAAGGCAATGTACTGAATAAGAGAAAATGTTTGCAAATCATGTATCTGATAAGGGGTTAACACTCAAAATGTATAGAGCACTTATTATAACTCAATAGCAAGAAAACAATTCAATCAAAAAATGGGCAGGAGATCTAGACATTTTTCCAAAGAAGACATACAGATGGCCACAGGTATATGAAAAGATGCTCAGCATCACTAAATATCAGGTAAATGCAAATCGAAACCACAATGAGATATCACCTCATACCTGTTAAGAATGGCTATTACCAATAAAACAAAAGATAAGTGTTGATGACGATGTGAAGAAAAAGGAACCCTCGTTTATTGTGAAAATGTAAATTGGTGCAGCCACTATGAAAAACATTAAGAAGCTTCCTCAAAAATTTTGAAAAAGAAATACCATATGATCTAGAAATTCTATTTCTGGGTATTTATCTGAAGAAAACAAAAACACTAACTTGAAAAGATACAGTTGTCCCTTAGTATCTACAGGATCCCTCTGAGTGCCAAAATCTGCAAATCCTCAAGTTCGTTATACAAAATGTCATAGTACTGGCATATAACTTATGCATACCTTTTCATATATTTTAAATCATGTCTAGATTACTTAAATATCTAATACAATGTAAATGCTATGTAAATAGTTGTTATACTGTATTGTTTAGGGAATAATGGCAGAGAAAAAAGTATCTGTACATATTTAGTATAGATGCAACCACTGTAGGCATAACAACACAGCACATACCAACAACAATGCAATATTTTTGTTCTCAGCATTTTTTAATAGCGTTGGTTGAATCTTTAGATGCAGAGCCTGTTAATACAAAGGACCAACTGTATATGCACTCTTATGTTCATTGCAGCATTATTTACAATAGCCAAGATATGAAACAACCTGTGTCCCTCAATCGATAAAAAAAAGAAACTGTGGTATATACATACAATTAAATATTATTCAGCCACAATAAAAGAACGAAATTTGCCATTTGTGACAACATAGATGGATCCTGAGGGCATTATGCTAAGTGAAATAAGTTAGAAAGAGAAAGATAAAGATCATATGATCTCACTTATATGTGGAATCAAAAACAAACAAAACGCCACTAACCCCCTCTCCCAAAATTCAAGCTCACAGATATACAGAACAGATTGGTGGTTGTCAGGAGCCAAAGGTGAGAGGTGGGTAAAATGGGTGAATGGGGTCAAAAGGTACAAATTTCCAGTTATAAAATAAATAAATCATGGTGAATAATATTGTATTGCATATTTAAAAGTTGCTAAGAGAATAAATCTTAAAATTCTCATCACAAGAAAAAAATTTTTTTGTAACTATGTATGGTGATGGATTTTAACTAGGTTTATTGTGGTGATTATTTCTCAATGTATATACATAATGAATCATTATGTTGTATACTTGATACAAATATAATATTATGTCAATTATAGCTTAATACAAAATAAAAATAATTAGCAATGCTAATACCCAGATATAATTGCTGTAGAATCATGCTTTTCTTCCATTTAGTTTTCTATTGTGAGCACTTTTTCATGTCCTTAAACTTTTTTTTGAAACCATGATTTTAAATTGTCTACCTAGCACTCTATTAATATGGATGCATCATACTTTATTTAACTTGTCTTATATTATTGTATATTTAGGCTGTTTATAATTTTTCACTATCAAAAACAATGCTTTTATGAACATATTTTACAAAAATTCTTATATAAAATTCTGGTAACCTCCTTAGGAAAAATTCCAGGAGGTCGAACCTATGAGATAAACACTTTTAAGGGACTTAATATACATTGCTAAATTGCTTTCAGTAAAGCTCACTGCTTTACATAGAGCTATGATTACTCTTAGTACTATTATGGTAAAAAACAAAGAGATATTGTAAGCATAAAGTTTATGAGCAAAGACTTTGGAGTCAGACAAGGTTGGTTTTAAATTTAAACTTTAGCACTTATTATGTGATCTTAGGTAACTCTGTGAACTCCAGTTTTCCATATATAAAATAGGATTCAACCACTATGGGCTGTAAAGTTTAAGAGAGATGTGTAACATACATAACAGTAATCAAATGTATAAGACACTCAAATGGGCAACATTATGACTTTGTTAAACCTAAACAGCCTTAGTAAAAATTAAATTTCCTCTAATCTAACGCCATTATTAGATTTACTATTATTTTATGAACTACTAAGAAAAAAACACTGTCAATTAAACTCTAACATACCATCAATTATAAGTAACATCTTGATTTTAGAGAAGTTAAAATATGAAAAGATGTATATCTTAGAATTGATAAAATACAGTATAAAAAAAGAAATTTTTAATTGTTAAAATTTAGCAGCCATATACAAAATACTATGAAGTATTAGCACTCATATTACAACTTTTAGTGTTAGGCAATACTTCTGCCAAAAAAATTTTAATTTACCATTAGCAAAATTCTGACCAATAAATAAATGGCCAATAAACAAACATATATAAGTTGCAAATGGATGTTGCTTCTATAATCATATGGATTTATTGTACATCACTTAAATCACCTAAATAAAATCATAGCATGATAGAGTTTAGAGCTAAAAGGACTCTCGGAGATAATTTCATTTAACATGTGTGGAAAATAAGGTTTAAAAATTTAAATGACAAGTTAACATGTCACACTGGTAATCAATGGCAAAGCCAAGGAGAGTTTTACTAATTCCCAGTCCAGAGTATTTTAAAATTTTAAACTTTAATCGACTTCTAGATTTAACGAAACACATTTACTTTAAAAATCAGGACTATAAGAAAAATCTATATTGGATTTTAGAATTTAGGCTCACTGAATTCTGTAATTGTCAATCACTAGATGTCCATTGTTTATCTACTATGCTTGGACACGATCATGTCCTGAAAGTATTTTTGTCCTGAAAGCTGAGGTATTCAGAAGCTTTGTTTTGAGATTTTTGATTAGAAGAACAGGGACTTGCTTCATTAGCTACTGTATTTTTTTGATTCTGAGATGCACATTTTTTTTAACATCGCCAAAAACTTAAAATTAATGGCATCTTATAAGCTCTGTTATACAGGTTGTAGTTAAGATAAAGTTGCCAATGCCTACATATTCATGTGCTTGATATTTTTGGTGGCATGACTGCAATTCCTTGAGTTGACAACCACTTTAGTACTACTGGAGAATGAAACTTAACTCCAGGTGATTGTTTGAAAATCTTTTGTTGGGACCTTCAGTAAAGTCAAGAAAGTGCTATTATTAATAAGTATTACTGAGAAGAAAATCCCAGAGATAATGGTTGAGAAATGCTGTAATTCAGGGGCTATCCAACTTTTGGTCTCAGAATCTTTTATGCTTAAAATTATAGAAAATTTCAAAAAGCTTTTGCTTATATGAGTTATATCTACTGATATTTGTCATTTTAGAAACTAAAACTGAGAAATTTATAATATATTTATTAATTCCTTTAGAAATAGCTATAATAAACCCATTAGATGTTAACATATTCTAATAACTATTCAAAAAATACATGAGAAGAATTCCATTATTTTATATTTTTTGGAAATCTCTTTAATATGTGGTGTAATAGAAGGCAGATGAATTCTCATATCCACTTCTATATTTGATCTGTTGAGATATCATAAATCATCATGTAGCCTCCAGAAAACACCACTGTACACTTGTGAGAGAATGATGTGAAAAAGGTAAATAATGTTATAGTATTATTGTAAAAACAGTTTCAATTTTGAGGTCTCTCTGAAAGTCTAAGAGATCCTCAGTGGTCACCAGATCATATTCTGAGGACCACTGCTGAAACATGATGCTTTTGATAGCACAGAGGACAACACTGTGTGAAAAAACTGAACATCCAACAACTCTAAATCAAAAAGTGATTCAGAAGAGCTGGATTCTTAATTCTAATTCCAAATTGATTAACCTTAATTATTTTGCTTAAATTTTCTTTTTGTATTTACATAAGTGTTAAATGATTTAAAAATCCATGCCTAAATAAGTCTAAGAACTCAATAATTATAAAATGAAAATTCTATGTGATAAGAAAACCATGTATCAGTTTATTGGCAATGTTTTTCCTTCTTTGTGGTACATAAAATGGTATAATTTATGGTACCATAGATTCAATTAAATACAGTAAATATTGTAAAGTCAATCATGTACCATATTTCCCTTCATGAGAAGAAGTCTGGATGTAATGATGGGACTGAAAATACCAATTAATGCAACCTAAATATCTGAAGAAAATGCTTTAAATGAGAAATATTTAATTTGGCATTATACATTTTCAGAATAATATTCTTACTAAATGAAATATCTTTGACTTATTCTTACAGTAAAATATTGTTTTTATATTTTGATTTAAAAAGTTGACATTCTTTATCCTTCAATCTTGAAATTGGGATTTATATATAGGCTAAAAACTTTAAATAAGAGCAAGTATATTTCAGGTTTTTCAATAATGGGAATTATATTCACCTTTAATCATCTGTAACATTTAAAAATATTCTATGAATATACAAAGAAACAAAACATAGAATAACTACTTATTAAATATATGAATATATCATTCTAACTCACTTACCTGGACTGTTTTTGCAGAATGATCTGCATGATTTAAAGTGGTTTTATCAGCATCTGGATCAGACTCTGTCTGCCTCAGGGAAGTACGTTTTTTCTTCGCAAGATCTGCATCTCTATTGTATGAGTATCCAAGCTTAGATGTGGGAGATAAACTTGGTTTTTTGATAGGTGATTCAGGATCTGATCTAAATTCTAAGGATCTAGAATTCCCTAATTTTTCTTGCTCCAAGTTACTACTGATGTCTAGAGTCTGAAGCTTTTGCTCTTCTGCATCCTCACAAATAAATGATGGAGACACATCCTTATCACTAATGTCTAAGTCACTTAATTCTAAAGTCTCAGCCTTCAATAGTTTCTTTTTGCTTAACAAAACTTGTGCATAAGTTGAATCTGTATTGTAACATGTTCCAGGGTCATCGGGTATTGAAGTCCTTCCAGAGCTCTGCTGGGGCTTTTGGGGTTCTATGTCACTTTTAGTCCTGCGACAGTAAGAGGAGGCTGCGCTGGGACTAAGATGATCATCAGGAGTCTGATGTTCACTTTCTGACTCTCCAACCCCACTATCATTTACAAATACAGAGTCATCCTGCAATAAGAAGTTTACCGCTGCATTGACCGGCTGCTGCAGTTCAGGCTCCTGTTTCAGATCACTAAGCTCTGCATAGAACTTTTCCTGATCAACAGAACTATTTGTATCTGTTTCATAGTTTCCAACTTTATATGTGCTTTTACTGCTGTTTTCCTCTATCTGAACAACATTTAGTTCTTGGCCACTGAAATGTGCCCTTATTTGATAGAGATAAGTCATAACGGTCAGTTTGTCAGGAATTGCCAATAAAACCATATCAGAAGGTTCCAATAACCGGGAAATTCCTATGCTGGCAAATCCATCGTATGCCTTCAAAGAAAGGAAAAACAAAAGATAGAATAATTCAGAGATTCCATACATTTTTAAAATGGCAAAATAAGATGTTCACTAGACTTAAAGTATTCATTTCACAATGTATGGAAATACCGAATCATTACGTTGTAAACCCCAAACTAATGTAATATCATATGTCAATTAAACCTCAAAAAAATTTTTAAAAGTAAATAAAATTAAGTTACCATAAAAAAAGCACAATTAATGGATTTTTGTTGTTGTTGGAGAGTCCTTCATGCTACTGACATTATGCCACTTGAGCAGAGCAAAATTCAGTCAGAAATTTGTAAAAGTGGGGTAGATACCACAGAAAAAAATTTTTCTTAATAACAATTTAAATGTTTTTTTTTCCAAAAAATAAGCAAAAATAAGAGTTAAAACAAAAAAAAATCTTAAAATTTAATTCAAAGATAAGGGACTAAGGTATAAAGAAATAATTCATCTGGAGCTTTATCATTCCTATCATCCTCTCTTTTCCACGGTCATTTAAGTGCAGTGATTTGTGAAGAAAAAATATAACCAGCTATCCCAAAGGAACTAACTCCTAGATTACCTCGTATAAAATACAAGAAAATGCTATTTAAGCCTAGAAACATGGAAACATTTTTAAATGCCCAATTAGGTTGATTTTTCTAATTAGAAAAGCGACTTCATTTTCACTTCATCCATTTTGGAAAGAATGAAATGTTTTGAGTAGTACAACCTAGTTGAGAATGTGAGGCTGCATTGTATTATTTCTGTTAGCCTTTAAATGACTGTGGCATATCGGGTTTTTCTAGTTTTGAAGAATCAAAGCTGTTTCTCAATTTACAATTAATTATTAGTATTGTGACCTAACCCTTGAAAACAGCATTGTGTTGCTAGGAAGCATTAAAAATATGGCTAAAGGTTTAGGCATACACTTGGAAAAAGTAAGGACCATGTAGTTATAGTCTCGCTTTGGGATATGAAATGTCTAGTTTTTGTAAGAACCTAGATGTAGGATCATAACTCAAATTCTTTTTAAAAGAAACTTTAGGAAATCATGTAACAATTCAGAGCGAATTAATCCTTTGCACTTACACGTTAAAGTGCATTTCTACCTTTGAATTTAATCTTTGTCTTGTATTCTTCCTGTATTTAATAAATGTTGTAGAATAAGTTAGAAAGAAAATGAAAAGTAAATTGCGATATTAAAACCTCTTCAATTTTCACAGCACAATATTTCATAATATAAGGGCCTCAAAATATTTACTTGAGACAATGGCTCAGTTGGTGAGCATGTTTAGGCCTGTTTGTTATTTTACAGGTTTTAGGAAAATTAAAGTCATTTTCTTCCTCATGTGTCTTGACACCCTGATTGACAGACATCAATTGCAGACCATCAGGAAAAGCACCACAGGCAGTATTCTAAACATTTCCCAATTATCTAAAACACTGATATATTGGTTAAGATCAGATGTCACAGGTAAATACCTTTTTTATTTAGCACTTTTTACAGACCTGGGAAAATGATTAGTTTCCTTGTGGGGAATCTCCTGCTGGTGTTCTGCTTCATGTAGCAATTCATTTTATGCACACTAATTGCACTAAAAAAAAAAAACATTTAAAAACAAACCAGGTTTCTTATAAGTGAGGTCAAGACTTTATAAAGGAATTTTCCCATAGGTTAACCTCTTCTGCTATGGTCAATCACCTACCGTCTTTTTAGCTGTATGTGGAGGAAAAAAGAGGTCTTTCAAAGAAAATTGTCTTATTCATTTCTAGATGTTATTTAATTGGTAAGGAGAAGTCACTGCCAGTTATGTTATACATCTGCATGGAACTTAAGACAGAGGCATTGTTTCTTGTGCTGCTTTAACTCCAATAAGGGCAGATGGGGTTATCAGGAAGAACTATGTGAAGCCGGAAATAAATTCGCAGGTAGCAACTGATAGTCAATGTAGATATCAGGTAAGAAGTTGCAAAGTGATGAAAAGACTATATAACAATAATTATTTATTGAACTGTGCAATGAATAGAATCATCTTAATTAAAATCCTTTCAAAAAGCCATGATTATCTGCCCTGAAGATCTAATTGAAAAAAAATTTAATGAGATATTCTCTTCTATGTAGTTATATGTAAATCCAAGGTATGCTTATCATTATTAAGTTCCTGAAAACTAACGTAAAGAAGTGTGACTTAGGCCTTAAGAAAATTCCCCACTCTAAAAATATACAGCTAGGTAAAATCAATGCTTCCTTTTCAAAATTTCAAACAGTAACTTGAAGGTTTCACTTTATAAAAATAACTATTTATTTTATAATGCTTTTACCTGCATTTAAATTAGCTTAGTATTTTATTCAAATGCAAAAAATGCAGGTAAAGAACTGTCAGATTTAAAGATAATTTAACCAATGAAAAATAAGGCACTTTCACTTTGATAAACATGAGCTCTCCAAAATTATACAAGAAATAATTCATGAGAATGACTTACTTTGTAGCATGTCCACCATTAAGGTGATTTCTTCAAAAAAATTGTATTAATTTTTTAAGATTACCTTTTTTGGTGGCATATTTCAATATAAAAAATATGACAGTTTTAAAATGTATGTCTTAGGGCCAGTTTCATGCATTTGCAAAGAAATAAAAAAATTTAATGGCAATATGAACTTTTGGTTTTAGAGAACAATAAAAGTAAAAAAAATGATTTTGATCTAAATTCTCATCTGTTAACTGAACTTTTATCAAGGTTCCCTTTATAGACTTTTTATAATTGGTGATTTTAATTATCTAATTTAAAGTAGATAAAAATTTTAGCCTAGACCAGAAGTTACTAATCGCTTTGACTCATGAATCCTTTCAGCAATGAACTCCTTCTCAGAATAATGTTTTACATGTATGAATATATAGAAATGCAAAAGAAACCAATTATATTGAAAAATTAAAATATTAGCAAAACTCAATTTGAGAAATAGTAATATATGTGCTTTTTATCAATCTATTAACTATTGTAATTTTGAAGAAGTGATGAACTTAAAAGGTATTTGTAGATATCTACAATGTAAAGTGATATGAAAATATCTGAGATTCTAAAGGTGACAAAGTTCTCAGGCATAGCTAATACTACAGTGGTTTGTTGTCTAAATTCACCTGAAGGAAATGATAAATTTCAGCGAAAGAGTTGAGAAAACAAAATATATTTTTGCCCTAGCCATGATCAAGGACCCCCTGAATTCTATCCACAAGTCCCAGGTTAAGAACTCTTGTTCTAAGACAATACATTTTATTAACTTTTCAGTTGAAGGACTTAATTCAGTGCAAAAATAAAAACAAACAACAACAAAAACATTAATTGAGTACCTACTGTGTATTGAGTTAGGCACTTCCCTCCTTTTTCATGTCATGGTGCACATGGAAAATTATAATATTGTACTGCACACTGGGATAGTTAAGTCAGCCTGCTGCCTCAGTCAGCTGGCTCTGGTGGCTCTAACAATCTCAGCCCTTGCACAGTTACCCTGAAGCCTGAAAGGACCAATATCCCCTACACACCAGTTGGGAAGCTCTGAACTCAGTATATTAATTAATCATGTGGAAAAAAACTGTACGTTTACCAGAAAATGAAAAAAGGAAGCAATGTTCATATCTTTTTGCTTCTAGGAACATATACATTCTTTCTTGGCTTTAGGCTCTTGCCTTTATCCCCTTCCAACTGATTTTTCTAAACTCATAATAGTTTATGGTACGACAGCTTTAGGTATACTTTTTACTATATGATTTCACTTATATGGGGTATTGCAAGGAATAAAAAGAACTAACTAATCAAAAACAGACTCACAAATATAGTGGACAATTTGGTGACAGACAGAGGGGAGGGAGGTACAAATTAGTTGATAGTTGGGCATGGGGATGGGAAGCATGGCTGAGGGAATGCAGTTAACATTAATATGATGGCTAAGTGGAGGGCCAGGGGAGGTAGGGAACAATTAGGGGGATCATTTTAAGGACAATATAGATGTCTAACCAATATACTGTATACTTGAAACTAACTTAAATAAAAAAGGTAAGTGCTAAATAAAAGCAATATGCTTTAACAAATATTTAACAGCTAATGAAGTTCATGCACATAGTAAAATCTGATGTCAATCTGGCACCTGTGGTCTTTGAAGGTCATTACAAATTAGAATAAACCAAGCATCCTATTGGAACTGCAGGAAGCGGACGATCTTCTGTGAGCTGCAGTTTGGCCTCACAAAACAACTCCCATTCCCCAAATTAATAAAAGTCTGCAGTGAAGCCAAAATTGAAACAATGTATTTTTTTCTTGGCAATTCTTACCTTTTTGTTGTTCTCTTTAATATCTTGAGGATTCAGAGACTTGTAGTCACTGAGGGAGAAAATGGCACAGTAGGTACATACAGTATTTAATAAAACACCTGTTTTAAAAACAAACTGAATCTAAAAATTTGACACTCAACAGTACCAGAGTAACTAGCAATTCAATCAACGAAACTAATAGTGTGGAAAATTAAGAATGAATGAATGAATGAATGAATGAAGAAAGAAAACAAAGGAAGGAAGGAAGGAAGGAAGGAAGGAAGGAAGGAAGGAAGGAAGGAAGGAAGGAAGGAAGGAAAACTGTGATTACATGTTTCATAGCCTGAAACTTTCCATCTAAAAAAGAAAAGTTAAGGTAGGAACCAGAGACTAGCCTAGACAACCAAATTTACTATGAGGTAATCCCTTGTCAATGTACAAGAAGCTACAGGCTTATTTGTCTCATCTCGTTTTAACACTATCTCAATTTTCATAATAATTTGAAGTCAGTTCATTGTATGAGATTAAGGAGAAATTTTTTTAAAAAACAAAGGACTGTTTTTAGGTATCAAGAATTCTTTTCTTTCTGGCATACATCTCTTCTCTCAAAAAGAGGAGGTGTGGGTAATAAAGAAATATAAAGTCAAGTATTTCAGGATATGTGTTAAGAAGTTATTTTATTTTTTAAAGGTTGTCTATTATTTAAAAAATATAGGGAATGGACATTTTTCTACTTACATTAAATCTGGTCTAAAGTGGTGCAATATTGCACAAAAAGATAAACCATTTCTCCATGATGTAGTAAAATTGGTGATTTTTACTCCCCGGTAGTTCTTTGTAACTTCTTTGCACCATACAAGCAACGACTGACTAGCATTTGGCTTTCGTCCCAAAACAGGACTTGGTATAGGACTTGGCTAGAAAAAAAGAAAAGAGGAAAACATTAATCTAATGGAAGATGAAAATTAACATTAATTGACCTTACTAAATCGTTTGAGCCCTTTGATGTCAGTTTAAGTCCTTCAAAACTGTCAGTTCAAGACAGCTCTAACCTCCAAGAAAGAGACATGAATCTTAAGTTATTATCTTTAGTTTTAGCCTATGGCATTTGCCTGACAAAGAGGTAGATATGCAAAATTTTAAACTTATACATAAGAACAGGTCAGAGCTATAATGATGGAAACATTAAAATATTTAAATATTTCAGACTGAATATCTGTGTAACACACCCTAAAAAACTTCCCCCAAATGCAATCATGTACAAATATAGTTCCTTTTACTGAAAACAACCACATTTTATGATGGTAACTTTAGAGACAGATACAACCAAAAACTTAAAGAAACTTCTAAATGGACTTTAAATCTTGATATCATTTAAGAGTGCTGGCTATAGATATAAATAGAGGCCTCTAAAACAAGGTGAAAGGAGAATATTTATTCCCAATATCATTTAACTTTAACAAGCAAACAATTATTGCCACACAGCTTACTTAAGAAAGACCAACGATGCCCCACTTGACAAAAGCATGTTAGTGCTAAACAATTAAAATCATCAACCCCACATAATTATGACTTATGCATTCACCCTCCTCTGGGAAGACTACTAAGAAACACCAGGGATGCAATTTCTTACTTTTTATTACTGTCAGGTTAAAAAATGCTGTAAACAACCATAAATCTAGCAAAGTGTTATTCTTTAAATAATCACCTATATGAAGTCAATGCTAAAAATTTCACAGGTCATAGAAATCAACAAATTTGGATCAATTATATTTAATACAAATAAATAGGTAAAAACGGAATTTCCAATATAGTAAATATTTACCTTAGAGTAATAGATTTCTTAACTATCAATCTAGTGTATATAAAAATGAACTATTAAGTATCTTTTCACCTAACAGTGACTTTTCACTGTCACTTTCGAATCCCTCTAGTTACTTAACCTGGAAGTGAAGTAGAGAGTGGTCTGTGACTAAGGGATCAATGAACAAATACATTTTTTTCTTAGATTTTCTATTATTTAAGGAACTGTCATTATTTAAGTATTTTTCTGATCCAGCAATTCCTCTTCTAGATATATACCTGAAAAATCTGAAAATACTAATTCATAAAGATATATGTATCCCTATGTTCACAGCAGCATGATTCGCTATAGCAATATGTGGAAATAAACTAGGTGTCCATTGACAAATGATTAGATAAAGATGTGAGATATTACACAATGGACTACTACTCAGCCATAAAAAAAGATGAAATGTTGCCATTTGCACCAGCATGAATGGATCTTCAGAGTATTCTGCTAAACGCAATGTCAGCTGAAAAAGGACGAAAACATATAATACAGAATACAAAAAAAAATAACAAATGAACTAAAAAAAGCAAAGAAAACAAACTCGTAGATATAGACAACATAATGGTGGTTACCAAAGGGAAATGGGTAAAGGAGGGTGAATTGGGTAAAGGAGGTCAAATATATAGTAATGGAAGGAAACTAGACTTTGGGTGGCAAGCACACAATAAAGTATACAGATATCAAACTATAATGCTGTAGACCTAAAATTTATATAATGTTATTAGCCAAGGTTACCTCAATAAATTTAATTTTAAAAACAAAAAAATTTTCTGTAGTAAATTATATTATTAAAGCACTGATTCATTCCAAGCATGGGTAGCATGTACACGGGCCAGTTTATCTGCAACTATCATTACAATGATTCATTTTAATCACCAGTAACACATACACAGGTAATGTACAGATTCATTATCACCATGCTATAATCTAGAGTGGCTTTCTATACTTAAAAGTTATTAAGGAAAACATACAATATCACTGTGATTGTGAATATATTCTTATTTCTAAGGAGGCTCGAGAAAGGCTGGAAGAACTAAACTTTGGATTTACCCTAACACAAAACTTTTGTACTAAAACATCTTACAGGAATGCTTACTGCACTGCCATGAAAAAAGAAGTCATATGTATTGAAGAAACTTTGATGAAATTATAAGCCCTATAAATGGTCATGTTGGTTGCAGAGAAAGAAAACTGAAACACAGCGACTGTTCAATGAATCCTCTATTTCAGAACTGCTGACCTTTCATCTAATATTTTGCAGAGGGTAATAAAGAAATAAGCAGTTACATCATTTTGAAACCTTTAGTATATAAATGGATGAAACTGTTGGCTCCTGATTTTATAGTAAATGTGGCATGTTGCTTGACTCTCTCTGTCTCAGAGTGTTGTTGTAGTAACAAGATTTGCCTCACCCTCATCTCACCCATTATGCTCATTACCACTCTCCTTCAGCACTTGAATTCCTATTTTTGAGGGTCTTTTAGAAACTTCAAAGGCCATGAATTTCTCCAAGATAGTGAAAATTTTTCTTGCAAACAAAGCTAGACAATAATCTTGAAACTGTGCAAAATGGGCCTTGGAATTCATGGCAATGTATCTATTATGGGTATAAAGAAAAAAGCAGCTCAGAATGACTGTAATTTATTGTTTTCCAAAGAAAGGGAGACAACAAAATCTGGCCATTAGGCATAGAACAAACTTTCAAATATTGGAACAACTCTTAAAAATTTCTTTCTTGTATTTTTGTAATGGGCAGATGTATGAAAAGGCACATCTATTTAACATATTGGGAAAGCAAAGCAGATTATTACAGTTGTTCTTTTTATGCTCTGAGAGAGGAAATTTATAAAAGTCATTCTAATTATAACTTTATGGTTAGAATGATCAGTCTGCTCAATTATGGTTAGAATGATCACTCTCAATCAAGCCACTATATGGACGGAATTGCACTGATCTCAGTGCAACTGAGAACTATTGTTAAATGTCACTATCATGATTATGGAGCTAGTTTGAAGTGGTGACAGTTGAGAAGATATAGGATGTGAGACCATTGTTTCATTTAACAGTTCTATGTTCTACTTTGATCATTTTAATGTATTATTTCTGTTAACAGAGCATATTACATGTTAAAAATAGTAAGGCCACCTAGTTATTCTTGTGAACAATGGCAACATAATCGTCTTCAGAAAATCTAGTCAAAAAACTTGTTACAAAATTTCCTAAATTTTAATAGCTGGGAGAAATTTCAATTCTCTTTTTTCTGTTCTACTCCTCTGACTACAGTGCTTTCTCTTTTGCTGTCTCCCCTTCTTCCACTGATATAAGCACATATTCCTCTAGGTATTGCTCTAAATAGTTTTCTCTCTCCACACTTTGAGCTGATTCACTCCCAGGATTCCAACTTTCACTTTCATGCAGATGATTCCCAAATATACATTTATAGTTCAAACTATCTCAAGTTGACATTTCCAGCTGGCTGTCCTTCCTGCCATATAAAACTCAAATTCAATATGCTCAAAACTGTAATTATAATTTTTTCTTATAACCTGCTTCATTTTTATTATGCTTGCAAATGACACTGCTATTGTTCTAGTTATCTAGACTTTTAATCTCAGCTTTGAATTCCATCACCCCTTATCCCTTACTAGCTAATTCATGAGCAATTTTGATCTTACTGTTATAATGATTTTGTAATCTAACTTCTTTTGTCTAGGCTATTGCAAAATCTTCCTAATAAGTCTTTCTTCTTCCAAATTCTCCCTTACCTGATCCACTGCCATAGTAAAAATCTTCTTAAAATACAGGTCAAAGTTCCCAATGGCTCTCAAGAACATACAAAATGATGTCAAAATACTTTTGAGCACTGAATCCAAATCTTTTTTTAACATATCTACTCTCAAAGACGACTCTCACCATTCTCTAACATCTCCATGCTTTCCTGCCTAGCCCCCAGTCTCCCCACTTTCAGTCGCTGATCACAGAGATTGCCACCCTACTTGAAATATTTTGTCCCAATTCCACTCTATATCATCAAGAAAAAATTCAATTGTCATCTCCCACATGAAATCTCTTCTCAATTCCCAGTCAATAGGAACCCTTTTCAAGTTTGATTTTCTATGTCTCTCTTAAAGCATTTTTACTACAATTTATTCAATTCTTCCCTCTATGAAAAAGACTTAGAATTTATATCAAGGTGTTTCCACTCCAGAGCCTATGCTTGTAAACACATGTACTTCACAATTCGAGATAATTCACATTTAGGACCTTAGCAGAAACTGTAAGTTTCTTAAAACTAGAGATTATCTCAGACATCTTCTCTTTTTCAGAGCTTAGATCACTCATGCATGTTAAATTAATTAATTCAAAACAGGTAATTGATTCAAATTATTTAAACCCTAGAATTACTTTGTTAATAAAACCCTTTGCCCATTCTATTGGGATTTTATTTGTTGATTTTTATTTTATTTATTTATTATTTTAGGCAAGGCAACCCTTGGTTGACCTCACAGATTGCAAGGACCTTGTCAACTTACAACCCCTTATTTTTTATTTTTTACGCCTACAGTACCTGGTCTTCCCAGGTGGTCTCCTATCATCCAAGTACTAACCAGGCCCAACCCTGCTTAGCTTCTGAGATCAGACGGGATCAAGCTTGTTCAGGGTGGCATGGGTATAGATTCTGTTGGGATTTTAGATTCCTGGTTAGAACTAGAACTAATTAACTCTACAGCAATGAGATATACACTACTATTGCTAAACTTGTAGGACATTTTAGTCTCCCTGCTGCTGATCTGGGAGCCTTCCCCCTATTATTCCAAATTATTGCAAATGGTTGAGAGAACTTAGATAAATCTTAACATTTTGTGAGCCCCAGGCAACAGGAGAGGTAAGAACAAGAACACTTATATTCGTACTGGCTTTGTTATTCCACTACTAGACAATCAGAAAGATTATGTTATAATTAAAATAATATTGGGAGGAACTTCTGCTTACATTAAAGTAGTACTACTACCAGAACAATTTTTTAAAAGCTAAACAAAATATTTTCAGAAAACTTTCGAAGAAACATCAAATAACTATACCCAAGAGACTAGGGCCCCAGAGAGTAAGCGAAGCTCTCAGTGCTGCTTTTATAATGGCTGATCTAGAAGACTGAGTTGAGAAGGAGAGCTGTGTGTTGGTAGTCTCCCAAAAAGCAGAATGAGCCTCTCCACCCTCGAAGCAGAAAAAGTACAATAAAAATGGAGCCAAAAAAAAAAAAAAAGAGAGAGAGAGAGATAAAAATTTGGAATACAATAAAAGGATCAACAAAGTCAAAAGTTGCTTCTTTGAAAGGACAAAATCAATTAAACCTCTACTGTGACCAACCAAGAGAGGGAAGCAAATTCTTAGAAATATAAAACCTGGATAGTTCTATAACATAAAGAAACTGAATTTATAATTGAAAACTTTTGTATGAACAAAATTCTAGTTGACATCACTGATAAGTTCTACCAAACATTTAAGAATGAAATGTCTGAAGCATTACACAAATTATTCCAGAGAATTAGAAAAATGGGTTTATTTCCCAATTCACTTAATGATCCTTGCAAATTTAGATATCAAAACTCAATAGTACAAGGCAAAGTTACAGGAAAAGCCGTCATGAAGAGGAAAAGTCTCAATGAAAATATTAGCATATTGAATCCAGCAATTTATAAATTGAACAAACTGGATTTACCCTAGAATGCACATTTTACTTAATGTTTAGCAAATCTACTGAGGTATCTTGTTATAGTAACAGGTTATAGGGAAAAATATGTAGATACAATCACCTAAGTGCAGAAAAACATTTAATATAATATCCATTTATATTCTATAAAATAATCTTAGCATTCCTTAATTTGAAAAAAGCCTACTGCAGATATTACAATAGTAAAATATTTAGTTTTCTCTTTGAGAATGAGATTCTATCACTACTTTTATTCTACATTGTGTTGGAGATTATAGCTATTATATAAGGCCCAAAAAAGAAAAGTATAAACATTGGAAAAGAAATGAAACTATAAAATTGTTATTTTCAAATAATATAATATAGAAAAATCAAATGAATGTACAGATAATTAACATTAATGAGACGATTTAAAGAGGCTGCTGGAACAAAAAGAAAATTTACAAAACCTACTGCATTCCTGTATATTAACAAAAGCAATTAGAAATTAAAAATTTTAAAACCACTCATAGTGGCTTAAACATATCAAGTACTAAGGAATAAATCTACTAAATAAATCTATTAAATCTAATAAATAATGTGCATGACTTATTATAAACTCTATCATATTTTATTGTGAGAAAATATAGGAGACCTCAAGAAATGTAGAATATACCATATTAATGGATAAGAAGACTCAATTTTGTAAAGGTATCAATATTTTTCCCAGGGAAAGGGTTAACCAAGACCTAAACTCTTTCTTCATGAGGAAATGACGGTGAGTTTAACAACATTTCCAAAGAAATACTGAATTAAGAGTAACATGAAATGTCAGATGTTACCAGACAACACTAATTATTATAAAAATGACCCAATTTGGTTAACTACATCTAAACTTGGAAGCCCGTGAATAAACTATAAATGCCTACTAAAAAACAAAGGCCACAGCTTCCCTGTGTCTAGTGTGATACTTATAGCCAAATGATCCCCAGGGGATCTGATAGTTGCAGTATGGGCTGTTACAAGATCCTATATTTTATAAGCTAGAGTGATCTACATTTACCCACCTTACAACTAAATAGCTCATGAGGTGCTTGTGTGTGGGGGGAAATATGATGCTGCATTCTTGATGCTATAATGTTAACATATATATTAAACAGCTTAAACTCAGAATATCCAAAAACCTCTATAAATCAGTAAGAAACAGAGGTCGATCAACAGAAAAATGGGCAAAAACTGAATGTGCACTTTGCAAAAGGAGAAACTTGAATATCTAGTAAACATAAGATAATTTGTTCCATCGCATTAGTATTCAGAGAATTTCACAAGGCTCTACTACATACTCCCCCCACTCTCAGAAAGGCCAAAATTTTAAAATCTTTTGTTAAAATGAAATAAAATTTTAATGAAATTAACAATATCATGTGTTGTCTAGGATGTGGAGCAAAAGGAGCTCACACAGTGCTGATGGAAAACCACAATGGCATTATCCCTATGGTAAATTTGAAGAGATGCCTAACCAATGACCAGCAATAGGTTTAAATCCTATGAAAATATATGCGTACACAGAACAGAAATGTATGCTTACACATGTTTAAAAATGTTCACAACAGCACTGTTTATAATTTCCCAAATTTGAAAATAATCCAAATGTTCAACAATAAAATAGATTCTAAAATTGTGGTCTACTCAGATAGTAAAATACTAAACGTACATAGAATTACATGTTTAAACCCAAAACATCCTATTGAACAACAACAACAACAAAAAAAAAAAACAGGTAAAAATTCAAATACATATAATAAGATTCCATTTACATAAAATGAACAAAGTAAACTATATTGCTTAAAGATTTGTACTATATTTGCCAAAAAGCAAAGAACAAAACAATTACTATAAAATTATGGCAGTAATTATCTCTAGGTAGAGGAAAGGGTTAGGATAAGGAAAGGGCACAAAAGCAGATGACTGCTGGAGTGTTGGCAAACATCTAATTCTTGTGGCATTTTCGTAGATGTTCACTTAATTTGTTAAGCTGTGTATTATGTTTCATGTACTTTTTGAACATATTTCACATATATGTTAAGTTTCACAGCAAAAAAAGAAGTTAAAAATAATATTGGAATTGCTAGAAATGATAAAATAAAGATGGTGGTTTTCCAATTCACTTTGAAAATTACCTGAAGGTAACAAGTATAATGAGAAACAGAAAAGTAAGCCTTTTTTAACTTAAAAACTAAAAGACATGCATAACCTTGACCTGCAGTATATGGGGGGACATGCTAACAAATAAATCAACAGTTAAACTTCCCAAACTATCAGAAGAATCAAATATACATAAATCAAAAAATATAACTCACAATGTAAAATTTGTTTAATTTAGGAAGCATAAAATGTGATATCAGAACCAAAATCAAATACATATAGTAATTATGTAGAATAGAGAGAGTAGAGATAGGCCCATATACAATAGAAGTGAGGAAAAGAATGGACTTAAGGACTTGTGTGAAATGGCTTGTGGTGGCATTAACGAATGTTACTTTTTTATATTGTGTAATCAAGTGTGACAACATTTAGAAGATCTTCAGGAGTTGAGAATCAATATTTTCCAAATGAACAACGCATGATGTTATAAAACCATGCATTAATAAAATATCCATTGAAAATTCAAGACAGACCAATGTATTGTTTCAGATTCCACTCTGGAAATAACATTTTTGAGTTCTGGTGTAGTATTAAAGAATACAATTCCCAGTTATTTGAAAAGTATATTAAAATACTCTTATTTTTCCAATTATATATGTGAGTAAAGTCAGATTTTCTTCATATACTTCAACCAAACAACATATTACAACAGGTTAAAAGTTGAAGCTGTCTTCTATTAAGCCAGACATTAAAGTTTGGCAAAAGTGGGAAAAAATTCATTCTTCTTACTAAATTGTTTTTGTTTTGGAAAATATAGTCATTTTTCATTAAAAATGTAGTTAAAATGTATGTAATAGTTTATTATTGTTATATTAGTGAATTAACACATTTTTAAATTTTCTCATTTTTTATGTCCAATATTGTAAATATAAATAATAGGTGTAATTCACATAAACAAAAATTCTTTGTGGTCAAAATCAGTAAGATATTTTTTAATTTGGTAAAATACACATAACAATGTATACCATCTTAATCATTTTTAAGTGGTGTTAAGCACATTCTTAGAGTGCAACTATCACCATCATCCATCCCCAGAATGCTTTATCTTACAGAATTAAAACTCTATAACCAAAAACAGTAATTCCCCTTTCCCACAGCCTGTGGCAGCCACTATTTTACTTTGTTTCTATGATTTTGACTACTCTAGGTACTGTATATAAGTGGAATGATACATGTTTGTCATTTTGTGACTGGCTTCCTTCATTAAGCATAATGTCCTCGAGGTTCATTCATGTTACAGCATATGTCAGAATTCTCTTCCTTAAGGCTAATACTCCATTTTATGTACATGCCACATTTTGTTTGTCCATTTATATGTTGATAGATACATGGATTGGCTCCATGCTACTGTGAATAATGCTGCTATGAATATGGGTGTACACATAGATCTTGAAGACCCTGCTTTCAATTCTTTTGGGTATATATCCAGAACTAAAATTGCTGGATCATATGGTAATCTATTTTTTAAATTTTGAGGACGTTCTATAGTGATTCCATAGTGTCTGGAATTACTGTACATCATGACCAAGTAGGATTTTTTCCTGAAATGCAGTGCACAAGGTCCCTATTTCTCCACATCCTTGCCAACACTTATCCTTTTCTGTTTTTAGATAGTGGCCATTCTAACAGGTATGAAGTGGTATCTCAATGTGGTTTTGATTTGCATTTCTCTAATGATTAGTGATGTTAAGCATTTTTTTTTATGTGCCCAATGGCCATTCATACATCTTCTTTGGTGAAATGTACCCTTGGTGTTATACTCAAGAATTCATTGCCAAATCCAAGGTCATAAAGCTTCTGTGCTACATTCTCTTCTAAGAGTTTTATACTTTTAGCATGTGAATACAGTTTTTCCAGACCATTTATTGAAAAGACTGTACTGTTCCCATTGAATGGACCTGACACCCTTGTTAAAAATCATCTGACCATATATGCAAGGTTTATATCTTTGCTCTCTATTCTATTCCACTGCTCTATAAGTCTGTCTTTATGCCAGTACCACCTTATTTTGATTACTGTAGTTTTGTAGTAAGTTTTGAAATCAGGAAGTGTGAGCCCTGTAACTGTTCTTTTTCAAGATTGTTTTGACTAGGGTCCCCTAAGATTCCATATGAATTTTAGGATGAATTTTTCTATTTTTGTAAAAAGCTTTTCTAGGAATTTGATGGAAATTGCAGTGAATCTATAGATCTCTTGGGGTTATATTTACTTACCTTAACAATACTAAGTCTTCCAATCCACGAACATGAGCTGTCTTTCCATTTATTTTTGTCTTCTTTAATTTCTTTCATCATGGTTTTCTACCCTTTAGTATACAAGTCTTTCACCTTCTTCGTTAATTTCTAAGTATTTTTTTCTTTTTGATATGATTGTAAATGAAATTGTTTTCTTAACTTTCTTTTCAGATTGTTCACTATTAGTGATAGAAATTCAAGTGATTTTTGTACTGACTTTGTATCCTTCGCTGAACTAATTTATTAGTTCTAACAGATTTTGGTGGATTCTTTCAGGTTTTCTATACATATGGTCATATCATCTGTGCACAGAGATAATTTTAATTCTTCCATTCGAATATGGATGCCTTTTCTTTCTTTTAAAAAAAATTTGTCTAACTGCTCTAGCTAGGACTTCAGTACGATGTTAAATAGAAGTGGCAAGAGTAGGCATCCTTGCTTGGGTCCTGATATTAGAGCAAAAGCTTTCAGTTTTTCACTGTTGGGTATAATGTTTGCTATGTATGGGTTTTTCATATATGGCTTTTATTATTTTGAGGTAGTTTCTGTCTATTTCTGTCTAGTTTGTTGAATGTTTTTATTATGAAAGGGTGCTGAAATCTGTCAAATGCTTTTCCGTATTTACTGAGATAATCATGTGATTTTAATCTTTCATTATATTAATGTAGTATTGATCAATTTTTGTATGTTGAACCATCCTTGCATTTCAGGAATAAATCCTACTTGGTCATAATGTATAATTATTTTAATATGCTGCTGAAATCAGTTGCTTGGTATGTTGTTGAGGATTTGTACACCAATGTTTATGAGGAATATTGGCCTGTAGTTTCCTTTTTTGGTAGTGTCTTCATTGGTTTTGGTATCAGGACAATGCTGGCCTTTTAGAATGAGTTAGAAAGTGTTCTCTCTTCTTTAATGTTTGGGAAAACTCTGAGAATAATTTCTCGTTTTTCTTCATTAAATGGTAGAATTCACCAGTGAAGCCATCAGATCCATGTTTTCTTTGTCGGGACATTTTTGACGATTGGTTCAATATCCTTGAGCGATAGGTCTATTCCGGTTTCATGTTTCTTTATGATTGTCTTGGTAAGTTCTGTGTTTCTAGGAATTTGTCCATTTCATCTAAGTTATCCAATATGTTGGTAGACAACTGTTTAGAGTACTATCTTATAATTCTTTTTATTTCTGTAGAATTGGTAGTAATGTCCTCACTTTCTCTTCTGATTTTAGTAATTGAAATCTTTCTTTTTTCTTAGTCCATCTAGCCAAAGGTGTATCAATTTTATTGATTTATTCGAAGAACTAATTTTTGGTTTCATTAATTATCTTTTTTCAAAGATTTTATGTTTTAGAGACGTTTTAGGTTCACAAAAAATTTAGAAGACAGTATAGAGATTCCTCACATACCCTTGCCCTCTTCACATGCACAGCCTTTCCAGTTACATACATCATTCACTGTAGGTTACCAAGGATGAGCTTATGTTGACACATTATAATAACACAAAGTCCACAGTTTACCTTAGGATCCACGTTTGGTGGTGTACATTCTATTGTTTTTGACAAATATATAATGACACATGTCTATCATTGTAATGTCATACAGAGTTTTTTCATTCCTCTGTGCTCTGTCTAGTCATCCCTTCCCCTCTACCTCCTCCACTGCCCATCCTGCTCCTGGCAACCATCTATCTTTTCATTGTCAACATTGTTTAACCTTTCCCAGAATGTCATTTAGCTAAAACCACACAGTATATAGTCTTTTCTTATTAGCTTCTTTCACTTAGTAATATACATTTAGATTTCCTTTTCATGGCTTGGTAGCTCATTTATTTTTAGCACTAAATAAAATCTCATTGTCTGGATATACCAGTTTATTTGTTCATTCATCTTCTGAAGGGTATCTTAGTTGCTTCCAAGTTTTGGCAATTATCAGTAAGCTGTTATAATCATCCATGCACAGGTTTTTGAGTAGGCAAAAGCTTTCAAGTCCTTTAAGTAAATACTAGGGAGTTCAATTGCTGGATCATATGGTAAGAAGATATTTACTTTGTAAGAAATAGCCAGTCTTCCAAGGTAGCTGTACCATTTTTATGCTCCACATTCTTGCCAGCATTTGGTGGTGTCAGTGTTCCAGATTTTGGCCATTCTATAGATGTGTAGTGGTATCTTATTGTTTTGATTTGCATTTCCCTGATGACGTGATGTGAAGCATCTTTTGATATGCATATTGGCAATTTTAAATCTTTGGATAGTTGTCTGTTAAGGTCATTGACCTATTTTTTAATTGAGTTGTTTTCTTACTGTTGAGTTTTAACTATTCTTTGTATATTTTGGATAAGACTCTTATCAGAAAGGTCTTTTGTGTGTACTTCTCCCTGTCTGTGGTTTGTCTTCTCATCATCTCCACATTGTCTTTTGTTGACAGAAATTTTTAACTTGAATGAAATTCAGCTATTCTATTATTCTTTCACGGATTGTACCTTTGGTGTTATATCTGAGAAGGCATCCCCACACCCAAATTCTTCTAGGTTTTTTCCTAAAACACTTCTAGGAGTTTTACAGTTTTGTGTTTTCATTTAGGTCTATGATCCATGTTTTGATATAATTTTTGTGATGGGTATAAAGTCTGTGTCTAGATTAATATTTTTGCATGTGAATGTCTAGTTGTTCCAGCACCATTCATTCTAGAATTTTTCTATTCTCTACTTCATTTATCTTTGTATACTATTTATAACTTCCTTCTTTCTGCTACCTTTGAGTTTAGTTTGTTCTTTTTCCTGTTCCTTAAGTTGTAAAATTAGGTTGTTGAATTGAGATTTTTTTAAAAAAATTTAACTTAATGATGTTTTATTTAATCTAACATATTCAAAACATTGCCATTCCAATACATAATTCACTCATAGAATTATTAATATCTTCTCTTCTTGGTTTGGACTAAATCTTTACATTTCAGGCTACAAACCAGTTACAATAACACTACCTTTTAGATTAATAATTTTTTTAAAATGTATTAATCTCTAAATTATGTAGAAAACAAAATGTGGAATTATAAAGTGCATTACAGTGCCAGCTTTTACACTTGACCATGTATTAACCTTTACCAAGACTTCTTCATGTGGCTTCATATTACTGTCTAATGTCTGTTCATTTTGACCTGCAGGACTTTAGTATTTCTTGCTGGGCAGGTCTAGTACTAACAAACTCCTTCGATTTTTGTTTATCTGAGAATGTCTTAATTTGTCTCTCACTTTTGAAAAAAAATTTTGTCAGATACAGAATTTTTTGATTGATATATTTTTCTTTTAGTACTTTGAATATACAGCTCACTGTACTGTACCCTCCAAAGTTTCTGGTAAGAAATCTGCTTATAATTTTATTGTGGATCCCCTGCATAAGACAAGTTACTTTTCTCTTGTTGATTTTAAGATTCTCTCTTTGTCTTTCAACAATTTGCTTAGGTTGTTATCTGGTGTGGATCACTTTGAGTCCTTCCTATTTGTATAACTGAACTTTTGGTGTTTCTATCTTTCCTCAAACTTGGAAAGTTTATTATTTCTTCAAGTAATCTCTGTACCCCTTTCATTCTTCTCCTTGTAGGACTCCCATAATGGGTTATTGATCCACTTGACAGTGTCCCACAGGTCCCTTGGGCTCTGTTCACTTTTCCTTTTCCTTTCTGTTCCTTAGATGCTGTAATTTCAATTATTCTATGTTCAAGTTCACTGATTGTTCTGCTTGCTCAAACCCACCTTTGAATCCTAGTAAATTGTTCATTTCAGTTATTGGACTTACCCATCCCTAGAATTTGTTTTTAGTGTTTTCTTTTTAAGTTTTCTCTTTATCGATATTTCTATTTTGGTCATATAACATTTTCTTAACTTTTTTTCACATCTTCGTTATATTCTTTGAGCATCTTTAAGACATTCGTTTTAAAGTATTTGTCTAATAGGAACACCATGTGTTCTTTCTCAGAGATAGTTTCTGTTAGAAATTTTTTCCCAGTGGATAGGCCAGACTTTCCCATTTCTTTGTATGCCTTGTGATTATTTTTGTTGTTGTTCAAAACTGAATATCAGAATGTTATAATGTGGTAACTTTATGTGGAATGCCCCTTCCTGAGGGTTTGCTGGGTTTTGTTTGTTTATTTAATTGTTATAGGCTGTTTCCATGTCATGGACCAGCCTGAGGTATAAACTTAGGATCTTCTCAAGGCTTTCCTGAGCCTGTGCCCTTCTCTGGCCATGTATGGTGATTTTCTAATTTCTCCTGTATATGCAGTTGCCTTTGAATATACTCATTTTTAATGTCTAGCCCCCAAAAGAGGAAAAGACAAAAAAGGGGGGGAGGAGTAGGGGAAGCACTGACCCTTTAAGTCCCCCAGAACTTGTTTTTTGCCTATGGGGAAGGGGCCTGCAATATGGTATGTGTGTATAATAATGTCTAGCTACCTGTATGTCTGCATTTTTCTGAGCATAGGCTGCAATCAATGATCAGAATACAGATCTCTGCTATATGGAGGATTAGGGTCCTTACTATCCACCCTGGCTCCTGCAAGATGTGTGCAAGCTGCTCCAGAAATACGTGCATAGCTGCCTGACATGGGACTGGGAGGTAGTAGATGGGTAATCACTGCTGAGCCAAAAAGCTGAAATTGACCACAAATTAACCACAATTTATCCTCTAAGCCTTCCCCTGGAAGCTGAAAAGTTTCAACCGACTCCAGAGTTCCAAAACATTTCAATAATTGTCAATGCAATTATTGTCTAGATAGGGAGACAGATTTCTGGTGTTTCTTACTCTATCGTCTTCCTAAAATCCTCTATCTTCTCAATAACTTTTAAAAGTGTCAGGGCACTCTGAGATAAAAAGGTTTCAGAGTCACTGTTGTAGACAGTGCAGAAATGTAGGTCTGGGAATTACCATATTTTTAAATGACCAAATGAACTAGCACCAGGTTTCAGTGAATCAAAGCAAAATGAAGATAAGAAAACTAATTCGTGACTTGTGTTTAAATGTTATATCCTAAACTAAAGCATCAATTTCAGAAAGATTCTCCTTGTTACATCATTAATAAAGAATAAAGAAGATAAAGAGATGGAAAACACTGAGCAATATGCATGTGTCTGTAGGGTATATTTATATCTATGATGTTTCCTTGCCTAGTCATTAGTGAAATTTAATATTTGTAATCATAAATTTCCTAGGAATACAAAGGAATAGTATATGATTCCATGCCTATAAAAATGACAAAACAAGAAAAAAATCCATTCTATACTAGAGTATATGGACTACATAAATGCCCCAGTTAGACTAGCAGCTTTTAATACAATTATTTCTTTAAAACTCACTATTGTAGGTAGAAATCAAAGAGTGGTATGGTAGAGTTAGTGAAATTATAGGCTCAATGATTAGTATACAGGCAGTAACATAAGAAAAAGCAATTGCTAAAAAAGCAACAGAACAAAATATGTTATATCAGAGTGCTGGGAGCCATTCCTCCACGTATCTCTTATGCTCTTCACATCTTGCTGAGTTGTCCAAAATGAGAAATCTTGACTATTTTTTATCAGGCCATTCTTCACAGAAAAGCGAGCAGACTTTAAGCATGAGATAGCTCCCTCTGGGACAAAGGGCAGGCTTATTTAATAATTCCTATAAAAGTAGACTCCCTAAGCACAATATTCTTTAACTGTGATACAACCTCACAGTGTGTGCAGTATCCATTTGACCCTTTGTGTCACCTTTATGGGACCTGGTCACAAAGGAACCAACATAAATATGCCAATGCTATGCTGTAATAAAGCCCTTTATCTCTGACTCAGGAGTTTTATGTCTTCATCCAGCATCCATGAAACCTTAACAGACTACTTTGATTACCTTACAAATAGAATAAAATCCCAAACCTGATATGCTTTTTTAGGTCTGAGACCTTATTTAATATAACACACATGCAAAACATATGTGTTAATCCTAACACTACAGACTGAATTCATAAAATAGTCACATCTTGTCTCAATTCGGTTAAATAGGAATAAAAGAATTATGAAAATTTTAACTGTCTTTAACTTGCAAAGTACTTCTTTAGTGGATTTCTTCTTCAAGAATTAGAGGAAAGCTGTAAGCTCTAACATTATATAATTTTACAATGACTCCTTTATAAAATCCTTTGGGGTCAGTGATTTCTAAAAGAATATGTAGAAAGTTTTAGAATATTACAAATGAAGACACCCAATTATTTCAAATTACTAGGTTAAAATATAGGAACTATGATATCCTTAAAATAACAACAGCAGTAGATAAGCAAATAAGGAGTGTGAGACTACAGAGCAAAAAAAAGAAAAAAGAAAAAAAAAAGAGAAAAAACTCAAGAGCGAATGAATTTTAAGATATAGTACACTCATATTCTAAATTTGGGTTTTCTACATATATCCGTTTGTTTTACCCAAAAGCTCCAAACCACTCTTTTTCATCAACATCCAACCCATTTGCAAGAATATGTGAGGTAGGCCAACCCTAGCTTATTAGGAGATTTCTACCCATTTCTATTTTAGTCATTTTGCTCTGCTGCACAATTTTGCCAAAAATATTCTTATTTTCCAGGATATTCTTGTGGCTTTTCAATGACACTACCTGTACCTTACATAATCTAACAAGTATTGATCCATAGTACAGGAAAGAGGTGCTGCTGTTAGATGCATTTTTTAAGGGATATTAACTTAAAATCATGCATATTTTATCCATGTAATTTCTTTTTATGGCAGATTTTTTCCATAAAAAATAAAAATAAGTCCAACTCTCCTGTAAATTTAGTATAACTAAATCATACAAAGACTGCTCTAAGGGAAAAGTTATGTTCACAAGGACATGCAGCATAAGAAAAGGACACAGCAATGAGGTTAAGAGCATATAGGACTTTGGAGTCAGTCAGATTTGCATTTGAACCCTAGCTCTGTCCTTAATGTTTTCTTTAATAATATATAAATAATACTTCAGCTCTTTTTCTATTTCATGGAAATTTCCTTACCTATCATTTTTCTTTTTAACGTCAGTGATTTTAATTGTAATTTTTATACAGTCTAACTTATCAACTTGTCTATCTTTTGTGGTATCTTTAGCTTCTTTCAATTTTAGAAAGTTATTTTCCTTCACGAGATCTGGTAAATAATGTTCTTTTTCTCTTCAAAATAATTTCATTTTTTATTTAACCGTTTTAATACTTTCTTCTACCTAGAATACATTTCAGTGAATGGCATGAATTAAGGTTCTAATTGTTATTCTAACATCATTTCCTGAATAGTATTTCATTGTTCTGTGATGCTGCCTTTATTATATTTTTTAAGTGTATGTGTATGTCTGAATGAGATCATGTTCATCTCTGGACTAGACATTCTGCTTCAGTGACCCACTTACTCTCTTTAGCAGTACATTGTTATTTTATAATGTACTTTAATATCTTGTAGGGATAATCAACCCTCATTTACCACTATCTCTTTTTTGAATGTTTAAAAAAAATTATCCTTAAACATAAACTTTTTTCTAAATAAATTTGGAATTATTTCAATGCCATCTCAAAAAATATCCTGTTTGCATTCTTATTATAACTATGTAAAATCTAATAAGTATCTAGGGAAGGTGGATACCTTCACAATATTTAATATTACCATTTAAGTAAAATGATATAGATAAAAATGTCTAAGGCTCAGCCAGTATGTTATTTTATTCAGTACTTCTTTTTTCTTCAATAACATTAGAAAAAGTGAAAAATAAAGCAGAGAACTAAAATTCATGTAAATGGCATGCATATTTTTAATATTCAGGGCTAATCTACTTCCTGTAACTCTAAATATTACTGAACATATTTTAACTTAAGTGTTAGATATGTTACCAATTTATATATTAGTAAATTTAAATGGTAAATATTTACTTTAATAAATAATTGTAAGATTCCTCTTCTCCTGGTACACATTTAAAATATAACCTAAATTTCAAAACTAATTTTAAAGATTTCAATCAAAATTTGTATACAAAGTGAGGGAAAACTACAGCAATAAAGAATTTAAAAAAGAGATTCTTTTTTTATGATATACTAATGTGAATTTTTAAACATTCACATGTCGACCACATAAAACATAAATAGAAATCTTGATCTAGGAATGTTAGCCACTGGGAAAGTACATATTTTTAGATATTTCCAAGAGACACGTTTTGCTGTTTGGCCTTTATTGGACAAGGATAAATCATATTCAATTCTAGATGTAATTTTTGACTAAGTTAGCAATATATTTTTATGATATTAGGATGCTGACTTTTTTTTGCTTCTCAGTTAATTTTTCTTTTTAGATTTTAAAGGGAAGATTTTTAGAAGTATAATTTACCTAAAACAAAATTCACCCTCTTAAAATATACAGTCCGATGAATTTCGCAAATTCATACAGCATGAAACCAACTCAATATTTTTAATTACCTTACTCAGTTTTTTAATTTGTGCAAATTGTTAGCAGCTTATTCCCATCCTTTCCCTGACCCCATTCCAGCCCTTTCGCTCACTGAATACATAGATTTTAAAAGCTAATAAAGATGGTTTATTTAATGCATTTCTCAACATTGATAATTTGGAGAGATTATACATTTCAAAATAAAGCCTAAATTGATACAGTACAAATTAATTTAGTATAACATTTGGTTTTATTTTTATAGATCACATTAATATATTTTTGCAGGAAACTCAGAAAGATTAAAGGATTAACAAACTGGATTCATAGAATACCTGTTTTCTCCTAAGAATTCTTATTATATTGTTGGTTTCATGATAAAAATTCCTATCAACAAAATAGAAGGAATAAAATGTCACAGAGATTTTCACAGAGACAATTACAAACCTTTATATAATAGGTTTTCCAAGTGATTTTAGTATGAGCTTTTCTACTGTTTTACTCTTGGATACACTAAGGCTTAAACTTTTCCCATGATCATTTGGCTCTATAATTTTAGAAATAATTTACTTAATAGTTGTACGTTTAAGAGAGATTTAAAAATGCTTCAGCTACATTCTTCAATCTAAACAGGCAAACTGCCTTGATTTCAAAGGTTTAACACTTTCTTTCTAGGAACTGTCATATTGCCCAAATTAGCTTATTATTAGGAGATTTTTGTTATAAAAAGAGGATAAAAATGTGCAACAAAAATCCATCCCATCTCTCTTTTTCAGTCCTGTAATTATGAGCAATTTGATTTATCTGCCATGAATTCATTTACCTAGGAAAATCACATACAAAGTTCAGGCTATAAATTAAGTACTGGGTGGTAATGCTTTACTATACAACAAGTAAAAGCTTGTAAAGAAAAGAAGAGGCATAAAAAGCATGGCAAGTTTCACTACGAGGTAGTCTTTTTTAATGAAACATATTTACCACCTTGGGTACAAAGTAAAAGTAAACTCATAGCTGCAAAATTTTGTATTAATGCTTAGTGTGGCACACTACTTAACTGAAAGATTCTTAATTAAACATGCCCCACCAAAAAACCTCACCAAATTGCATTGGCCACCAAATGACTAACAAGTACACAACAGTTGGAAACTGTCAAAATATTTTACAGCTCAATTGTAATTACCAACCAAGTCTAAGCATGCCCCAAGTGGGCGTTAACTACATCTTGGGGGATGCAAAGCATTAAGCAGCACTCATTTTTGTGTGTGTGTGGTTTCTAATTTATACATTTAAAACTCCTGAATAACTACAAAGACTTTTGTTGTCTTTGGTGAAAAATCAGCAAAACATTAATACAAGATATAATAACTGATCATTTTCATAGATTCAGTAGTAAAAAGGGCCTTTTAAAAAGATCATCTGGCTAATCTCTTACCATTACAATTGAATATATTATTCGGTTATTTGCCTTTGAACATGTATTAAGTGATCTTAAAACAGAAGTGTTTTCTGTCATCCCATCACAATGGATGTAGCCAAAAATAAATGGGAAGGTGTGATTATGGAGAAATATCAATATAGAAGTACAGCTGGTGAGTTTCCAGAGGGAGAATGCAGACGTTTGCCATTTGAAGTAGGACAGCATCCAGCCATTCTTCCCTCCTCACTGGAAAATGTAGCAAGTTGTGGAATACAGCTTGAGGCTCTGCGAGCATCTAAATTTGATATCTTTTACCAATAGAGAAAAACTAGGTTAATTATTACTGACCATAAGCACAAGTGGAACAGTACTTCCACTGGGTATCATTATCCATACATTATTCTTACTATCAGTTGAGACAGAAACAGAAAGAAGAATTTATGACACAATATATAAACTTTGTTTTTCTGAATTCCTTAACTCTATCTTTCCCCAAGAGTTATCGAACAAGAGAGTATTCAAAAAGCAGATGAAGAACATACTCAGAACATTCCAGTGTTTAAATTTAAAATGGAATTATGTTATTTAATTTAAAATACACTTTAAAATGTAACTATGCTTACACAAAAAGCTTCGATTATATTTGTTTTATCTAAGGTAAAAGATAGGCACACAAGTATTAATTGTAAAGGATCATTTTACCTTTTTATATGACTGAAAAATTCCATAGAAAAATCAAAAGAAAAAAAATCACAAAGTAGCAGTCACACAAGCTATCACCCGTTTAAGTATAGTTATTCAATAAATTGATTCTAACTGGATTATAATGTGAGTTAATAAAAAAAAAGATTTAAAGAATTAAATACATTTGAAGTGTTATATAGTTCTTGGAAGAACCATAATCACTAAACCATTATGATCACAACTAGATGAAATGTTCAAACAGAACTGAAAATGATTAATGCCATGTGGTCAGAGTAGCTGAATGGGTTAGCTATCAATAGTGAGAAACATTTAAAAAAAAAAAATTTTTCTACACTGAAAACTTAGATACAAAGTTTGTGGAAGGAAGAAATGTATGTTCCAATAATATTAAGTAGGCTAGTGTCTCCAACTTGTATCACATGCTAGTATCAGGGGAAAAAAAGAAACACATTCTCATAGGTATACATTTATTTATGTATTATACACATGTATAACACATATACCGCAAGTGAAATTTAAAAAGATAAAGCTGACATTAGCAATTAAAATATTTTATTCAATTTATTCATGATATAAAAAGCATTTTTTCTCTCATTATAAAAAAGAACAATGTGATATAAAAGGCTTATTTTTGAAAATGTTGGTTTAATAATTTGAAAGTCTAATTCTAAAGGGTATATGTTGAAACCTGGTAAGGATAGATGACATAGCCAAGAAAGACACATCACACACACACAAAAAATCTAAATGCATAAAGTACATCATTGGCTGTGCTCACTAAGTCAGGATACTCATTTTTCAATTCCATCTACCAATTATGCAAAAGATTATTGTTGATATTCAACTAGTTTCTATTCCTCGATGTTAATCAGTTGCAGTTAAAACCTCAGTAATAATTTTTATTTGGACTTTTAAACAGGTTAGAAAATTGTCTCGAGGTTCTTAAAGTGTATTGACATGAGCGTTTACATAGGTGACACATTTTATTTTTAGCAACAAAATAGTATGAAAATATTTCTGTAGCAGGCACTATAGGCTGGCTGCTAACCAACATCCATTCTCCATGCCTGCTTCTTCTCAGGGATCAGGAAAATCCTGGCACTCATTTTTCCTAACTTATTTTGTAGCAAAGGATAGCCATGTGACAGTCTGGCCAATGCAACGTGAGTTTAGAGAAATATGAAAAACCAATGAATATAAGTGGAAGCTTACAATTTCCTGACAAAAAGATAGATGTAAAGCTTCCTCTTGTATTTGTACTCCTCCTTCAACAAAACACTTTCCATCTTCTACCTGACACACGACCCTCTAATATGGAGATATGCAGGCTGAGTGAAGGCACACATGTTAAGCTGCATATTAAATATTAGCAAAGTTTAATTTCTTTTCAAATTTTAGATTAAAACATACAGACACAAGTTTGAATATATTCTTCCAACACCCAGTGCATTGTCCTGGGCGCTCCTTGGGGTTACAAATCTCACTTTGGATGCTCCTATTTTAAATAATACAAAGGGCTAGATATGCCTAATAAAAATACCTGACTAGATATGCCTAATAAAAATACTTGCAACAATTCTGTGATTTACTGTAATCCATATTTTAGAGACCAGCCTTAGACAGTCTAATGGACTTGCCAAAAATTAAACAATGCATGAATGGTTTGACTCTAAATGATTTTTACAGTAATAAATTTCAAGACTGAAGAATATTTTTCTCACAATTATCATTTGAGTTAGAACTCTGAAGGATGAGCTAGTCTTCACCAAAGCCCTGCATAAATACAGCAAATCTGAGACTTCTAATGTCTACCCAAATGGATGTCTGGCTTAATCTGGATCTTTTCCAAGGCAAAACCAGAAACAAAGACAGGTCTAAAGTTCCTACAGTCTCAGGCTTGGGACTAACGTCAGAGACCAAGAATAGATACAGAGAGGCAGAAAGCAGTAGTTCTTGAAGTCTGTGGTTTCAGGGCTCCTCTATGCTTTTAAAAATTATGAGGACTCCCAGAGAGCTTTTGTTTATAAGTGTATATCTACTGATACCATATGAGAAATCAAAACAAAATTGAAAATATTTATTAATTCTTCTTAAAACAACAAAACTTACATGTCAATATATCTCTGTGAAAACTATGTTTCCTGAAGAAAAATAGTGACACTGTTTCACATTTCTTTTTTGCAAATTTCTTTCATGTTGGCTTAATAAAAGACAGCTATATTCTCATATCTGCTCCTGTTTTCAGTCTGTTGAGATGTGTTGTTTTGGTTGAAGCAAATGAAGAAAATCCAGCACACAAATATATAGTTGGAAGGGGAATTTTAAAAGACTTTCAGGGAATTGTGGATATTCTTTCTTTGATACTACACCAAAACTCACAAGTAGATGTTCCTTAAAGGTTAGTTGCTACAGAGACTATGAAATCATATTGATGAGCTATTCAAACTCTGTTATATTAAAATCCATTGATCTATTTGTACTCTGGAAGGCATTTTTATATAATAAAATTAATACTTTTTACTAATTTATAAAGGCATTCTTAAGTGAAACTGACTTTTTATTTTTTTTAAAACTGAAAGTTCATGCCAATCAAGAATACAATGACTACTACTAAAAGTTTGGTACCACTGCCTTGATTCATATGTTGGTGCCAGCAGTTTTACCCGCCACTGCTTCTGCCCAATCTGTGCAAATGTCAACAGAGTGGAAAAAAGCAAGTAACGTCTTATTACTATGAAAATGTCCTTTACTTCACAAATTGATCAAACTATCTCATGGACATCCACAGACCGCACTTTGAGAACAGCTAGCAAAGAGGATCACATCAAAGCAGATGTTTATTCATTCCCTGCACTAGGAACTGAGTACATCTTAGTGATGAAAATAATCTGTGCCCTCTAGTAGCGGTGGACCCAGGGCTGAAACTAATAGAAATTAAGAGTGAGAATTTCCTACAATTTATACTTTTTACATATTAACTTGGAAATCTGGATAGCTGTGGTTTAATACTATTACATAATAAATGGTACCAAAAATCAATGGCAATTTAATGTCTACTGATTCTTTTTAATAGCTTTTTCCTACATTGAAGTTAAATCTTAAAAGCTTGCAAGGAATTAGATGGTGATACATAATAGCAAGCAGATAATGTGTACCCAATTAACAGATGCTGAGTAGTACTGAAAAATGATTTGCATTACTGGTTCTTTCCTATTTTATTGTTTACAAATCAGCAAGCAAACGGGCTTGGGAGCTGTGTACTTTGCCTACAGCAGGGAAGAAGCTCCCAATGGCATCTGGCAATTTCCCTTCCTTCAGGAACACTATAGATAGGTACTGGAGAGAATGAGCACTCCCTGTAACTGTTAATTATTCCATTCATGTGTAATTTGTGGCCAGCTTCCTCAGCAACAAATGAAATAACTGCTCTGCCAAGGCAAGGAGGAAAATAAAACACAAGATTTAATGGGATCATCCAAAAGTTAATCTAACACCATATAATGTATGAGGTAGTGGTGGTTTCTATGTCCTTCAACTCCTTTAACATATACAGCCTATTCTAGTGGTTTTCAACCATTTAACAGCTTTGATCTCATAAAGTACATTATTAAAGAACCTAGATACCTTGTAGAATAAAACAATTTTTTAAATCCTGATGTTTTTCCAGAAAGTACATTTATATAGGTGTTTCATGTACGATATATTTTTAAAGTAAAAAAAATTACTTGTGTTGAAAAGACTTCCTACATTTTAGAATGTTACCTCTCTTCCTCAATATATATACATGTTAGATACCTCAGTTTAAGAGTACGCTGGAAACAAAAACAAATCTATCAATGACAAGAATTCATGAATTTTCCTTCTTCTTCAGTCCTCACTAATCCTCCTCACGTCCACTCCTAAATATTTGAAATTTGTTAAAGAAGGAAGGAAAAGCTTTAAAAAGCTCCAAGAAAATGTCCTAATACCTTTTTTTTGGTCAGAGTCTAGACAAATGCATTAGTAACTAGAACCACAACAACAATAGTAGCAGCAACTAGCATTTACAGAACTTCCTATGTACCAGGCACTATTCTGCATACTTTACATATATTAACGTATTTAATCCTCACAACAGCTCTATGAGATAAGCTCTATTATCCCTATTTTATAGATAAGCACACTGAGAGATAGAAAGGTTAAATAACTTGCTCTACTTATTAAAAGACATAATCTGTAGTCTTGGCAGTGTGATTACAGGCAAAACATATGACTTACTTTTTGATATAATCTCAGAATGTTAAAGATCTTAGGGAAGAATCAGAATCCAGAGAAATCATTCTCTCTGTAGCTGACTCTAGTACAGAAAGAACACTGTACAAGAGCCAGGGACTTGAATTCTAGTTTGGCACTGCAATTCAAACAGCTGCGTGATATTAGCCTTAAAAACATTAATTCTGGTTTTTGGTTTTATCATTTGTAAAACAAACAAAAGAGGAGTATATTAAAATTCACTTATTCAATTAAAATGCACCAAGCACCTATTAAGTGCTAGGCAAAATGCATTACTGAGAACTTGTTTTAACCCATGTAAAGTTTATCTTCTTAGTATCTCACAAGAGGACCCTGTAGCTATTTTAGCTTGCACCTCAAAACTTGGCATGCCTTTTAAGGATGAAAGAGATGAAACCAGGCTTTTTCAAAAGGTTTAATGACTTGTCTCATAAAGAAATTTAAGGTAAAACTACCAAAACCCTCAGCTATTCTGCCTACTTATAACAAAGCTGCCACAAGCAACAAATGTAGCACATTTTTTCATTCAACAAAAATTTACTGAATGTCCATTACATGTTAGGATTGGCAATAAAATGACAGGAAAAACAAGTCTCTTTCTTATAGAGTTTATAACACTTGCCACAAAGGAAGAACTTAAGTGGTTAAAGATTTTATTTAAAAATATGACCTGATATAGTTTATTACAAAAACAGCCTTAAAATTTTGTTTTTAGCCAGATTTCCATAGAAGTTTTATCCAACATTCTAAAGTTTGAGAGATGGTTCTTTAAACTCAAACTTACCCTTGAAAATTCTGATTTAGTAGGTAAGGGAGGGCCCTGGGTAAATCTGATGCAGCTGGGCAAATGGGTCACAGTTTATTTTTGCGAGTTTACAATTCTTCCTTCTAATCCCAAACATATTTTTCTTCCGGTACTCAGTGAAGCAATTTCGCTTAGGTATAAACCTTAGAATTTGCCTCAATTTCTAGTATTAAACAAGTCTTTCAGAAAACTCTGACCTGTTTTGACTTGGCTTGGGTTCTATATTGATTCTGCTTGTAAGAATTTACTGAGTAATTCCTCTAATTGGGACCTATAGAACCAGATTTAACTCTTTTGAGTTAAATATTTAATTTAGCACATATGTTTATGCATTCAACAAAAAATGTAGGCACTATTCTAGATATTTGGGATGTATCGATGACATAAAATGAACAAATCCTGCTCAGGCAGAATACACATTCTAAAAAAGTATATATGTAATATTTACCAAGGTAATCATTCTTTGGGCCATAAAGCAAGTTTCAATAATTTTAAAAGCATTTAAACCATACAAAGTATATTCTCAGCCACAGTGAAATTAAATTAGAAATCGAAGAGGAAGATATTCAGAAAAATGGAAAGTATTTGGAACTAAGCAACACTTCCTAAACAGCTCATGGTTAAAGAGGTCAGTGGGAGGGAAAGAGGGGGGAGGGGGAGGAGAAATTAGGAAGTATGTTGAACTAAATTAAAATAAAAAAAGACAACATGTCAAAATTTGTGGGATGCAGCTAAAACAACTCTTACACAGAAAAATATAGCACTGAATACCTATAATTGAAAAGAATGAAGGTCTCAAATCAATTACCTAAGCATGCACCTTAATTAAGAAACTAAGAAGAAAGGAAATAATAACAGAGTAGAAATCAATGAAATAGAAAAGAGAAAACAATAGAAAAAAATCAATGAAATGAACAGCTGGGTCTTTGAGAAGATAATAATATTGATAAACCTTTAGCCAGATTGAGCAGGGAAAAAAATGAGAGAGGTAATCTAAATACAGATTGTTCAGATATTAAGATAAAAGAAAATTATGAACAACTTTATGCCAATAAACATGGTGACTGAGATGAAATGGGCAATTCCTTGAAATTACCATAGCTCTCCCAGGAAGAGAAAGATTGCCTGACTAGATCTAAATTTATTAAAGGAATTTAACTTGTAGCTAAAAACTTTACCCCAAAGAAAACCCCAGACCCAAGTGGCTTTATTGGTTAATTCTCTCAAACATTTAAGGTAGAAGTAATCTCAGTTTTATAGTAAATCTTCCAGAAAATTGAAGAAGTAATACTTCTCAATTTATTCTAGGAGCTCAGCGTTATCCCTATTCCAAAATCACGTGAAGACACTGCAAGAAAAGAAAACTCCAGACCAAGATACCTCTGAAAATGGATATAAAAATTCTTAACAAAATTGTATTAAATCAAATCTGACTATATGTTAAAATGATAATTCACCTTGATTAAGTGTGGTTTACCAGGAATGTGTGGCTGGTTTAACAAGTTTAAGGAAAATTCTAATACTTTGGAATAAACAAAAGGCATTATTGAAGTCCTTTCGATGTGATACTGGAGTCTCTAATGATTATCTGAGCCTATGAGCACATATGCTTTTGTCTTTAACCAAGTTATTTTACAACAAACAACAGGTTTCTCATCCTTGACATTTCTGACGTTAGGAACTCTTTTCTCTCCCGCAGGGGCAGTGTCAGAGGAACCCCAGTGGAGAGTCAGTACTTTCACAACCAACCAGTGGAGGCAACGTAGAGGACAGTACTGAGGTATTCCCACCCCACCTCCCCCCACCCCCCAGCTAAGGAGGTATCAGTGGTGCCTAATAGGAAGCAGAACTCTCACACCTGCCAGCAGTAAAGCGGAGCCCTCCACCTGCTTCAGGTGTCAACGAATGTCAAGTGAGGAACTTGGACTTCTATTTTTACCCAGCAGTAAAAAGATAGTACCTTTATCTCTGATTTAAAAAAAAAAAAGAAAGAAAGAAAAAAAAAAGAAAAAAAACAACCCAGGAGGTTTAGATAACATCCAGAGTCTCAGAACATAATATAAAAAATGTCCAGGTTTCAACAGAAAATCATTCATCATACAAAAGAACCAGAAAAATCTTGAACTAAAAGGAAAAAGATAATCAATAGCAATATACATTGTTGGATCAACATATATATACTGGATTAATCATACATTGCTGGTGGGAATATAAAAAGTTACAGCAACTCTAAGAAAATTATTTGGCAGTTTCTTAACCACTACACACCCAATTGCCACATAACCCAGCAGTTACATTTCATAGCATTTATGTCAGCGAACAAAAATTTATTCATAAAAAAATTTGTACACAAATGTGTGTTTTATTCACAATGGCAAAAAACTGGAAACAATCAGATGTCCTTCACCAGACGAGTAGTTAAACAAACTATGCTATATTCATACTATGGAAAACTACTCATCAATAAAAAGAAACAAACCACTGATACATGCAACAACCAGCATTAATCTCCAGAGAATTATGCTGAGTGAAAAAAGCCAGTTCAAAAAGGTACATATGGTATGATTCCATTTATATAATATCCTTGAATAACAAAATTATAGAAATGGAGAACATTAACAGTTCTGGCTGCAAAAAGGAAACTCCAAGTATCTTTGTGGTTATGAAAATATTTTGTATCTTGACTGTATCAATGTCAATACCCTGGTTGTGATACTGTACTACAGTTTTGCAAAATGTTACTATTGGGGGTATGGGATCTCTCTGTATTATTTCTTACCAACTGCATGTGAATCTATAATTAACTCAAAGAAAAGAGTTTAATCAAAAATTATCATTTGCAACAGTTTTAAAAATTTAGAATAATTGGGCATAAACTGAACTAAAAATGTGAAATACCTATACATCAAAAACTATAAATAATTGCTGGGAAAAATTAAAGACTTAAAGAAATGGAGAGATATGCTATGTTCAAATTCCTACTGATTCATTCATTGATTAAATGAATTGATATTAATAAGATGTGAACTGTCCCCAAATTGGCCTATAGACTCAATGCAATCCCACTTAGAAATTGACAAGCTGATTCTAAAATATGCACATGTGGCAATTCATAGGGCCTAGAGTAGCCAGGCAAGTTGAAAATACAACAAAGTTGGCAGACTTAACATTTTCTGACTTTAAGACTTAGGATAAAGCGACAGTAATAAAGACAGTGTAGTACTGAACAAAGGTAGACGAATAGATGGTTGGAACAGAACAGTTCAGACACTGACCCACACATATACAGTCAATTAATTCTCAAAAAAAAGTGAAAAGGTAAATCAGAGGAGAAAGGACACTCTTTTCAGCAAGTGGTGCTGGGTTGACTAGACATGCACAGGCCAAGAAAGAAAGAGCAACAAGAAATGAAGACGCAAAAAAACTTCAATCCATACCTTGTATCACATAAAAAATTTCAACCCCTAATGGATCATGGACCTAAATGTAAAATCTAAAACTATAAAACGTTTAATGAAAACATAGGAGAAAACTTTTTGAAACCTTGGGTTCGACAGATTTTTTATAACTACATACCAAAAACAAGATCTTGTAAATTATCTACTCTCCATCTCTATTGTTATGACTCTGGTCTCAACCACTATCATTTTTTTGCCCAGACTACTACTTCTGTATCCATTCCCTCCCTACTTTTACCTCTGCCCTGTCCAACCACTTTCACAAAAGTGAGAGTGATGTCTTTGAGCATATATCTGATCATATCATTTTCCTGCTTAAAACTCTAGATTATCAGATTCCCTTGGGATAATATGGCCTTCAAAGGCCTTCAAAGATCTAGTCCCTTTCTAGATCTCAGCTTCATCTTGCATTATTCATCCCCCTTGCTCATTCTGCTCTAGCCATACCTACCCATCAGCTCCTCTAAAAACCAAACTCCTCCAATACGGCAACCATGGTGGTTCTTTGAGCATAAATTGCCCCCTCTTCCCTCCTTCACTATCCACTGGCTAATCCATACTCATCTTTCAGATCTCAGCACAAATATAACTTCCGTAGAGAGTCTAAATTTACATACCAAGGTCTTTACACTTGCTGTTTCCTCTGCCAGGGAAGCTCTTTCTCAATAACATTATATGACTCACTCCTTGATATTATTTAGGAATCTACTCAAACATCACCTTCTCGGAAAGAACCGCTTATTTAAAACACCACCCTTCCATCACTCTTTAACCTCTAACCTTTCTTTATTATCAGATATGAATTATATTCTTTAATTACTTGTTTCCTTATGTAATCTTTCTAACTCTCTAGAATATGAGCTCCCCAGGGCAGAGCTTGGCACACAGTAAGACTCCAGGAATCTGATGTATGAATTTAGGAGTTCAGGCTTACAGGGAAGCTATATATATATATATATACATATATATATATACATATATATATGTATGTATGTATGTATATATGTATACACACACACACACACACACACACACATAAACATCTGTAATACAGAGATACGGGAAACGAATGAGCATTTCCCTACACAGAATGAAGCACTTAAGTTAGATCTTAAGGGATACACTGGAAAGTAGACACTAGAAACTCTAGGTAGAAAGCCTACATGTGAAGTCAAAAGAAATGGAAGAGAAGGCACATGAAGGAAAATGTAAATATTTGAGAAAGAAAGACCACTGTTGCACAGGATTCATGTAAGGAAGTATACAGAGTATTTCATCTGCTCAAAATGCCCTTCCTCCGTTTCTGTGTCTTAATTCTACCAAACCAATAAGATATAGATTCAAATATCATTTCCTCCATGAAAACTTTCCTTGTCTTTCCTTTCTCTCAAATTCCATTCCACATTCCATATATCAACAGTTCCTTATGGTAATTTATCCTCTCTACCTTATTTTAAGGTTATTTGATTACCGTACATGTATTACTTCTGTTACAGGACTTTATACTGCTTATAGTCCAAACAGCAAAAAGAAACCAAAAAGTAAATTAGAATGGGCAGTGATTATTTTTTAGATTTGGTTGTTGGTGGTGGTGGTGAAAGGAAAGTTCGTATTATCATGTTTTAAATGATCACTGCTAAATTACAGTTTGGAGGTGGGAACTTATTTAAAAATCCTGTCTTAGATGAAGAAACTATGGAGAAATTTTTCTCCTTTGAAGGAGTAGACCTTTTGATTCAATATGTTTAGATTTTTCTTTCTTTTCCCAAATTTTTAACCACTTCTTTTAAATTACTTATTAATATCTCTTAATATCCTCTTACATAAATTCATTCCTTCACATATTTTTTAACTAGCAGTACTGGCTTTATGACAGTCAACTATTATATAGACTCATACTGGTAGAAATTTATTCTAAGAAAACTACATTAATTTTCAGCAGTTTAAATATTTTATGTACAGCAACCCTTAAAGACTTAATACGTAATTTTTAAAAACCAAATAGATATAACTATTTCATTGTTCATTTTTCCTCATAAATTTTGCCACTAAGACTTTGAAAGGACTTTCAGTTACTTATAGTTGAAGCATTAAATTATCTGTTTATATTAAATGCTTCTGTATTCATTTTGGTTCTTTTTTACAGCTCAAAGTTTACTCATTACCACAAACTACAATAATTCACGTAGGGGACGTATATCATTAGGAACCAGAGGAAACTGATGCCAAAACAGCTCTTTTAGGATGCAGTTAGTATATAATAGACGCCAAGGATAAGATTTGTTTTAATTAAATCATCTAAAAAGAGACTCGATACGGCAAACTAATATTCTTTTAAAAATAAACCAACCTCCATTTTTACATGAAAAAGCAAAAATAAGATGAAATAAAGTGATTTATATACAATAACTGTTTCGAAATGTTTCACATATACCAGTCAGAAATTAACTATGGTCTCACTATACATATGATTACTTTGGAGTCTTATCTTTTGTTACTTTATGTTTAGAAGCTAACAGAAAATTTGCATGCAATATTCACAGTTTACAGCCCAAAATGGAACAAATAAGATGACAAAAAGTAACCTTCGCAAATATCATTTAGTAGTAATTTAATTTTCCTAACCATATCATTTTCTATCCTTTTTTAAAAGTGCATGTTATATATACTGAAAACTATATCTTTATAATACAAAAAGAAAAAGTTAAACAGTTTTTAAGGATGGTGATTTTAAAATTGCCTGATAATTTTATCACAATTACAAAAAAAAATCTATAGAGGTATTTTAGACTACTTTTACTCCTTTCCTCCATTTTTTTGTATTTTATAAACTTATTTTTTTCCTTGCTCTTTTCTTTTCCTTTTTCCCCCACTATAGACACTTCCTTTAGGCAACAGTGCATCAAAAATCCTCCCACGTCCAAAGTCGGCTACATCTGTTGCTCTTTTCCATTGTTGAGAATTCCTGCCTTAATCCTATTTGACTTTATTCATGAAAAGGTCATCCTGAATTCAACAAATGGAGAAGCGATGGCAAGCACTGTTGAACGTGGCTGAGAAAATGCTGTTGTGAAACATGTAACTAATGTGCCTGCAGTATCTAAGAAATGCCTGACATGCATCTAGTCCTGAAGCCTCAATCTTGAAGTGTGTTATATGTATTATTACCATATTTGCTAAACATGATATCAATTATAATAATAATCTTGATTCTTAGTAGTTCACTGCTGTTTCGTATTTCTTAAAACAAATGAATGTTCATATTAGTAATTGTGCCTACCTTCATAAACATGAATAAACTCAGAGGATCTACACTAACCATTAGTGTTTGGCAAGTACAGTCTTTTTTGTTCTTCATAGAATGGCCTCTCTAATTCTTTAATTCTCAAAATATGCCAATGAAACTAAATTATTGTATTCAATTAAGAGTAAGCTCCCAATCACAATAAGCACTAAAATAGATGGGTTTGGTTGTGCCTCAAAACTATTTCTAACAGACATTGATTATGAACTACAGCTATAATACATATACCACTGGCCTTTTTCTCTATACTAAATATAGCTCAAATCTATAATTTATTGCATTTTCTATACATGTGACCAAAACCAGGAAACATTAATAGGCAGATTAAAGTAGGCACTAAAATAAACTTGACTAAAAGAAGATTTATGAGGTGAAGATAATTATTTTTAATATGCTCATAACTCACCATGACTAAAATATGGAAATACTCCTACATGCTTATGTCCAAGTTTAAAAAGATGCCTGCCGACTTAAGAAACAAGCTCAATTAATTTCAAGCAATCAAGGAAGAAACAATTAGTATTCTTATAGCCTAATAAGGAAAAGAAATCTTATTCATAATATACTGTGTTGTTGACCTTAAATAAGATTTTTAGTATAAGGAAAAGCTGAATACAAGATTTTTAAAAAATTACTTAGCTAATTACCATACAAACTCAAACACTTATTAAGGACACCCTGTCAATGTTTCATAATATAAAATAATCCAATATAAAAGATATATTTTATAAAAAGGTATTTTAATGCATAGTTTGTGTTGAATGCAAAATATATGAGTTTAAATATGAACAAATAGGTAACATCATATGTCATCAAACTCATCAATACATTTTATTATAAGCTCTCAAATTCTGATAGAGAAAACTATATAAAATTCAAAGGATGCAAAAATAAAAAGACAAATTTCAATTTTTAAAATACTCCCATTTTAAAAAAAGCCTGAGTGTAATTTAATTTTGTTAAATTATATTTTCTCAGTGATATAATTTAAGGCTAAATATTTAGCTTTCACTTTTAAAATTTTTCTTATTTTGGTAGTCACTTATCAGACTATGATTCCTCTGTTCCCCAAGCTTTTCAGTACAGTAGTTAATGCACTACAGAATCCTTAAATGTACTAGAAAAGTTAACCATGTAAAGAAGGCTTTCCAAAATCTATTTTACAAGCAAAACTATTTTTAGCAAGTAAATCAGTTTACAAACTTGAATTTGCCTGAAATGTAGCACACTTATACTAGAAAGTGTGTGAAGTAATGAATGGTCTACATTTGCCTCAGTTTCCTTATTTTTAAAATGGAGAATCAGCACCCACTCTACCTACTTCATGATTTTATAGAGAGAATAAAATAAACCATGTATATTTAAAGGTTTTGGAGACTGTAAAAACACTTTTACAAATGAAGAAATTGTTATCATGCAAAGGGAACTTCCATCAACTGGTGAGCAGTTATATTTCTTTGAAGCGATGTTTAGTTCATATGGAAATACACTCATATAAACCAAGGCTAAATGTTCTCTATCAAAGAGTCTCATACTTTTTCACTCCATGATTTTCTTAAGAACTTTTATGACCCTAGCAGTTGGGGACTACCATCATCTTCGAGACTCTTCCAGATGGTCTCAGCATGGAACTCCAGTATGTATGAATGTAAAATATTTGTGACAGAACAAGTGGCAGGTGTTCTTTCTCCAAAGCTAATGTTACCTGCTGTCATTCAATTCAGACCCAGTCTCCAAATCCAAACACAAAAAATTCTAGCAAGGATTTCATATCCTGCCTGAGTGAGAGACCACACACAATGAATCTGGATGGAAAGGTCTCTTCCTCTCATTAAAGGGATGGGCAGAGGAAATGTTGGAAAATTTCAAAATGTTTATGTTGACTATTTTTCCTATTAAAATACATCATGTATCTTGAAAGACTATTGGAGCCAGCTTTTTTTTTCCCCACGAGACTTAACAATATCCCTAGTCTGAAGATGTCCCAGTCCTGGCCCAAAGCTCAATCCTCTGTGCCCTTGTTCTTTATGTTGTCCTGAAGCAGGGGAGACTCCTCAGCTCCTGAGTTAATGATAATGAAATAGCTTCTCTGTGAAGTTCATAATTAATGTCTTCCCCTGGGAAGCCTTAACAGGGCAGTAGCTCTTGATGACCTTGAGCTTAGACATCCTTAAAGGAGGTTTAAAGATCATTATCTCACAATCTGAATTTTTGTTTCTTACATAGATTTGAATTTTAATTGCCAAATTTCACAAAATCTATCACTTTGCTAAACCCTTGAAAAGCAAGACAAATTTCACTGCTAATCGTGATATTCATGTGTAGGTGTATGTCTTAGATGGAAGAAGAGGAGCAGAAAGAATGGAAGAAGTTAAACTGTCTAAAACCGAATTCATTTTCTTAAATACAAGTGTATTTTTCTACTCTATTAGAGGCAGAGCCAGATGACCTTCCTTCCTCCTCCCTTCCTACTTTCTCTCCTCCCTTCCTGCCTTTTTTCTTTTCAGCTACCCATCTATCTATCCATCCATGCTACAAATATTTATTGAGCACTTATTACATGCTGAGCACCCATGCTAGGATCTAAGCACATAGAAATGAAGTCCCTGATCTCATGGAGCTCATAGAATAGTGTGGCAGGGGAGACTGTTTACAAAGTGTATAGGTAGAAGACAGTGAGGGAAGGCCTCTTTAAAGAGAAGAGATCTGAATGAAAAGAGGGTATAAGCCATGAGAAAATCTGGGAAATAATATTCTAGATGGAGTGAAAAACAAATATAAAGGTCCTGAGCTAGAACAACTGGGTATTCTTTAGGACCAGAGAAATAGCATGGCTCTAACAGAATAAGAAAGGCAGTGGCTAGAAATAAGGTTGGCGGAAGAGGCAAGATCACATAGAACCTGTAGGCCATGGTAATTTTATACTGCAATGGGAAGCCATTGGTGGGTTTTAAATAAGGTAATGACAAAATCTGATAAATAATTTTAAAAGGTCATTCCAGTGAGATATCCAGTCCCAAAAGATATGCCAGAGACCTTTACACTGCAAAATAATCAGATCCTGCATAAAATATATAAATTCTTATTGAATTGTTGGGCATAAACAACATTTTTTTTAATGTAAAGGAAAATCCAAGGGATGAACAATGTGCTCTTGTGAAAGACAAGGGTTCAACAAGGGCAGAAAGATGTTTTTGTTTTTGTTTTGAGTCTCTCCACAAACATGCCCCGCCCCCACCCGGCCCCTGCGCATGTTTCTCTTTCATTGTAAATGAGTAAGAAGGTAAGTAAATAAATTTAAATGGGCACATCCTTACAACCAAAAGACTGTTCCTAGGAATATTTTTTAGCACAGTGGTTTTTCAATGTTGGCTAAACATTAAAATCATCTAGATATTAAAAGAAACAAAACAAAACAAACTTGATGTCCATCTCCACTTCTAGAGATTCTAATTTACTGGTTTAGGGTAGGGCCCAAGCATTTATGTTTTTTAGTTTCCCAGCTACAGCTGAGAACCACTACCCCAAGAAAACCCATATATATATAAAGAGATATAAACAATATTCACAGCAGCATTATTTCCAACAGCAGAATTTTGGGGGGTGGGGAGATTCTTACTCCTATCATCAGGAAAACAGATAAATTATGGTAAATTCCATGCAACGGGATATTATACAGCAGTAAAAATGAATAAACTACAACTACATGCAATGACATGGATAAATCTTAGAAACATATTGAGTAAATAGAGAAGTCTAGCTAAAGGATAAGTCATTTGTGTAAAGGTCAAAAACAAGAAAAATTAAAGAACATATTGTTTGGTGTGTAGGATAATGCCATTTTTGTAAAGCTTTCAATAAATGTAATGTTTAGAGGTTATACATATAAGAAAATGGTTACCAGCTATGTGGTTTGGAGCAGATTAAAGGCGGCAGGATGGGGCAGCATTACAGGTAGATCTGACATTATTGGTAATGTTTCAGTTCTTAACACTGAATGGTGTTCATTTTGTTGTTATGATCTACAAATTACATTCCATATGTTATTTTGGATAAACCAAATATCAAATAATAACAATTTTAAAAAGGTTTCTATTGTGTAGAAATAGATTTTTGGATAGGTGATATAAGTAGAAGCAGAGAAAAGTTGGGAGGTTACTGCTGTAATACAGGAGATGATGATGGATAATATCACAGTGGAGTTGGGGGATATGGTAAGAAGTGGTCAGACTTAGAATACTTTTTGAAGAGTAAAACTTCCAGAACTTACTAATGGATTGAAGAGTCTGCACTAACTCATACTGTAACCACTAGTCACTTCCGGCTATTAAAATTAATTAAAATTAAATTTAAAACTCAGATCTCTTTAGTCATAGTAGTCATTTTAAGTGCAAATGTGGCTAGTGGCTACCAAATTAGCACAGATAAAAATTTTCATCACCACATAAAGTTCTGTTTGATAGTGTGTAGGAAATAAAGGACTAAAGATAGCTCTTAGTGTTCTGCCTGAGCTGGGTCAATGACAGTGCCATATACTAAGAGATGGGGAAAATTGGGAGAATAGCGAGTTTGGAAGGAAAATGAAGAATTTGATTTTCCACAAAGAGAAATGCTAAGTAGGCACAGATCAGTGAAAAGTTAGAGCTAGAGATACAATATATTACTAGTATACATAGTATTTTGAATCACAGAATTAGATTTGATTACAAAATGGTACATCTCCTTTGGAAGGCCTTTTGACAATGGCTACCAAAATTACAAAGGCATTTACCTTTTGACTCACTTCAGGAAATTTACCTAATTTATATGAAATTACCTGTGTACAATGTCATTCATTGCAGCATTGCTCATAAACAAAAGACTGGAAACAAACCATATATGGGCAACTGGCTAAATAAACTGTTATATTCACACACTGAACAAAGATGTAAATCAGAATGAGGAAGCTCTCTAAGTACTAAAATAGAAGAGTTCCAGGATATACTGTTGAGTGCAAAAAACAAAATTAAGGGGGCAAAACAGTATTTATAAGATGCCACCTTTGGTGCAAGAAAGTAAAAAAATAAGTATAAATATTTTGATTTGCTCATATCTGTGTGAAAACCATTGGGAGAATATGCAAAAAGCTATTAAAAGTGGTTATCTTCAGGAGCTGGAGTAGAAGGAAATGTAATATGGTGAACAGGCATGGGTGGTGGCAAGACTTCCCGATATGTATCTTTTTACATTATTTTCATTTTTGAACCATGTTAATACGTTATCTGGCTAAAACAATTTTACTAACACATTTTAAAAGGAAAAAGTAATCAGTCACATTAAATGCTGTTGAAGGGATCAATAAGATATGGACTAAAACTGACCATTGGATTTGGAAAGATAGAGGTGACCTCAACCAGGAAGGTTTTAAAAAATAGAAGTAGGAAGAAAAGCCTGTTTATAGTTGATTAAAAAAACAGAGATGATGGATGAGTACAAGACTACTTTTTCAGTAGAAGGCAGAGAAATTGGGAAGCAGCTGAAGGGACATGCAGCATCTAAAAATTTTTGTTTCTTTTTAAGATCAGTTCTGTAATAGCATATTTGTAGGTTATCTGAAGGGGTCAGGTACAGAGTAAGAAACTGATGCAGGAAGTAGAGAGGTCAAATCAGGATCAAAACCCTTGAGTCAATCAGGGGGATGGTCTAATATACACATTGATGGGTGGTCCTTAGATAAAAGCAAGAACAGTTCATTTGGAAAAACAAACCATATTGGAGAATGTGAGATTATAAATCATGTTGCTGTTCTCTCACACACACACACATACATGCACACACTCTAACTTCAATGGCTTTCCATTACACATGGGTTAAATGCTAATATCGTTACCATTGTCCATAAGGTCTTCCATGACCTGGGAAGTACCTACTATTCCAAATTTGTATAACATTACTTTCCTTGCTTACTACATTCCAGTTACATGGACCTTCTGTCAGTTCTTCAAACATGATAAATTTTTGTTGCTTTGGGGACTTCATATATGCTGCCTGGAATTCTCCTCTCCTACTCTTCCTATTATCATCTCCTTATCATCTCTTAATGTGTCTACCGTCATTCTCTCTTATAGTACCCTGCTCTTTTCCTCCAAAGCATTTACCATGATTTTTATGCATGTGGGTTCACTTTGTAGTACCTCTGGAAGTTGAAACCATGTCTGTTGTACCCAATATTTAACATAATACCTGGCACACTGTGAGTGTTTGATAAAAGTATTTTTAAATTGTGGTTTAAAAAACCCCACATAATATTAAATTTCCAGCTTAACCATTTTAAGTGTACAGTTTATTACTCAATACTTTTTGAATGAGTGAAATGAGCAATTCAACCAGTTGCCCAATCCAGAAAATACTAAATCATCTTGATTCTTATTCTTCCTTTTTCTTCCTCAGACTCTATTCTTAGGCTTGACTATCCTAACTGTACAGTTTTATTCACCCTTTCATTTGATCTTCACTACATTGCTCAATGGCTCAGACCCTCATGATCTGTGGCCTGGATGACTGTAAAAGTTTACTATCTATATTCCTGTCTTCAGGTTGTTCACACTCTAGGCTTCACACACTGTCTTCAAAGTTTCTGTTCTACTGAAATCTGATCATGTATTTCCTTTACCAAACAGAAACCAAGGGCGCGCAAAGTTAAACCTGGAAATCAATTGTATGAGCAGTGGTTGTGTTTTACAATACTGGAGCCAAGAGTTATCAAGGGAGGTCACTGGAGCCTTAGGTAAAAATGCTAAAGGTCACAGTAAACGGCAGAAGCTGAAGACAGGGAAGGCAGTGGGGAAAGGCAATAAAGATGGAATGTTAAGAGACGCTGCTCTGGAAATGTTGTTAATTCTGTCATAGGAAGGCTCTCTTGCTGAGGGCCCACTCTACTTCTGTAGCCATTACTATTATTATGATTGTTATTATAAAACTCACCGTTGTAGAGTACAGTTTTGTAAGTTTGACAAATGCATACAGTACTGCCATCACAAGTAGATATACCACCATTCCATTACCCCCACCAAAATTCCTATGTATCCCCTCACCCCTGACAACCACTGGTGCATTTCTGTCCCTATAATTTTTCCTTTTCTAAAATGCCACATAAGTGAAATCATATAGAATATAGCCTTTTGAGTCTGGCTTCTTTCACTTAGCATAATGCATTTGAGAGTCACCCATGCAGCTGGGTGTATAAACTACTGCAGCCTTTTAGTAGTGCCATTTAGGATCTGGCTTCAACAGATTGCTGATTACTACCGTCTACACAATTAATAAAAAATTCCAATAATCATATGCAAAAATATTCACAACCTGATTCAATTTTTATGTCTAAGTACCCCACTCACTTATACCACTTATAATCACACTAGTACTTTAATACTTCAATGTTCTGCCCATCTGTTCCTTTTGAAATGCCCTTCTTCCCTTTCTTTGCTCACTTAGCAAAAACTCTATACTTGATCAGTTGCTCAGATAAAATTTGATCTCTGCTGCCCCCATCACCACCACTATAGTAGTCTATTCCCCTCTTCACACACACACACACACACACACACACACACAGTCTTCCTTGTTCCTAACCACTGATAAGGAGTGCTTGGAGAAGAGGTATCAAGGTGTAAGTAACACTCTTATAGTACTCTAATCTATTTCTATTATAGCCCTACTAATACTGATCATATTTTTCATGCGCCTGCTATATTGGCTAGGTTGTGCATTGTTGAAGACAAAGACTTGGTCTTAGTCTTTCCATTTAGTTCACTGTACAAGTCTTTGCACAAAGTAAGGGCTACATAAATAATGAATGCATGAAGTAGCACATGAGGGCAGGTAGGTCTCCAGAAATCTGAGATGTCTTAAGCGTGTAGTGGATACCACCTCCCCCCAAATCCCTTCCTCTCCTCCAAAAAAACTTTGACAGCCATTCCCATAGAACACTTCTTTTTTAGAAAAAGAATATAGTCATACATCTTTTATGTTTCATCCATTTTAACTGATTTCTCACCTAAGCAAAATCAACTAAAATTATCACTCACGAATATTTATTGAAATTATTCTACCCCTTGTCCTTGTCTTACAAATTTTAAGGTAAATAATCTCATTTTAATTTTTACTTCAAGTTCAGACTGTGTTATGAGTAGCCACGAGTAATTACTGCTTGCTATAGTATTCCACATGACTGGTGTCTCTAATCCAGAGTCAAATGAGGTTAACTCTTGAGAAATTTTCAGATTCTACTTTATAGCACTTTAGCATTTGTGTAAAAACATTACACAAATGTATACATGTATTTCTTATAATGAAAATATTCAGGTAACTAATGATGTTTTAATACGATCAAGAGAATTTAATCATGGTACTCACATTTTTATTTTGAATGACATATCATGTGTGCTCAAAAAAAACGGCAAACTATATACTGTTCATTTAGCTTTCCTTCTTTTTGAGGTATTAGGGAGCTAAGAATTAAGACTACTTTCAATGCTTCCCTCAGAGTGAATAAATGCTTGACTTCAGGGTTATATAAACATAATACTTTTATTGACAAGTATCTTTTAGAAATTTCCATGAATGTCTTTTTTATTGCTATCAAAATTATGATTACTGCTTATGGAAATTATAAAGTACACATATGTCTGCGTTAATATTTTTAAAATTAAGAAACATACTAGTAATTTATTTGGTTATATATACTCTAAAGCCTCTTCATTCAAATATCAATACGGAATTAAATGGTAATGTTAGGGACATAGAATGTTAATTTGTAGTAAGTAAATATTTTGAAGTAATTTTTTCTTTCCAAAAAAGTTAGAGGTGCTCTATAGGAAAAACACTTTTTTTCTGGATTAAAAAAAAAAAAAGTAAACTAGTAAAATAATGTGTTTATTTTAGAATTATTGTTTTTGTCAATTTTAAATTTGTGAGAATAGTATGGGCTAAAATGAGAATAACATCTGTATAAGGTTATACTAAGTAAATTAAAATATTAACAACTTTTAAAGAAATATATATAAGGGGAGTAAACAGGGGGATCGTGTCATAAACTATACATATGTCTAACCAATGTACAGTATCCTTGAAACTAATAAAAAAATTTCAAATAAAAACAAGAAATATGTATAAGGGGAACAATATGTAATTAAACAACTTTTGAACATTGTGTGAAAATCTTAAGTGCACATTACTTGTATATTTAACTCATTAAAGCCAAGCCAGATGAGGACCTACACTTGAATAATGCAAGTTATGATGAATCCATGAAAGAACAAACTGTTCTATTAAAAATACAAATAAACTGTTACTTAAATTAGTCACTCAATTCGAGTAGCCTTTTCTGTTTTTGCATATTTATCAGGTTTTACTATAAGAAGTTAAAGGTGGATGGTTCTTATAAATAAAGCCTAGCTATGTTAAAACCTGTTTTCCAAAGAGAGAAACTTAGGTAATTAAAAGATAAACACTAAAGAGTTTCCAGTGCAATACATCTAATGGTGGTGGTAGTGTTAAAGAAATAGCTTTAGGATATTTATACAAATTATTACATCAAATTATTACACAAAAGAATTAGAAATTAAGATGTAGTCACACAAATATCTTTTAAACTTCAAAGGCATTCTGTGTATGAGAAAGGTCCCAAACTTTGGAATTTAGTTCTAGAACATAAATACAAAGTTTCCATGCCCAAAGAATTATTAATTTATTCATGATGTATTTTCAACTATTGGTTTTGTGTCTCATTATTGGAGGGGTTTGATCTAGCTTTAAAAGTCTTTCTGCAGCACTATGCTGAATGCTATTAGAAGTTTTTTTTTTTTTATTTAAAAAGGACTAAAAGATTTCTGAGTTATAAACTTAAGACCTAATGAAATGATCTAACTACATGCAGGTTTGCAAAGAAAATGCTCACACACCCTTAATGATAATGGTACTAAATGGTGCCAATATATAGTGTACATATTAATCTTTAGATCACAACTCTTAATCCAAGTATTAAAGAGTTTATATGTCCTACAGTAGTTTGGCTTTCTGTATAAAAGCAGTTAAAGAATATCTGTTACTATTTAAAATATGTTTAAACCTCTTGTTTTAATGCCATGGAAACAGTAAAAGGAATATTAAGCCATTTTAAGGTATCTATTTGCTCCACTAATTCAATTGTACTATGATTGTTTTTGAGACTCTTCTCCAAGTTCAAACATGTTAGGCTTGTTTTTCAAGCCTTTCAAGTTGGAACTTATAGTAAAAAATAGTGCCAAGCAAGAAGTTTAAGGAAACATAAAACCTTCATTGAAATGATTACAGGAGTTCAACTTGATTGTAAACATCTTCCTCAACAATACAGTAGTAAAACAAAAAGTTTTCATTGGATTATAGTTTATTTTCTGTTTATAATTTCTTCTTTGACCTATAGGTTACTTGAAAGTATATATAAATTTTCAAGTATATGGGTTTGTTCTAGTTATTGTTTTGTTATTGATTTCTAAATTAATTGCACTATGGGCAAAAAATCATAATTTTAGTCTTCTGAAATTTACTGAAAACTTACTTTAGGGTCTAAGATATAGCCACTCTTTGTAAAGAAATGAATTCTACAGTTGCATAATACAGTATTTTATGAGGTCAAAATTGTTCATTGAGTCTTTAAATCTTACTGATTATTAAAGTCTGCTTATTCCATCAATAATATAGCGAGATGTGCTATAATCACTCACTATAATATGGATTCTCTTTCTCCTTGTGGTTCTTTCAAAGTAAGTTTTTGCATATCTTGAGAATATGTTATTAGGTGGATACAAATTCAAAAATTATATCTTCTTGGTGAACTAAACCTTCTATCATGATGAATGAGACGATCAGCGTTATATCTAGTAATGCATTAAGCCAATTTGATTTAGTATAATTAATAATAAATTTGAGTTCAAATCTATCAAATTATTTCAAATTTTCTTTTTGTTCCGGCCACTTTGTGTTTATTTTTCTCTCCTTTTCAGAAATTATTTCTAAAATCTTTCTATTCTCTCTCCTAGTTTGAAAGTTTTACATCATGTTTTTATTCTTTTAGTAGTCGCCTGAAAAATTACAACATGCTTACTTAACTAATCAATGACTTAAGAGCAATCAATCAACATCTTTACCCTTCTTCTTAATAATATAAGGATCTTAGAATACATTAACATACTCACCCTCATTCCCAGCTTATATATTATGGTTGTTACATATTTTAATTCTATCTTTTATTTCAGCCCTGCATGAGATATTATTGTTTTATATTGTCAATTTGTGTGTAAATTTATCCACATCTTTGTCACTGTGTGATGTTCTTTCTTAAATTCCTGACCTTCTCATGAATATATTCCTTCTGCCTAAATTACATATTTTAGAATTCTCTTTAGTGAGGATCTGCTGCTAACAAATTTAGTTATGTAGAAACATCTTTATTTTGGTCCTCATACTTAAAAGATGTTTTCACTGGACATACAATTCTAGACTGGTAGTTATTTTCCTTCATTATGTGGAAAATAACATCTAATTGTCTCTGGCTTCTATTGATGCTGTTGCGAAATCATCAATTTCCTTTGAAGGACTTTTAGCTTTTTCCCCTTTGAGTTTTTTGAAAATCTCTCCTGTCTGTCTGTCTGTCTGTCTATCTATCTATCTATCTATCTATCTATCTACCTACCTACCTACCTACCTACCTACCTACCTATCAATCGATTAGTCATCTGAAGCTTCACTATGAAGTGTCTGGGTTTAGAGTTCTTTTATCCTGATTGGGATTTGCCAGGCTTCTTGAATCGGCAGACTATAACTTTTATCGGTTTTGAAAAGTTCTCAGATATGATGTCTTCAAATATAATCTCTGCATTATACTTTCTTTTTTGTCTCAGCATCTTATTGTAATTACATTTTCCCCAAGCCTTCAGGTGACTTTTGTTTTCTAAATTTTTATAATGGAAAATTTCAACAGAACAAATATATTGTTGCACCCACGTAATCACCACTCAGCTTCAGAAGTTATCAACATTTTTTCTAATTCTGTTTCATCATTCCCTCCAAATAACCACCCCCACACATTTATTTTTCTTTTAGAGTATTTAAAACAAATCCCAGAATCCTATAATTTTTAACAGTAAATAATCTAGTACATATCTCAAAAAGATAAATATAGTTAAAACATGTAATTTCTCCACCCCTCCTCCACTTTTGCCAAGCTATTCATTTATTAAATGAATTGGGTCGTTCGTTTGTCTTGGATGACCTCCCACATTCTGTTTTAGTTGACTGCATCTTTATGGTGTCATTTCACATATTCCTCTCCTCTCAAGTATTTCTTGTAAACTGGTAGTTATTATAACCAGTGGCTTCACTAGATCTCAGTTTAATTCTTTGGCAAGAATACTTTATGGTAGTTCCATATACTTTCTATTGCAATATATAGGTGGCACAAAATGACTGATATATAAATCTTAATATTATTAAGATTTATACTATGGTTGAGCATCACTATGGTTGAGTACTATCAGTCTAATCCATTCATCTATTATAAAACCTTTCCTCTAATGGTTTTAGCATTAATGTTGATTGTTGCTTGCACCATGATTTCATTAGAGATTATAAAATGGTGAGTTTTCTAATGATATAATTCCTTCTGCATCTCATAGCTAGAATTCTATAGGGAAGAACTTGGTTGACCTCACAGACTGCAAGGACCTTGTCAGCTTACAATCCCTTATTTTTTTATTTTTTATGCCTACAGCACTTGGTCTTCCTAGGTGGTCTCCCATCTAAATACTAACCAGGCCTGACCCTGCTTAGCTTCCAAGATCAGATGGAATCAGGTTTGTTCAGGGTAGCATGGCCGTAGACTCACCTTGAATTCTAAAGAGAAATTTTCATGTTTGTCTAATTCATTAATTTGATGTTCTGCGATATTCTATCAAGTGTTTATAATTTTCAAATTTGAAAAATATATTTTTCTCTTATCTAAGAGCTCTTTCATATTCTCAAATTATTTTTTATCATCTTTTAGGAAATCGAGCTTATGGAAAATTTGCAAATATAGTACAATGAAAGACCACAAATTCTTTATCTAGATTTACTCATGATTAACATTTTGACTCACATTATTTTTGATGACTACTTGCTCATTTATTTTATTTTGTATTAAAAATGTTTTTCAATTATGGTCAACAGGTAATATTATAATAGTTTCAGGTATATAACATAATAGGTAGACATCTATATAATTTATGAAGTGATCACCCCATAAATCTAATACCCATCTGACATCCATACATAGCTATTACAATATCATGACTGTATTTCTTATGCTGTATTTTACATCCCATGACTATTTTTATAACTGGCAACTTGTACTTCTTAATCCCTTCACCTTTTTCACTCATTTCCCAACCCCTCTCCATCTGGCAACCATCAGTTTATTGTCTGTATCTATGAGTTTGTATCTGTTTTGTTTGTTCATCTGTTTTGTTTTTTAGATTTCACATATAAGTGAAATCATATGGTATTTCTCTGACTAATTTCTTGTGTTTCATTTATCAATGGAATGTCTAGTCAAATCATATTAAAATGTTAATTACAAGTTTTATAAAAAATAACTTTCATTTGTGGTTTGTTTTAAAGGTTATTTGCTCTAATATCTAAGATTGTTTCTCTTTTATTGACCAATTTTCTGCACAAATTTTAATGAGGCACTCATTTTCAAATTCATGCATGACACTGAGAATGAGTGTCTTCTTAAGAATGCGGTACCTATTGTCAAAACTAAAGAGACTCTCATGCTTGGGTTTAAACAAGTGCCAAGTTTATACAAGCAGGACTGCAAGAGTAGGTGGTTTCTTAAATTTTGCACCTTAGTTGCTTCTCTTGCTTTTCCCTAGTTCTGGCCTTGCTGTGTACTTGGTTGTGGGTTTTTTTTAATTTTTTGGTTTTTGTTTGTTTCTTATTATTACAGAAGTTTACCCAGTACTGGGAGTTGAGAAAGTTCTGTCTCAGTTTGTATAAATTTGTTCAAATACTCTAGTTTCATTCCTCTTCTCCATAAAGTAAAAGGTAAGCTTCCTTCACATTTATCATCAATAATGTACCCTAATGTGATCCTGCCAATATACACTCATTTGTTACTAACTGCTTAGCCTTTGAAAAGCATTTAGCAAATAAGCCAAACTTGTGAGTTATTCTTTATCATTAAAGTGAATGGATAATTTATTTACCTTATTCAGGTTCTTTTCCTATGTGAGGTACTTTTGTAATCCATAAGGAAATGTGGCCAATTCACTCCTCAGCTAGAAAACTGTGACACATACCTTAACTCAGTTATTCAAAAATATATTGATACAAAAGAGCAACCATTGAAAATTACACTTAATCATTTTACAAAATTTGTTTCAAAGGCAAGAATTTTAATCAGTTTTTTTTTAAACAAAAATTTAGCATTTTCATCACTCCTACTGAATACAGTCATAAAAATCAAGGGGCTAACTCTTAAAGATGTTCTCAATGCTATGTTTGTTGATTCTTTCAGTTTGCAAAGGCCTTTACTGCTACTGCACATTTTTCTGTCAGATTTGCCCCATCTGTGCACCAGGGCTAAGGCTAGAGTGAGGCAAGGCAGTGCTTACAGCATAAAATTGAAGGAGGAATTCACTCTTAGGGTGGGGCAGATGTAGAGGCTGCATTTACACCTCCTGAGAGGAAGTACCTCCTTAAATTTCGTGCTCAAGGAACCTCTCTCGCCTCACCATAGTCCAGGCCCTATAGTACATATGTCCAAATATACTTTAGAATTTATAATGCAGGTGCTAAAAAAGAAAGGAATGTTTCCCAATACCTTTACCAGTAATTCTTTCAGACATCATTATATAAATGTAGTGTGATTCTGAAGAAAATATTATTCAACTTTTGGTAGTTTTTTTTGTTGTATGCATGGGTTTTCATTGTTGCAATCTGTTATACTGTTTCTAGACTTTTTAATGCTCAATTGTAAAATATTCTAATGATTTTCCTTTAAGGTTTACATGACTGGTTTTCAAATGTCATTTTAAAATGACTATTTCAGGTAGTTATTATTCAGGTTTTCTCATAGAAGAGATAATCTCACACCAAGATTTGGGCTCATTTGCATTGCCACTATAGAATTCACATAAATAAAAATCTATGGCACAGCCTGCTAACTATTCCTTAATATCCATTCTACTCTTCTTTCTTAGTAAAGAACCCTTGATTTTTTAGCTGGGTAATAAAATTGCCCAGAATAAAGATTCATTTTCTAGCCTCTCTTTAGAGGTAAGTGTGGCTGGGGTTTTTTTTGTTTGTTTGTTTTTTGTTTTTTTTTCCTTTCTCCTTGTCAGCTGGAACAGGGTTGGCTGTGGCTCAAGCAGCCATCTTGAGCCACAAGGTAGAAGTCTATGCTACCTTGGTTGGTTGATCAGCAAAACAGGAGACTGGATCCCTGACTATTTGAGGCTACTACGTCAGCACTGAAGTGTTAACATTTTCAAAGATATAATTTTTTTTAATTTAAACTGTCATTTGGAGCTTCCTATAGCCCACAGATAATCCTAATTCCAATTCAAATTTCAGAGACTTGTGTGATTAATAAGATCTTTAAAAATAATTCTTGGAGTCTCCACATACATATTAAGAAAAAGTAGTTGATTTAATGTCATTTGTTCTTAACCTTTAGCTAAAGTCAGCCACACTGAAAGAAGGGTAGCTTTGTATGGGGGAGATAGGAAATTCTAAAACAAACTATTGTATAGCAAGAAAATAAGCTTGACTAAATTATCACTAAAAAAGTAAAGGCAGATTAAAGGCATTCCAGAGAGAGAAGCAGATACAATTGAGGTTGATTCCAGAGGCCCTGCTGTATACTCTGCCTAGGGTTCTGCAAAATCTGCTTGGGTCTTTTTAACAAGTTATCCATTTTACTTAAGAAAAAAAAAATCAACCAAATGGCTTGTTTCTATTAGTTACAAACAAAAAAGTACTAACCAAGAACAGGTGGTACATACAGGAGTATCCCATTTGTGCAGTATTATTGAGGAGCAGAGTATTCTGATAAGATACTCTAGTAAGTAAAAATTTTTATAGGTAACTTAAGCTTACCTTTTTGTCCCCCAGCTGTTACTGAATGCAGCTTGGCAATTTATTTTACAAAATAATTGTGTATTTATCATTGTATTCAATTAAATTTTTATCCTCATTCTATTTATGATTTTCCTTGGAATGTCTGAGACATTTTGAATTTATGTATGAGGAAATTAATAGTCTGATCATGTGCTTATTGTTTTTTAGCATGAATGGCCTACAGGCACTATTCTGAACATTCCTGCATTGACAGAAATGGAGATAAAGAAGTTTCTAGAAGGAGGCTTTTGGTGAAAGAGCTGAAAAGGGTGTTTGCCCTGTGGGTTGAATATGCTGCTAGGACCAATCAAAGGGACTGCTGCTGTATGTCACTTTGAGATTGGTTTACCCTGGGCTTCCCACAGTTACTGCAATCTGTAGTCAAGTTCCAAAATATCCAAGTGCAAACCTTAGGCCTTTGATAGAACTTTCTAGAAAGAGGTAATGATATGAGTGAAAGCTTCAGTTATTTAGCTGGGCCTTGAGCTATAAATGGGGTTTTCACTTTTAGAGATGGAGCAAGTGAACAGTAGTATCACTGTCAACCGATGGAGCTCCACCAATCAGGATCTTTGAGGGAGCCCTTCCCTACTTGACCAGGTCCATTTCATCATCGACTGTACAATGGGGCTCTTCTCTATGCTAACATAAAAGCATAGTTTAATTTATTTTAATTCTTTATTGTCATTAATGGTTGACTATTTATATTGTGGTTCTTATGAAACTGCACATATAGTTTAATAATATATTTTAGTAGATGTATCTGGCAACAATATCATTTATGTTCCTAAGCTCTTTCTTATAACTTGGAGCACATTTTATACTAAGTTGTATGAAATAAATCTAGTTTAGTTATACATTTATTAACTTATATTCACAGTCAGTAAATGGTGGTCAGCTACCACTGAGTCTAACTTATCATTTTAAGTTATTGGATGACTGCTGTTTAATGTCAGGTTATTTCACCTGTCATATATCATTTATCATACATATGCGTGTGTGTGTGTATGCACATACATACATATATATTCCTGAATAAGCCCAATATCACTGTGCTTTTTCATCTGCTATTTATCATCTTTTTTTATTACTGTCAGTAAGTATGCCATTGAGTCTAATCTCATATTTAATTGTGTAGTTAGTATTTTCAAATTTTGTTGTGTTTTGTTTTGTTTTGTAATGGTCCTTTTTAATTTTTTTTACATGAACTCTTACATGGATTCCAACATATAAAATAAACAGATGGGGATATGAGCTGTGGAAGTGAAACAGGGGGTCCAGCATCCTGCTGCTGAGCCTCCAAACCTGGGCTCCAGTGCTGAACACTGAGGCACCGCATGAAATTCCAGGCCCCACTGAAAAGTTTAATACCCCTGATCAAACACAAGAGTGACTTCCTCTCTTGAAGAATAAATCTTTTTTAGGAAATGTAATCTTGTGTCTTTTCAGAAGGCAACAACAACAAAAAATCCGTAACCTCCTTACCCCATAACCTCTATTAATATAACAAACAAAAAGGAGTAAAACATGTATAAGATTTGAAAATTCAAACAATACAGAAAGGTTAAAACAGGAAGAACAATGCCTTCCTCAAGCTTGTGCATACCCTCCATCCTACCAAGACCTTTCTCCTCAAAGGTAACCCTGTTAAGTTACTTGTAATTCATTCCATAATGTATAGGTGTATGTCTATGTGTGTAAGTGTATATGTGTGAATAAAGCTTTTTAAATAAAACTTTATACGTACAAAGGTATTATACTATGTTATGCACTTTGTTTTTTAATATCAGCAATCTTTTTTAAAGTTAATTTTTCACAGCTGCATTTCACATAGTTGTTATCTGAACTAACTTTCAGATCAGCAGGTTACTGTGAACTGTAAATATGACTGATTGTGTTTCTACTATCTGTGTCTGAGCATCACAAGGCAGTTTCCAAGAGAAGCGGGTGGTAAAATGCTCAGCCTTTCCTATAAGCATCATTTATTCCACAATTTATCTGCAAAGGAACAGTATCCTCAAAATAATATTTAAAAAAATAGCCATGTTATACTTCGCTACAACAGAACTTAATTACCATATGTAACAACGTTTCTATGAAAAAATGGAACTGGAAATACCTTTCTAGAGGTGGAATGACACAGTGGGAAAAGTAGGGTATTAGACTCAAAATACCTGAACTTTAATCCTGGCACTGTCACTACTAGTGTTATCACTTTGAACCAGTTACTACAATTCAGCTTCTCATATGTAAAACGGAGATAATTGTATGTATTTATCAGGCTGTTCTATGGATCCAATGACGTAATAGAACATTTCCTCGCACACAATAGGCACTGTTAAGTTCCTTTCCATTCTCCTACAAAGAGATTAGCATTTTTTAATTAGCTTCAAACTCCTGATGGATTAGGGAAGACGATGGGGCAGGGAACAAATAATGGAGTAGAGATTTGGGGAGACAGGGATAGTTTTAGGTATTCCTGATGGTTAGAAATGAATAAAGAACTTAAATAGCTTCTTGATTCTGATTAGTGCCCCTGTTACTGTCTTTTCCCCCCTTATAGGTACAGGAATTGGCCATCTCCTTTGCTTTACATTTCTACCATTTGCTGTTTTCATTTAGAGTCCTCCACTCCCCACTGCCTAGCCAATTGCAAGACAGAATTTAGTCCTAGTTTCTCCCTCCTACAGTTAGAGGAATAAAAAAAATACCTGATATAAAAACAAGCACCTAGAGATTGACTTCTGAAACAGCAGAAAGAAGACCTCAGTGAACTCAATCTCTCTCTAAAACAATGAAAATACAGGCAAACGAACTATTTCAGAACTCTGTAATTTAATGAAAGCCACAGACTGAAATAAAAAATCCAACAGAAACTACTGAACCTCAAGACCCTTGATAACAGCAGCAGCCCAGGCACCTAATGTGGAATATGGTTCAGATATCACCTGGTAGATGAAAATGGCAGTTCCAATCCTGTCTCTACTGGTTGGGGGATCTGTGACCTTTACTTTTCCCCTCAAGTTCATCTTAATTTCTCCTTAACTATCTGTGACAATTACATAATGAAATATGGTAATGACAACAAAACACCCATGAGTAGATAGGAAAAGTTATTTACTTAAAAAAAAACTTGCTAAATCCAACATTTCTACTTTACATATGATAGATGCATTATTTGCAATTAAACCATTTAAAAGTTTCAGACTTCTGTTCCAACATTGTTTTACCTATACACATAGTTATTATCCATAAAAATTTGTAAAAAAAATAGTGACAATAAGACCAAAATTGTAACTTCATATAAATCAAAGTGACAATATTGAAATTCTTCAAAAAAGTATTTCTCTGCACTGAGCCTTAATCTTTCCAGTATGTTTCTCAAAGGATGATTTCTACTCCTTCCTGTGTATCAGTGTAAGCTATCCCTCATATCTAGCTGCTTTAGAATATCCTTCGTTTAAACTACCAATCACATAATTATAATGCTTTTCTTCTCCCGGTTTCAAAATTTCATTTTATAAACAAATTTTAACCCAAACTATCCAATCCATACTGTACTATAAACATATAGTCTCCCAAACATATATACAATGTTGCAGTATAATGGATTTACTTGAATTTCACTTTTAAATCATCAAAAATAGGTAACAATGACTTTCCTTAATTTTAATTAAATTGCACAGGGGGTAAAAGCAAACATTAATACATGTTTTACTAAGAATAAACTCCTACCTTAGGAGATGTGGAAAGATCTCTTCCCACAGAAACAACTGTGTTCTCATGTACTCCTCCAGTCTTTGGCGAGATGGCTGGTGGGGCTGGGGCTCTTCTTTTTACTCTCTTTTCAGTTTCCAGTTCTTGAATTGGATTTACCAAATTATTTGGAGGAGGAGTTGGTTTAGGTTCATAAAAAGGATTTGATCTAAATAAAAGAAGAAATTATTGTTAAATGTCTCTTAACCATGGCTTATTTCTAATTAAAATAATATGTTCAGTTATAAAACAAGAAAATACTGAAAATAAGGAAAAACCCAAACCAGTGATAACCTACGATTCAGAAGCAATCACTTTTAATCTGTTTTGGTAATCATTAATGATAAAATTTCCCCTTTAAAAAAGTATTTTTAAATTCTTTTAACACAAGGTTAACTCAGCTCTTATTATATATACACCCTTAGAAAAATGTTTTTAATAGTAAATACTATATATCACACCCAAGGAAAAAGAAATTAGATGTAGAAATATTGATTTGTTTTTTTATGCTCCCAACAACAAACATCTTTTTCTTGCATTTCATCCCTTCCTCTGTGTTAAATTCTCTTCTCATTAGGTAACATCTTTTATAAGTTCACTCAGTGAAGTTCTCTTAGCAGTAAATTCTCTCAAGAGTTGAAAATGCCTTTATTTCAGCCTGACACTTAAATGACAGTTTAGCTAGGTAGAGAATTCAGGCACTTTGAAGATATTAGCCTACTGTCAGCTTATCACTGCTCTTTTGTAAGTATTTTACCTCTGGTTGCTGTTAAAATCTCTTTATTTCTGGTTTTGAGCAATTTTACTATGACACATCTACATGTGAATTTCTTTTAATTTATCCTGTTTCAGACTCTATATTTTCTGAGTCTGAAGATTCATGTTTTATTATTTATAAAAAAATTATCAGCCATTATCACTTTGATAGCCTCTTCTTTATTTTCTCCATTCTCTTTTTTAGTAAATATTATTAGATATATGTTGCACTATTTCTCTCCTTCATATTTTTACAATTTTTTTTCCTCCTATGCTGCATTGTGGATAATTCCCTCACATCTATAATCTAATTAAATTTTTCTCTCTTCATCTGTGTCTAATAGAATGAATTTTCAACTTCAGTAAGATATTTCTTCATTTGGCTGTGTAAAAAATACCTCAGGTACAGAGATTTGAGTCACTAATCATTTAAACATATTTATAGTCTATCGGATAAATTATTTTAAGTTCTTATATATGTAATCCTGGTATTTCCTTTGTCTCCTGACTCTCTCTTAGCAAACTGTTTCCTTGTATGTTTTGTAATTCTAGATTGTGAGTTCAGGGCTTAATGTTAGGAAATCCTATGTAATCTGAGCTGGGAGTGCCTCTCTTCAGAATGTTTTATGTATTGATGTACTTGCATTTGCCAAGTACTTTAGGAGCGAGCCACTTTGTATGTTACTTTCTTGGCTTGGAGGTTCCCAGACAATCTTGTCAATACAATGTCAAATCCACATGAGGGTGGGCCTGTGCTTACAACTTCTCAGGAAAGACTTTTTTTCCCTCTACCTAGAGTCTAGGCCCAAGAAGAAAATCTTCCTTGTTAACTCCCTTTTTGAGTAGATAATTTTTTTTCTTGTTAGTCATTCATAAACACATGTATCTAGTATATATGAATATTATTCCTATTACACAATAATAAACTGTTATTCTGGTTCTTGTTTTTTAATTAATTGCATTTTTTTTCAACTCTAGTCCAATATCCTGTGTGTACAATAACAACAGAATTTCTGAGTCTACAAAGCTAAGGACCAGATCACCCAAACGTAGTGATTATAACAAGGGAATTCCACCTAAGGCATATAAGGCGTGAACCAGTGATAACCCTCTTTTTCAACTGTGCATGTTCTTTGAACTACAATAGTACCAGACTCACTTAGAACCAATTATCAACACCTCTGCCTAAAGATTTATATATCCAGTCAGGTCAATGAGACTCTGGTTACCAAGTAAATTTAAATCAGAGATGTGAAGTACATCATATTTGTGAGGTTACTCGTACTCTGTACTCATGGCAACAATTAGAATCATGTGACTCCTTCCCACTGAGCTGGAGTACAGCCTCAGAATCTCTCTCAACTTTGCTCAGGGTAGCTGCTTTTAACTGAGTGGGGTTGGCATGTACATAAAAAACCTACTTCCTGTTCCTCCTCTTCTTACATCTGTGCATTTAAGAGGAAAAAAAAAACAGGAAATATAAATATATACACACATATATATTTAAAAATTAGCTTTTCAGACCAAAATATTCTTGCCTAGTGACCAACATACACTTAAAGTATTTATATCTATGCTTACCACCTACTGAAGAACTTGGAGAAATCAAAGCAAGGAATAATGTTAAAACAACTAGGTGTTCAGAAAAAGCTAAACATTCTCTCTGAAAAGAGGTAGAAAAGGTGTCAAATTCAGCCTTACCAATAACATTATTAATATTTATAAAGTGTTTATGCTGCGCTAGGCACTGTTTTAAGTGTTTTACATGTATTAATCCATGTAATCCTTAAAACGATCTTGCTTATCCTGCTAATTTTATGATAGCCTCATATAGCTGTTTTTCAAACTCTATAAGAATAGTTCAAACACAGGTAAATATAAAGAAATAGGATAAAAACAACAACAAAAAGTTTAACTCTAAAACTTTAGAAAAGAAAAAAAATCTTTTCTCCTCCCAAAATTTACTCTTGCTAACTGATGTTAAATGTTTCAGGACTAAGCGGACATATTTCAATCTAATAGAATTAATTCAGTTATGTGAATTATTTGGGTGATATTTTAAAGAATTATTCCTGGCTAAATCTCTTTAAAACAAATTTCTATAGTAGTCTGTAAGATGGTAGCTGCCACAATAATAATTATTATTAATTTATTATGTAAGTATGGCTAGCTATTTAAAAAATTGATAAAATTCCTTACAATAGGCAATTCTTCAGTGCCCTTTATATAACTGAATTTACAATTCTCAGTTGCATACAACTTTTATAAAACATACATAGTATGTATACAAAGGTATTTAAAGACTGTCCTTTTTCTTCATGTCTCTCTGCCTACTTCTAACCACTTAGGTCTCCTCTAACTACTTGAATACTGGTATTCTTTGTAGAGAAAGTAAATGCATGTAGAAAAGGAGCTCAGAGCAATTGATTTCCAAAGCTGGTTCTTGAGGCCCATAATAGTAGAAACACAATAAAAATGGACATTTTTCTTAAATCAATTATAGCTATGTTTCTCAAGCTGTTTTTACACTACGACATGTAGCAAAAAATTAAAATTTATTTATGGCATGCTGGAGTAAAGATAGGAAGCTGCTGGGAAAATGGAGTTACTAGGGAATCAGTATGTCTCTGCAGACCTGCAATCCACCTGTGAGACAACAGTGTGCTAGGCACAATCACTAATTAGGTACTAAATCAGAAAAAGGACAAGAAGCTTCTACTTCTAAGGGCTTTGAGTGATCCCTCCTTATAGATCAGAGGTTCCTATCTAAAAAATAATTTCCTACTCTTTAAAAATGAATGAACTATGTTTCCATCATATGAAGTATCTAGAAAAGTTAAATTCATTTGGACAGAAATAGATTAGTGGTTTTCAGGCGATGGGGGAAGAGAGGAATTGGGACTCACTATTGATAGGTATGGGATTCCTTTTTTTTGGGTGATAATGTTCTGGAATCAAATAGTGGTGATGGCTGCACACCATAGTTTAGTGAATAAACTAAAAACCACAGAAGTATACACTTTAAAATATAGAATTTCATGTTATATAAAGTATATATCAATAAAAAAGTACTATAAAAAGTGAATGAGTAATATATATACACATATACATATATATATATAAATATGATTGTGAAATGACTCCCTTCTCTATAATGACAAGTTATATAACTGCTGATTAATACATTTTTAAAATACTATTTTTAGTAAGGAAAAATTATTTAAGGAATTAGCATAATTTTCACACTGTTTGATCATCTATGTTTCAGAGCTTCCTACATCACTCTGAATAAAAAAGAATTGTTTTTATCTTGTACTGTATACTTGAGTAATAGAGTGGTTGTGAATTAAAAATTTTATTCAGTTACATTAGTAGAAAATTGGACGGAATAGTTTTAAATGACAGTATTCATGGTTCATAAAATAATTCACCAAGAAAAAAGAATTCTAGAAAAGAGTTGTAAGTTGATTAGAAATAGGATTAATAAACATATGGGAAAAAATATGAAGCAGGGGCATAGCAAAATATTTAGCCTTTTCCTTCCACTTTGAAAATGTATGTTTCTTTGGAAAAGCAATCCAAAGTTATTAAAATGAGTGTGTAGCTTCTCTAAATAAAACTCAATGACAATTTTCCTTGAGAAGCTGACATACAACAATATTAGAAATGATTTCATGCTGAACCTCAAAAGTCACTTCATAAATGTTTTGAAAATTATTTTTTATCATTTATCATTTTTGCTACATAAACTGAACGGCTTAACTAGCTATAAAGCATGAGAAAACTGAGAAATCCACATGGTTGCTAAGTGTAAAGGACACGTGCTACAAGCACTGAAGGGTGCATACTTTCTCCTGGTGCTGATGGATGGACTGAGGTTCTGAAGGTTGTTTTATACATCAAAGGGCTCAGTGTTCTTTTCTGGGATAGTTTTAGGTCAGAGGATACAGGAAGAGTTTGGTAACGAAAGATGAGTCATATAGGCTTTTCACCTGATGAAAGGTCATACATAAGTTTATTATTGTAGTAAACAAATTTTGGAAGATTTCTACTACTGAAGTTGGACGTACAAACTTTCAGAGAAACAAGTTGAAAAATATCAAATAAGCAATTAATATAGAGTTCTTCCTAAACTCTCACATTAGTTGATGAGCAATCTTTAGAATTTGTGTGTATATCCCTACAAAAAAGCTGGAGTGTTTATCATCAGCTTCCTCTGGTAACCTCAGATGATTGAGCAATTTAGAATGTTCTTTATTCATGGGAAACTTGTAAAGACTGTGACTTTCATGTGGAAAATAGAATAGTCAAAAGGAAACACCCAGTTATTCTGATTTTAGTTTTTATAAAGGCATTTTAAAAGTTTAAGCAAACATCAGATGTCTCTTTAATTTGTTAATAGGAGAGAGCTGGGTGTGTGTGTGTTGTGTAATACTCAGACATCTTGGAAGGACTGAATGCTTGTACTTAAAGTTTGCATTTACATTCAAATACTCCAGGTGTGTGGCTATTACTCAGCACCTACACCACCCATGAGAAAATTTATTTTGATCACACATTAGCTATTTCAAAGAAAACAAATATAATAACTTTAGCAAGAGCTGAGCCAACTTCTTCAACCACTGTATGTTTATTAATTAGTACTGAGATATCAACCTGGTTTTGGAATAACATGATTATGACATAATTCTACATACTTATAGGAGGTTAGAAAGTTTTTAGGTTTTATCAAAACCTAGTCATGCCCATGGAAGCATGTGGCACATGTGAGAGCCATTAGCTGTTGTAAAATGGGAAAAAGTTGAGCAGCAGTTCCAGAGCAATAGAAAACATGTCAACTACCTCATTCTTTCAAACGAGTCTTTCAAATACTTGAGTTTGGTTATTACAGTTCCCTTAAATCATCTCTTTTCTTTTCTTTTTATGGTGACATTGGTTAACGAAATTAAATCATCTCTTTTCTAAGTCAAACAGTCCCTGTGTCCTCAATCATTGTTCATTTGATGTGGTTTCCAGAAATTTTAATGACTCTTGCTCTACTCTGTTAATGCTTTGAATCATCAACACCCCTTGGTAAGTGCAGCACCTAGAATAAAATACTGCTCAAAATAGGAGCCAGCCAATGCTCACGGGAAAGATGACATTTCTCTCTTCATACAAAGCAACTGCTCCCAACTTTCATGCATCAGAGAAGCCTTTCTATTATTACCCCCTCAACCTAAATATCCCATAGTTTAGAATATTTTCCTACTAAACAGTATTTTAAAGGAAAGAATAATTTTTCCAAAATCCAAATAATGTTAACACAGTAAAATTCATGTATTTCCAAGGAAAGCAAAGATCCATAGAGCCTCACTATAAGTAAATATGTAATTATTATTATTATTTTGAAAATGTTAAATATTTTATAGATCTCCTTTAACCCATACCAATTTTTTCATCAGAGACCTGGAGGCCTAAGATTTCCAGGTTTTGAACCACTCAAATGACACACTATTTCTGTTAATAAAGTTAAAAGATTGTTAGTGTTTCATTTTTTTCTTTCTTTAAAAAAAAAATAGCTTTAGGTATAATTGATATATAATAAATGGCACATACTTAAAAACTATAATTTGATGAGCTTTTTTACATTGTTTCAAGTGTTGTAACCATCAGTATAATCAAGATGACATTTTTCCATTCCTCCAAAAGTTTCTTGTACCCCTTTTAATCCATCCCGTCTTCTACCTCCAATCAAAGGCAACTACTTACTGATCTGATTTCTCTCACTATAGAGTGTATTTTCTAGAGTTTTAAATAAATAGTATCACACAATATGTGCTCTTTTTTGGTCAGGCTTCCTTAACTCGACTTTTAGATTCATCCATGTAGTTATCTATATTAAGTTTGTTTTTTCTTTATTACAGAATAGTATCCCTTCGTAGGGATATACCACAATTGTTATACATTTACCATTGATGGACATTGAGTAATTCCCATATTTTGCTATTAAGATAAATAAAGCTATTCAAATATTCATGTATAAATCTTTTTGTGGATATATACTTTCATTTCTCTTGGGTGAAATAGTCCCTAGAAATGGAATGTCTGGGTCAAATGATAGGTTCATGTTTAACATTTTAAGAAACTGTCCAATTTGTTTTCTAAAATGGTTGTATCATTTAGAACTCTGAGAGTTCTATGAGAGTTCCAGTGGCTCCACATCCTTAACAGTATTTGGTATAGTCAGTCTTTTAAATTTGAGCAATTCTAGTGGGTGTGTAGTGGTTTCTTATTTGATTTTAATTTGTATTTCCTTGATCACTAAGATTTTTGTCATCTTTTCATGTGCACATTGGCCATTCTCATATTTTCTTTGGTGAAATGTCTGTTCAAATCTTTTTCCTCTTTAAAAAAAAGTTTGTCTTATTATTGAGTTGAGTTCTTTACATATTCTTGACAGAAGTCTTTTGCCAGATATGTGTTTTACAAAGAATTCCTGCCAAACTGTGACATGCCTTTTCATTTTCCTTAATATTTTTTTTTAAAAGAGAGTAAGTTTTTAGTTCTGATGAAGTCCAAATTAATAATTTTTCTTTGACTCTTTGTGCTTTTGCATCCATTTAAAATTTCTTGCTTAAACCAAGATCACTAATATTTTCTCCTGTGCTTTCTTTTAGAAGTCCCAATGTATTATTTCTTATTTTTAGGTGTATAATCTATTTTTAGTGAAATTTTGTATATGGTGTGAAGTTGTAGTTCTTTGGGGGGGGGGTGGTATATGGACATCTACTTGTTCTAGAGCTGTTTGTTGATCTATTTCTAGACTTTCTCATTCTCTTCTATTCACCTATATGCCTACCTTTAAGACAATACCACAATGCCTTCATTAATGAACTTTGAAACTAGGTAGTGTAAGTCTTCCAATCTTATTCTTTTTCAAAATTGTTTTGGCTATTCTAGGTCACTTACATTTACATATACAATTTAAAATTAGCTTATAAATTATTATAAAAAAAATCACTTCAAAATTTTGATTGGGGCAGCACTGAACGTATAAATCAATTTGAATCCATGGTCATAGTATTTCTCTCCATTTCATTTCATTTCTCTAATTGCTCTCAGCAATGTTTTCTTGCTTTCAGCATACAGTTATTGTACATGTTTGTTCAAATTTATCCCTGAGGGCCTTTTCTTTTTTTCTTACATTTCAAATATGGTGTTCTAAATTTTTTTATTTCTGGTTGTCCATTGTTACTGTAGAGAAATATAGTTGAATCTGTATATTGATCTTATATCCTGTAATGTTGCTAAATTTACTTTTTAGTTCTGGTAAACATTTTGAGATTCCTTATGATTTTCTATATAAACAATTGTCATCTATAAAAAAAATAGTATATCTTGAAGAAACACTATGTATAAGAAGCTTAAAACAGCATTCTTCAATTTCCCCAGTCTCAGTCTTTATGCAAAATTGTGTTAACTGTCAATTATTAAGACTGTAATTTTACTTCTACACATCATAAAATACAGAATATATTGTTTAAACTTTAAAGTCAATTATATTTTAAAGAGATTTAAAAAAATAAGACAAGTATTTTATATATTCTATATATTTGCCATTTCCTGTGCTCTTCACTTCTTTGTGTAAATCCAAATCTACAAGTAGTGTCATTTTCTTTCTGCCTGAAGAGCTTCTTTTTAACTTTTTTTTTGCAAAGCAAATCTGATGGTGATGGGTTATCTCAGCTTTTGGATATCTGAAAATAGCCTTTTTGGGATGGGCAGCAGAAATTTGTGTTGACAGGTTTTTTGTTTTTGTCTTTGTTTTCTTCCAGTACTTTAAGAATATCAGCCTAGTCTCTATTGACTTGAAATGTTTTCACTGAGAAGCCTTGGTTTCTCATTTGCATAAAGCCTGTGGTTTTCTTCATGTTTCCTGTCCTTGAAGTTCATTCAGCTTCTTGGACATGTAGGTAATTACATATAATTAAATTTTTAATTTCTAAAACATTTGGCCATTATTTCTTCAAATATTTTTCTGTCCCCTCATCCTCTTTCCTCGTCTTTGGAATTTCAATTACACATACGTTAGGAGCCCTTAAAGTTGTCTCACTGATCCTCTGTTCAATTTTCTTTTTTTCCCCACCTTATGTTTCAATTTAGATAAGTTTCTATTGTTATGTCTTTATGTTCACTAATACTTCCTTCTGCAGTATCTAACAGGGGTTAATTCTATCCAGTGTATTTTTCATCTCAGACTTTGTATTTTTCATTTCTATAAACAGAATTTGGACTTATTTTTAATATCATCTATGCTCATGCTTTCTTCTTCCTTCCTGAATATCTGGAATATATTCATAATAGTTATTTTATCACACTTTTCTATTGATTCCACCATCTCTGTCATTTCATCTAATAACTGTTTTTCCTACTTATTCTGGGTCAGATTTTTCTGCTTCTTTATATGCCTGATAAATTTTTGATTGTCAGACACTGCAAATTTTGTGTTTGGGGTGGAGTTTTTGGCATTTCCTTTAGTATTCTGGAGCTTCATGCAGGATGCAGTTAAGTTAATGGAGTCATTTTGATTCTTTTGAGCCTTGCTTTTAAGCTTTACTAGGCGGGTCCAGAATAGGCTTCAATATAGGGCTAATATGGCCCTACTACTGAGACAATACCCTTCTGAGGACTTAACTTGATGTCCCAAATGTTAGGAAGTCTTTCCTCTCTGGCTGGTAGAAATGCAAATGATTCTTCATTCTGGATGAACTCCAGAGATTTATTGTCAGATTCTTTATCCTCAGTAATTTACTTATACGCATGCTCTGATCAGTACTCAGCTAAAGACTCAAGAGGAACCTTCTATAGCTCTTTGAAACTTTATGAGTAGCTCTCTTCTCTCTAATACCTTGTCCACAAATTCTAGCTCCTCAGTACCCACAAAGTCCAAACTCAGTCAGTCTCTTCAACACAGATATACTACGTTTTATTATGCTTTGCTTTACCGAGCCCTAGCAAATAAAGTTTTTTTTACAAATTTAAGGTTGCAGCAACGTCATGTTGAGCAAGTCTATCTTGTCCAAAACACTAACTTGCTGAAGAGTCAGATGATGATCAGCGCTCCTTAGCAATAAAGCATTTTTAAATTAAGGTATGTTCATTGCATTTTTTTAAAAAAAAAAATCATAATGCCAGTCCACACTTAATAGTTTACAGTATAGTGTAAACAAAACTTTCATATGCACTGAGAGACCAAAAAGTTCATATGACTCACTCTATTGTGATATTTGCTTTATTACAGTGGTCTGGAACTGAATCCACAATATCTCCCAGATATACCTGTAATAGGGTATTTAGGTTCTCTTTCCCTAAAATGCAATTGGAAGCTCTTTTCCATAAATAAAGCTTGGACAACTGTAGAGCTCACCTTCTTTGTTTCTGTTCTCTTGGGGATCACCGTCTTGTGCTATTTGTGTCTACTGCTGAAACAGTTATTTCATAAAGTATTCAGTTTTTTAGTTAAGACAAGAAGCCATATCAAGTCTGTGTTACTCCATCATGGACAGAAGTGAAAGTTTTGCAGTTGCTTTTTAACCCACTCAGGGCCACAGTCTACAGCCACACAGGTAGTACACTGTACAACTTCAGAACACAATGTGAACACATCCTCCTCCTACTCCCACCTTAAGTTTGAGTGAAATGGCAGGTCTAATCATCCTGATTATTTATATTGAGCTTGTGGTCAATAAACTTGTGGTTAAGAGTAATAACTCAACTACAGATAACTCTCAATTTATAAATTCTCTAATTTCATTGTTTGGCATTTGAATAAATCTCATCAAATCAATATCATAAATAATTATTTGGTTCCCACAATAGACCCATAACATACTGAAAATAATGTCTACAGTAATCAATTAAAAAACACCTAAGTGCCATTTATAACATGGTTCTTATGGGAAGACATTATTGGAATTCTAACCAGAGATTCCAGGAACATACTCCCTTCATTTGTTAGTTCAGAATGCACACACACATGGAAGAGGGTGGGAGAATAACAGTCAAAATGATAAAAATTCAGGTAAGGGAAGAGATAGATACTAACCCGTAAACTGTATATTAACATTGAAAGAGACTTCATTTTATCCACCTAAAGATTTGTTACAGAAGGATTCCTGTAGTTAATATAAAGATTGACCTATATTATGTTAGCAAAATGAAATGTACTTACTCATCCAACTCTTCTTCTTCAGTTTTAGAACTATCAGCATACAGGTACTTGCTCATGTCCACAGGTCTTACATTTTTTCTCTTTGCAGACTGGGGAGGAGAATCCTTTACAGTTACAAAGGTTTCTGGCTCATCGAATGGGTTTAAATACTGTGGAGTCTGTACCTCTTTGAAGGGATTATAGTTGCTATTATAAAAAGATTCTTCTGGTTTTTTAGGAGAAGTTGTTTCAGTGATTGGTTCTATAAAACAGTACCAAGAGATTAATCAAATTAATATTATCTGACGTTTTCTTATATTTTTAGTGCTTTCAAAAATGCTCAATCTTGAACTGATAAACTCCACGGATCTAAAAGAGTCAAAGCAATAATATGTTTTAGAGGGGTTAAGTTCAGGAGATGTGATATCTAAGATCTTTGTCTACTTTCCCAAGAATGGTACTCCCCAAGATGGCATCTTTAGAATGCCCTTGGAGTCTCTAATAATGCTAGCATACAGTTATGCCAATTTTGAAATTTTTAACCTTCGTAGGCACAACATTCAATTATTGCCTATTTTATTTCACTATATTAGTTTGCCATCTAAAACTTATACATAATAAATTTCTGTTTTTAAATGAACATAACATGGATTCAATTTCGAAATAGTTTTTGGAGATTATATAAGCAAAGACCATGTAGAGATCTGAAAATTCATTTCGGACTATATCAAAAATACACCCACATATCACTAAATATGTTTTTGCAGTCTTCAAAGCATAGGTTTCTGTATGCTACAGACCTTAAATCTTTAGAGCATTTCAAGAGATGTCTTTTTTCCAAAGTAACTTGGATCCAGTTAATATTTAATAATGCAAAGGAATAACATAAGAATTTTCAGGTTGAAAGCACTATATTAAAATCCTATGGATAAACTGATAGACATGTTACACCAAATTCTTCTGCATTTCATTATTTCAAGTTTGAATTTAAAAACAAAGGTGCTCTTAAAAGTAACTGATTCATGGGGTTGTTCCATAGAGTAGTGGTTAGCACGTCTGCTTTACATGCAGAAGGTCCTGGGTTTGAGCTCCTGAGGAGCCACGGCCCATATCCGGGTGTGAGAGGAGATGCTCCACCTTCAGCGATCCAGTTCTTAAGGGGAGATGGCAACATCCATAGGTCAGGTGTGGAAGTGTGGGGGTAATTATAAAAAAATAAAATAAAAAATAAATGATTCATAGCACAGAAAGCACTAAAATACCACATGTTCTCCAAATATACTTATGAAGTACTTAATACCATCCTTTTCTTCTTTTATGTTTATTAACATTTTAAAACAAAACTAAAATTTCTAATAAAACTGTCCAAAATTTGATCATGTATTTTGCTAATAAAAATATTTTCCCAAATTGAAGAAGTTTCAGAGAGCCAATAATCATAGCATAGTTTAAAAGTAATTTTAATTATGTCATGCAACTCTGACAAAACATTCTAAGAAAAGGAAACAGAAAATTGATTATTGAAATTCTTAAGAAAAACAATTGTTTCATAAATAACATTTCAAACAACTTAATTGATTATTAAAACCTCATTATTGACATACTTTTATTGATTTTATATTTTAAAGTCAAGCTACTTTTATTCATACGTTAGCCCAGAAAACTTAGTTTTCTTTATATTGAAAAAATAAAACATAAAAACTCTGAATTGAAATTCCATACACCACGGGAAAGCAAGTATAAAGTATGAAAGAGAATTCATAAAATCATAATAAATCAATAGTAAAATGAATTAAATGCTGCCTATTTATAGAAGAGAGTAGTTGTATCTTTTGTAATACAAGGTTAATATTGAAACTTAAAACCACTAGAATCTTTATAACAGTGTACATGAGAAGCATTTTCTTTTCTCCATAGGAGAAGAAAGACTGCAAAGTTTTTGCCTACTAAATTTTTTATTAACTAATATCAAGTCTCAAATGTTTAAGAAACTGATAAAACTGGTCAATGGAAATACGACTTTAGTTTTTAGTCTAAGGAAGAGGATTACAAAAATTGATCCAAGCAAATTCATTAGTTATAAAACAAAAAGTAAGAAAGTATTCAAACTATAGAGCAAGATTTGAAGATGACAGAGCTGACAACAAAAGAGGGTTTATGATTATTTCATATAAAATCTAACAAATACGCTTAACAACGTTCTAAAAGGGCCACTGAAGCACACAATGTCTTGAATATGAGAATTGAAACTGTAAAAGAAAAAAATCTAAACATCTACACACATCTTTCTTCCCCAAATACTTTTGTTACTTGAGGATGTAAATTTTTAATCAACAAAACTTAATAAACTATTTCTAGAAAATAAGTATTCTTTTAATAGAACACACTTATTGCAAAAAGTCTAAGAGATATATATTTAAAGAGAATACAGGTTGTCACATTTTTTTCTTAGCTCTATAGGCATGAGTATCTGAAACAGGTTAGCTAACCTCTCCTATATAAAAATAAAATATTACATGGTATTGCCACTTTTTTCTATACCTCAGGAAACAGACCCACATAGTTTGGAAAATTACTTATTTGATTTTGAAATGGAAAACTCAAACATTGATGTCTCAAAATATCTTGGCAATATTTTTAAACCTCAATATACTCAAATGTATAATACGTAATTAAGGAGAAGCTGTGTGGTTAAAAGAAGACACTTGATTAGGAATCTTAGTTCCAACTCCACCTTCATTTACCTAAAGTTTTTGTTCAAATCATTTAATTACTCTAGGCCTCAGCTTCCTAACCTATGAAAAGAGGCAGCAGAACTAGATTACCTCTAAGATTTACTGTAAACATTAATATTTAAAATAGGTTCTTAATGTAAGTAGCTCATACACAAAAAGAAAATCTCATTAATTTAACTTACTAATTTAGAATCTGATAAGAAGAGAGAAAGTAAGGAAGAGAAAGAAGGGTGGATTATAAAATAGTATTGTTCTATCTGTGAATCCTAAAGATAAAACCTCATTTTCACCATGACAGGTAGCAGCAAAATTCTTTAAAGCTCATGAAGCTTTCATAACAGCAGTCTAAAAGATGTAAACAGTGGTTAATCATTCTTGCATTTACTTTTAGCAAACAGTTTAATAAAACAGAAGTCTCACTTCCTCAATACCTCTTATCTCAGATTTAAGAGTTCAGAACTACTTGATAAAAAAATGACCCAGGAAAAAAATACCTGGGTTTATTCCTTCCAATTATGTTGTATATATAACAACAGTGGTTCTCAATCTTCTTTCTGTTCCGTGCTATTCATATGTACAACTTGTTCTCATTACTGATTGTAATTCTCAGCCAGAGACAGGGAGTGGGAAATTGAGGGGCTCATCGAACTCTGAGTGTGAGGGCAGAGGAGTTGTCTTGAGGGAGAAGACACCCCACTATGCCAATACTGGTATGTCCCACAACCTGACCTTACTTGATAGGCCAGCTAATGAGATTTTACTGTATGCCAGCTAGGTAAAATACTATTATCTTTCAACATTAGAGCTTTAATATTTGACCACACTAAAACAAAATTTTAAAATAAGCCCCAAGTAAAAGTCTATATTTTTCCTTTGTAAAGAATTCAATGGAAGCTACCCAGAACTGCTAATCAACTGTAAGTGGTATTGAACACAACACTATTTATCATTAGCACCAAGAACTACTTTTTATGTCTTTTTTAAAAAAAATCTCTTTCTGCCCTTATAGTTCAAAAGAACCTGATTATATAATGACTTCTAAAGTACAGAAAAAAAACTTGCTACCTTCTGAGTCAGGATCTCCAAATGGATTTAATTCTGCTACATCAGGATCACCAAATGGATTTAAATTCACAGTGGCCAAGTCCTTTTCTGCTTCATCCATAAAGTTAAGTTTGTTGATAAGTTCTGAAAATAAACATATGTGTTAGTTCACTATGGTTATAGTAAAGCATAACTTTGATCATTCATGAATTATTTCAACTTGTATAAATTCACATTAATAATACCTGCAAATAATAAGATACAGCATTTTACCAATGATAGAATGCCATTCAAGTATTTTGTAGCATACCAACATTTAATATGAAACAAAATAAACATGCATATTAATAGAAAAATTATATCAGATAAACTTTTGTCTGAATTTAATTTGATCTAATAAGAGTACTGATAGTTTTTTAGTAAAACATCCTTCAGTCTTAAATATAAATAATCCAAATGAGTTTAATCTAAGCAAATATTTTAAAAACAATATAGTTACAATATACAAGCTAACTAAAGCAATACTGTCATGTTATAGAACCAATTATCTTATGTTTTAAAATAACTGCCTAACAAGGATCCTGATACAAGGCTTTGCTAAAAATGATAAGTTCTGTTATGTTGTTGCCTGTTGGTGCACTACAAATTACCAAAGAAAACATTGAAGGAAAAGCACAAAGACAAAACTGACAGCTAAATACAGACAGAAGTCAAGAGGTAGCAGGTCACAGTAAATAAAGGAAATCAGAAGCAGAAAGAAAGGAAGAAAGCTCTTAAACCTTCAGAGGAACTGGCTGATTTAGCTGAAGGCATATTTGCTTGCTTTATGCAGTCATCTTGATCTTCATCTAAGCTGCTCAGAGCATTCAATTGGTTTACAATTTCTGTAAACAGAAGCCAGTCGAGACAAATGTAAGGTAAGGTCATTTAATTAAAGAGCAGTAGAAGCATGCTGTTACTTAAAAAGACAAAGAGAGGGGATGTTCGGTTAATCAAGAGAATAATACACTCAGAGGATGTTATTTTGATGAACTATAACAGATGTATTTAACTGAAAGTTATGCTGTACTATTTTAGATAGAAAATGTTTTATTGTTAAAACGTATATTATTAATAGAAAACCTATGTTAAACACAAAACAAAGATAATAATTCAAGAGGCTGACACTGGCTTTCAGCAACCACATTTTGCATTTTTAAAATAGTGCTTTAAATGCATATGTTAAAAACAAAATTAAAAAATCCTCTGATACCACAGAAAATATGTACTATTTGTTTACAAAATTCTAAACTTAAAGGTTTTAAGAATATATATGCATGAATCATGAAAATAAGCACCTGCTCATTCTAGAATTTTAAAAATTAGCACAAAATAAGAAAAGCAGGGAACAGGTATTATTTTCTACTGTTTTCTAAGGAATTTGCTCTTTTAAGGGAACTCTTAAGTATTTGCTTTAGAAAATCTTATAATTTATCCAATAAGGACAGAACAAAACATAGACATAATAGAAAAACCTTAAATAAGAATCCATTTTGTACATAAATAGAATTTTTTTTGCATGAGTCATATATATTTTGGATAGCTCTGAATATGTGAAATTATGATTCACTGGGTGAAAATTAGCTTAGAAAAAAATAATAAGAGCCTACTAGAGTAGTCCAGTTAACTTTTGCTGTTTCCAAAGTTAAAACCTGGGAATAGCTTAAGTATCAGGACAAACCAAAAAGATCCAGATCATTTAGTAGGAACAAAAGAAAATGGTTAGAAACAAAAAATGATTATAAATTCAGCATTAAATATGTTGTTCTTTAACATTGTAAATCTAAGTATTATAAATTTTATTTGAACCAAATCATAAAATATTCAGTTGTAATAAATTTGCCTTTAACCATTCATTTGTTTTCAACAAATATTCATTTATCATTCCGTGCCCCAAGTATTATCCTTGATACACAAGAGTAAAAAGAAAAAAAAAAAAACAGACATGATATTGTCCTTGTGGAATTTACCTTCCATAAAGGTAGAAAATAATATTGAAGTAGACAATAAATGACTACCAGAATATTAGGCAATCAGAAATGTTATTTTTTAGACCTTTGAATCAAATACATAAAAAAGTTGATAAGGTTATTCATTTCCCTTGTCCAAATGAGAAAATACATTTTGCATGAATAAAACTGCTTGAGGTAGTCAAAATAAACAACAGAAAACAAGGAGTAAACACTATTAATATCAACTAACTTTGTCATCTAAATTTGAATAGTAAGAACTGAATAATCAGCCTTTATAAAGTGTCTTTTTCAACCTTATTCTGCCAATAGTTTAAAACCCCACTCTAACTCAAAACTAACCTTGCAAATTCCTCATGAGGTATAATTCATTTATAAGTTAGATTTTTCCCTCCCACTACTAGTCATTGAAATTTTGAAATTTTTTGGGTAATGTAATAGAGTGGAAGGTCTCAGTGTTAAATGATTATCAGTGCGTGATTGATTTTTCTTCATTCATTACTAATTGTGTATTTTTAAAAATTTGCAAATAGTTTTATTTTTAACTTTGAAAATATGAAAAAATATTAATAACAGCAGCTATTATTAATTGAGCAGTGGAAAGAGCTTTATATGTTATAAGAATTAATTCTCATAAATATCCTGAAGAATTATTATTAAGAATTATGTATATTAGTATTATTTATTTGTACTATATTACCAAATGTGCAATTATTAAAGTATTTTAAAATAATGCTCAAAGATTTGTAATTTTTTTACATGTTTTATTTTATCTTCTTAGATGTAATCTCAAAGAAAGTAGAAATCAACCGTTTATTTAAACATATAATGAGCACTGTAAGGAACACTGTAGAAATATTAGACTTGGTCCTTATCTTCAAAACATTAATACTGTTCCATAGAGTTTTAGGTAAAATGTGGTTATTTATTTAAATATTATCAAGGTGAGTCGATAACATGAATAAATTATTTACATTGTAATTTTTCTGAATGTTTAGAGCATTTCCTCCCTCATCACATTTTTTCATGATATCTAAACCCACTGACCACCATTTCCTCATTAACTAACCCAAAAAAGTAATTTTTATTTCCATTCACTTTACTGATGACAAGTCCTTCCTATCCTAGTTTTCCCTATATATTCACAGCTTAAATAAATCCTTACTTAACTCCTAGAACTTCTGCTTCTAAAACTTTCATTCATATTAACAGAATGAAAAGGTAATTTTAATTACTCATACCAATGTTTTTTTCAGTTGCTATGCAAATAAATCTGAATCCAAATCAAAAAAAGCAATAGCCAAAGAAATACCATTTATCTATCTAATAAACATTTATCAAGTACCTATTATCTGCCTGTGTAGTACCTGCCCTCATGGCTTCGTATTTTTGTGAGACAGAAAGAGAAGTAAAGCAATACACAGTGTATGATAAATAAGACATATGTTTTGATTGAAATTTGCATTATAGTCTATGTGAAACTGGAAAAGGGAGTTTGGTCAGGAAGGCATCCTGAACTTACTCAAATTTGAGCTAAAATGAGACAAACAGAAACAATTATTAAAAAAAAAAAGACAAAATGGAAGGCATTCTACAATGGTAAAAGGAAAGCAAATGGGAACAAGACATATTTGAGGAACTACAAGTTGTTTGGGGTTTAAGATGCCAGGGATGGAGAATGGAATGAGATGCGGCTGGTGAATATTCTAACATGAGGGTTCTTGTGACCAAACTAATCTAACATATTAACTATAATTCTACATTACTTTCTAGTATTTTACTAATGCACCTATGTGAAAAGCACAGCTCTTAAATTGTACAAGTCAATTATTTTGACAAATGTATACACCGACGTGACAGTGATGCAGAACACTGCATCACTCTCACAAGTTCTCTCATGCCTCTTTTCAGTCCTCAAACCATATCACTATTCTAATATTTTTCACATAAGATAAATTTTGCCTCTTCCAAAACATCTCACAAATGGAATCATATACAATATACTCTTTGATGTAAGTCCTCAATCATCATAATGGTGTTGAGATTCGTCCATGTTGTCGAACACATCAACATTCATTTTTATTGCCGAATAGTATTCCATTCATGGATACAACACGTCTGTACATTTTCTTAATGGTCTATTTTGATGAGCATATGTTGTTAATTTGATGAAGTTTAATTTATCAAATTTTTCTTTCATGATTATTACTTCTTGTAAGAACCCTCTGCCTATTCTCAGGACACAAACACATTGTCTTTTTTTTTTTTTCCAGCTTAACAGTTTTAGTGTTTATATTTATGTCTATAATCTATCTTGAATTAATGTTTGCATATGCTAAGAGATAGTAATTGAGGCTCATTTTTTCCATGTGGGCAGCTGGGTGTTTCAGCATCATTTGTTGAAAAGACTTTCCTTTCTTCACTGAATAATGCTAAACCTCTGTTCAAAATTAATTGACCAAATAAGTTTGGGTTTTTCAGGACTCTATGTTTTGTTCCACTGACTTGTCATATGCCAATACATACTATCTTGATTAGTATAGCTTTACACTAAATCTTGATGTAAGGTAGTATTAATTTAGTGTAACAATTCTGTTTTGTTTTGTTTTTTTCCCCAAGATTGTTTTAGTTACTCAGGTCCTTAACAATTCCAAAAATATTTTAGAATCAGCTCTTCAATTTCTACTTATTAAAAAATCCTGGTAGAATTATGATTCTACAGGTTGATTTGGAGAGAAGGGACATCTTAACAATTTTGAGTCTTCTATGAACAAAGAATCACTATTTATTAAGATCTTCTTTAATTACCTTCAGTAATGTATTATAGTTTTCAGTAGAGAGGTTTTTCCGTATCTTTTGTTAAATTTATTTCTAAGTAGTCTGCTATTTTTAGCCTCTATTATAAATAGAATTGTTTTAATTTCATTTTCTAAATGTTAGTTGTTCGAGAGTGACATCAGAAACATGCCAGAGTGAGAGACATCCCCAGATCTCTCCCCATGAAATAACAAGCTGAACATCTAAAACTCAACAAAAAAACCCACCCAGACTAAATGTTAGTTGTTCATATATAAAAACACAGATTTTTCTATATTGATCTTGTGTCTTATGTCCTTGTTATAATCTCTACTATAATATTGAATATAAGAGGTGAGAGCAAACATTCCGGCCTTGTTCCCAATCTTAGGAAGAAATGTTCAGTGTTTCACCATTAAGTATGATGTTAGCTGTAGCTTTCCACAGATGCTTTTTATCAAATACAGAATTCCTTTACATTAAAATTTGCTGAGAAACTTAGTATTGAATTTTGTCAAAAATGTTCCTTTGAGATAGAGGTGTTACTCTTGTAGTGTGTTAATATGGTTAAATCGACCTTGCATTTCTAGGTCAAATCCTCAGAAAATGCATATTGGTACTTAAAATGTTATGTGTCTCCTGGATCCTCCCATAAGCAAATATTGGAGAGCTTCTTACTTCTTCAAAGCTCTCACTTCCTTCCTGGTCCTGTCATATGGGCTCTCCGTATCCACAGAAATCTCCTAAGGTCTTCATGGGGGTGTTAGAGAATTCTCAGTTGTCATCAGTATAAACAAAGCAGCATTAGAGTTTAAGAGTGACACAGAAAGTAGGCTGAATTTGTAATCTGTATCTTCCGCCACTTCTACTATTCTCTGAGTTGACATATTTGAGTTCTAAACACTGGGAGATATTCTTCTTCAGGATCTCATTCTAAGGTCTCAAATTCCTTTAAAAGGGAGATAGCTGTGGTGGTTTATAAACTTTTTAGCTCAAAGGATCAGAAATGCTCCCATATCTCTGTTTCTACCCTATTTCCCAGCCTTAACATCTAAATAATAGATGAAGCATTCCAGAAATTCTCATCCCTTACACAGACCACCAGAATAGATTGCTTTTTTTTTTTTTTTTAACTTTATAGAGTCCACAGCAATCCTATGATTTTGTTCATGAGTCTTTTAGGTACTGGAGGGTAGGTGCCCAGGTAAAAACCAGAAGCAAAACTCTTGACCAGAGTCCCAAGTTTATTCTAAAGAACCTTCTAATCAAAGGAGGGTGAGCTACTTATCCTTATTCACAGCTTTAGCAGGACATTTAATCTCAGAGGGCTGAGTCACACCATAATCAACTCAAATGTGAACTGTTATCTCCCCTATTACCACCTGTACTGTAAGATTATGTTCCTTGAAGATAGCCAACATATCACACTCTCTTCTTCCCAAATTAACTTTAGGAAACAATAGGAAAAGGATTAACAAACACAAGGTACCATTGCTTACATTAAAAATGAATCCTGATTTATAAACTATATCTGGATGGGAGGGCTGTGAATGGACTATATACCTGATGGAATGCCACAGCTTGAGCTTCTCTGATTGTGGAGACTCTTATAACTGGACATGTCCCTTACAGGGACCTGGGAAATTATACCTACCAAACTGTTACAAAAGTTAACAGCTCTTGTGTAGCATGAAGATTCTAAGGTAATTCCTTCTGTTTACTATGTGGATCTTGTCCCCTTGGACCCAAATTGTCTTTGTGGGGTAAAAATCAAAGGATAGCACCTGGGCCACTGTGAGGACTCCAGTGAAAGATGAATGCTCTGTTGGCATGCTGCTTCCTGTCCAATACCCTTCTAAATGAATCTAATGCCAAGTTTGGCCTATTCAGGTCATATGAGCCTGAAAGCCTGGTTAAGCCTAAGAAGAATCCTTAGTGGTCTTTTCAACACCTTTAAGTAAACCAGGGGCCTTTCAGGTATCTCATAATGTCTGGTTTCCCCAATAACACTAAAAACTGCTTCAGTTAAATCTGATTTTCTGAGCTGTATTCAATAGGATTTTCTAATTTATGAAAGAGTCTTTTTCCCTTCCTGCTGGTATGTATTGAGAAATTCAACATGATTACCAAAGGTGGTCATATTACCAAATATTGGTTCAAGCACTGTGAGGCTGCCATATAGGTGGAGGCACTGATTGTTTTGAAACCATATATAATTTCTAATGCTGACTGCAGTAAACTTTTCATTAAAAGGCTTTGTTTCTCCAACTCCAAGGTCTATTGCTCCCGTTACATTTCTGTGACTTTTCCAACTGCACTTCAAAATTCCCCCACCCATTCACTGGTGCTGCACCTCTACAGATGTATCTATACATGTAATATCAATCAATAAAAGGTTCTTGCCTACCAGCCAGTCCCAAAATATGTTTCCAGTTAGCAGTGAATTCTGTCTCAGAAAAGGGTAGGGATTTTTCATCAGTCAAGTATAGATACCATGAATTTACTTTTACCTTCTGTAATTTAAGAAGATATATTTTGTTAATTACTATTGATTTAAAGCAGTATTCCATAAGAAATCACTGACTAAATGAATAGCCTCTAGGTGTCAATCTAAGGCACATACAAAATAATTGTAACAGTCATTACTTCAAGAAGTTGGTAGCTTAGCTGAGGAATAATATACACATATAACTTTATAGATATAATGTGGTTGCATGTTATGCATTTATATTATACCATAAAGATAAAATATAGGCAAATTTTTAAAATAATGAATCTTTCCTCGAAAAATCATGTCGACAATTTCAAAGCTGCAAGGAAGAGTCAGTGTAAGCTGTACTTAAGTAAGTTATTGCCATGTTAGCTAGTAAATAAAAATACCCACCATACTTTATTTGTACCATGTTTATAAAATATTCATTATGTTTACACTTAAGCTATTATTTTAACATTACTGCTATTAAATTTTAATATATTTTTTATTATCTTAAAACTACTTTACCCAAACATTTTTAGAGTGGTAGTGCTAGTGCTAAAAAAAATATTTCTGAAAGTGAATAACTTTGAAATGGAATTTATATGTGCTTTAAAAAAATGCAACTGAGGAAGCCAAATAACTGCCATAACATGCTATGCTATTAAGTGACTATACTCTGAAAATATAATAGAAAATGCTGAGAAAAAAAGGAACATCATAGCAAAAATATGTTACAATGGTTGTGGATTTATCGACTTAGAATATGCATCTAATTATCCACTATCCCCACCTACTTCTACTCCCTCAAGACACATATTTTACATTCATTCCTTTTGGAAAACCAGTCTTGAATTATTTAAGGTTTGAATTATGTGTCTCCTCTGGATCATATTCCTTCCATATGGGGCCACCCTACTCTGTATAAGATAGTACATGATAAAAGGTCGAAATGAATGCAATAAGATAATAAGCCAGAGTGATCTATATAGACTACAACAGGAGAAGGAATCCCATTCATTCATTTATAGTCTTTCAGTTAACATATATTACATTCTCAATATGTTCCAGACAATGTTCTAGGGATGACAAAAATGATTAAAACATAGTCTCTATCTTGAAGAAATTTTCTAAAATAGGGATAATAAATAATAAATAGATAGATAGATTGATTGATTAATTGATAGATAGTAGCATTCCAAAGAAAGTCTGGATCATAAAAAGTTACATTAAAACAATTTTTTCAATCAAGGTTGGAGAATTTTAGGCTATCTGAAAGAAAGTTACTCTTTGGCAGAAATTTTAGAAAATAAGGTATACGGGTATGTCTAAGCAATAACAGGTGCTATGGTATTAATGTTTATACACCATGCCACCCCCCCTCCCCCGCAAAATTCATATATTGAAATCCTAATTCCCAATGTGATAGTATTAGGTGATGAGGCCTTAAGGAGATGATTAGGTCATGAGGGTGGAACTCTCATGAATGAGATTAATGTCATTATAGAATAAGCCCAAGAGTTCCCTTGACCCATTCTGCCACATAAAGAATACAACAAGAAGTCTGTGACCCATGCAAGGGGCCTCACCTGATCATACCTGTACCCTAATCTTAGACTTTCAGTCTCCAGAACTGTGAGAAATAAATTTCTGTAGTTTATCAGCTACCTGATCTAATGTATTTTGCTATAGCAGCCCAAATGAACTAAGACAAAGGTTAGCTATAAAATCTAAATATTATTGAATGCCTTCATTAAATCTGCACTTTGCTAAAAATAATGTCCTTTCTTTCCAATACCAGCACAGAACTTGTGACATATTGTTATCACCTTTCTTCTCACTGCTATAATAAAACAGTACAACACTGCTGAAAACAGCTATGAAATTTTTTTAATTCCTACTTACAGTACTAGTGCTTAATTGAGATTTAGTTTTAATTAAGAGCCATCTACAAAGAACAAATTGTATCCTCTAAGTAAAAGATCAAACTATATCCCACTGGAATTATAAAAACTCATGCTGTAAGAAAATGCCTGCATTTGTAAATATGGTAGTAGCACAAAGGATGGAGTGGTCAGGTTAAGAGAGAGTGGGCATGAAAGATTTCTCAGAGTATATGGCAACAGAATTAAAATTTGAAGGACAAGTAGAAGGTCATTGGTGGGTGGTGGTCAGGGGAAAACACCAACTTACCTTCTTGAAGAGCTCTAGCTAGCCAAACAAAACAAAGAACTCAAAGACAGGAAAGGTATGGCATTTGAAAAAGTATTGTATAATTGTTGCTGACATCATTATACATAATGCAAATGTCAGCATTTATTATTGAGAGAAATATAATTGAAATAAAAATAATAAAGGGAGGGATTCAAATAAAGAGAAGAGAATTATATTGAATCTCTCATATCTTATGTGAGTAAGTCAACGTATTATGTTTTATTTTTAATGTTAGTAGAGAAATATAGGTTCATTCATTTATCCATCTGGCTTATTTATGTTAGAGGATGCTATTCTAAAATGAGAATAGGAATGTTAACTTCCAAATTACTCTATTAAAAATGCTTAAATAAAGAACATTTGAGAGTGGCAAAATGTAAGGGGTGGGTGGAAAAAAATGATAAGAAAACGTCCAAATAAAAGTATAAATAATATAAGTAAAATTAAATAAGTCAGTTATCAAGAAATATAACTACTAAAGGGCAAAGACTATAAGGTTAGATCAACCAAATACTATTAAAAGAGAGTGCTTAATACAGATAGGTTAAAAATAAACTCATAAATATACCAAGAAAATATAAACATAAAGAAAGCCTGGGTTACAAATATATACATTGGACAAAATTTCAAGGCAAGAGGCGTTAAATGGGGTACACATCAAATTACAATCCACAACGAAGCTATCAGAGAATAAATTTTTGTACTTCAAATAATTTAACATTGAAGTACTCTGTCTTTCATGGATAAATTATACAAAAAGAATAAGAACATAAATGTATAAATATATAGCTATTGGTCTAACAGCTATATGCTGAATCCAACAAATAGAATATATATGGAAAAAGATATTTATGGGAAATTTACAAAAACAGATTACATACCTAGACTACAAAGGAAAAAAAACCTTAATCACATTTTTTAAAATTGAAATTTGACAGGTTTCAGAATCTTATATGAATGAAATTAAACTAAAAATAAGCTATAAATACATAAACAAAGTCCATGATAAAACACAATCTCCTAAATAGCCCTGGGTCAAATAAGAAATCAAAATGGCAAGCATAAATTGGAAAATAATTTATAAAGTTAACACAGGACAAAACAACTATCTGCATACAAGTTTGATCAATTCCTTATAACAGATTTCTAGAAGTAGGATGGAAGTGAAGGTCACTTAAGTTGAGAAAGTCAAGGAAGTTTTTGGCTAAGGGGTTAAAATGGGTCATTCATATAATTAATGGAAGTCTTCACATAATAGTAAGAGTTGAAGAAAAGCCAAGGATGGATGCCAAAGTGCCCAAAGAATGTTAAAAATCACTTAGCGGTGAACAGATGATAGAATTCAAGGAACATCCATCCAGAAATTTAGAGCAATTTATTAGCTGAAAGAAGTATACATATTTAGTGCTTGACTTTCACTCTAATAATAAAGGTATAATATCAATTCCTTAAGTGTGATAGCCAGATCTATCAATATTTATTGACAAATTAATACAAAGAGGTTCCAACCACTTAACATTTTAGTAGTTTGATCAAACCAGCCATAAGGAATAACTGCATGGGAGCATTTATATCTAAGATAAAATGTCCATGAACTAGGAGAAGGTAGCTAATGCATCTTCTCATTTCACCCTTAAAGTAGATCTTTACTTATAGAAGATTCATTCATACATTGACAAAATAAATATGAACATATTTAGACTACTTTATGTTATAATCAGGAGTTTCAGTAAAGTTTTATGCTTTTTGACTAACCTTGGACTTGATGTTAACTGTTGAAATCTGTGATTACATATTAGCATGCAAAGTTTTCAAAAAGCTAAATGGAATATTATATAGAAAGGCTTAAGGAAGAAAACATACTTTGTTACTGGAATTGTTTTTACCTGGGAAACGATAATGAGTTTTTCAACATTTTAATGCTAATAAAACCAACCTGTAATTTTTGCTGCCTTTTCTTCCTGGTTCACTCGATTCTCATCATCTTCTTCATTATCTTCTTCAAAGTCATCTAAATTGCCAATGTCAGCCTGCTTCATACTCATCAAACTAGCCAAACTTTGCATGTCTTCATCCCTACATCAATGATATAATACACAATTCATTAAATGACATTGTTTGAAAAAGGACTGCTTCTTAAAAAATAATATATTCCTTCTATATGTTAAGTCTTTTTAAACAGTTGTAAAACACTACTGAAAAATCTAAATACTCATATTTATCAATTTTTAAATATCATGTTTAATTAATAAAATTAGCAAACAGGACTAAAAACCAACTGGTTAGAAGTTACTTTAACTCTGTGCTGCAGACCTATGGGAGACTAAAATTTTCTTCATGGGATTAAAATATGGTTTCTTACTGTTGAAGTCTGGAAACAAAAAATGTGTTCCATAAAAGAGTGAGACAGTTTACAAATCACATGAGATCTAGACTTTAAAATATTCAAACTTTCATAAGGAATGAGAATAGAAAAATAAAATCTAAATCTGAAGTCCATGAATACTTTTGGTTTTGTGGGTAGGAGAAAGAAGAAGTGGTAAACCCCTGTAAATTATATTTAAATCTTGTTTAAAGGGGCATTTTTCTTAAAGGAGCTATAACTTCCCAAAAGTTAAAGATCTACTACAACAGAAAAAGCATTTTAAAACAAAGTCTAGCCTTTTAAAAAATTACAAGATGGAAAATGACCTATCTTGATTGTAAGTTAAATACTGTGCAATGTATAAAATATAAAAACGTTTTTATATTTAAGCATTTTAAATATGAATTTATAAAGTTTACATTTTATACTCTAAATATCAAATAATTTAAGTTTTCTTGACCTATCATTTTCACCTTAAATTTCAAACAAACTACAGTGAATCAAATATATTTCTACATGTTATATACAAACTAAATTTCTATCTGGTACTTCCCCAAAACTAAGAAAGCCAAGTTAAAATTGTTTCTCATGTTCTTAGCACAATAAAAACAAAACAAAACAAATATGTGTTCTTTTGTAAAGTAATGTTTGATAATATTCACTTCTAAATATGATATGACTTTGTGGACTAAACTGGTTTTTGAAAATTCTTTGCATTTTATCTCATAGCTGAGAGCTAAAATTATTTCCCCTTTTTAAAATGTGACATAAAGTCTGAATGAATAAAAAAAGTTATGAACTTATATGAATGCCTTAAAAATAGCACACCTATCTCTGGGGGATGATTTCAAGATATAACACTATTTTTAAAAGTTATCTGGCTCATTTTTACCTCTTTAATTTCCTCATATTCTAACCTGAACATTTTTCTTAAGGTAAAGAGCTAAGAAGGAGGAAGAGAAGAAGTTTAGGGTGTTCTGAGAGAATTCTTCACTCAAACTGAGATATTTGGTTTGACTAAATTTCCTCTCACCTACATTCCTGTGAACGGTTCAGATTCACAAACTGCTTCTGCCCAGTGGAAAGGAGTCCACCTTCAAAAGATCTTCTCTGATTTTGTTTTCTCTCTTCTTCCTCTGTTTCCTTTCCTTTCATTTTGGCTTGACCTTCAGGGTAAGGTCTTTATTTTTTAATTTCTCAATATTTAAGTCTATAATTTAAGGTCCTGATATGAAAGACTAATTGCTTCCATTCTGTACTGTCTCTCTATCACTCTCACTTATACAAACTTTCCAGAGAGAAGCTTACTGTTATCCACAAAATCATTTGCTGCCCTGTAGAGGAGTGCCAAACATCTCATTTTGACTGACGCACAGAATCCACTCTAATCAGTCAAGAGGACACAGCCAATTATAGTAACCACATTCCACTAGGTCAAATACATTCAGAACTATGATTCATATTGAATGAAATGTTCATAGCTGCCTTCTTCCCCTTACCTTTAAAGTCCAGACATAGAATTTGCATTTCTCCTTCCCTGAATCTCCACTCCAAGTAGGTACTAACCCTTTCACTATACCTGAAACATGTGCTTACCCTTGACTTGACTGTATGCTATAATTATGGTCAATGTTACTTTTTTTTTTCACCTGTTCTAAGTATGTTCACCTTATTTTATCCAATAATTTTACTCTTTTAGGAGACTAGAACTGGGTGTAGAAATTATCTTTGTACATTGTCTATCTGGTGCTCTAGAAGTGAGTTTTGAAAAAAATAGTGATTATAAAAAATTGTATCTAACTACCTTGCTATACAATTTTCAGAAGGCTGAGCCAAAAACATGAATTGTCAAAATTTCCTTTAGTTCTTTCATCCCTCTTAACCTAAACTTTTCAGTTTAAGTTCTTCTCATGTCTCAGCTGCATCAAACAACTCTACAAATTGAACTGTCTGTATTTCAGAGTAGAATCACTCACATTGAAGGTAATGAAATATAAAATAAACCTGTATGATATCCTATAATATACAATTTAAAATTTTAAAGTTCCTATAATTACTTTCATATTATTGTTCATTTTCTAGAGTCAAAGGGGCTATAAATAACAAATTCATCTAATTCAGCCTTTGAAACAAAGGATGGCAAGAATGATTGGTATGCAGTAGGATGTTCTCAACTGTTGCCAGTCCACTGAGTCAAAAGCTATTTACCTACAGTGTTTTAAAACACACTCTGAAGAAGCTTATTTGACAAAAGAAACATACGTGGCTTTTCCTTCCCGTAGGAAAATGCAAGATAATGAAAACTGGAGAGTGGCAGATATAACTTTTTTAGACAATGGCTTGAATTTTAACTTGACATCAGTCTGAGTTGGCATAGGACTTGCATACTGTTTCATGTTGATGCTGCTAGTAGCAAGAGCTTTCCTTCTACCAGAAGGGGATTCCTGGAAGATAAAAAAATAATTATGTAATTTGGAGTTATTTAATTTATAGCCAAATATTTTAATATTTTAATAAGATGATGAAATAACAATTGAGCTTCTTTCTCCAATGAATTCTTATAACACAATAATGAAACTTGTGATGAGGTTATATCATGGCTTTTATATATTTAAGTAAGGCAGATATAAAATTGGAGAGAGCTGACCCAGGCAGAAATAGGGAAGACTTGAACAATGCGAAGTAACTCAGGAAAGGAAAAAAACAAAGCATACAAACTAGGTGAGAAAGTCTCCAGGGTTCCTGTAAAAAGCACAGGGCTAAGTATCAAAAGTTCTCAATAATTGTTTTCCTTCCTTTGATTATATTTAATGTAACCTATTTACATTAGAATGTAAATAGAACTCTCAGCCTTGGCAGCATTCTACCCTGTTTCTGCCTACAATACCAGAATTCTAACCCTCCTATAATTTGAGCCTTATTTCTTCCCAGGGCCTTTTCTGGTCACTTCAACCTATAGTTTTCTTTATCCCTAAGATCACATATTTCAAGAAAGAAACAGTTTGTTTCCCCGATCCTATGCTGTGGCACACATTGCTAGCCAACATCAGCAGATCTCAAAATTCTTCTCCACACAGCTATTGCCAATTCATCAGAAATGGAACACAAAATAAAACCTATTTGCTATCAAAGGTGTTTAACATTGCATTAATAAGCTACCTCATTTTTAAATTATCCTTTACAGAACAGCCTAGAAGAACCATAACAGGACAGCAAAATAATGATTAGTCATTAACCATGTATAAGACATGGTGTCAATTCTGGAGAGATAGATAGCATGACAAATAAGATATAATCCCTGACTATGTGTTCCAATGGCAAAGAGAAATTTTAGATGCAGGATAATTTGTAAATAATGTGAAATCAGAGTCAGATAATTTGTAAAATAAATCGGAAGACATATGCCAGCATTCTTTAGGGTTTACTGGCCTGAGAGTGCAGACCTAAAATAAGGCCTAATTTCCAAGCTACATGACCTTAAGTAAACCAGTAAACTTGAGTCTCAATAACTTTTCCTATAAAATGAGGAAACTAAAATTCATTCAAGCTCTTGACGGTTTTCTATAAAATTACTCAATTTTCCAACCAAGGAAGGCAAAACTACCACTAACCTTTGAATTATAACTTAATAAATCTTTATTTGTCCTATGATTGACAAACTTGTCTAAAATTAGGATATACTAATTTAATAAAACCATTAAAACAGTCTTTAAAAAATGACATTTCTGTCAGCAGAACAAGTAAAAATGTAATGAGCATCCCAAAAGAAAGACTACCTTGTTTTAAAATGTGGTCTTATGTGTCAGATGATACACAGCAATATTATACAGAGCTATTAGTGCATGTAGATACCTTATGAATGAATTTCAAAAATGCATCAAGCACTTGAGAAGGAGTTAAGCCCTCTCAGAAGAAATACTTAAGAATATGCAAATACCCTCAACTGAATCAAGTTGACAGATGTGACTATCCCAAACAATACAAGTTTCTTTCCCTGGTCGCTGCTGTCAATCAAAGAATAAAATTAAGGTCCAAGGTTCTGATAATGTGCAAAATGAAAAACTACAATCAGGGAATATCAATTTATTATACTGACATGAACAATAATCTCTTATTGTAGTAGAATAGCTAACAACTTCTACGTATACAACTTAAAGCCTCTGTTTTGAAAGCATGACATACAAAGTGCCACATATTTTCACATTTTGTTAAACAAATCAGTTTCACAAAGTATGATGTGAACCTTTAATAGTAATTATTTAATTCTATAACCAAGTAATCAAACTATAAAAATTAATATGTGGAAATGAGCATACTCTTGAAAGCTCAGCTTAAGGATGATTCCTGCAAACTCTAGAGTTTTGATGATTAACATTCTGTCAATTTCATTTTTCAGACAAAAATCATGTAGAAAGGTTTGCTGCTAAACCAAGGAAGTTTTTAAGAATTTGGTAAATTAATGTCTCTGGAAAAACAGGAAATAAAGCTATTAAATTCTAAGCACAATTAGCTATACTACTTAATTGAAAGCAATAACTTGCTCAGCAATAATGAAAACAGATCTTTGTAAGGTCTGGGCAGGTGAGCAGAATAGAACTCTTTTGAGCCTGCAATACCCATTCCTAATTTAACACAGGATCTCACAAAAGTCTGTGTCCATGGGAAAACGGTTCTGAATGATGTTTCTACTAATTCTCCACTTAGCTCAGACATCGTTTTCCTCCTTAAAAATAACTGTCTCAGAGACAGTACGCCTACAAAAGAATAGTAATGAGAAAAATAGAAGGATTTTCACAACTATAACCCAAGCTCCATGAATCTACACTTTTTATAACCATTGAGTCTAAGTCTTTACCCACCCAAGATTGATATCATTGCTATCAACAGTTCTAAAAAGAAGAATGAAATAACTGATGGTATTGCTATATGAGCATATCTTTTGCATCCTATATAGTCCACTTTAAAGGAGTAAAGGTCAGTCAGGCAGAGAGAGTGTAAAAGAATTATTGTTATTGCTGCCAGTCCTAATGCTATTTCATATCACATGTAGATTGGACAAGAGGGCAGAATTAAGAGAAAAATAGTTAAGAGGAACTCTCAGATAAAGGAAGTTAGATGACAAAAGTCAATAAAAAGTGAGTGTTTACATATGTGTAAAACTAAGTTTCTTATTCTGGGTCCCTGTTTGTAAATCTGTTTGTATGTGAATCTGGCAGTATTTTGGAAATTACTTTAAAATCCCTAAGCAGAAGGTCTTAAAACTTTAGTGATTATTAAAAAACAAAAATAAAACTAGGAGAGCTTGTTAAAAATTTAGATGCCTGTATTCCATCCCTAGAGATTCTAAATTAGTAAAAGTAGAGATGGACCTCGCTTTTCTAAAAATATTAAGTACTTCCTCTCCCCACTACCATCCCACCCCTCCTACACACACACCACTACTACCAGGTGATTCTGATTCAGTTAATAAAATCACACTTTCAGAAATACTTCTCCTAAGGAAGTTCTTACATAAAATTATTTTACTTAAGAAATCTCACTCTCATTTTTTATAACTATACTCATTGTTATATACTTCCATTTCTTTGAAATCCAGCCTACTGCAGTTGGAATTAGACAAACTTGGATTAGAATGTGGCACCAGCACTTATTCACTGGTTTATCTTTGCCATTATTCTTCATGTATCTGGGCCTCAGTTTCACATTTGGCCTGGCAAATATTTTAAAAAGTTGGCTAACACTAAGTGTTGATAAGAATAATGCCAACTCTCTTACACTGCAAGACAGAGTTTCGACTGATTCAGCTACTTTGGAAAGCAATTTAACATTACCTTGTAAAGTTGAACACATGCACACCTTACAGCTCAGCAATTCCCATCCTAGAACTACGTCCTAGAGAAATTCTTGAAACAACATACGAAAATACTGAGTATTTAGCATACAATAGGTGCTTAATAAATAAAATTTATTATTAAACTTTATGGACCATTTAACCACATTATTACACTCACATTACAAATAGTCTATCCAGGATCACCAATCTTGAAATGAGGAAAATAAATATAGAACTCAATGCAGGATGTATGCTTTAAAGTAATGTCTTTACTACATTAATATAGTAAAGTAGTCATAACAGTAATGTAGCAATGTAGTTATTAAAATTCATGCATGGACCCCCTACATTTTTGCTAGACCTAAAATAAATTCTCCACCTCAATATACTCTCAATGTTATTTAGGTAGTTACAATATAAGCAGTAGGTGAATAAATGTTTCCTCTGTATAGCATAAAAGAGAAAAGATTTTATAACTAATAAGGAATGAACTGATTATAAAATAAATCAATACATTCTTGTGAGACTCAGGACTTCTTTATAAAATTTTAAACATTGTACATTTTAGCAAAAAAAGCATGTGGCTAATCTTGCCACTTTCTCTCCTAAAACTAACAATATAATATATAACATAATGATAGCAAGCAATATAGTTAAATAGGGTATTCTTTTGTTCATATGATAAGAAGTTAGGACATCACTTGTCCAAATTATTCAAGTTAGAGTCTTCTTACAGAATAGTTCACTGTATGGTGTTTCATTTATTATGAACTCCAAGATAAATAAAATTAACATATAACTTCTATTAAAATATTTGACTGACTTACTCTACCTATTGTCACATAAAATGTTATATAAAATAAACTACATGCTAAAAATTTAACTCTTTCTCCCATGTAAGAGGGCTGGAGAAGAGGGAGAGAAACCTATTTAGAGTTTATAATTTTTCGGAGCTTTATTACATAGCATTTTCTTAAAAAACTGTCATGTGCTAATACTTTAATTATTGGGGTCTTTTACAAGACAATGAAAATTAAACTAATGACATTATCATTTGAATTTTTAAAAAATTTGTGAAACATATCATACATACCAGCATATAAAACATATAAGCAAAATTTAATAAATAGTAAATGAATATCTGTACCCACCATCCAGCTTAAGAAACAGAACTCTACCAGAAACTTAAAATCCTCATGCACCCTCCCTAATTGCATTCCCCCATTCCTTCCTCAAGAGGTGACCAGCACCTTGAATTTCGGGTTACTCTTCCCTTTCCTTTTCCAAAATAGATTACTACCTATGTATGCATCTCTAAAGAATATATTGCTGATGAATGGATAAACAAGATGTGGTTTATCCACACAATGGGATATTGTTCAGCCTTAAAAGCAATAAAATTCTGACACATGCTACATCGTGGATGAACCTTGAGGACATTATGCTACATGAAATAAGCCAGGCACAAAAGGATAGATACTGTATGACTCTACTTATATGAGGAATGGGCAAATTTATACAGACAAAAAGTAGAACAAAGGTTCCCAGGCATTGGGGGGAGGAGAGACAGAGTTATTTAATGGGTACAAAGTTTCTGTCAGTAGTGATGAAAAAGTTCCAGAAACACAGTGGCTATGTTATACAACACTGTGAGTGCACTTAATGTCACTGAACTGTACACTTAAAAATGTTTAAAACAGTAAATTTTGTTATATATATTTTACCACAATAAAAAAGTTAAAAAAAAGAATATCTGTTTAGTTTGACATGTTTTTAAATTTTATAAAAGTTTTGTGACTTGTTTATTATGTTCAGTATCAAGTTCTTGATATTCATTTATGCTGATGTGTACAGCTGTAATTCATTAAATTTCATTGCTTCTAGTACTGCATTATATGAATATTCTACAATTTACCTATCCATTTTACCATTGATGGATATGTGGTATGTTTGCAGGAATTATTTTAAAAGCTTCTATAAATTATTTTATCTACATGCTGTTGCACATGTGCAATAATTTAGGACATAGTTCTAGAATGGGAATTGCTGGTTATAGGATATGGAAATGTTCAACTTTACCAGAAATGTCAAATTGTTTTCCAAGGTGACTGTATTTCATTTATACTCCCTAAGTGTTTCCATTGTTCCACATTTACTAATACTTGGTATATTCTTTTTCATCTCTACAAATCTGAGATTATTAAATATTACCTCATTACACTTAACTGAATTTTCCTTATTAATGGCATCGATTATCCTTTCACAGTTTATCGGCCACGTGTTTCCCCTTCTGTGAAATCTGTATGTTTTCTACTGTGCTGTTTATCTTTCAGTTCTTGATATACATGCATCTACTAAATCCATTGTCACTTACTTGTGTTGTAAACATCTTCTTCTAATTTTGGGCTTGTATTTTCACTCTCTATAGACTCTTCTAAATGAGTCCAATTTCTCAATTTTAATGTGCAGTCAACCTTTCCTTTAGGATTTGTGCTTTTGCATTTTGTTCAAGAAAATCTTCCCAATTCAGAGGTCATAAGGTTCTTCTCCTACACTGCATTCAAAACTTTTATACCTCTGCTTTTCACATTTAAAAGTCATTGCCACCTGGAATTAATTTTTGTGTAAGTTTTCAGATAGGAACCCAACTTCATTTAAAAACTGTAATGTCTGAATAATTGCCACAGCATTATTTATTAAAGAGTCCATATATCCCTCCTTTCCCCTATCTGCAATGTCAACCTACCAAAACTCTGGTCTGCATATATAGGTCTGTTTCTGGGCCCCCTAATTCTGTACCACTAGACAATCGTTCTAACCTCTGATCAAGGCAATATCACTTTAACTACCAAAGCTTCATCATATTTTTGGTGGCTGCTAGAGCAAATTTTCTCCTTATTCTCATATTTCAGGAGTATCTTTGGCTATTTGTGACCTGTTACGCTTTCAAACATTTTCAAGTTCTATAAAAAATCCAGGTACAATTGTGATTGGAATTGCATTAAATCTACAGAATAATGTGAATGTATTGACATCTTCACAATACTGAGTCTCCTTATTCTAAATTAGGGTATTTCACTCTACATATCTATTTAAATCTTGAATGTCTGCCGAAGTTTTATCATTTTCTCCAAACAGGTCTTACATATATATTGCTGGATTTCTTCCTAGGTACTTTATTATTTTTTGCTGTTGATATAAATTATATTACTTTTATATTTTTGAATTGTTTCCAGCATATAGAAAGGCAGCTGAATTTGCAAACGGATTTTTTTATATAAGAAACCTAATATACCCTTGTGTTAATTTAAATTATATATTTCCTTTGAAGGTTTTTATGTAGACAATCATATCACCTAGAAAATTAGCTATTTCATTTTTCCAACCTTTAACTTTTCATTCTTTTCTTGCTACTACACAGGCTAAGACTTTCAAGATGATTCTGACTAGGTAGAATACAGGAGGCCATCCCTGCGTCATTCTTGATCTTTAAAAGGAATGCTTTCAGAGTGACATCTGAATCATGGCAGAGAGACAAGACTCCATTGTTTCTCCCCTTAAACTTACAAGTCAAATGTTTTATTATGAATTATTTTTGCCATTCTATAGTTAAATATTTTCTAATTTTTCATTACCAGTTCTTTGACTCAAGAGGTTTAGAACTTTTTTTTTTAATCTACATGGAGCTTTTCTACTTATCTTTATGTAATTAATTACTATTTAATTGATTTGCAGTCACAAAATGTGTGTCTGTAAAATGTTCTCTCAAAAATGTATTGAAACAAGCTGTATGGCCTAACTCACACTCAATTTTCATAAATGTTCCATGGGTCCATAAAAAGTACTTAACTGGTATGCATACACTGCTGTCCACTTTCACAACAGGATTATTTTTATGCAAAAAACCTATAGCACAAAAATCTCTGTATTTCCTATGTAATAGGGCATTCAAAGCAGTAGACATTTCAAATGTGAGGTCATGGAACATTTTCTAAAGTACACAAATTGAGGAATAAGTAAGTAAAGGAACTGAGAAGCTTCTCACAGATTTCTTCACAGGTTCCTCTTCCTCCTTCTGACATAACCTCCTTGTATTTTAGGACTCTTTCATGTAAATAGTATACAGCCAAAAATGTTTTTAATCACCGTCTGATAATCTCTGTCTTTTACCTGTAGAGTTTAGACCAAAAGTTCTCAAATGTTTTTACCTCAAGACCCTTTCACATGCTTTAATTGAGGACTACAAAGACCATTGGTTTATATGGGTTAAATCTACCAATACTTGCCCTATTAAAAATTAAAAATAAGAAATTTACAAAATATTTAATTCATGCAAACATAACTAATAAACTTATGTTAACATAGTAATATAGTTTTATGAATAATGAACATACTTTCTTTTTATTTGAGACTTTTCCTAGGGCAGTTTTAGCTTTACAACAAAATTGAGAGAGAGGTACAGAGATTTCCCCTGCCCAACACATGCAGTCTCCCCCATTATCAACATCACTCACCAGAATGGTACATTGTTTAGCAAGGATTAACCTACATTAATACATCATAATCACTCAAAGTCCTTAGTTTAGTTTATAGTTCACTCATGGTATTGTATATCCTATGGGTTTGGACAAATGTATAATGACATATATCTATCGTATACTATATAGAGTACTTCACTGCTCTAAACATCCTCTGTGCTCCACCTATTCATCTTCCAACACTCCTGGCAACCACTGATCTTTTCACCAATGCCACAGTTTTGCCTTCTCCAGAATGTCATATAGTTGGAATCGTACAGTATGTAGCCTTTTCAGATTGGCTTCTTTCATTTAGTAATATGAATTTAAGGTTACTCCATGGCATTTCATGGCTTGATAGCTCATTTCTTTTTAGCACTGAATAATATTCCACTATCTGCATATACCAATTATCCATTCATCTACTGAAGGACATCTTAGTTGCTTCCAAGCTTTTGACAATTACAAATAAAGCTGCTATAAACATCCCTGTGCAAGTTTTAATATGGACAAGGGTTTTCATTTCACTGGGTAAACATCAAGGAGTCTAATTATCAGGTCATCTGGTAAGAGTATGTTTATTTTTGTGAGAATCAGCCAAAGTGTCTTCCAAAGTGGCTGTGCCAATTTGTATCCCCACCAGCAATTTATACGAGTTCCTGTTGCTCTACATCCTCACCAACATTGGGTGTTGTTAGTGTTCTATATTTGAACTATTTTAATAGGTGTGTAGTGTACCTCACAGTTGTTTTAATTTGCATATGCCAGATGACATATGTGGAACAACTTTTGATATGTCATTTACCATCTGTACATCTTGGATGAGGTAGCTCTAAAGTTTTTGTCCCATTTTTGAAATTGAATTGCTTACTTATTGTTAAGTTTTAAGTTCTTTATATATTAGGGATTATCAGATGAGTCTTATAAATTTCTTCTTTAAGTCTGTAGCTTTCCTTCTCATTCTCTTAACATTGTCTTCTGCACAGCAGATTTTAATTTTAATGAAGTCCACCTTATCCATTATCTCTTTTATGGATTACGCCTTTAGTGTTATAGTTAAAAAGGCATGATCACACACAAAGTCATGTGAGTCTTTTCTTGTGTTATCATCTAGGAGTTTTATATTTTACATATGGGTCTATGGTCCATTTTTTTATTTCTGTGAAGAAAATATTTCTAGATTCATTTTTTTGCATGACTCATTTTTTTCATGAGGATGTCCAGTTGTCCAGCACCATTTGTTGAAGAGACTACCTTGACCCACTGTATTTCCTTTACTCCTTTGTCAAAGATAGGTTAACTATATTTATGGGAGTCTATTGCTGGGTTCTCTATTCTGTTCCATTGATCTCATTGTCTGCTCTTTCACAAATATCACACTGTCTTGAATACTGTAGCTTTATGGTAAGTTTGATGTCAGGTGGTATAAGTCCTCCAATGTTGTTTTTCTTCTTAAATATTTGTTGGTTATTCTGGGTCTTTTGCCTTTCTAGATAACCTTTAGAATCCATTTGTCCATATCCATAAGATTGCTTGCTGGGATTCTGATTGAGATTGCACTGAATCTATAGAACTGAGTTGGGATAAACTGACATCTTGACAATATTGAGTCTTCCTAGCCACGAACATGGAATGTCTCTCCACTTGGTTCTTTGATTTCATTATCAGAGTTTTGCAGTATTCCTCATATTGATCTTGTACATATTTTTTTAGATTTAAATCTTCTAGGTATATCTTTTTTGGGTGCACTAATACAAATGGAACTGTGTTTTTAATTTCAAATTCCACTTGTTCACTGTTGGTATATAGGAAGCAATTGACTTGTACAGAAATCTTGTATCCTACAACCTTGTTATAATCATTTATTAGTTCCAGAAGTTTTCTTGTCAATTATTAATGATTATATATTACGCAAACAAAGGCAGTTTCCATGTATTCCTTTCCAATTTGTATCCTTTGTCCTTTCTTTTTTCTTTTCTTATTACATCAGCAAGGACTTCCAGTACAACATTGAAAAGAAGTGGTGAAAATGAACATTCTTGTCTGGTACCTGATCTTAGTGGGGGGAAAGCTTTGAGTTTCTCATCATTAAGTATGTTAGCTATGGGGGTTTTATAGATGTTCTTTATCAAGTTGAGGAAGTTCCCTTCTATTCCTGGTTGGCTGAGCATTTTTATCATTAATGGGTGTTGAATTCTGTCAAATGTTTTATCTGCACTTATTGATAAAATCATGTGATTTTTTTTAAGTCTATTGAGGTGATAGATTATATTAATTGACTCATATATTAAGCCAGACTTGCATCCCTGGGATAAATGTCATTGGGTCTTAGAGTATAACTCTTTTTTACACTTCTTGGATTCAATTTGCTAATATTATGTTGAGAAGTTTTGCCTCTGTGTTTATGAGAAGTACTGGTCTGTAGTTTTCTTTTCTTGAATGTTTTGTGTGGTTTTGATATAGATTAATACTGGATTCATAGAATGTATTAGCAAGTATTCCCTCTGTTTCTATCCTCCGGAAGAGACTGTAGAGAATTGGTATAATTTCTTCCTTAAATGTTTGGTATAATATATGTGTGAACCCATTTGGACCTGTTGCTTTCTGTATACTCTCTATATAAAACATCTTAATGAGAAGAATTATCACTGTTTCACATTTTTACAAATTTCTTTAATGTCTTTATGTCTCTAAAATCTCTTAAATATCTGGTTTAACAGGCAGCTGTATTATCGTATCTACTCTTGTATTCAATCTGCGTGATATGCTGTTTGGTTGAAGTATATGAAGAAAAATCAGCCTCATACAGATGTGCAGGTGGAAAAGATAGGAGTGTTTTAATGACCTTTTCTGATAATTTTGGGTCTTCTTTGATATATACTAAAACTCTACAAGTAGTAGTCCCTTAAAAGTTAAAAATAATGTGGAATCTGAAATCATATCAATAAACTTTTCAAACTCTGTTAAAATTAAACTCCCTTGCTCTATTATGCATGTTGGATGAATTTTTTACTAATACATGATCTTGTAACGTATACCTTAGTCATTTGGAAAATACTGATTCTTTGAATTATGCAGATATCATAAATGTTGACACATTTCATTATATAATACCGAAAAAAAATACATTTGCTTATAACACTACCTATGCCATTAAAATACTCTTTATACTTTAAATAAATCTTTATTATATTTCCATGTACAAACCATATTATATTCTTTCAAATATTGTTGTCTATGCTTATATAACTTATTTTAATTTTTTTGGTTAGCAATGTGAAAACTGGTTAGGTATCATAGGTTAGAACAAAATGTATCATAATTTTTCCCCTTAAAGTGAATGGAAATTAAAAAAAATAAAAAGTTCTCCATTCACCCAGGCCCCTTCCCCAGCCTACCTGGAGCCAGGAGTTAGGATGGGCTCTGCCTTGACTGGGCTTTGCCAGAATAAGCTGTGACCACTTCACGTACTATATGCTTGGGGCAGGGCAGAACTGTAAGGCAGATGGGCTGGGGAAAACAGTGGATGGAGGGTGCTGTGAAGGCCTCCCCAGAAAGCAGGCAGGAGGGATGGCAGACAAGGCTACTAGAAGGACAGCCCCTCCTCAGCCCTACCTCACATACTGTTTGCCCTGCAGAACATGACCCTCCTGAAGCCTAAGCTGCTGCCTTCTCCAGAAAACTCTTTAAAGCACTGGTAACTATCAAACTTAAAGTAGTAAGTGTAAGTTTCTCAAAATTCTAATTTTCACTGGAAAGTACTAATTTTATCATTAGCAACAAATAATTTTAGTTGCTTACCTTTAAAGTAGCATTTTCATTGTATTTAATTTCAAGAAAATGTTTGCCAAATAAATATCCAAAGGTGAATAACCAGTTTTTCCGTTACTCATTTTTTCAAGTAAAAATGGTGTTCCAAGGGAAAAAGGTAATTAGTTTACAGTGAAATATCATACAAGTGCTTTTTCTTGAATAACTTTGTCCTTTGCAATACTGTATATGTGCTTTAGGCATACTTCCAATTTGTCACAGGGAATATTAAAAAGACTAATACTCAGGGACAGAAATTTAATGAAATTAATTATTTTATTACAACATCAAGAACATACTTAAATGAAACCCATGTAAGGGCTAGCTTCTGGTTATAAATTTTTAAGGGTGATATCACTTCTACCCATTAATGTTGAGAACAGAAGAGGTGATTTTCTTCACTGTCTTCTTTTGTGCAGTGAGTTTATTTCTTCTTTATCCTTATGCTCATAGTACAGCTCTAGGGTGTCTGCTTTATGCAACAAGGAGATCTTATTAGAGCTTGCATCTTGGGGAAATGGGAGGTACTAGACTTTTTCTGCATCTCCATGCAGCATTAAGAGCAGTAAATCATGGTTCATTGGATACACTCAGTGGGAAAGCTATGATGAATGCTTATCTTCTAGACTTCCTGTTTTCAATTAAAAAAAAAAACTTCTTTGGATTCTTTCTATCTGTGTCATTTCAAGAGTGCATTTATAAAGATCATTTGGTCAGATTTTACCCACGCTTTTAGCTATTTTTCAATAGGAGAGTTATTCATCCTAGCGAATCTTGTCAGAAGCAGAATAACGTGGAGTCAAAAGGGACCTTAGAAGTTTCTTAATCCAACCTGTGACCCCAATACAAAAACACTTTATGCCATCCCTAACAGAGAGTTATCACATTTGTCTCCTGGTACTTTTCATTCAAATTCAACCTAACAAGTCCCAAGAATTTGTATTTCTAAAACAAAATAACCTGATGCACTACAATACCAATGCCAACAATTTTGTTTTATTTATTCCTAAATCCTTATTATGAGCCTATTAATTATCTGGCAATCTCTCATTTAACTCTGTGGTAACACTTTAAACTTTATTTTCAAAGGATAAAAAGTCAATCTAGAAGTCAAATTATCCTAACTTTTTCAAAATTCTGATGCTGGTCCTTTGAGCTGTCACAATAACCACATTTCTCAGGCCATGCTGAAAAGATCTTTGCTTCATCAGCAGACCAAAATGGAATACTATAGAATTTAATTTGAAGTCCATGGAGCAATTAAATGCTAAAGCAGACATGCCACAGGGAGCTCTCTCAACCACAAAGATTTAATTAGAAACCATATCAGCTAAAATAACCAACTTAGATGGTCGGATGGAAAAGCTTGATAGCACTAATGTAAATTGAAGGAATCAACATTAAAATCTGTTTAGATAAATACTCAAAAATATTCATAAGAATTAATATATTGACTTTAGAATACAATCTTAACATCCCTCAAACAAATCCAAATAAAAAACCTCAATCTTCTCAAATATAGGAAAACTCCAGATGTATACAAAAATACAAGTTAAAGTATTCAAGTCAAAAGTCTAAATGAGTTGTAGGTTGCCCAAATTATTTTAAAAAATTATTAAAGTGACCTCCAAGTCAAGTCTACTACCAAGTTGCTACAGGGAAGTTATAGCAACCCTTTGCCTGGTAATCCTAAAGAAAGCCACTAAAAGTTTACTCATATTACTTTTTTTTTTTTAACCTTAACCAGGAACTATACTACCAGAATTTTTAATTAGTTTTTAGTAGGTGTTCTAAGGGGGAATAGGGTCATCTGTTAAAGGCCTAGTACCTGAGCATTACATGGGTTAAGGCCAGGACTTGAATGTGTGTGCTCATAATGACTCCCAAATCTCCATAACTAGACAGAACTACTTTACCCTTATCACAAACTTGACATCACCAACTTAACTCATCTCCCTCTCTTAAGCTGTTTCTTACTTTAGTTATCAACAAAGTGAATTGTAGCACCATTCATCAAGCCTCCAATTCCTAGACTCACCAAACCCAGTTGCCTCTAACTGCTAAATCTCTCCAGAATCTGGCCCACATCTCTCCAACCCCAGTAATACTTTTTCCTAAATTGAAGCTTTATCGTCTGTGAACAGACCAATGCTATAGCCTCTGGACTCGTGGCCCTTTCTCTTGTCTCGTACACCCCAGATTTCATATTCTATAATTCTATGAGGGCGATAATCTTTTTTTCTTAAATCCTGTATCTTTATTTTTCTGATTATATGAGAAAATTCACTCTACAAAATTATAAATACACAAAGTAGTACAAAGAACCACTCAAAACTTTACCCACTAGCTGAAACCACTGCTAATATTTTGACATTTTCTCTAGTTTAAAATAGTTGAGATGATACTATTTCTAAAATCTTATGTTTTTAAAACTTAACATTATAACTTTGTAAACCTAATTTTAGAAGTTGCGTATTATTCTGAATATGGTTACACCACAAATTTACATAACTATTCCCTATCAAAGAACATTTAAGTCACTTCACATATGTCACTTAGAAATGATGATACAATGAACATCTTTATGCCCAAAGTATTTTTGGCATTTCTGACTATTGCTTAGGACAGATGCCTAGAAGTGAAATTTTGAGTAGTGTTCTGATGCTTTCCAAAGAAATCATACCAAGTTCTAAAGTATATTGTACAACAGTGCTAGTTTTTTCACCACACCCACAACATCACTATTATATATTTTTAAATATATTTGCTAAGCTGCTAAGAGAAAACCTGTATCTCACTGATTTAATTTGTACATCTTTGATAACTCATGACCTCAAATATATTTCCATATTTATTCTCTATCTATATTTTCTCCTTTGAAAATTAGTTGTGCCTTTTGTTCATTTATCTATTTGGATCTTAGTCTTAAAAAAAGATTTCTAGAGCTCTTTAAATAGTGGAAATATTAGTCTTTTGTCTGCCACTTTTGTTGCTAATATATTTAATATTTTCTTGCTTTGTCTTTTAATCTCTTAATTTAAAAACCTTATATTTTCCTTATTACACAAATAATGTAGGTTCATTGTGAAAAAAATAGGAAATTCAGAAATAATAAAGCAAATGAAAGTTATATATAATCCCTCTACTAAAGCTAAGCATTTTTATGTTGTTTTTCTAATTTTTATATATTCATTAAGAATTGGATCATACTCTGTAAATACTCTTGCAAACCATTTTTTCATTAAAATATGATGAACATACTATATACTTCTATATCAATACATATTTTACTACAATGCCATTTATAATGGACACAAAGATTCTATTGTATAGATATAATTTAACTATATTTTTAGACATTGAAGTTGTTTCTAATTTTTCATATTATAAGCAATAACTAGGTAAAAATTCTTAGTTAATTTTTCACATTCATAATTAAAGATTTCACTACATTTCTGTTGAATAACTAGATCAAAGGCATGTACATTTTTAAAAATTTTTATATGACTGCCATTTGTTTTCTAGAAGTTCTACTAATTCACACTCCCATCAAACAGGTGTTCCTTAGATAACAATAAGTCTTAATATGATTTTAAAATATCTACATATTAGTTTTGATTTTTATGTAGACAAATCTATGTATATTTTCCTCTATGATTTCTTCCCCACTGCTTAGAAGTTTAGAAAGTTCATTATCCAATTATTTAATAAATATGCACTTCTAATTTTTTTTAAGTCTTCATTATTATTTTATTGCCTTAAATTAATTGTTTAAGCCATTTGGAATTCCTTTTGTAGTGTGGTAAGGAGCTAATTTTTCCCCCTCCCAAATAGTACCAAGACTATGCACTCTACAATCTTCTTCCATAATGATTTGAAAAGTGTGGGAATCTTTATACAACTATTTCATATACTTATAATTTGTTAATGACTTTTCTCTACTTCCAAGATAAAGTTAAAACTCTACCAGAGCAAAGCTCTTTGGGATACTGCCTGTGATTCTATGTATGAAGGAAAATCAAAAGTCCGGCCCCCAAATACATCCAATGCTCTGATAATATTCTGCCAAATGTATGTTGTTAATTTTTCTTTGGTGAGAAATCTTTATAATTTTAAGGCACAGAAGACTTTCCTAATAAGGTACAAAACCAGAAGAAATAACAAAGAAGTTACTTTTTATAGAGTACTTACTCTGTGCCAGCATTATAAGGGCTTTACTGTAATATCTCATTTGTTTTTCCTAACAATCCTGTGAGGTGGACATTCTTACTACACCATTTTAAAGATAGAAAATTGAGGCACAAAAAGATTAAGTAACTCGTCATAGCTAGTAAGCAGATGAAATAAAATTTGAACACAATCTGGCTCTGCTGTTTTTACACTTAACCACTACACTATCCTGCATAAAAGAAAAGACAAATTTGAACACATAAATACTAAAGGCTTACTATGTGGTGAAAGACGCCATTTGCAACAATAATTAAAACAAAGTGACAGGTAGGGAGAAAATATCTGTAAGATATGTAAAAACCAATATATAGAATACATAAAGATCTACAAATGAATAAGAAAAATAATTTCAATTGAAAATTGGCAATGACTATCCTTGGACAATTGACAGAAAAACATAAATGGCAAATAAACATATAACAAGATGCTCAATTTCATTAGTATCAGGGAAATGAAAATGATAACGAGACAGCATTTTTAGTCATTAGAATGACCCAAATTAAAAAGTCTGGTAATATGCAATGTTGGTGAGGGTATGGAAAACAGGCATTTCAATCACTGTTGGTGGGAATATAAACAGTTACAGCCCATTATAAAATGAAATAAATATCCTCTTTGACTCAACAATTCTACTCTGGGAATCTATCCCAGAATCTGGGAATCTACTGTGCATGTGTGTATAAATCTCAAGCAGTGCTAGTTATAACACCATCAAGCAAACTGAAAACTACCTTAATATCCATCAGCAGAAGAATGGTTAAAACATTATGGTACATCCATCTGTAATATGGAAAACTATGCAGCAACTGCACATAGTAAAGTGAGAAAAGCAAGTCACAAAATAATACGTGAAGTATGATCCCATTTAAGAACAAAACAGAAACCTAACAATCTCAAAATATGTATGTTTACGTAATTTCATGAAAAAAATGTCTAGAAGAATTATGTATGAACCTTCTTTTTTACTTTATACACTTGTTCAGTTTGAATCTTTGACAATAATCATCTATTCATATTTAATATCATTTATTCTTATTTAATACTTGTGCAATTTCTACATGGAGAGAAGAGCAAGAACCATTAAGGAGAAAGGAGGAAAAATAATTAAATGAAAGCAGAGTTTCTCAAGCACAGAACAACTGACATTTTGGAGCAAATTATTTGTTTTGGGGGGACTTTCCAATGCATTGTAGGGTGTTTAGCAACATCTTTAGTGCTTCTACTCATTAGATGCCCTTTGAAATTTATTTATTTCAAGGATATTTATTCCATGACAATCAAAAATCTCCAGACATTGCCAAATGTTCCCTAGGGGGCAAACGTAGCCCGCATTCCACCCACTGAATTAAGAAATCAAATATTCTGAGAAACCTCTACTAGTTCCTCGGCCAAAGATAGAATTCCCTGCACTTGAGCCCATATGGTATCAATTATTAGTTCTGTTTCCTTGTTTGTTTCCACTAGACTGATCTTCTACAAGGCAGGTGGTTAGTCTGGTTAATTAGTTATCGCTTAGGTTATGTTCCTCAGAGTGTAGACTGGGACCACTTTCATTAGCAGCACCTGGGATATATGTTAAAATGCAGAGTCCTGGACTTCACTTGAGATTTAACAAGCTCCCAAGATGATTCTAACGCATACTAAAGTTAGAAAATTCTATTGGAGTTTGGTATAATTCCCTGTCCACAGCAGATACTTTGTAATTGCTAAATGAATACATGAATTTTATTCTATAAAGATAATGAATGATATTGGTCACCAGTTAAGAAATAGAAAATGAACAAAACTACTTGTGAAATACAAATATATAAACTCCATGAAATATAAAGGGCTATAAATGATAAATTTTAGTTTAAGTAAATTATGCCACTTAAGAACAGACAGCAAAACATGATTTTAAATTTAGTAATAAATTTACTATGAGTTGTATAAAAAAATTAAAAGCCAGATCTCAAATCTCTAATGAAGACAAGAACAGTGAATAAGTAAACTGGTCACATGTATTTTTAAGTTATCAAATGTATTTTGATAACATTTTAAAAAATTTAAAAACATACTGAAAAATGATAAGTATTATATTTCCCCCATTTTAAATATTTAACAACACACCTATTACGACGTCTGTAACATACTTAGAACACTTCAGTATAGATGATGTGAAAGATACCAAATGTGTAAGTTAGTTAAACTTCAGGGGCAGTCAATCCTCCTGACAAACCACATGGACATTGTATCAGACAGCTACACTCCAGGAGCAAGAAACCACAAGCACATCCCTTCTCCACAATGTGATCAAAACTTGAGACATTGTTAATTAGCATAATGAATATCAAATGAAGTTTATTGCTACAATGAAATAGCTTGTGATTAGCAAGATGAATGTTAAGAATGGGCTTTCAAAATAAAATTTTAAAAAATGGGCTTTCATTACTAAAATTAAATATTGAGGACTTGTAAATTATAGAAATTGTTATAGTTATTTTCTATCCTTGAATAAATAGAGTATAAAAATCCGGCAAGGATACAGCCTTTACCTTTAGAGATGGTTCCTAGAGTTGATCCTTTAAAAGTCCTGTATCAAGCTGTCGGTTTGGCAGCATTTCTGGTTCCCTGTTGCTGACTAGAAAGATAACTAAATCTTGCTCTGTGAATGTTGTGTATCTAGTTTTACTGAACCTTTCATGTAAGGTGATGGTTGGAATGCCTAAATAAAGAGCTCAAAGCTTCCTTCATTGACCCTACAGAAGAGGTTGTTATAAACTTGGTTCTGCATGCTAACGAATGTTTGTTTAAAAACTATCTCTGTGTGGCAGAATGTGGTCATTTCTTTATAGTACTAAGATTGCAAAGAAACACTAAATGTTTCAGTGGCCACTATTATCTACCAAACAACAACAACAACAACAAAACCCCTAAGATTTATAAATGATCAACTTGGTTTACGTCACTTTACAACAACTACATCCAGATTTTTTTTCAGTGATACAGTTTATATAGTCTTCGGACAATTATCAAATATAAAACACAATCCAGTGGTCGTTAAAATTTCTTAACCAGTAAATCATAGGAAACAGTCTTCCATTTTTATATACTAAGCAGCTAAAAATCACCATCCTCACATTAAATTTTTTTTTCTGATATTAATATTCTTTAAAGAGTCTCTATAGATTTGGCACTACAAATAGCATTAAAGTAAAGAGATAAGAACGTTGGGTTATCTATCACCAGAGACATATAATACCATTTTAAAAACATGAGGTAGATGAGATTTTTCAGGGACAAGAGAATATGAGGACAATATAGAGTTAAAGTATCATTCATATGGCTTCAAAATTCAAACATCATCACTGCCATCACTACAAAAACATTTGGAACATTCGGTTTGTGCAAAGAAACGAAGACTAGATGAAAGGTCCAATTAAGGGATGCCCATAACTGGCATAAAAACTACTGAATACTTGAGGTTTTCTAAGTTACAGATAGCATGTTTCCACCTCTATCTAATGAAACAGCACCTTTGTATTCTACGTAAGAACTTTTAATGTGGTGGCTATAATGCCTGAATTGAATGTGGTGGTTTCTAAAGGAGACATGGTGGCCATAGAGAAAGCTGCTTCTCTTCCTTTAGGTAGTTATTTTAGTGGCTATCTAGTCAACTCCAAACCTACCTGAAGGATATGGGTAAAATATCGTTGTTAGAATGAATACATATTTCTTTTCTTGCACTTCCAGTTTCTAGTGCCATAGAATACAATTTCAACAAACATTTACTTGCTTTTGAACCAAGTGGATTAAGCGTTTTGTTTTGTTTTTAATTGTTTCCCCCCACCGGTAACTAAAAGAATGAAAAGTGGAGATATAGAGGTATCTAGGTCCTCATATCGATGTCCCAACTTCATAACTTCCAATATAATTAAATACTTAAAAATATTTTTGTAATGTTGAGCTTGCTTCAGGGCAAGTTACAGGATCTTCTGTCTTTAGATTTTTAAAAAAATCATATAAATAATTACCATAGCTTTCTGTGATGTTTTAGGTACAGCATTGCCTAAGAGCAGAAAGGCAGGCAGGTAATTTCTTAAAGTGCTTTTCAGCTCCAGGGTGATAAAAATATCTTAAACTTTCTGAAGTTGAAAAGTCATAATTAACCATTAAAATCTAAAGCTGAGGAATCACATACAGTTAAGACAGTCATTAAATATAGTTCAAAAAAAGGGGTAATATAAAGATCAACTAATGTTTTCTGCTAAAAATCAGCAAATATTGTTGAAACACAAGATTCAACACTCAAGTTATTACCATTTCTGGTAAATATCTGGTACAGGAAACTTTTTCAATAAGCAATTATGGTTAACACATGATTTGTGTGATGTATCTACTACACAGCTCTCTATAAGAATTGTATAACCTCACCAATCCTAATCACATGTAGAGTTATTTTAGACTATTGAAAATAAAAGCTTGAAGACTACTTCTCACATGTGGAAAAGACTAGTGACACCATGCGATAATGTATCACTCAGGACCTTTTCCTATAGTGGAAATCATTAAACATTTCTTGCATCTTGGATTTCTAAAACTTTAACCACTAGTTAAGTCAAATCAATAACAAATTAACTATGACAGCTTATCATGTGTTGAGTACTGTTCTCAGCACGTGTTAATGCACAACACTTCTATGAAATAGGCATATTATTATTACTCTCATTTTACATAAGTAAACTGAGGTACAAAGGTTCACCAACTTTCCCAAAACCACACAGCTAGAAATGTTCAAAGCTCACAGTCTTAACCACTACAACCACTATACCAAAAGGCTTCTGAAGAAGCAGACAACTAGCAATACCTAGCAGTTTGCAGAGAAAAAAAAATCTGTGAGATTTTCACAGATATTTATTTTTCCATGAAGCAAAAATTACTTTTCAATTTCACTTACATCGCCTTCTCTATTTTCATATATTTCAAACATCTTTTATAGAAAAAATTATTGATGTTTTCATAGCCCTTAAAAGTTAACGACCATTTTCATCATTTGTTTAGTGACCTAATTTGAGATCATTATCTATTTGATGTTCATTAACACCTTGCTAAAAATAGGTAAGCTGGTGCTATAACCTTTGTTTACAGATGACAAATGAAACTTAGGCCTAGAAAGTTTAAACTTGCTATAAGTTTATCATGACATATCTTTAAGAGTTTAAATCAGATCATCAGTTCTACCACTGTTTTCATTTGCAGTTTTTTTTTTTTAAGGTAGATGTTCATGTGTAGGTATCCTCCAACCAATATTTTAAAAGGCAAAAGAGGTTTGCTTATCAAGCAAAAGTAGTTGTGTTAAGTGAAATTAACTTGGTTGGCCTTTCATATACTTTAATAGCACAGTTGGCTGGCATATTTTTGTTTATTCATCAACATATCAGCAAAGGTAAGTAAGTACCTTAAAAAGTACTATCTTTGAAACTAAAGTCTTTGAGCTCCAGTGGCGCAGTTAGTGTGTGATACTTACATGAAACTAAAGTCTTAGACTTGTACTTGTAGAACATCATCTAGCAAGGATTATTTCAGGTTAACTATTGACAAAATTTTCAATTCAGTTCCTTTTGCTTTTATGCAATTATTACCATTCTATGGGAATAGCTTTCTGCCAATCAAAATTGTGCCTGTAGGGCTGGGATGTGTCTGGTATGGTGCCCAGTATGCTATTGGTGCTCAAATTATAGCACAAGCAACAACAACTACCACCAGGTTACTGCATGCAAAGTGATCTGACACAAAAGTCACGCATAGCTAAGAGTCAGAAGAATTTTAAGCAGTATTTGAACACGTCTTTTAAAAACAAACAGAAATTTGTATATGATGTTTACATGTTCATATTTTAGCAGTCAGAATATGTTCTTGCACAGAACAAAGAATGAATGATTAGCTTGATTTTCCTAAATGTTTGTCTCTTTTTAAGAAGAGAATAGGGTTCTTTCACAGGGCTTAAAAGTTTCATAGGAGCTAGGGAAGATAAAACCAGTGCACCTCTATTCATTAGATTTTTTAAAAAGTGTGTGTGTGTGTGTGTGTGTGTGTGTGTGTGTGTGTGTGTGTGTGTTTCAGAGAGAAGAACCAAGAAATGGGGAGAATTTAAAAGACAAAGGAAAAAATTTGCCTCTGCCTGTTCTTAAAAATTAGGAAAAAGTCAGAAGTCATGAAAAGAAGTGTTTAGGAAAGATAAAAATTTGAACTTAGATAAACCCATAACAAACTACACAATCCTTAGATTTTATTCACACAGTTTTCAAGAGGATCGAGTAACATGAAATATATGGAAGTGTTCTGTAAATGGTATATATTATAGAATTAAAAGTATTAAACTGCATTAGAACTCTGAATAAGCCATAATTCATTTGTAATTAAAACTTTACATTTAAAAACCCTAACAATGAAAATTTTATATGGGGAAAATAATGATATAGTAAAAATTTTACAATGTATATCATATATTAAAAACTATCAATGTACGTGGTTAAATGAAAAGAACATGATACAAAATATTATTATTCTGCTCTTACTGTGTATTAAAAGGTGATATGTGTATTTCTGTAGACACACATCGAAAACCTAACAGTAAGTCAGTAAGTTCTCTAAGGAAATGAGGGATAACAAAAAGAATTATTTTTACTCTATCAGTTTTTTTTTTAAAAAACTTCAGCAACCTATTGCTTTTTAAATAAAATATTATTTTTAAAAACTAATAATGAAAAAGTAGGAATTTTTTTACTTTCCTGTTTTACTATTAAAACCTAGTAAAATTCAACAAATAGGAATAAAATTCAAATTTATGCAAAACTTTTTGAAAAAATGATGTCATCTAAGACATTACATTCTAAAAATGAAACGGATTTAACATTTATTTTTCTGTTTCCCCAAATCCTACTATCTTTCACTTAAAACTGAACATAGCTTTTCACTTTATTGTAATGAGATAGGTAGCTTCAGTGTCAGAATTCAAATTTCATGTTTATTTATATGACTTTTACTGCCTTCTGTATTTTCAAAAATTAACTTCAAATTTGTAAGACATGAAATAGGTATAGGTTTAACATTTCTTGAAACAATTCTTATTTTGCTGTTTTTGAAGTAGTTCCATTGTTTTATTTTAAAAGAAAAAAAAATTCCCTATACATAAAAATGTAGGGAAAGAAAATTTCCTATGGTCATGCATGACATTTTTAATAGCAAAGCCCCAATATTTTTAATAGGTTTGATCAGTTCTTTCTTGTTTAAAAAGTTAATCATATAATTATAGCCTAAAGACATAGAAATATAAAAAAAAATTTATTTCATTTAAAACCAGAAAATATACTGATTCCTTAGAAAATAGTAAAATGCCATAAAAATATTTTTATAAATATTACCTGATAAAGTAAAAACAAAAGCTATCAATACATTTTATTAATATTTTGTAAAGGGAAAAGTTTAACTAGTACAGAGGCTGAATCAGGAAAGAAACATAACCATGTTTATTCTTTGATACTTGATTAGGCAGAATAAGAGTAAATTCTATTGACATATAAACTAAGAAAGGAGATATCAGATCCTCAGAGTACAGTTAGGCTGGCTACCTAAGAAAGCAAAGCATATCATATCCTAAAATGTTTTTCTATCTACAGCTTTTATGGAGACTGAAAACCAATTCAATGATAACCTAGTAGTCTTGATCCACAATCTAATATCTCTATTTTGAAAGCAGGAATTCTGGCTTAACTATAGAGCTACAATTGACTTTCTTAGAGCTACAGAAATTAACAAAGGTAATTCATATGATGCTGAGGAGGAAGATTTAGGCAAGGTCACACAGTTTGATACATATTTCCAAGCAGAGTCAAACTGTTCAACAAGGACTAAACTGAGTCCTAAAATCTCTAGATACTAACTTTAATCTTTCATACAGTCTATTAAAAGTAGAATCCTAAATTAAATACTACGTTCCATTTTTATCCTGATTACCACTTTAAATTGGAATTATCTCCAAGGAAAAGATGGAAAGTGAAGATGAACCATGTTGAAGGGTTTTGTTGGGAAAAATAATAGAAAGGTCCAGGTGAGCCAAGAAGAATAGAAGAGTAAAAAAGACTAACATTTCAGAATTTATTATTTGTCTTTACATTATTTTAAGAGTCTTTGAGAAGAATGCTAAACTCTCAGAGCATAAAATCCATCAAATCAAATTTATACCATGCCTGCTCTTTCTGTTTTTTTTGAGACAAAATCCTTATGCCCAGCTACTATCTGCTGTGGAAGGAAAGGAAACTTACTTTTTACAAGGGCCACTGACCCACAGGGAAAAAATTAAAAGACAATTTTAATTGTCTTAGGGTTATACAGGTATTTTTTAAACAAATTTTGCATGTCTTTAAAAGGAAAAATATAAAATTTCCCTACTCCAAATATATGGTTTACTCAAACCTTAACATCAAAAAGGGGTACAGAATAGGTTTTAACAGGAAAAAAATGGAAAAGAATCAGAGAGCAAGTGAAGGTGGGCTTGCAGGTGAAGCAGTTTTCGAAGTGGTGGGAACAACAGTAAGCACAATGACAGGAACAATGGTAAGCATAATGACAGAAGTATACTAATCCCTTGAGGAACTTTATCAAGAAAGGAAGTGAACTGAAGAAACCGTCAGGAAATAACTATTTGCATTTCTAAAATGCTGCTAACGAGGCACATGCAATTTCAATCGGAGATTCAGTAAATGTTGTCTGCAGTTAATAAATCATGAAATAGAGTACAAATATATTATGTAGAACTAGAACCATGGGGAGAACCATCAGAATAACTAGAATCTGGAGCGATTAAAAGAGAGAACTGCAAGGGAGTGGGTTGGAAGTAGGAAGGGAAAGGCAGAAGAATGTTGATTTTCATTAAAAGTTCTTCCATATTATTTGATTTGTTAACAAGTGCCTGCACTGCAAAAAAAAAAAAAAACTAAACATAAATTTTTAAAACTCATAAATTAACACATTAGACTTGTGTTAAAAGTTTCTTTCTTCTTCCTCTTTTTTTTTTTTTTTTGCTAATTCCATCAAAAGGTTCTTGTCAAAAACAGATTTGATTTTTTTTTCTGTGTATACACACGTTAGTTACGGATGATTAACAAAGCATTCATTCTATTTGCTTTGGCTGAGAACTGACTTGTGTTGTGTTAGTGTTAAGGAAATATTTCACTTCATATGGAGAAGATATAAAGTGTTGCTTATTTAAATATACATGTGGTATAAGAAAAGTTTATACATGTTTCAGGCTCACAAACAATAAATGCATTTAAGTAGGTAGAAGTGCAGTTTATCCAACTTAGAAACTAGGAAAAATGCTATGTACCTTTTTCTCTTTACCTAAAATAGGCTTTGTGAACTTATCTATTTAGTATTTTAATTTTAGTGATATGGTAAAAAGTTTATTTAAAGGAAATTTAATATGAAATATGATAAAGCAATCATGATTATTTTAATTTTTAAATATGCAGAAACTTTTTAAAAATATTTTTTAAAAAAAGTAAAAAGTAGCTATATTTTAAAATCAGAGTTACTCAAGTTTAGGGTATCCAAAAATAAGCACCCAAATCTAGCCTAACAAATAGTCATCTATAGTGTTTTTACTTTTCTGATGTATGATGTTTAAAAAATAACATCCACTTGGAAGGAAAGTTTATATGAACACATATGAAGAGTCAGTGAGAGATGCAAATCTAAACTGTCTTTTAATAATTTTTATAAGATCACTTCTAAAAACTAAAACTACTTTATCTAGTTAAAAAGAAATACTAATTACAGCAATTTAGTTTCTTACAACACCTATTTGATTTAAAGAGAAAGTAGTAAAAACCAGTAATATGATTTAAACCATACTGTGACTGACTTTTGAGCAGATTTTCACTAATTAGGTCCACCAAAATGGGATGGGGTACAGAAATATAAAGATGTATAGGGAAAAATGCAGTGGGTTGCTTAGAAACAGTCCTCTCAAGAAGAGAGCTTAAGAAAGGATGGATTTAATGCCAGTTCTCAGATCTCCACTTTATTCATAAATTGCTAATAACAGCATCTTGTAAAGAAAAAATAAAACAAGGGTTGAAAAATTAGAAGTGAAGGCAAGGATAAGAAATACTGGTGGCATATGACTTGGACATTCTGGGACTACTTATGATACTGTAGAAATTCAGAGTAAGCAAGACTTCAGATCCAGGGCTTAACTCTGGAGACAGTTCCTCTGACATAAGGACAGATTCTTTTTCCTCCTATTCTTCTTCCTTCACAACACATATGTTTGGCAACTACATATTCATATTTTTTTACATTGGAGAATAAAGAAATTTAGTCATTTCTATTTCTCTCTTCTTTCTTTAGTGGATCATATTTACAAAATGTCACTACCAGTTTAGAATTATTCTTTTCAATCTCTGGAAAGGTAATAAGACCTTTGTACAAAATTAAACTGAGTAATCTCAGGTAGCTCCATTCAATTTTAATTCACTTTTACCATACACACACAACCCGAGCCATTACTTTCATTTTATATGATCTTTTTGTTGACACGTATTAATTGAAATCTACTTCTAAACTGAACTCTGAATCTAGTCACCACAACTTCCATGAATCAACAAGACCATTCCAAAAGCCCAAGTGAATGATGGGTTTTGTATTATAATGAAACCCTACAGATTTTCTCTAGGTCAAACTATTGTTAGAGTGAATCTCAAAGCCAGAGTTACTGCAGCAAGAATGGAGGGCCCCTCACAGCTCACACCTGGGAAGCAGTTCTGTGAGTAGAACTGCTTTTTTTACTTATGTGAAAGCCATCAGCTCGAAAAGCATTTCTATACAAGCCTCATAATGACAGAGGTATAATGCACATTTTAAAAGAAGAAATGTAATAACACTAATTATGAATGTAATCTACTCTAAATGCAAACAAGGAATGACAACCTGAAAAAATTATACAACATACATATATTCAAAAAAAAAAGAAAAATGCTAAACTAAAATCAATTTATTAAAATATGGCATTAAGGATAATTTTTTTCTTTTTAATATTTCTAGTACTGTCATGATATTATACATTGTTATACATTACTGTCAGATGTATAATAAATACAAAATTTGTTAAAGATCCATTAAGTCCTAATAAAAAATAAGGTTAAAGAAGAAAAAGTTATGCACATTAATTGATTTGCACACTATTCCCTAAATATCTGATTCACAGAATTTATAACAAATGTCTTCTTCAGGTAAGAAACTAAGACTTCAGGTAGCCGGGCTTAAAGGTCTCACTCCAAGTTTACTGAAAATGAAATCAACTGAACACCCACTTTCCCATCTATTGCATACATATTAGTGAATAGAATATGAGTATTGCCCATCTACAAAAAATAAATAAATATTCTTCCTACCCTTAGGTAGCTGCCTAAAATCAGCAGGAGAGACAAGATTATCACATGAAAAGTTAAATAATAAGCTAAGATAAAATTAAAAGAAAATTCACAAATTTAGTATAGAATAAATAACAAATTCATTTTTCAAACACTCATTGAGGGTATACTATTTGTAAAACATTATTCTAAGTGCAAAAATCAGTTATATACACTTAGAATTCTGTCATTCTAAAAATAAGCAAAAAGATGGGATGTCTGGAGTAGGAGAAAGGAATATAAACCACTAATCTATCTGAATTATAGGGCATTACTGGATTACAGGGACAGATCTCATGTTAAGGTACAATCATTCAGTAGCTCACATAACTGGAAATACATGCCCATTCTATAAATTGGCTTAGACAGCAGCATATGTAGCACTTTAATTAACTGTAGCAATTGACATACCTTAAAAGCAGAGATCTGAAATAATGAGCTGTAAGTAGTACTTGTAAACCAATATTAATCCAAGTTTAACCTATATATAATGAATTGTCCAATGTTGTATCTAGATCATAAGGACAAGGCTGGGTATAAAACAACTGTATTCAGAAATTCTGAAACAAAAATGCTTTATGAGCAAAGTTCTAATTAGTTTGCAATATGCGGAGAACAAGCATTACTGCTGACCATGATTATTATGATTTCCAGGACAGATATTTACACATTAATATGAAAAATAACCCTATTTTAAAGCAATCTCTAAATATAGATATCTAAACTATCATCATAAATATTATTTAAAAACATATGATTACTCTTCTTGACCAAATAATATTTCTATTTAAATAATTTGTAAATATAAAACTACATATTTTAATCATTCTAAAGAAAACTTGAAATGGCTATTTGTTATATATTAAAAACATCATTAAAAAGCCATCTCTTACAAAGCTTAATTAAAACTACAAATTTTTTACCTAACAAACCTGATATCATAATTTATTTAAAAATAGTTTAACAAATATTTTCACACAATTGTATAATTTACATTGTTATATTGACCATCTTTTAAAATGAAACTAAAGCTAGCTTATACTATTCAATAACTGTTTGTTAAAAATATTAGCAAAGCTTACAATTAAGTGAGGTTTTAAACTTTAGTATATAGCTAGTATATACATACACACATGATCTGAAGCAGGTGAACTTATGCACTGAATTTAAATGAATAATCCAGGTGTGCCTGCTGGGCATTTTAGTCTTGTTTGTTTATTATCATATAATCTATCGCAGTAAAATGATCTTTACCTAATATTTTTCTTTACAATATAAATCAAATTCCATAAGCTGAGTTATGTTCTATTTGAAGAGATATAAAAAGCAAACTTCCAAAATCAAGATTGTTACCACGATACATACAAATATTTTATGTTGGTAGGTAAACCTCAGAGTGAGAGTGAAGAAAATGAATGGATATGAGTAAATTCTAGTAATTAGTAATATGACTTTGGGCTGGTTACTAGATCATGATACCTTAGTTCCCTTATCTGTAAAATGAGAGAAAAAGAACTTCATGATTTCTACACTCCTTCCATTCTAAATTTTATTTAATTATTTGAATTAAGAAACCCACATCTGGCATTAGGAAACTAGATTGTAAAGTTATAGAATAACATAATGGCAGGTTATAACTTAAACAACAAAAATATTACCACAATAATTTGAAACACATTATCAGAAAGCAATGCTTTTAGGATAAACAATAGCAGGGGCAATAACTGCATATACTTGTGCTCATTTAACCATGGTATGAATGATGAAGTCTACAAAACAGGATATTTCACTTATGGGTACTACTTGAAGAAATATTTGATTTACCTGCAAAGCCAGAAACTATAGGCAAGTAACAAGGGAATTATACTGAAATATTTTACATCCCTCCTTTTGAAATGCAGTTCTGTTATAGTCTGTGTAACTTAGATGTAGAAATTAAAAGTAGTTCGAATGATCACTAAAACTGCAACATAACAAAAGTGTGTATAGGGAGATATCTTCTATGTGTTTTAATAAAACATTATCAGCTACATGGTACTTAAATAAATTAACATTTGTTTTCCATAAAATTGTGAACTTCTCTAAAGTGTTAATGTTCAACATGCACCAACAAATATTTGATAATAAAATACAACTGTTAAATAAAGGCAAACACTTTACTTCCTATTATTATAATCTGATGCAGTGGGACATTACTGTGCTTTCGTTTGGTTTTAAAGGTGTGTTTTTTCAAAGAACATCCAACTACCCACACATTATTTAAAAAACAAAACATAAACCTTTGTGCTACAAATTGTCCCAGGACTATATTTTGACATTTTTAGCAACCTGACAAACCACTCTGTTTGCTTTCTTTCACCGATACAAATCGAGCCAAGCAGCAGTTTCTTCATTTCTTTCATTCAATGTCACAAGACTACACTACATGAGGGTAAAGGTCAATCATCAATAATGCACTTTGTTGCTACAGTTGAAATACAAATATTCATCTGGGCCCTGTTTGAAGGACTGGCTCATTGAAATTTTTCTAATAAGACCTACAAAACTAGGAGGATGTGGTAAAACCTTCAAGAAGTATAAAATATCCTTTTCCCACCAAACTTTGCCAACAGATTATAGCAAATTAAAGAAGGTGCTTGGAAAACAAATTTTAGGTAGTTGGCATCATAAAGGGTTTTTTTTTTCTAGTAGCTTTTACAATCTCATCTTTTAAAAAATTTGCAGACGTACCACCCTGCAAGCATGTATAACAGCATCACAAGGTTTCAGATTTAGTGTAGGTGGTTGGTTAAAGTTGGACATTGACCAGTTTTGTGTATGCTGAAAGGCACCAGGCTGGAACACTGTATTCAGCAACTGGGTATGAGGTTGTCAGTGCAGTGGGTTGGAAGATGTATACATTGGCACTCAGTGTGGAACCAGCAGGCTTACATAAAAGGTTACTACAATCTTGACTTGGGCAGCTGTCTTCTTTAAGAGTTAAGAGTGAGATCCAGAATCACACCTATGAAGACTGGAAGTTGTTCATGTTTGAAGCACTGCCTGTCCTTTATTTAGGTCCTTAGAAACAGAAAAGGCATGGTGGCCGGGTTAGAGGAGGTTACATAATTGAGAAAGTGTCACTCTGGGTTCCCCCCCCCCAGCTTTGATGTTTAATTTTTAAAAATTTTATTAAATTTAGTGGAGTGACATTGGTTAATAAAATTATATAGGTTTCAAGTGTACAGTTCTGTAATATATCATCTGTATATTGTATTGTGTGTTCACCACCAAGAGTCACATTTTAAAACACTCAGCTAACTCAATTCTCAGGGTGGCATTTAAATTAAAACATGAGCAGATGTAATTATGTAAATGGCGAAGCAACTATGAATATCACCAGGTTAAGAACACCGAGCTCTTTGTCTACTATACATGTCTCTGTCTTTCCAATGCACAGTCTGAAACCTCCGTCTCCAAAAGCAATTTGTGATGACTACTCAGTCTCATAGAACACTTTTATTGATAGTAGCAGCCTCTATGCTATCTTCTTGACCAAATTTATAAAGGGAAGAACAGTGTCTCAGTGCTTCAAACATGCACAACTTCTGGTTTTCATAGGCATGATTCTGGATCTCACCCTTAACTCTTCATGATCACTTTAAGAAGACAGAAGTCAAAATCAAGCCATTTCTATAGGACATATTCTTTTCACAGTGACCCTTCCCACCTTCCTTCCCCACCACGACTAAATTAAATATTCTTTCTCATCAAAGCTAAAATAAGGCAAGACAGAATTATCCATGCACAAATGAGCAGTGTTTCACAGATCTGTGCTGCAGCACCTAATACAGGATCACAGCATGTCTTCGACATTTGCAATCAGGTACTGAAATTCTATGATATATTGGGTACAGATTAAATATAGGTTTTTGTTAGAGATCACTCTGTTGGCAAACCTTCAGAAACAGGTACAAAGGATCTAAATACAAAGTTAAGTAAAATTTCTTAGTAATAAAATAGAAAATAACTGTTTTTTAAATTAAAGGAAGACTTAAAAATAATCATGATAAAAAAATCATAATAAAGTTGAAAGGAAAATATATAGTTAAACTGAATTTTCAGGCTTCTCGATTCTAAAACTGAGTTCTTTTAAGCATTCTGATCTTTTAAAAACAACATTAGATTTTTTTTTTTTTACATAAGAAAAGCCCTCAACATGATGGTTACTCTGAATGACAGATTAATAGACATAAGCAACACCTGTCCCGCACCTACACTATTAAAATTTAAGTTTTTTAATTGGAAAAATTTGACTTTTAAGAAGGAAATATCACACATTAATTATGAAAGCATTCCCTATTGAGCAGAAGTTTGGTAATTTAAGAGAACATCTATGAATATTTGATATAATATTAGAATTTTAAAAAGGTCCACGTAAACCCTAAAAATATACTATTTCATCAGGTAGAGTATTTTTAAGCAATGTGAGAATACTACAGAATTATTCTATAATTATAAAAATATTCTTAGCATGTGAAAGAAAACAATTCTACTTAATTTAACAAAAGGCACTTTAAAACTCCTTTTTCCTGACACTAAATCTAAACTGTCACTAAAAAGAAAAGCTGAAAAGATTTCCAAAAGCGCTCAATCTAAAATACAATTAGTATTTTGAAGTAAAGAAACCACCCCCACTCCATCCCCAAAATCACAACCTTCTAAAGAGTTGCTACTTAAATATTAGCCAGTGCTCTGTGAACCATTTTATATTAAAATTGGATAGTTCTAAACATCTCACATATAAAAAGTATTGTTTGACACAGTGCCATTTTGATGATAAATTGCAATCTATAGCTCAAATAATTCTACCCAGGGATTAACATTTCAGAGGCTGAGCCAGAGATTATGTGTGTGGATCTTGAAATCATCTCCCCTTTGGCACAATAGCTTATTCTTCCTTTTTTCATCTATTCTCTCATGAAGGGTCATGAAAGCTTAGCCTTGCTGTTGCATTCATTTCATCTCTACATTAGCCAGATACCTTGCACTCTTTAGTTCTTATGTGTTATTCCATTACAAATACTATATTGCAGTATAGTATGGCTAATGAGGTTTGTACCAAATCAAAGGGTGCCATCAAGTGGTTATAATACTCTAAACAGCATTACACTAAATGACTATTCCAGAGAGACTTCTTCAATATAGACAAACTGTGCCACTCCTCTATGAAAGAACACATTAATGGGGATAATGAATTGGGAACTCTCCACATTCATTTTTGTTCTTTATTTTGTTTCCTTCAGGGATTGCTTTTCTACACATTCTATGTATAAAGTACAATTTTAGAGCCACAGTTAGGATTAATACTTATGTCAGCAGATTATCAAAATACTTGTTAGGTACAATTCAAGCATGACAGCACTACTGGGAACTAAACAAATTTATCAATCAAAATTCATGACTAGATTGATAGGAGATTATTTCTGAAAATAAGCAATAACAGTGCACATACTTAAAGAAAGACGATGTCTTGTCAGATCTGTTTCCTATTACTAATGAAAAATTGCAAGGCTACGAAATAGAGCCAGTATTATTTGATCTATTTCACGCAGCCATGCCTAGAGTCTAAGAAATCTAGCAGTTGGTATGAGAGTATATATTCAGATACTTAGAAAACTTTCAACAGTCTATTCAACAGGCTATAAGGGTCATTTGGATTTTTGAAGATAGGAATCTAGAACTGCTCTTAGAAACACACACAAGATAAATGTAATTCAAATGCCCCACTCTGTAGAGCATGCTAAACTGCTGTGGCTTTGAACCATCCTACACCAGGGAAATCTTACACACAGACTTAAAGTATCTTCATAACTATATATTTAATTCTGCTGCAGAGAAAGCAAATTATTCAAATTCAGAGATGAAACAAGATATTATCATAAAAGCTAACCTGATCTTTAGAAGATCAGTACCAATATAATAGAAAACTCCAGGCAAAAGTAAAGATACATATGATGGCATTAATTATTTTCTACATGCTATTGCAAATTGTCTACAAAAATATTTTTCATCCCACATTTTCTTCTAGAGCCTTGCCAGTCTCCCATCAAGTGGTAGAGTCTAATTCCACTCCCCTTGGATCTGGGCAGGTTTGTGACTGGCTTGTGGCAGAGTATGGGGAAGTACCTAGCAAGGCTAGGTCAGAAAAGTTCATGAACTTCGCCTTGGAGAGCTGGAATAGTCACTCCTGAAGTCCTCAGCTGCCACAAAAGCAAACTGCCCTGAAAGAAATCCAAACTAGCCCATTCAGACAACACAAAGTGAAAAGGTCCCTGCCCCTCCCCATGCTCTAGCTCTAAACACCTCACACTACTGCTGAAAGACTATAAGCCTGAATTGCCAGGTGAACTCTTCCTGAATTCCTGACCCACAGAAACTATGAATAACTTGGACAGTGACAACAATCTGATCTATCAAACTGGATGACAAGTGGCAGAAAATGATCATTAAGTTCTGGAGGACAGTCAGCTGACTTCAACCTGCATTGCTTTTAACAACAAATTGTCATTAAAAGACTGTTGTTGAAAGTTTTCTTGGTATCTAAAAATACATTCTCACACCACTGCTAGATTCTTGGTAGACCTTAGGCATGGCTGAAGGAAACAGATCAAATAATACTGGCTTTATTTCATAACGTTGTAGTTTTTCACTAGTTGGTTACATATAAGAATGAAATAGGCATAATTAATGCCTAAGAAGTTGTGAAATACTTAATGATAACAAGCAGAAGGGTCAGAAAAATGAGCTCGCCACCCCTGACAGATAAGAAAAGGAAGATGTGGTTTGGAAAAAAAGAAAAAAGTTTAATTCTTATGCTTTATTTTAGTCAAGCAGTCAGATGTCCTAAAAAAGACTGAGTTGGTGTGACAAGACCTTATAGCATAGAGAAAAAGTTTTCAAATATTTTAGGGCAATCTACATAAAAATATTAGAGACCAATGTAAGAAAAAAAGTAGGTTGTATCAATCAGAAAGGTAAAAGAAAGGACGAAGCCTTGAGATATGTACTTTAGTAAGAAGGAAAACGCATTTACTATAATGAATCTGACTTGGAAAAAAAGTCATTGATAAATCCAACTTTTCTTCCCATAATCTGCATTCACCAGTTCTTCCCCTGTGTTCTCTATATTGCTTAAGAACAATACAAGCATCCAAATATTCAAACTAGAAATCTGAAAAGCATCCTAGACTCTCTGACCACCTTCAACCCTCAGAAATAATCAGTCACTAAGAACTATTCTACAACCTTCTAATAACCTCTTGAATCTCTCTCCCTTCTTCCCTGTCTGTACCTGTTAATGCCACTGCCCTAGTTCAGGCCTATGTCATCTACTTCCTAAATAACTGAATTAATTGCCTATCTGACCTCCAGCCCTTCAGTTTCATACACCTCAACTCATTCTCTACAGCACTATTTTTTATTAATTAATTTTTATGGTGACATTGGCTAATGAAATCTGATGTTTCAGCTGTACATTATAACAGTAAGGCACATATATATTTATACTGTGTGTTCACCTCCCATAGTTAGATTTCTGTCACCACATATTTGATCCCTTTTAACCTGTCTACCTCCCCATTCCCTCTTACCCTCTGGTAACCACTATTCTATTGTTGATGTTCATGAGTCTCTGTTTGTCCTGTTCATTTGTTGCTTTTAGGTTTATATCTCACATATAAGTGATATCATGTGATTTTCAACTTTTTCAGTCTGGCTTATTTCGCTTAGCATGATTATCTCGAGGTCCATCCATGTTGTCACAAATAGCAGTATTTCATCTCCTCTTATGGTTGAGTAATATTCTCGTGTGTGTGTGTGTGTGTATCTATGTATATATATGTATGTATATATATGTATATATGTATATACATCCATACATTCATAACAGTTTCTTTATCCAATCATCTATCGTAGGATACTTCAGTTGCTTCCATGTCCTGGCCATTGTGAATAATGCTGCTATGAATATCAGTGAGCAAATATCTTTTCAGATATGAGTTTTTGAGTCTTTGGGTAAATACCCAGTAGAGGGATTGCTGGATCATATGGCAGTTCAATTTTTAGTTTTTTGGGGAACTCCCATACTGTTTTCCATATTGGCTATACCAATTTGCAGTCCCACCAGCAGTCTAAGAGGATTCCTTCTCCTCCGTATCCTCTCTAACATTTGTTACTACTTGTCCAGTTGATTATAGCTATTCTAACAGGTGTGAGATGGTGTCTCATTGTGGTTTTGATCTGCATTTCCCTATTAGCTAGTGATGTTGGGCATCTTCTCATATATTTGTTGGCCATCATATATCCTATAGGATAGGAAGAAGTATCTGTTCAGGTCTTCTGACCATTTTTTGATTGGATCATTAGTTTTTTGTTGTTGTTATTAAGTTGTATGAGTTCTTTGTATATTTTGGATATTAGGCCCTTAGCAGAGGCATTGCTTGCAAATATATTTTCTCATGTGGATTATAGCACTATTTTTTAAACTGTAGACTATAGCCCTTTAGTGGATTGTGAACTCAATTTAATGAGTTGCAAAATCAATTTAGTGCAACCAGCATTCTAAAATATCAGGATGGAACAAAAAATACTAGAGTGCATCCCATAATACTAGTAAGAGTAAGATGTATTTCATGAGTCTTTTGTTTAATTATATGTAGGTGCTTATATGTATACACTGGATCATAACATAAAATGTATTTCTTAGTGACAGGCATAGTTAAAATGTTTGAAAGCTAAAAACCGATTTTTCAAAATATAACTCTGATCGTTTTACACCTCTCTGCTTAAAACTGGTTCATGGCTCCTGATAGCTTCCTAGTATCATGAATCAGGATCATGCAGAGTCTAGGCAAATCTGTATGTTTTACTAAACCCACTGATGACTCTGACGGGCAGCCAGGTTTGGCTGGACAGAGCTCTAGGATAAACTTCAAATTCTTTCAAACAGCATGCAAGGCCCAACACAATCTGGTCCTTGCTCATCTCATTAATTTCAACCCCCTCTCCTTTCCCACTTTGGGAATGAAGCTGAAGCAATTTTATTTCTGTACCTTTAACAAGGTCATTCTCCCACTGTTTTTACTCCAGACTCCATCCTTCTCACACAGCTCTATCTAGTGGTAAACTTTTGAAAATCTTTCAAATCATGCCTCTGATAGACACAACTGCTTGACACCCTCAAAAGACCTTCCACTTGGTTCTTTTCTAGCACCATCACTGTAGTCCCACCATTTCCTCAGAGATCTGTCTCCCTGACTAGACTGGAAACTACTTGAGGACCAAAACTTTGTTGTATTTATATTCCCAAAGCCAGGAAGTAAACACATAACCAATTTTACAGTACCCAGTCAGTATAATTAAGTCCAAAAAACAATCTTCCTGTGTCCCAATTAAGTAGAATAATGGTCTCTTTTATGAAGAGTTTAATCCTATTTTTCTTTGGTTGCTTTTTTAAAAATTAAGATATAAGTGGCCTTAAGACTGTATTTGTTTTAGGTATACAACATGATTATTTGATATATGTATATATTGCAAAATGATTACTACAGTAAATTTAGTTAACATCCATCACCACACAGTTACAAATTTTTTCTTGTGATGAGAACTTTTAAGGTCTATTCTCTTAGCAACTTTCAAATATACAACACAGTATTATACAACTTTTCAAATACACTATAGTCACAATGCTATACATGGTTTTAAGAGAGAAAAAAAATCCAACAGAAAAGTAATTTTGGAAAATATCTAGAGTAAAAGAGGTAGGAAGGCATATATTTTGATTGCTTGGCTAAAGAGGTTTAATATGTATAAATATAATGTAAATAAATCCTATGCTTTCCAGTGATATAATTAAGAATTTTATACCCATTTCATGTCATTTGACCACTTTTCTAAATTTTTCTCTAAGTTTAATGAGAAAGGAGAAATTCTTCAAATTTATTTTACTGATTGATTTATTTCTAAATTGGCTCTATTTTCAAAAGAATGCAATAATTGGGGTTTTATAAAATCAAAGCCATTAATTCAAGACAAAAACAGGAAACGAAAGGAAAAGCTAGAAGGAAGTTATATCAAGAAATTTTGGGGGAGGTGGCTCCATAGTGTAGTGGTTACCACGTCTGCTTTACACGCAAAAAGTCCTAGGTTCACACCCAGGTGGAGCCACAGACCATACCCTGGGTGCGCCAGGCCCTGGCCTGGTGCACACCTCAAGTGTGTGGGAGGAGATGCCCCGCCTTCAGAGATCCAGTTCTTAAGGGGAAAACTGGCAACATCCATGGGGTTGGGGAAGAGGGGCAAGGGAGAAAAAAAAAGAAATTGTGGCTAAAAAAAGTTGCGATAGAGTACTCTCTCTACCTACCCCCGCCCCTGACCCCCAAAAGGACATTTCTGTGCTTCTTAGCAGATAGGCTTACATTTAAGTTATATACAGAGAAAGAGAAAAAGAGAAAATTGTTTTCCTATTAAGTCATTCAACAAACATTTAACAAGTTCAACACTTTTCCTTTCAGCATATTCTCAAATATTCTGACCAGTCTAGTTTATTTTAATGATTTAGTTAAAATAAGTAATAAATGCCACAAGATAATTCAGATTGCCAGAATCTGAAAAGCAAATAACTCCAGGAAAAAAGTTATTAACAGAAATAATGAGAAACTGCTCCTCCTCTGCTATGGCTACTAGCCACAAATCGTCTGAGAATACACTCCATGTAACTAGGTCTTTTAAGTTCACAAGAAGTAACTTGGAAAGATAATAAAATATAAATGTCTTCATTATTTTTGTCTATGGTCCTATGATCTCAGTAACATAGTACTGTGGTTAGGCCCCCAAAGATTTAGGAGACAAGGAGTTTCTACCCTTGGTTCTGCTACTATTACACAATTTAAGAAATAGCTTCTTTTTACCTGTTTCCTAGTAATGAAATAACCAAATTTCAAAGGCAAGATAGGAAGAGGAGTTACAAAGTACCTGTGTATTGCTCAGTTTTTCCAAAATAATTTTTATAAAAACAATCTTGTTTTAAGGCAAAGAAGAATATTCTTCAAGCATTAAATTACTTTAAACTAAAGTACCGTATTTATCAGAACACTTTACCATGTCACTGAGCTTAAGGTTGTTATTTTCAAGAAGCTGCATTTCATTAATTTCTGGTTGTCACGATGCTGATCAAAATCAACAATTCTATCCAATTTATGTAAGACACACCAGACAAAATGCCTCATTAAATTCATGATATAGAAAATTGCAAGGAAAAAAAAATCACAAAACAGGAATTTAAAGAAAAATCAGGTATTAAAATAGAAAAAAATGAGTATGATAAAAGATTATTTACGGATGCATAAATTTATTTTCCTGAGAGCTTAAAGGTGTTAAATTACTAAGACAGTTTTGTATCCCTAAGTTGATAACTTTCTACAATGGATCTGAAGTGTACAGGTAAATTTAGTTTCTCTAATCAGTTACATATTTTCTTATAATGTCAACAATTCCATTTTAATAGGATATAATTCATGAAAACATTCCATTTGCTTTTGTGTTAGTATAAATGCACCTAGATCCAAGTACATAATGTGAAGTTCCAATTCTATACAAAGAAATAATTTAACTTAGATTTTTAAGAGTTTTTGTTTGCTTTGTAATTCACTTCATGGTTGTCTTTGAGCAAAGAATTATGTAGATGTCTTCAACATATTAACTGGTCTTTCAAGATGGCTGGTGTGGCAGAAAGATAGAATGCCAAAAATCCATTCCATTACAAGACTATGGAAGTTTTATCTATATTACTAAGAGAACATAGAAGAGAAACGAGTAAAAGTAGAAAACAGAAAAATCTTAAATACTTTACTATTAAAACTCAGGAATGTCATTAGAACCCTACTGTAAAACAATTACCAAGTCTCTGCTCTAATGCTTTTCATCAGGGGTAAAACAGGCCTCATGCAGATTCATAACATCTTGTATGTACTAATACTCTAACTGTTGAATTTCTATGAAAAAAACAATGTAAAAAATTGCTCAAATACACTGCTGGATTTAAATATCTCTAGTGGAGTATTAGAGATTTATTTGATAGCTGACAGTCTTATTTATCAGCTTCCTCCCTCCAACCAGCAAAAAATAGAATTGAAAGCAACTCTGGTTGTCTTTTTCTCTCATTCACCTATGTAAAAGACATATGAAGGTAGCTAGCAGGAAGTAAGAATAATCACCTAAATGGCTCTAGCAATTTAGAAGACAGATTGCAGTAAACTACTGTGACTCAATAATAACTGCACAAATTATATGCCATCAAATTCAGTCAGTATAAAGTTAAAGTTAGACTATTTTTCAGCTTATAGAACTAGAATGTACAAAGCTGTGGTATTTTCTTTAACTCCCAGAAGTCTCTTTTTAGTCAACTTACACTCATTTCAAAAGACATACAATTGTTGGAGATATAATAATAATTTACTAAAATAATTTCTATTCTATTACCAATTTTAAATAGACATAGCTATTGCAATATAAAAATATTATGTTACTGCATAATAGTACATTATACATGTATACATTAACTTAAATCGCTAATAAATTTAAAAATTTAACTATTACTAAAAAATGTTAATTGGGGCTATATGCTAGTGCTTTCCATTTGCTGTCTACAAAGAAAGCATAGTAGATTATAGAAAGATAAAAGGATAACCACCATCTAAAGTTAAAAAGTAAAAAAAAAAAAGTTATTCCCATGAGAAGTGGTTTTCTTGCTTGTATCATGTCATGTACCTATTTTTCAAAAATTGTAAAAGTACTCAGTGGTCCTTAAAGTGTTTGGGGGAAACAAGTTCTTTGAAGAAAAAAAATACATATATATATATATTTATATTTTATATATATATATATGTTTTTTTTAAAAAAGAACTTCATACACTTTCACCTGCATTTTAAAGAGATCTCAATTCTCTGAAGTACATCCATGCAAGAACTCCTAAGGGTCCCAAGATTCAAGGTTAAGAGCTTTTGCTTGGTGTGATAGCGAGCTAGCTGTAGCATCTATCACCAGTGCTGCCTGCCTATTGAGGTAAAGACTATTTCAGAGATCTAAGTGGTTCTGTAAATAAATGTCTCTATACCTCATATATATATATCCTTTCTGAAAGCTTTTGCTTATAAAGACCCATTTTTTGGTCAAGCACATTCAATTCCAAATCTGGTATTCAGGAGTTTCCATGACCTGGTCCTGTTTTAATCTAATCAATTAAGTGATTTCCTTATTACCTCCTCAAGTTTCCTTCCACATTTATTATTTTCTCCTCATTTGTAAAGTCTCTCTCTGCCATTTATAATTAGCATGTACTGAATCCTTACTATATATCAAGCACTAGGCTAGATGCTTTTTATGCCTTTAATATTTCTAAGTCCAGCTACCATTTTGTAAAACACCCCTGTTTTATAGATGAGAAAACAGAGATTCTGAAAGGATAAATAAGTATAAAGTCCAAGTTTCCACTGCTAGTAAGTATGATTCAAATACAAGTCTAACTGAACCCAAAGCCTTATTTATTTTTCTCCCTATATAATGCTTCTCCAACTTTTCCTCTCAATTACCCTTAACAGTAAAGAAGTAGGACGCACACCTCTAAGCACCAGAGAGGCATGTCTGAAAAGCTGCTTCTTAAACAGTCTTGATAATGTGAATCCATATTAACTCATCTAGCCCTAATTTCTACTATACTTTTCAGCTATCATACATTTATCATAGTACATATCACTTTATTATTGTTTCATGTGTGTATCTCTCAAATCAGATTTTAGTATCTGAGTAGAGATGTTCATGTGTATGCCCTGTAGTAATTAACTAGTACAAGTAAGCTCTAAACACAATGCCTAGGATGATAAATGTTTGATGAAGAAATAAACAGTAATATGCATGTGACTTCAGAGTCTGAAGATTTGAGTTTGAGACCAAGCTAAGCTGTTTTCTGTATGTTCTTTGGCTAGTCATACAACCTCACTGAATCGAAAAAATTATAACAATGTCCACTGTACAGAGGTTTCTAAAGGATTAAGTGAGGTATTTTATATGAAAAACATTTTGTATTCTTTAACAAAACTTATCAAATATTATTTAAGATTAATGAAGTTATTATTAATCAGTTGATATAGTTTAATTTTAAAAGGCAGAAGAAGCAAGATCTTAAAGTTAATATATCACATCAGCCTAACTAAGTAAATTTAAGAAAAAAAATAAACTGTAATAAACTGCAGTAAAGTATACTATGTGTTAATTGATCTAAGTAAGTATCAGGGCACAAAATTATTTTAATAATGGAATACATTTCATAACATGTAAAATACTGTGTTATACACTCATCCAGCCCCCAATTTTCCAAATCTTTAATTTTCCAAAAATATATAAGTGGATGAATACAATATTCTCAAAGCCACCATATTTCTACATCAGAACTCTTATTCAATATGTCCAAGTTGGGATACAGATATCTGCATTGTTAAAAAGGGACATGGATGATTTTAAGTGAATGCTGACTTAAAGCTAACATCGTCAACAGTTCTTTCCTTTACTACTATTACCCACCATGTGAACCATGTAAGTTTATAGATTCACAACTATATACTGAATTTTTTAATTCCTTAATTATCATATAATTCAGCTAAATGGCTGTAAATTACTACAACCCTAGAAAAATGAACCTTTTTTAAAAAAATGAAATAGTTAAGAAAACAATCTACTGAACTACATGCTATTCCACAAAGGAGCCATGGTAAATGAAATAGTCAAGAAAATAATCTACTGGACTATATGTTATTCCACAAAGGAGCCACGGTTTCTTTCTACCTCTGCTCAAGCTAATCCAGCCACCTAAAGCATTTTCCAAAATCCCTGAGGCTGACTATCAGAAATACTTAATCCCTTATCTGAACTCTCTCATATGGATTTCAGAAAGGCAATACTGTACCTATGCCTATACCACAGTGCCTAATTAGAGCACACTCCCAACAAGATCTGAGACAGCACTCCATAATCAAACATATTAATATTTCTGCAGCAAAATGAATAAATATTCGCACTAAGTGGAATAAATACTACCAATAGCCTCAGTTCAGGTCAGGACAGGTTTTGCCACCAAATGAGTTTGAACTAAATTTCCAAAACATAAACATTTGAAAAGTCTTTAGGTAGTAGAGTTTTTGGAATTTGAGGTTACAGATAAAGGATTGTAAAAATTTTATCTTTTAGGTTTTAACTTATATATCACTTATTGGAAAGCATCCCCTAACCCACAAAGACTAGATTAAGCACTCTTTGTATGTACACATTCGACACCCTATACTTATGCCTTTTTATCTCCCCACAGACAAGGATACCTGGAGTCAGGTACCACCACATCTTTTTCACTATTATATTCTCATTATCTAGCAAATATCTGACACATGGTATCCATTTAATAAATAGAGAATGAATAAGCAATTATGATACTAAAACTTTAATTCAGTGAAGTTTTATGATATTATTGTACTTACTTCATCTGTAAGGTATGATTAGCATTAATAAAGATGAATCTCCACAGAATGAACTGGGACAAAATCAGAAAATCCAATCAAGGGGGTTGGGGGGCGGGGCTCAGTGAAAAAGATGAAGGATTAAGAAGTACAAATTGGTAGTTATAAAACAGTCACAGGGATGTGAAGTACAGCATAGGGAATATAGTCAATAATATTGTAATAACTATGTATAGTGCCAGGTGGGTACAAGACTAATTGAGCAGGGCGGGGGGGGGGATCATTTTGTAAATTACATAAATGTCTAACTACTATGCTATACACCTGGAACTAATATAAAATATTTAGTGTCAACTCTAATTGAAAAATTAAAATTAAAAAGAAAATCCAATCAAGAAAACTACAGAATAGCATATACATTGTAATAGTAAGAAAACAGTACTGTTGCTGCATAATAAAACTTTTACTTAAATTTGTTAGCTACAACATTTTACAAAGTAAACTACTACATGAAATAAGTTATCTAACATACAGTAGTTTATCTGCTATTTTAAAGAGGTTTTTATTCATAGATAAATACAGTACAGTTAGGTCCCTTTCTGTGTCCGGAACTTTAGAATGCAGGATCTGAAGGTGGAAACTTGCTTCCTTCTAATTAATATATTCTAATAAAACTGACAATTAACAAAAAAATGACAGACATTAGACAAGATAAAAATGGAAAACTAAGTAAGTATTCAAACAAACAGGTAGTTATAAAAATCTTAAGATTTTGTAGATTCTGGCAGACTCAAAGCACATATGGTCATTCTTAGGCATACCTTTTTTTTTTAATGCAAAAAGTTTCTCTATTATTTTCTTTAAAGCCAAAAGATCTCTTGAGAATAAAGGAGATGCAATTTTCCTCTAGAAGCATATCTGAAAGAATAGTACACTAAAATTTTAACATAAGGAAAACTGAGGGAAAACGTATATATATCAACTTTCTCTGAAGCTTAACCAAAATGAAAGTGAACTGGCAGACAAAGCCTCCTTTAACTATTAGCCATATCTAGACGATATTACCTAATTTACACAGACAGCCAGTCACCATTCACATAATCATATACAGCAAAAATGACAGGATAATTAAAAGACCAGAAAATAACCAGAAAAGCCTGTCTGAACTACGAGCTTCCTATTCTAAATCCAAGAGTTTAATTCTGAGTGTGTTGGAGAGAAAGCTTTGTTGCTTCTAATAATGACTTTTTTCCCATGTGGAAACAAGAACAAGTAATATCATTTTTCAAGAAACAAAATAGCTAATTTTGAACCTACCAGGTCAGAAAGATCATCTAAAAGAAAGTTTATTAAAAAAAAAAAAATTCCTTTGTAGTGCGTCACCTTTTCTGACATGCCAGTATCCTTTAGCAAGTTCCTAAGCTGATGGTGTTCAAAAGTGACCTTCGTTATTTACAGAAGAAATGATACTACATTTGAGATTACTTTAAATAATCTGGTTTAAAAAAAAGGAAAGGAAAGGGAGGGAGGGAGGGAAGGAAAGAGTAAAGGAAGGGAGGAAGTGAGAGAGGTAAGGAGGGAGGGAGGGAAAGAGAGAGAAAGAGAGAAAGAAAAAGTACGTTTGACAAAATACTGAAGATTGTTGAAGCTGAGAGATGGATACCTAATGGTTTATTATGTCATTCCTTCTAATTTTGTACATGTTTGAAATAATCTTAAATATTTAAGTTGAGATTTTTAAAAATTGGGTCTTGATTAAATTTACCCAAACTGCTAAATGTATATAAAGGAAAAGATTAGCAGAGGTCCCCTATATACTGCTTTCAAATTTATGAATTATTTAGAAATCTAAAAGGGTCTAAGACTCTCAGTCTATAAGAAAATAACACGTTTGAGAAGTATAAACTGAATGAATGGCCTGAAAGGGAACCTACTAATACAGGATCTTCCATGTATCATCATTCTTCTTCAAATGTAAACCGGTCAGTGCTGCACAGGACAAAACTCTCTTAGCAAGCAATCACTATGGCTAAATTTTCTTGCCATCCCACAGGGGAGAATTCTACTCTCTCACTTCCTTCTTAACCAACTGCAGGGAACAGGGTGGGGGAAAGGACTGAATTCCTAAATACAAAGTTAAATGAATGACAGGGGGAAAATAATTAAATTTATAGTATACAATATAGTACACAATACCGACAAATACAGCTATATGGGCATTATTGATTAAACCACTCTTTAGTACTGGGCTAACAGAAGAACAAAGTGTATGTTCTTAGTGGAAGTTTGAAGCTCCTCTCCAGCCACTCAGTGTCACTGAAGTAATATCAACAAGGACTGATCAGGTTCAAGAAAGTTAACTGGGTCAGACTTTTAGTGGGTGGAACATTAATAGATCGGCTATAACTAGGACTATACTAGGACAAATGTCCTATCCCTAAGAAAGCTAGGCCATCTCTGATTAGTACTTAGATTATAAATTATTGTGTTGGTAATATACGGAAGGGATGCTGCTAATTTTCGTGATGTGGGTTGTGGTATTCTTGTATGTACTACTCACCCTTTGGACCTTTGGAAATCTCTGGTACCCATGAGAGATTCCCCCCTCCCCTCTAGCAACCATCAGTTTGTTCTCTGTAACTATGAGTTTGTTTCTGTTTTGTTTTATTTGGTCATTTGTTTCATTTTTTAGATTCCACAAATAAGTGAAATTATATGGTATTTATCTTTCCCTATCTTAACTTATTTCACTTAGCATAATACCCTTTAGGTCCATCCATATTGTAGCAAAAGGCAAAATTTCACTTTTTTATGGATGAGTAATATTCCATTGTTGGTATATATCACATCTTTTTTATTTACTCATCTACCAACGGACATTTAGGTTGCTTCCATATCTTGACTACTGTAAATAATGTTGCAATGAACATATGAGTGCACTTATCTTTTTGAATTAGTGTTTTTTTTCTTTGGGTAAACACCAAGAAGTGGAATTAACGGGTCGAATGGTAGATCTATTTTTAGTTTTCTGAGGAATTTCCATACTGTTTTCCATAGTAGCTGCACAAATTTACATTTCCACCAACAATACACAAGGGTTCCCTTTTCTCCACGTCCTCATCAACACTTGTTATTTGTTGTCTTTTGATAACAGCCCTTGTGACGGGTATGAGGCGATTTCTGACTGTGGTTTTGATTTACATTTCCCTAATGATTAGGGATATTAAGCATCTTTTCATGTACCTGTTGGCCATTTGGATGTCTTTGGGAAAATGTCTATTCAGGGCTTCTGCCCATCTATTTTTACTTTTTATTGATTTGCATGAGTTCTTTGTATATTCTGGTCTTTTTTTTAATATTGATTTGTATGAGTTCTTTGTATATTTTTGGATATTAACTAACCCTTTATCCAACATATCATTTGCAAATATCTTCTCCCATTCATTAGGCTGCTTTTTTGTCTTGTTCGTGGTTTCCCCTTCATGGTGCAAAAGCTGTTTAGTTTGATGTAAAGCTACACCAGTTTAAATGAAACAAAGTGTAAGGTGTAGTTTCTGAAAAAGATATCCAGTCTTTATCCAGCTATCAAAGATCCCTTGGATGAGATGACAGAAAAGGAAAATAATCTGAGAGAAGCATTTATTATATATATATATGTATATATATATATATATATATATATATGTGTTATAATATATGTATGTATATATATATGTATGTATATATATGTACATATTATATTTATATATTTATATTTATATTTTTTTTCCTCTGAAAGAAAAAGCTGAGGTAATTTATAAGAATTCAACTTTGTGAGATGAAGATACTGACTTGACTTCAAAGGAAGATTCAAACAAAATTAATAAGGCCAGGAGCTGTGATTTTTATATTGTTTACATTGTATTGTTTGAGCAATTATATCATTTCTATTCCTGGTATAATCTTGTCAGGTGAATTTGAACATTATCCAATAAAAAGGCAAGAAGGATTTATAGTACAGCCTTAGAATTAACATAATTAATATCCCATCCTATCCATTTAAAAGGCTTCTGGAGGTAACAACAAATAGCAATTAAAAAAAAAGTACCAAGGAGCCAAACTGCCCATCTCCTTGGTCACAGGTAGAAAGTGGGAAAGATTGGATAGGTGGCCCCAAGAAAACACAGTTTGATAACCTACTGATATCTAAGGAGGACAAAGCATCTAAAGTTAAACATATGTCTATTAAATTTATTGGGTTAATATATATTATATAGAGAGAGAAAGAGAGAGGTCTAGTGATCTTTAGTGGGGGCTCATGTTTTATTTTAGTTGGTTTGGGTTTCTTTTTTCTCTTCTCAATTATCTCAAAAATGGTTACTACTCTGAATTCACCATTGTTTCACTTGCCTTTACCTGATCTTTCTTTCTTATACTTAGAATGCCCTTTTTGCATAACTCTATTTTTTCTTAAAAAGTAAAGCTTTGCAGCCACTTCCTCCAGAACGTCTTGCCTGATTTTGCTCTGCTTTATAGCCCCCTAAGGATATCTTTTTTCTTATACCTTCATTCATTTATGCACTTCAGAACAGGCTACTTTACGCCATCACATATAAATCTCCACTGGTTTTTTAAATGATGTCCCATTATTTTACAGAGAGTTAAGAAAGAAAAAAACACTGCCAGTTTTCATTGTGAGACACCAAAAAAATAAGATGATCCCAATTTCAGAGAAGTTTAAATGTGAAGGGCGTAGGGGAATATGCATCTCAGAACTGCATGTCTTAACTGATTTTGTATCTACATTATTAACAAAATGTCTGGGCATATAGAAAATGTACATTAAATGTTTTCAGAATGACTGACTGAATGAATGAATTCAGCCTAGATTGGTACTTTTCATCAATATGCATTTCTGGATTCATATAAAACCCAAAATAATCTAAGAATAAAAATTTTTAGATGTTTAAAATTAAGACCAATGGATATATTTATAAATATATTGGTTCCAATTTTAGTTGAATAACCAACCTAAGTACCAGGAAAATTTTTTTTTAATTTTCTAAAAATAACTGTTATTTCACATAAAAATAAAACCCATGATGCCAATTGCCTGGGTGAACAAGCATTATATTGTGGTAGATAAAAGAGAAACATGTTGTTGTGTAGTATACATTCTTGACGGTCTGCACTAATGACAGGGATACAGATTATAAATAATCTAAAATAAAGGATAATTTAAAACTCATTTATATTTATTTTTGAAGTATATTCATATATTCATATTATGAATAAACACAGACTGTCAGAAGTAGATATTAATAAATTATCAGCAATTGTTTACAGAAAACAAAATGGTTCTTAATCTTGGATTAAATTTATAGGAAGGTGTCCTAAATCAAAAGCTAAGTGAGATGTTTACGAGTTGCTTTGTCATTCATGAGATAATCAAGTCTCCCTCTCTCTCTCTCTCTCTCCCCTCCATACACACACACACACCCACACACACACACACACACAACACACACACACATTTTTTTTTTTTACAGCAGAAAAGAAAAACTTTATTAGAAGGGAAAGTAAAGCAACAGTGCACTCCCAGACATGGATGCAAGCCTGAGCAAGAGAAGTGTAGCTCAAAAGGCCAAGTGTAGATATTACTGAGAGGCATAAGTGGTATACAGGAGAGAAAAAATTAAAATCCTGCAACAATAAATTTGGAAATCTAGCCTCCTTTCCTTTATATTTTCCTATATCACTTAGAAAGTATGATATAAAAGCCCCTACCCCTTCTGAACTAGATGCTTTACATACATTATTTCTAATATTCAATAACCTGTAGAATATATATTAATACCATAATTTTACACTTGAGAACACTAAAGCTATAACTTGTGCAAGATCACAAAGGTAGAAACAGTAAAATCACCTCTAAAGGTCTGACTTATGAGTAAGTAGCTTTCTGGTCTAAAGAAGAAAGCTCAGAAAAAAACTGGGAAATCTTCTCTGTGACCTAAAACAAGACAAAAAAATGAAGACAGCTTTATCTCAATTTACAAAAAGTGGCAGGAAGGTTGCTTTGAGAAAAAATATTCAGAATTCTAGGGACTGATAAATTCTGGGATTCCATTTTGTAACATCTAACACCACTCAAGAAATTAATCCCAATAGCTTTTAGCCTGAAAATGTACAATAATTAAAGACTACCTTTACTAATCTAATACATACATATCTCACAGGTTTACCACTACAGAAGGCAGATTAAAAACTTCTCTATGATTCTATTTTAAAATTATTTCTTCTTCATCTTTGTCACTAAGAAAGGCAAAGGCCATGAAGAAAGACAAGACTGAATAAAATCCTGACTTCTTAGCTATATAATCTTGAGTAAGTCTTATTTTTTTAATCTATAAAATAAAATCATTAATATCTGACTCACGGTTATTGTAATTACTAAATGAGATAATGTAGAAGATTCAACATAGTATCTGGTATACAGTAAGTGCCCCAAAAATTTGTTAAAGTAATGTATTTTAATGACTTCTCTGTTTTATTGGGATATTTTACATTAAACAAAACTTTAAACTTTTTTATTGGCTGTGGGATTGTAACACAAAGTGTAAGGAAAAGATACTAAAATTCCACTCAAAGTATCAGAACAACTTTTCGTGTCAGAGCAATTTACAAGAAAGACTTTCAAAGAAAACCCAGGAGATGTTATGAGAAGACAGACTTTAGTCTGTTGAAATTCACTAGTCTTTCTGTACATCTTGTGGAAGCGCATTTAAAATCTAAGGAAGAGCACAACATTGTATTATGTTATTGCTATAGTAATAGAACTATTTCTCTGGATAAGAGTCAATTTTATCATTCACACTGAGGAGCTATAACCTAAAAAAAGGTTTATATAGATTCCCAAGGTTATTTTAAAACTTTCTCACACCTTACAATATTTATTTAATAAGCTCTTATTAAAATATATTTTAAATTAATTTGATAAGCACATCTGATTTCTTCTTTGGAGACCTTACAAGGAATAGGAAGGCTGATTATATCCATTTAATCACAAAATGGGGGATCACTATCCCTATCTTCTCTTTTTCTCCATAGAATTTATCTAAATACTATATATTTAACGTGTATTTAATATACATATACATTATATTTATGTGCTCTAACACAGTATAGTTCACACACATTAATTTTTATTATCTCTCTTTCCCATGAATGTAAGCTCCATGAAGAAAAGGATTTTTTATGTGTTTTATACACACTCTATATTTAGTACCTAGAATATGGCCCAGAACAGGATACTTGCACAGTGAATTAACTGTTACTGAATGAGTGAATAAACGAATACTGGTTAACTTATTTGAAAGGTTAAAAACACATTAGATGATGTCAAGTATAGTAGTCCCCCCTTGTCCTTTATTCACTTTCCAAGGTTTCAGTTACCCACAGTCAACCGTGGTCCAAAAATTTTAAATGGAAAATTCCAGAAATAAACAATTTGTAAGTTTTAAATTGCACATTCTTCCGAGTAGTATAATGAAATCTCATGCTGTCCTGCCCCATCCCACCAGGATGGAAATCACCCCTTTGTCCAGAGTATAGGTTATTTGCCCATTTCACTTAGTAGACTTCTAGGTTATCACACTGACTACGGAGATATTGCAATGCTTGCATTCCATTGATCCTCATTTTGCTTAATCATGGCCTCAAAGCACAAGAGCAGTGATGCTGGCAATTTGGATACAACAAAGAGAAGCAGTGAAGTGGTTCCTTGAGTGAAAAGGTGAAAGTTCATGACTTAATAAGGAAAAAAAAAAATGTATGCTGAGACTGCAAAAATCTGTGGAAAGAATAAATCTTCTATCCCTGAAATTGCCTAATTTACAAATCAAACTTTATCATGGGTACGTACATATAGAAAAAACATAGTATATAAGGGTTCCATACTATCTGCAGTCTCAGGCATCCACTGGGGGTCCTGGAATGTATCCCCTGCGGATAAAGAGGGGACTACTGCTACTCCCTGAAAAATGTAATGTCTACTTATATTTAATTTTAGTTTAAAAGAAAATATGTAAGAGCAGTTACTTATTCCTATAGATGAGTATATGGACAGATCTCATGAGAATGGCTTGTTTAATATATATTTACAGTAAATCCCTCTTAAATGATCTGAATGGTATAGGGAAGTGATCAATTCAATAGAGAATTATAAATATTGGTATACAAACATTTTAATTTTGTTTAATACATATTATGTTTCATCCACCAGTTTTTATGGCCTCTTCTCTGAGTGTAACTTTTTTGATTGTATCATTACTGCATTTCAATTTCTTTGAAATGAAAACAAATACTTAAGAAGGACAATAGAGAAGCAATCTGAATAAAATCATCCAGATTTTTATAAATTTGTCTTGATTCTTTAGTTGTATTTCCATACCAGATTTTATGGCAGTTTTTAACAATGCTTTAGCAACTCACTTTTATCAACTCTTTCTAAAGCATTTAATAGTTTTCATAAAATAATTCTTCAAACTGATATTTCACTGGCCTATGAAATATCTAATTAAACTATTTAATTACAATAATAGGCCAGCAGCCTTATAAGAGGTCTCTTGTAAGGGACAAACCCAACCTACAACTTACTTGGGAGAGCAGAAGTATGTAGGAGGTGTGTCAGAGAGTAGCCTACTAACTATGTTGACACATGTGGGCTTAAAATCAGGATATTTCATAGATAAAATGGAAAGTATGAGGTAAGCTATGTAAATTAAGTAGAGTTTGATCAGAAGAGCTTCCATGTAATGGCTCATGAATCTTTCACATACTGTCTCATTGCCACTAGAGTTTATGTTTGGAATTTTTCTTCAGTATAGTTGATGGATACTTGCATAATTTCTCTCTTAAAAACAATAATCTTTACAGGATTTCTAACAGTTAAATGAGTTTAACTGTAATCATTCACTCACTATTTCAACAAATATGTATTGAGTATCTATTACACAAAAGGCACCATGTAAAAAAAAATGTGGTATATGTAGAGATAAATGGAATAGAACTTTTCCTCTGCTAAATTTACTTATCCAAGCAGGGGTCCTGTTAGCATCTCAAAAAGTTGACCTAGCTTTTCCAGAACAAGCAAAAATAATTAATATCTAGATAGGAAAGAAAACAAATTTGTTTATTCCTCTCATTATTAAAAATTGGTCTGGGCAGAAAGATATTAAGGTCCTGCCCATTTCTAGTCCATTTTCCAAGTGAGAATATTTTCCTTTTTTTGTTTTGTTTTAGGTTTAATTATACAAACTCATCCTTTGACATTAGATGGATCACAATTTATGATAGGTATCCCAATTTAAAGTATGTAAGTCAGTGTATTCTCTTTTAAGTTAATATATTTTAAATGCTTTAGTTATGTGTATTCATGCTCTTCTCTATGCATTAAGAATGTAATTTCACAATAATTCCGAAGTCTGGTAACCATATACAATGTAAGCAAATATGATAATAGATGCATTTAGTATTTACTCTCTTTAACCTCTTTTAAAAAATAAACATGAAGCTAGTAAAATAGGTCAAATCCCATAATTATCTCTAAAAAGGAAATTCTGCTGTAAAAACAGGCATAAGCCAACAATAATAAAATCATAAGAACTTCATATAATGTTATTTTCTTGCATTATTAATTGTTGTCACCATTATTCATAGCTGAAAAACTGCCTCCCTCCCATTCTGATTAATTTTAACTTTCTTAAATTGGTTCTTTAATACCTAAGTTTCCCTAAGGTTTGGCTATCTCTCAAAATATGGGTATAATTATTTTTTATATCCATGGCTGAGAAATTAGATTTCTGCTACAAGGTTAGTAGTATCTTCCTTTACATGAAAAGTGAGATCATATCACAATTCAATTTTCTTTTCTTTAAAAAATTAAACTATAGCTGACAGACAATATTATATGAGTTTCAGGTGTACACATTGTTATTCAACATTTACTTCCAACTTACAAAGTGATCACTGCAATAAATCTGGTAGCCATCTGTCACCACACAAAGTTATTAAGATATTATTGACTAAATTCCCCGTGACTTATTTATTTCATAACTGGAAATTTGTACCTCTCATTCTTATTCACCTTTTTCACCCATGTAATTTAATTTTCTTTCTTTCTTTTTTAATCTGGCATAGGAAATAACTATTATAAAAATAGGAATAAGAAGAAAAGATCTTGTGCTAAAAAGTTCAGAATAGGAAACCTGCAACAATACTCATATTCCACTCCAGAAATAAAAGCATACAGAAAACATATACATTGACATGAATTTTTAAAGTCAGATATAAATTAGGGAGATATTAATTTATTCCAAAATGATTCACCAGATAATTATGTTAAATATTTCATTCTCCATGAACTTGAAAATCAAAAATCTGATCTACAAAAAGATAATTTTCAAAAAATTTATAAAAATATTTCTATCAGCTAAAACAAAGTCACAAACCTAGAAAGCCCCTCTCAGTTCACTAAGCAGAAACACTTTATTCTATGGATGAAGAAAACGAGTCCTAAAAAATAATCTACTCAAGGTCACCAGCTCCGAAGACACAAAATTAGGATTTATATTCAATTTTAGCCCAACCAAAAGTTCTTATTTTCTATTTTGATATGGAAGAAAGAAAAACACATTTTTTTTTCAAATAAGAATATTAGGAGGCAGAGAGACAAGGAGGTAGAAAATCTTTCAGCTATTAAAAAGTATAATGATGGCTGAGAATCTCCACAAGTCTAATGTTTTATTCACTACATTACTTAGAGTAAGGTCTTCAAAATCATTGGCTGGCATAATAAAATTTAATCTCCAGTAACAGTTCAATTAATGTTGGTTTTATAAAGTTTTATAAACTACATGAATAATAGTTAAAAGCCATCTATATTGTATTTATTGGATTTCTGTAAATCTAATTTATTAATTAGATTTTGAGAGAAGGAATGCTAACGTATTTTATTTTCCATTTTCTCCCTATGGCTATTCTCTTACTTGACAGTCAGATTTTTAGTAACTTCGACCATTTGAGTAAAAAATAGGTAAATGGGCAAAATAAGCTTCTGAGTTTAGATAAATATGTTTTTCATTAAAAGGATATAAAATATACTTTTTGATGAGAAATACACACCTCAAAATGGAAAGGATAATCCAAAATATCTCATGATCCATTTAAAATCTCACTGTTTTAAATTTTAATTTTTCTCCATTGACCTTTAAAATACCTTTATAAAATATATAACAGAATTTCATAAAAGGGTTTTTCTTAAAATGCTATAGATTTGACCGCCTTTTGCCTTCGAACCTATATCTATATCATACAGCTTTTTTTTTTTTTACTTCTATTTTTCAGTAAGTTAGTTAGTTCATAACCTATTCTTCAAACATTTGAAACTGGTGTACTTCTCTATCCTAAGAGGAATTGTGTACTAAGAATACATTGCTAAACAAATATAAAGTTAATTTTTGCATCTTTTTATCATTAATTACAACCCAATTTTAATTGGCTGATTCTTTAATACATCAGGTTAACAAAGAGACTTCAGATGTAATAATAGAGCCATGAATACTGAAAACTAAAAGAACATCCACTAAGGAGAAACTCTTGATATGAGAATGAAAGCTAGCTTTTGAAGCTATAACCAATTTCAAGAACTCTAATTTTGTTTTTAAAACTTCGGTGGCTACTCCAAGTATAATGTTCAAATCTATCACTATAGAAAAGCCAAACTTATTGTTAGCATGTGTGAACCTTTAACAAATGACACTGGCTTGATACCCAGTCATCAGAACTCCACTTACTATGCTTTTACCTAATCTCCCTCCCAAGCTTTGCAGTCCTTCCAGACTGAAAATGGCCCAGTTACTGCTGGAAAAGTGTACTATCATTTTCATCACTGACATACAAAGCAAAGGCAATATCGTGAGTCTCTGGAAGAAAGAATATGCTGCAAAACATGTTATAATAACAATGATGACGACAATGGTAAAAGCTAATGTTCATTGAAATTATTTAATTCTTATAACAACCCTATAAGTTTATGACTGAGAAGCTAAGAAAGGGAAAAGCTAGGGCTTAAAAGTAGGTCTTTATGACTCCAGAACCCACAATCTTAATTTACTATTTTTTCATTTCCTATCTTCTTCAATCCCCATTCAAAAACATTTACTGAACACCTATTATATACCTGTTAGTCACTTGGGATTCCACAATATGTAAATTTACTAAATATGATTATTCAAGTGCAAATCAAGAATCCCTCACCCCAAAGAATTAATGTATTTATTTTTTTAAATCTCAAAAAGTCACTCATGAATTCATTCAACAAATGTTTAAATGAGAAAGAACTTGCTATGTTAGAAGCACCATGCTAGATGTTGAACAGATAAAAAGATGAATAAGACATGGTCTTTCCCTCAAGCTCCAAACAGAATAAATCAGTATATACAGAATTTGGTATTGAAGAGTATTTTTTACTTTTATGGTTTAAATAAAAGTACTGCTTACAAATAATTGTGTTGGTTTAAAAAAAAATTCTAAAAGCTACAAATCATTACTTTCATAAGGTAACATTTCTACCACCAAAATGCTAGTAGTGTACTTTAGTAGTGTATATAGTAAAAAATGTGAAAAGTGAGAAAATTTGCTATTAGCTTACATTTTCTATGACAAATGTCCACTCTTTATCTTCAAATTCCTCTGCATGAGGATCCTGTAACAAAAGCAAAATCAAGTTGAAATACATTTCTTTACTCCAATCAATTCAATAAATAAAATACAGATAGCTTTGCCTTTAGCTTTACCAACTTTTTAAAAAAGAAAAAGCAGAATGGCCTACTGTTATAAACCTGCCATAATTTCTCTAAATTTAAAGCATTATTTTATATTGAAAATTTATTTTACTTATATTGATGCATATCATTATCTTCCATCACTGCACAGATGACAAGATAAAAGAAATCCAAGCAGAGACAACTTAGTGAGTGAACTGTTAAGAAGCATTTTATTATCAGATGCTTCTATCAAGCCCTAATCTCATTTTTATACCTGTATTTTAAACAAAAACTGCCACTTGAGGCAAGGTTTTCTTTGGTGCAGAGATCGTAAATATCTGAAATTTCAAAGCACTGAGAAGGACTTCATAAACTACACAAAATGGCAAATTGGCATGGCTGTTGATATTCTCATCCCTCCTCCACTCCCATTTATCCTGGAAATGCCTCAGAAACCTGAGAAAGGGTGAAGGATTCTACAACCAAATACAATTTTTAAAAATAAGGATGAGACACACTTTTCCAAGTATTTATTTGACAAATATTTATTAGGTACTTATTATATAAGGAGTGTAGAAGTGTTATATGGATTCAAACATAGGTGACTTTGCCTGTAAAGACAAAAAAAAACTAATCTAAATAGATATATGATGAATGAAATATATGGTTTCACCAGATATTAGAAACACATCACTTTATACAGGAAAGAACAGTAAAAGCTTTATGAGAGAGAAAGTATCTGGGCTAGGTGGCATGGTATATAAGATTTCTATAGATAATTAGAATAAGTAAAGGCAAAAGGCAACAGAGTAAAAGACATATAAAAGAAAATAGTGGAATTCCATCATACATGCAATTAGGTTATTCAAGTTCAATTCCATGTATTGGAAGTGGGGGATGGATGAAGGACGCTTTGGGCTCAACATTCCACTCTAAGGTGAGTGAGCACACACAGATGGGGAATGGACTCTGCTATCCCCCTTCTGGGTCTCAGGTCTCACGTGCTTCTCCTAGGCAAGCATCTTATTCATAACTGCTTCCACTTTACTCTATTATTAATCTACTTATCTTGCCACAACCTATTTTGGATCCTTATCACTCTGTGCCTAGATAAAAGCGACTACGGCATTGTTTCTCTGCCCTCCAATCTTGTACAGATCAATTCTCCTACATCACGGTTCTGACCATGTTAGTACCAACTCAGATTTCTTTAGTGACCCCTCCAACCTATAGGATAAATTGAAAACTCCTTAGTTACTTTCTTGTTTCAGTTTATTTTTTTTTTTTTTTTTTACTGTAATAGCATGGTGGTTGGCTGATTTTAAGCTGTATTGAAGGAGCTATTTTTATGAGACGTTAAATTCACACAAATAGAATAAAAACCTGCCAAAAGAAGTTTCTTTGGTAGTGATGGGCAAGGGGGAGGTAGGAAAAGGTAAAAGGGAAAGAAAGGTAAAGAACTCTCCTTGGTATTTGTTTCCCCAGCCTGGCGCTGCCCATGAACTAGGTTTATGGTGAGGGAATACTATAAATAAAGGTTGAAGGAGCTTTTCCATGAGGAATTTAGGGCACAAACAGTGCTACTTTAGAGATCAAGTAATGAACTGTGATATAATATGGAAGAAGGAGACACCCTATCACCCTCCCTGCCTGTCTTATCCTATCATTTTGCCAAAGAATGCAGCACAGCTACAGCACAGCTAGTACAATAATACAAAATATTTATGGAGCACACACTCTGCCCCAGTTATTGTACTATTTTAATCAAAGCAACTTATGAAATAGGTACTATTTTTATTTCTATTTTAACAGAACACAAAACAGACCTGAAGATGTACTGTCCCACAGTTAACAATAAGTACTAAAACTATGTTACAGTTAGGGGTCTTACTTTTAGCCTCATTGTTGGTTCAGGTTTACCACTGTAACCCCAGGACCTAGAAGAGTACCAGCCACACAAAAAATTCTCAAAAATCTTTGATGAATGGATTAATATATATCATAAATTAACAAATAGTAAAAAGTATCTTACATATTACATACATTCATTCTCAAAGCAGATAAAACTTTTAAAAACATCAATGATGTTGTACTCCTAAAAGAATAATTTCAGTGGGACCACAGGACACATCTGATAGGGCAAAATCAGTAAAAAGGTATAAAAGAGCAACAGTAATGAACATTTTCAAGACACTTTAAAATGGTATAGCTACATATTAACTATATTATTGACCAGACAAAAACACTTGTAATGAAGATTGCTTCCAGCTTGAATCAATTAAGTCTTCTTTGTATCCTACTGTCTACCCTCTAGAGTCTCCTTCTTACTTCAGTAGAGAAAAAATGAAAATAGCTTAAAGAGACATTTTCCTTCTCAAACCCAAAAAGGTTTCTTTTTCATTTATTAGAAATAGCTATTTCAATCTCTTTCAAATTTCAAAAACAAGCATGCAAGCTAAAGAAATTAATTTCTGGTTAAATCATATAAAAATGAAACACTGATAACTTCAAAACATACTTTGTCTATGAGCACACCTCTGAATACAGTACTTCAGACAAAAAGGGTATAGAGTTGTACTTTCCTATTTGCAAATTTCAAAATTAAATGAATTGTGAAACTTTAATATAAGTAAAATAAAAAGGGGAAATATGAAAAACTTTTCCACTTGAATATTTTAAATGCTGCTCAAAAAACAAGATCTAATTGCCATGAAAAAATGAAAAGTTGTTTTGTTTTACATTTCTGCTTTTCTATTAGAATTCTGGGGGCATAGGGGAATCAGAAAGATAAAAGCATCAGTTGGAAATATTCTTTAAATATTTTAAATGGTCACACGGTTGCCTCAAGAGTATAAATGAAGAGAAACATTTAGTATAGCAAACTGGGGAGGAAGGGGTATTTGGGTTTTTTTTTTCCTACAGACTAACACTCAAAGTCATAAAAGTTCAGAGTAGTATTCCATTCCTGGGTTGGAACAGTAACATTCATTATATTGTTTTGTTTATTGATCTTTGCAGTAGTTCCTGAATAAATGAATTAATATAATGGATCACAAGATCAAAAGCAATGTTACATGATGATTTCACATTCTAAGCCATATAACATTGCTCTACTTAAATTTCATGTCCTGATGCTTAATGAGATGTCCTTCCTCCTCCTTTCTTTCTGCAAAAGTAACTTCAATACAATTGGAATGATTCAAACAAGAAATAAAGCATTTGTTTTCTAATTTCACCACTTTCAAAGAGGCTAAAACTAAGACATATTTGACCCCCTTGATTTTTTTGGAATAGGTGAGGAGTTGGTTAGGAAAGTAAATATTCTAGTACTTAATCACCATATGTGTAAGAAATACTGTATAATGTTTCAAGAAATATGAAAGACTATCAAGAAAAAATGCATATAAAGCAGGCAAGTATGCATATGCACAGCTATGTTTTTGGATTTGCAATTTGAATTTACAACTTGAATTTGGCTTTTTCAGCTATAGTATTTATAAAATATTAATATCAATATTTACCCAAATATCAATTTAAAACTTATACTAACATCACTAAAATATTTATCAGATACTAATTTAAAAATATATGTTGTTATTAGTCAAGCAAGACTAAGAAAATGAGGCTCAGGACTGAGAATTACACAAACCTCAGGCCTCCATAGGAAAAGCACTTTACAGTCTCCTGTGGGTAGAATGTAGGAAGTAGTAAAAGTATTCCAATTGATCTTAATTTTAACAAGTTCAAAAGGACTCCTGAATTATTCTGACTTTATAGACTATGAAATAACCTGATGCCCTTGCATTGTTAATAAACTGCTATGTCCCTAAAAATAATGCACATTAAGATACCAGGATGGACCTGAATGTATAGAACAAGGAATACTGAAATATTCTGTCATTTAGAACCATGGTTATATAAGTTCTTTAACTTATAAAAATGAAGCTTACCTTAAAAAGTGTCACAGTGATTTCAATGTTTTCAGGAACAGGCCACACTACAACACCACGGTATGGGTTTTTTATTCCAGGTTGCCAGCTATGAGCCTACCAAAATAAAAATAATGGGTTCAATATGAAGTAAAGGAAATGCAATGTTAATAATTTATAAAAATATATTGACCCTATTTAACTATCCATTAGATCTGTAGTCTCCCTGAAACAAAAATAGTCAAAACAAAACTTTTCAAACATTAAACTTGGGCCATGACAGTTATATCACATGATAACTATCTGTAGATGACTATAAACAAAACTTCACCATCCCCCCCCACACACAAAAGAAGATGCAAAACTAAGGTGTCTCATTTTCAAAAACTACTATTTGTGACTAAATATTTTATTAGGAGACATTTTAAAAATTATTATTATGATCTAGGAAGTAGTAAAGTGAAAGACAAATTCATTCATTAGAAGAAAAATGAATTGTATACTTCACAATTAATTTCCTTTCTCATTAGACTGTTATTGTTTATTCGAGACAAGAAGAAAGCAGGTTTTGCAGTTAATATTTCTAGTACTTATAATTGTAAAGATTTTTTCCTTGTAAATCTTGATTATCAAGGTTCCCTAAGGAAACCTCCCCCTCAAAAATATTTGGGAGTTACCATTATAGTTCTTCTCTTGTGGTGGCATTTCCAAAAAGTTGATGGAAGATTAGGTATCCCAAGGTACCTCAACTAAGTCTTCATCTCCATAGGCTATAAGACTGCTCATAGACATGGCATGAAGGTGTATAATAAAAGCTAACACTTAGGGAGTACACTCTATGTTAGTCCATGCTTGGAATTTACTTATGTTTAACTCATTTAATCTCCCTAAGAACCTTAGAGGTAGCTAGTATTCATTCATTCACTCACTCACTCAATTGATACTATCAGCCAAGCACTGGGGTAAAAAAAAATCTGCCTTAGTGAAGTTAACAGCAGTAAGACCCAGACAAAATAAATAAATAAATAAAATATAAAGTGTGTTAGGTGGAGGTAAGTATATGGAGAAAAATGGAAGCAGGGAAGAAGGATGAAGGGGGCAAGAGACTGTAACAATTTTCAATAGGATAGTCAAAGAAAGTGTCACTGAGACGGTGACACTTAAGAGAAGGCCTTAAGGAAGTGAAAGAATCACATACGTAAATACATGAGAAGAGCTTTCCAGAGAGATGGAACAGCAACTGGAAAGGTGCTGAGGCAGTTAGATAACAATGAGGCCAATGTGGCTGGAAGAGAGTCATCAAAGAGGAGCATTAAAAGACAAGGCCAGAGAAATAACAGAGAGAAGCCACTGCAAAGATTTTTTAGTTGTAACTTGAGAGTGATGGAAGTAGAGGAATGATGATCTAAATTATGTTTTTAAAAAGATTCACTCCAGCTAATGTATCAAAAATAGGCTCCAGAGGTAAGAGAGGGAACAGGGAGACCAAGTAAGCAGTTGCTGCAATAAAGCAGGAAAGAGCTGATGGTGACTTGGCTTGGGTTGGTAGAAAGGCAGTACAAAATGGCTAAATTCTGAAAATATTTTTATATTTTCATGATAGAGTCAACAAGATTTTGTCTGATTGTATGAGAAAAGGGCTATAGCCAAGGCTGATACTAGGACTTTTCCCCTTGAGCAACAGGAAGAAAGGAATGGCTATTAACAGGCAAGACTGCAGGAGGAGCAGGACTGGGAAGTATTATCGGGAACTCAGTTTTACAAACATTAAATCTAACGTTCCTATTAGATAATCAAGCATAGATGTTCAAATAGGCAGCTGGGTATATATGCCTGGAGTTATAAATTTGGGAATCATTAGCATACAGATGAAACTTAAAGCTTAAGTGTGGGTATGATACCAAGGCAATGAGTACAGCTAGAGAATATAAAGGCTCAAGCACTGATCCTTGGAGCACAATAACAGGTCAAAGAAATGAGGAGAAATCAACAAAAGAGAGTCAGTAGAGTAGAAGGAAAACCAGAGGTATGTGGTGTCCTGAAACTCTAGTGAAGAAAATGTTTTAAAGAAAAGAAACAATCACCTGTGCCAAATGTTGGTGATAGGTCAAATAGGATGAGGCCTGAAAAATGATACTGGATTTAAGTAAACAGAAGCTATTGCTGACTTTATAAGAGCAGTTTCAGTAGAGCAAGGAGGGCAAATGCCTAACTAGATTAGAATGGGTTCAGGAAAGAACAGGAGGAAAGAAACTGAAGATAGCACAGACGCTCAACTTCTCTGAGGTGTTTTGCTGAAAGAGAAGAGAGAAAATATATTGCTACTAGTGGGAGAAATAGTATCAGAGAGAATTTTTTTAATAAGAAAAAAGTATTTGTATGATGATGAGAAATATCCATCTTAGAAGGAAAACTTAATGATGCAGAAGACAGAATTACTAGAGCAACGTCCTTAACACTACAAAGGGAGTAGGGTCCTTAAGACATTAACAGCCCAACAGACAGGCCCTTTGCAGGGAGCACAAACTTATCTGTGTTCGAAGTTAGGAAAGAAGTTAGACCATACGACTACAGACCCATGTGAGGGAGCAGATTTAACAGATGAGGAAACTGAGGCACAGACTTGCCCAAGATGACACAGCAAGTAAGTGGCAGAAGTTGGATATGAACCCAGGAAATGGAACTGAGAAAAGATTGAGATCATGGAAACTTATGCCCATGTAAATATTAGATCTTGTTAGTTAAAATACAAGCAGAAGACACAGCTTTAGCAGTATCCTCCCACTTCAGCTCATAAATTGTCAGTATTTTTTTATTCTCTCTCCATTGCCCCCATCACAAAATTTCAGGTAAGGAGAGGGAAGTAGAGACTCACAAGAGATTTAGTACACCATAGCCAAAGGTTAAGAACTGAATTTTGTTGATTAAAAGACAATCCAAAGATTCCTTTATTCTCCTGCCTATTTCCATGAGGGGGGAAGGAGGAGGTAAACACGGGGGAAAAATTTTTTTAAATCATTTCTTCAATAAATAGATAAATACATACATAAATAAATAAATAAATAGAAAAGTACATTTCTGCTCATCTTAGATCATCTCTAATAGAAACTCCACCCTATATAATTAATTCTGAAGATTAAGGACAATTCTAATTCTCATGTATTGTGATGGCATATCAGGCTATTTCTCTTCATAGCCTCCCTATACAATAGAAATATAGGAAGAGTACAATAACAACTTTTCTTATTAGCCACAGCAGAAAAGATAGAGTCCTTATAAAATTCTTAATGACAAAAATAAACATAAAAAAATTTTAGACATAAAGATATCCTGAGAAGATCTAATCCAGGTACAGATAAGGAAATTGAAGCCATCAACAAGTAAATGGCTTGCTTGAACACATAGCAGTAATCAGTAGGAGAACCACACTCTGTGAGTTCAAAATTCAGAGTTCTTTAGCCTACAAACATACCCAGAGCTCTATCTGTGTCACATAGTAGTCAAAAACATAACTTCTATCCCTAAGGTCCTAACATTTATGTGTAGACACAGAGATCAAAAGTGGGAAAAGCAGGGGATGTGAAGACTACCTAACAACTGGGAGGTTAAGCAATAGTGGTTTTAGATCATTTACTCAGGTACCCTGATGTTGGTCCTCTAAATGGCCTTTTTCAATCCTCAATCTTGAATAAGGAAATGGTAATTTGATTGCTGACCAAACAAAAATACAATGTTTAACTAACTTTAAAAATAAAAGGAGAAATAAGGGTGATAGTTCTCAAACTACTAGTATGTTGCTATTTTCTCACAATTCTATCCAGCATTGCTTTCCCCAATGACAAAGGTCCAACTAACTTAAAGCTCTGGCTTTCTGATATTTTTTTTTCAGGGACTGTGCAACCTAGCTAAGTTAGGGCACTGTAACAATATCAGTTAGTTCACCTGAGTACCTAGCAATGCCAGCTTTATAATGTTAACTAATTATTATATATTAGGCAGGAATAAAAAAAAAAGGACCAGTAACTTTTACTAGAGAGGAAACAAGGAAGTACATAGTGGCAAACATGAAAAAAAAAAAAGGCATTTCTATTTTCAGAGAGCTTACTACAACTTCTACCTCAAATTCTAAAAACTGAGACTAGAAAAAGAATGAAAAGTCTAATACAGGTAACTAAAAATAGCTATGGTAATAAAAATTTAATTGTACAAATCCACAAGGACAGCAATTTAGGTTCTTAAGAACTTGATCTAGAAAAAGCACATCATATTGGCAAACATAAGCACTACAAGAACCCTGATCAGTTTTCATTCAGGGTAACAGAAAAGATTTCCCCATAAAATAATTAGACACAGAAACATAGGTACAGTTATTTAGCTCTCCAGTATAGTAACGAAAGGCAGGTTATTTAATCATTTGCCAGCATCCTAGTACAGATAATGGTAGAAAAAATTACCACATTATCTCATTTCTTTTATACTATTTTTCTCTTGTTTTAATCACATCACAGATTCTTTGGCATTTGCCAAAAATAGACCTAGGAAAAAGGCAACACTTCTCAATTTTGGGTACTGATTCTATAAAATGCCTTATTTCCTAATAATTGCATGTCATATTTTACCTAAAAGACTGGTACCTAGTATGGAACTAAACGCAGAGTAAGCACTCATTATTTCTGATTCTAACAAAATCAAAATGTTTCACTGAAAATGTATAATTGTTATATAGTTAAGTTGATCATTTTCAATTTATAAAACTGCATATACCCAAAGGTTTAAAATGTCACATATAAAGTTATCTTAGAGTTGCCAACATCACTACCATAAGACAAAACTCTGCAACTGTACCCTCCTCTCTTGATAACGTAGCACATTTTCAAGACTGTAGCACAAGGGATTTCAAATATTAAGAGTATCGCAACTGGGAAATTAGTCCAACAAGGAATAATTCCTTCTAGAAAATACTGCATTCTGAGAAAAATAAACCTGTAGCCTCATTTTTGCATTTCATATTTGTTTTTCAACATCTTGATTCGATTAATATTTGATACAATATGAAAAAACCTGAACCTAAAAGAAAAATTATTTGACTTTTTAAAATGCAACTAAATAAAAAATATATTTAACCTCAAATATGGATATTCTGAAATGACCAATAACCTGAAGTATTGAATTTTTAAATAATTTTCTTAAGAAAATAATTAGTATCTAATTATTAAAGGGGGTATATCACTTTCTGTCGCTAATTAAAAACATTTTGGGACTATTTCTAATGTTTATAGTTGGAGTCATATTCATCTATTATACTCAGTGGATGATCTATATTGTTCCTTTCCACAAAGCTTAAGACCCAATCAGCAAAACTGAAAAAAGACCCTAAATCTATTTTCAGAACCCTTTCTCATATGTAAATGGATAAGAAAATATTCCAGGTACAAAATATAATGCTTCAAAACTATGCTTTGAAGAAGATGCCATTCGTGCTATGAAGCACTGGACCTTTCCTATATTGCTGACAGGATTACATATAAAAGTTTAAAAAATGTACCTACCCTATTACTCAGTGATTCCATTCCTAGGTATTAGACCAAAAGAAATGAAAACATTTGTTTCCCAAAATATTCGTACAGTAGTAGTTATAGAAGCTTTATCCACAATATTGAATATTCACAATATTCACTGGAAACAAAGCAAATGTTCATTAACGGGAGATCAAATTATACTATATTCACATGATGGAATACTACTCGGCAATAAAAATTTTAAAAACTACCAATATATACAACAGCATGGATAAACCTCAGAACATGCGGAGCAAAACAAGCCAGGTATAAAATACTACTACTGTTTGATTCCATTTACATAAAATTCAAGGACAGGCAAAACTAGTCTATGGTGACAGAAAATCAGATTAGTACTTGCCTCTAAGGGTTGATAATTAACTGGAAGAGGACACGAAGAAAAAATGATGAGAACAGTCTATATCTGGATAGAAATGGTAATTACACAAGGATATATGAATCAAAAATCAGTAAATTATATAATTAATATCTGTGCAATTACACTGTAAATGAATTTTTAGCTCAATAAAAATAAAATTTGCAAAGATGCCCTTAATAGTAAATTTTAAATTCTGAAATTTAATTGTTATAATTTCTTTACATAGGTCTGTGTGTGGAAGAATCAACATCTAATAAAGATGCCTGCAGTTACTATGTGCTTATAAAAATATACTCAAATTTACTTATCTATAGAATGGAATTTTCAAAATATCTGTACAATCGTTATTGAACATTTTAAAATTCTATTCTACTCTCCACAAAGTTATCAGCAAAAAGAGTTAGTCTTTGAAAAATCCAACTCCTTCTCTTCTGCAACCCAGCAATGAATTCAGATGACAACTTCCTTAATTGTGCCCTAACTTCATCCTCTTGGAATCTGAATAAATTAATCCCAGGTACAATTTAACAAGTGGTTCCTATTTAATTATTAGGTCATGATACCCTAGTACAAGGAAGTTAAATAACTACTCAAGGCTACCAAATCCAAGATCAAAACTCAGTTATCTGGCTCCATTTTAAGAACTGCAGTAACAAGATTACAGTGCCTCATCAATCATTTTAGTAAACAATCAGAAATAACCCAAAATATCAAGTAATATTTTAAAATGTTCTACATTAGGACCAGAGAAGCTTAATAATTTAACTAAAAGTTGAATTCAATATTTGGGTAGGAAATTTAGAAAACTAACATAAGGTAGCCATGTAGTACAGAAACAGCCAAGTCCAAGAACCATACCATGTACAATCAGTCTCAAAAATGGCTTAGAAATGGCATCAAGAACTCCAGTCACAAAGATATCAATCTCTTAAGGGGGTAGACCCAAGTTCATGAGGACATGCGCTTTGCCAAGAAGCACAACAAGAAGGGCCTGAAGAAGATACAGGCCAACAACACCAAAGCCATGAGTACACATGCTGAGGCTATCAAGGTCCTCATAAAGCCCAAGGAAATCAAGCCCAAGATACCAAAGGACAGCAGCCATAAGCTCAGTCAACTTGCCTACATCACTCACCCCAAGCTTGGGAAACATGCTCATGCCCGCATAGCCAAGAGTCTAAGGTTCTGCTGGCCAAAGTCCAAGGCCAAGGCTCAAACCAAGGCCCAGGCTGCCCCTGCAGCTTCACCTCCAGCTCAAGCTCAGGCTCTGGCTCACAAAGGTGCCCAGGTCCCCATGAGAGCTCCAGAATAGAAGCCTCTGTTTGCCAACACGAGGATGGAAGGACTGGTGTGAGTCCTGGGCTGCTGTCTGCATTGGGCTAGTGTCCTCCTGTGCTATTTGTAATAATAAACCAGAGGCAAGATCTGTCAAGAAAAAATATACACTAACCTTAGAAGACTTCCTCCGGCTTCTTCTTGTCCAAACTACCACCAGTTTATCTGGTTGCCTGCCAAACAGGAAAAATATTAAATATAATTTATCTTATATCAAATTAATAAAGTTTGATTCTAGTATATTTAAAAAGATAAAATCCCATATGCTTTAGACTACATAGAGCAGTTACTCTTACAATAAAGCTCTGTAGATTATTCAAATACAGCAGATGTTGAATTTGGATAGAATCTAATTTAAGTGATTAATATTTCATCCACACATTTTTCTAAAAACACTTTAGCAAGTTAATTCATTGGAACAAACAATGTAAAGTAAAATAGTTAGAACCAGTGACTATTTTTTAAAAAGCACACATGTATCTTCTCTAAAAATTAATACTGTACTTCTAAAACAGTATCCAGTTTAAGTTACAGAAAATAACATAAAAATGGCACTTCCAAAATAATTTAAATCTATGGGTTACACTATTTTTGCTTCTTTATATCTTATGAACAATGGTTAGTTTTCAACGTTTTTATAATCAATCATCTCTGCTATCTTCATAAAAATAATATAGTACTGAAAAATAGGCAAGGTACATACTATTATTCCAATTTTATAAGCTTACAAAAGTGGCAAAGTTAACTACCTGAAAGCTCTGGCAGAACCAAGACAAAATACAGGTTTCCTAATTCTCAGACCTCTCTTTTTATTTTCTGCTGATATAACACACACAAAAAAACAAAATAATAACAACAAAAAATCCTTACATTTTCAGCTGAAACTAAGTCCTGTTTAGTGCTTACAGAAAACATCAACACTATGATTATCAGCTGTTTTCCTTAAATTTTTATTTTTAAAAGTCTCAGATAAAAGCTTTTTAACCAAGAAATGAATGATATAATCATTTGGTGGCTTTTCTATGTTTCCTTCATTTACCCTTAATATCAGCAGATAACCTGTCCTCCTACTTCACTTAATTAAACACGTACATATACATATATACATAAAAGACCACCAGTCATAACTCCTTACCCAGTAATTCATCTATACACCTGTCCAAAGAGAGAGTTGTCCAATAAAAAATATTACAGAGGAACTGATACAGAATGTAGCACAGAGACATAAAGTGATAAAAATACTTAAAGTAAAAGACGCACAAGACAAACTGAAAAGTACATACACCTAATACATAGTCCCATAGTTTAGGATAGTGGGAGCAAGAGGAAATATTGAGGAGAAAGGCAAAGAACATTCCAGACTTGAAGAAAGGTAGGCGTCCATAGATAGAAAATTTATATTAACGAATAAACATGATAGATAAAAATTAATCTACCCACTTTACAAATTACAGAACAGCATAAAATAAAGAGAAAATTCATAAAAAGGAAAAAAAGACAAATTATCACACAAAGGAATAATTATACTGACAGCAACTTCTCATAAGCAACAACAGAGCACAAAAGACAATGAAGCTAAAGGTCTTCAAGTTGCTAAGGGAAAGGAGTTGCCACCCTATAGTTTTATCCTAAATGTGGCTAAATCACATTTAAGAAATGGTTTTACATAACTGTGTACATACTTGAAACTAATACAATACTGTATGTTAGTTATATTTTAATAAAAAAAATTTTTTAATGGTTTTAGGCATATAAAGACTAAGAGTTTACAATGTATAGATCCTAGCTAAACAAGGGAAGGAGTGCAATATAAGAGGCAACATAAATATGGTAAAATGATAATACTTGTTTATTTTAGATGGTAAGAACCTGAAGAAAAGCTAGACAAAAAACAAGAGGAAGGTTCCAATAATGAAACTATCAGGCTAAGGAGCCATCTAAACAAATACACAATGTTTCTGATAATTATAGGGAACCAACATGGTATAAACGTGGTGGTTCTCCATCCAAGACTATGCTTAGTTCCTGACCTAGTGTTAGGCTTTAAAGACACATAATTGAAAACTAAAACCAGCAGCTTGCTTTGGTCATTCTTCCCTGAGTGAGATGCTGGGAGCAGTAGCCAGATGCAGAAGTGAAATAGAAGAAAGCATCACAGTGTTAATCTAAGACTCTATACCAGTGGATAAACAAACAAAATCTGAAAATGAAAAACAAAATTTTGCACAACACACACACAGAAAAGACAGAAAAGTAGAAGAGTACAAATGATAGTGAAGATGGGGAGCAGTACAGCAATATGATAGATGAAGCTGGAAAGAGGGTAGTATCAATGCTAGCAGCTTAACTGTAGAAGTGAGCAGTCAACAAGTCTAAGCTACCTTGTCTGAAAGCACAGGTGGCTTGCTGGAACATTTTACCTAGATTACCAAATTAACCTTTTTACTATGATCTTATCCTCAGCCCCACTTTACCTCTTCACTGTATTTTTGATATTTCTTTAGAAACGCTACCGAATCTTACAGCTTTTCCTTGTTTAGGGCTCCTATACTGAAGGTACTACAAACTGGCACTTACAATTTGAATTTTGACAGATTTATTTGACCTAAATAGCATTCTGCTTTATTTTCATTTGAATTTAAACTTCATAAAACATTTGTTACATAAACCTCTTAAACAAGGCCCATGCTGTCCAGATTACTAGAATCTCCAACACTACTAGCTGTTTCACACCTGACTGGCTTCATCCTTTAAGCTGTTCCATCTATACCCTGTATGCAGCTGACCCTGTGACATTCAGGCATCCATATCGCCAAACCTGGTTTATAAAGTACATCACCATCTGACTCTAACCTACTCTTTAGCTGTATAATCTGCAAATAATCTCATAGACATCTTGCCTTCCAACCAGTCCCTGAACATTTATTCATTCATTCCATTTCTTCACATCTTTGTATGTTATAATCTTTTAAACTTCCCCTTTCCTCCCCTCTTCTACTTGATAAACTTTTTAAAATAACTTTTTTATTTTTCAATTACAGTTGACATACAATATTAATTAGTCTCAGGTGATTAGACATTTATATAACTTAAAGTGATCACCCTGATAAAAACCAGTACCCATCTGAAGCCATACATAGTTATGACATTATTGACTATATCCCCTATGTTATACTTTATATCCCCATGACTATTTTGTAACTACCAATTTGTACCTCTTAATCCCTTCCCCTGGTTCACCCGTCCCCCCCTCCAATTTGGCTACCATCAAAATGTTCTCTGTATGTATGAGTTTGTTTCTATTTTGTTTGTTCATTTAGTTTGTTTTTTAGATTCAGCATATAAGTGAAATCATGCAATGTTTGTCTTTCTCTAATTTCACTGAGCATAACAACCACCAGGTCTGTAGATGTTTTTGCAGATGGCGGGATTTCATTCTTTTTATGGCTGAGTTATGTTCCACTGTATATATGTACCACTTCTTCTTTATCTACATTCATCTACTTATGAACACTTAGGCTGCTTCCGTATCTTGGTTAGTGGAAATAATGCTACAATGAACATATAGACACATAAGTCTTTTCGAATTAGTGTTTTGGAGTTCTTCAGATAAAGTACTCAGAAGTGGGATTACTGGGTCCTTCTTTGTCTCTTGTTATAGCCTTTGTTTTAAAGTCTGTTTTGTCTGGTATACCTTTTTCCATCCCTTTACTTTCAGTCTATCTGTCTTTCGATCTGCAGTGGGTCTCTTGTAAGCAGCATATGTAAGGGTCTTGCCTTCTTACACATTCGGCCACCCTATCTTTTGATTGGAATATTTAATTCATTTACATTTAAAGTCATTGTTGATAGATATATAGTTATTGCCATGTTATTTTTCACATTTTTATCTTTTTCTTCTTCTTCTTAAAGAAGTCCATTTCACACTTCTTGTAATACTGGTTTGGAGGTGATGAACTCCTTTAGCTTTTTCTTGTCTAGAGAGCTCTGTCTTTAAGATCCTAAATGATTGCTTTGCTGGGTAGAGTAATCTTGGTTGTAGGTCCTTGCTTTTCATCACTATATTTCATGTCTATCACTCTGGCCTCCACAGTTTCTGTTGAGAAATCAGCTACAGTCTTATTGAGAGCTCCCTTCTAGCTAACAGATTTTCTCTTGCCGCTTTTAAAATTCTCTCTTTGCCTTTAATCTTTGGCATTGTAATTACGATGTGTCTTGGTGTGAGCCTCTTGAATTCTCCTCAGCACTTTTTGGCCGTATTTCTCTATTTCCTTCAGCAGGTTAGGGAGTCTTCCATTATTATTTTTTCAAATAGGTTTTCAATTCCTTGCTCTCTCTTTTCTCCTTCTGGTACCTCTTATAAATGTAAATATTGGTGATTTGATGTTGTCCCAAAGGCCCCTTAAACTATCCTCATTTTGAGGGGATTGTTTTTCTTTTTCCATTCTAATTGAGTGTTTTCTGCTACCTTATTTTCCAAATCGCTAATTTTAAAACTCTGCTTCATCTAATCTACTGTTGATTCTTTCTAATGTATTCTTCATTTCAGTTATTGTATTCTTCATTTCTGACTGGTTCATTTTTGTTTTCTATCTCCATTTTTATGTTTCCTGTCTCTTTGTTGAAGTTCTCACTGAGATTACTAAGCATCCTTATAACCAGTGTTTTGAACTCTGCATTTGATAGATTGTTTATCTCCATTTTGTTTAGTTCTTTTCTGGGGCTTTGTTTTGATCTTTCATTTGGGACATTTTTTTTGTCTCATCTCCTCATTTTGGCTTCCTCCCTGTGTTTGTTTCTATGTATTAAGCAGAGCTTCTATGTCTCCTGGGCTTGGTAGAGTAGCCTTACATAGTAGGTTCCCATGGGCCCCAGTGGTGCACTTTCCCTGGTCACCTGAGCTAGATGCTCCAGGTGTGTCTCTTGTGGGGGTTGTATGTGCCCTCCTGTTCTAATTGAGCCTTGATTGCTGTTGGCATGTCATCAGGAAGGACTGACCCTCAGGCTGATTTTGAGGACTGGACATGACTACAGTGGAGGAGCTGTTGTGCAGGGGCTGACTCTATGGAACAGGATTCACTTTAGTGGAGCTCTGGTGCTTACTGAGTCTGCCCTTTGGGTATGTCATGTGTAGAGGTAGTTTGTGTGGTACTCTGATGTGACCTCAATCTGGCCACTGGGAGTGTTGGCCAAGGTCTGTGCCCTGCCCGGGCCAACTTGGTATGAGCTACAAAGTGATCAGCAGGTAGTTTCCACGTGTCCTGGGCTTGGAGGTGACTGGGAGAGGCTAAGCTGTGAACCGAGGCCAGCTGCTGCTAGTGCTGGACATGGGGCTGCTTAGCAAGAGGTACGGGAAATGCTGAGGCCAGATGGTTGCTTGTTAGGGGTTTGTGAACCTTTGAGAGATTTTAGAAGAGTACACAGCCTGAGCTAAGCCAGGCCATTTGTATGGAAAATCCATGGGAAGTGGTTTGGAGGGCCTGTTAAGTTGGGTAGGGTCTTGAGGAATAACCAGAGCAGGGGGAAGAGTGTTGGCCTGGTTGATGGAGACTCAGGTATGGCGCTTGCCTGAGCCTGTGTGTGCAAGCTGGATGGTGGGAGGGCTCAACAGAGGAATAATAGATTCTGCCAGCACTTCTTTCTTTGAGAAAGCTGCTTCTCCTGCTCTCACCCTGAAGCCAGACAATTCATTTCCTACCTATATGTCCCTGACACCTTTTGAGCTGTTGACTAGCACTGGAACTCAGAGTAAGTCTGTCAGTGAGTAAGTCCATGCATGGGCCCTTTAAGAGAAACACTTAGGACTCCAGTCTCCATCCGTCTTGCTCAACCACAATCTCTGTTAGTTTTTACAGCCAGAAGTTATGGGGACTTCCTTGCCCAGCACTGGAACCCTGGAATGAGGAGCCTAGTGTGGGGCTGGGACCCCTCACTCCTCAGGGGGAACCTCCACAGCCAAGATAGCCCTCCCGATTTTTAACCACTACACATGGGTGTGAGACCAGCCTGTTGTCTCCATCCCTCCTACCAGTCTCAATGTGGCTTCTTCTGTATATCCTTAGTTAAAGGACTTCTGTTCATCTAGACTTCAGGCAATTCTCAATGATGGCTGTTCTATAGTTTAGTTGTAATTTTGAGGTGGTCATGGAAGGGGGCGAGCACAGAGTTTATCTACTCCATCTTGACCAGAAGCCCTGATAAACTTAATTCATCACTTTCTCTGTGAAACCTTGGTTATTTTTCATTTCATTTCCATCTCTTCCCATATCCCAAACTTCAGGAAGAGTTAACTGCTCTTTCTACTACATTTCCAGTAATACCTGAGACACACCTCTATCTTAATATTCTATATGCTCTGTATTACAATATTTGTTATTTTTATCTCCCCCACTAGACTGTGTTCTTTTATCAACCATATCTTATTTATCTTTGTATCCCCAACAACTAATAAGAACCTAGTACAAAGTAGAGGATTAATGACCATTTGCAACTGAATGAACCTTAAGTTTCATCCGGGAATTCCCAATTGGTTAATTATAATTGATGAGGTCTAACTAAAGGCAGTAGCTATATAATACATCCTCTCTGCAGCTTGTTTGAGCTCTGCAGGGATTCTCACCTTGGTTACACATTGGAACCTCCTGGGAAGCTTTAAAAATACTGATGCCTAGGTTCCACCCCAGAGAATCTGATTTAACTGGTCTGGTGTACAGAGTTTTAGAAGTCCCACAGGTGATTCTAATGTGCAGTTAAGGTTGAGAACCACTGTTTTGTTGCAAGTGGTAAGCAATCTCCACACCCTCTAACTTAAAACACTAGTGAGGCATTAGTTGTGATGACAGTAAGGGTGTCTCCCCTCCACAATATCATTCTAGTGCCACCTGCACTGTTGCCTCCTTCTAACTCAGCTTCTCAACACCTCCTCAACTCATTATAATCTCAGTACTTCAGAATAGGGAAGCCTTTTACCATAAAAAAATCAGGAAGGGTAGTCTCCTAATCAATATGCCTGAAGTTCCAAGAATGTAAATAGAACATGAATTACTTATTTGAGAATTCCCACAGAGACTGCTGTTCTTGTGATTCTAAATCACGCACCATTTTTTAAATGTCTTCACTAGAAATCAAACCACCTTTATATTATCAGGGACATGGTAGAATGTTCTAAAGCAAAAACTGCACTGTGAGTTATTGTTCTCAATAGAAGAGTACCAATAACCACACAATTAGCTGACCACAATTACTATTTTAAGCATCCATGATGTATTAGAAAAGAACCATTAAATATTTACTTATGTGCTTCCAAGAGGCCAGGGACAGAGCATTTGTGAGAGTTTTATCTAACTACCAAAGAACCTATAATTGTACAACATTGTCAAAAAAAGTCAAGACAACCTGATAGGGTCCAGTTTTAGAGAGAATTCAACAACACACATTTAACATTTCTATCCCATTACTTAAGTAATCAGGTAGACCTACACATAATATACATAGACATACAACAGATATTATATAGATATATACACACATATATACACACATATATTTACATATATAAACATTTTCTTTACACATACACAAAAAAACATACAGACACACTTTCTGTGAAATCGATCTAAAGGTTCCATTGTACCCTCTACTTTGCCACTAATGAGCCACTATGTATCAAGGTAAGTTTAAAGAAAAAAAAAAAAACATTTCTGGCTTAAATTCAGACTTCTTTATTCTTTTCCACTCCTGTATGTCACAGGTGTGAGGTGAGACTAAAAAAGCCATGAGAAAAAATTGAAATCTGTCAGATGAAAACCAGTCTCATTACTTTCCAGAATCATAATAAACATTCAAATACTTTATTGAATGCCTGTTATGTTTCTGGCACTGTGCTGAGCTGGCTGTATGCAAAATTTTGCAATAAGTCCCACCTGACTCTGGCATCCTCCCCTCTATTTGCAGTCTCTCCAGTTTCTGGGCCATACTTCTTACTTGGATATGCAAAGTCAACATGGCACTTCTTTACAGCCCAGACAATAATATGACAAATGCTCTTCAGATCACTTGTTCTTTTTTTTTTTTTTCAGTAAAGGGATTGCACTAAAACCTCAGCTAGTTCTAAAACACTGGTTCAGTAACTGTAAGATTAAATGACTCTGATTGGTTAGATATTTGGTTGTTTACAATGAAATTAGAAATTGAGTAATAGGGTAAAGAATTTGTGACAGGGAACACATGCCTCCTATCTTCTGACAATCTAGAGATAGCTAATGTTACCAACTTTAAACAATATTATGAAAGGGGAAGTAATATTTTTTAGCACATCACTAAACTGACCACCAAAGATTCATGCTTCCAGTCCAAAGCACAGTTGTTAATTCTGGGAAGTATAGCAAAAGTCCCTCATTCCCCACTCTCCCTCCCAACCACCACCACGTATATGCATTAAGATAGCACCACACGACACCTCTCACCACTAGAATGTGAGAAGTGACTGGTATCACTTCTGGAGTAAAATGGATAATAAACAAGTATGTCTTCTCCACACCAGTTGAATGGAGAGGATTCTGGAATGCAGAGTCACAAGATAAAAGGTGTCTGGGCCCCTGAAAGACTACATGGAAGGCCAATCAACCTGGAATACCCCTGTAGAATGAAAAGTAGGGACCAAATAAACTTTGATTAGGTTAAACCACTTGTGTGTCTGCTACAGTAGCTCAACATTCTAGGAAATTCAGTAAATTAAAAACATACACATATATATAAGAATAAAATAGTTGCTGTACAGTTGTTATTTTGTAGATTACATTGCAAAGTGCAGAGACCAAATTTAACCTTTTTATGTCCTATTAGTTATCAATTACACAAAATCAGTGTTTCTCAAAATAAAAGCAACACTTCCAAACTTAGTAATTAATATTTAAGCCTCTGAGCTTTTCCGAAATTAAAAATAAAGAACAGTAAGTCCTCCGAACACAAAAAGTACAACATAGTCCCCTCACCACAGAATCCAGGATATGTTTTCAATGAGAAAAAGAGAGCTCAAAATATCATCCTTGAAGTTAATGTGAACAGGCACTTCAATTAAGAACAAGGTTATTCTTTTTAGGGGAAAGAGCTCTTAGCCATAACTGAACATTTCATGGCGAGATACTGTGAATATTGAAACAAAAGGGGGGAAATTTTTTTTTATCACAGACATCCTCTACTATTTCTCAGGTAATTATTTTCATTCTTTAGTAGACACAACTGCCTCCTATTGTACTATCACAGCTGTATAGCTCCAGTTAATTATACTCCTTTATGCTTACTTCACAAGAGCTTTTCAGCAAGCTGTAATAATTAATTCAATAAGAAAAAATTAGACAAGATTCAGTACACATATATAGGATATATTTCTTTTCTGCAAAAATGAAAGGACAATTCTAATAATAAGAGATGCAAATTGTTGTTACTTAAATAAAAATACTTTCATTAAATTATATTTTGCAACTTCTTACCATCTTGAAAATATTTTTACAGTGATTACTTTTGGTTAAAAATATTTAACTGGTGATAAATAAGGACTTTTGCTAACAGGTATTTCTAATACTACATGTCAGTATTTAGGGACAACACCATTCAAACTGAGGAAGTACAGTTTGGTATACTTGAGCTGACTGTACTTTCTGACAGGCCATCAAAAAATACAAACACACACTATACATATTTACTGTATTATTCAATAATATAAAGGGCTTATTTTTTTAATATAAAGCTATTTCTGAGATAAACAGTATTATAATCAACACTGCTGCATCATGTGTACAACACTGGTCTTCTCAAATACTTTCTACTTTTCTACTTTCCTTTTTATAGAATCACCCATAATGCTTCCTTTAAGTTAGCATTTTATTTACTACTTCTTTTTTTCTACTTCTATTATAACAAGCCTCACATGTTACTCACATAAATATTAGTATTTCCAAGTTATGTACTTGGCTCCATGGAATGGAAATTAGTAGGAAAAAAATATATCACTCAGACCATTCCTCAGCCCTCCTAAATAATCATATTTGCCATTTCCTCTTACACTTCTGTAACTGCTGCAATTGTTTGCTTGTATGATTACATTAGCCTGTCTTGTTTCTACTGACTTTAAAGTTCTCAAGAGATTTCCTGGTATTCAAGAAGCATTTACTGAGAGAGAAGCAGAGAAAAAGGGAAATAGAATATGATGGATAAAAGAATCATGTGAAGGCAGAGAGATCTGGGTTTGAATCTGGTTGCCCTTTTTCTGGTTGTGTACCATCTAAGCCTCAAAAGATTCCTCATCTGTGAAATTAGAACCTCACAGGACCAATGTAAAAATCAGTTAAAATAACTCAAGTGACATGCTTAGCTCAGTGCTTGTCTTTCAGCAAATTCTCAAATGTTAGCAACCATCCCTTGTTCATGCACAGCAATTCCAAATAGCTTCGTACAATCTGAATAAACAACAAAGGATCATCTGAGGAAAGCTTCTAATATACAAGGCAAGTGGCTGAAAAAGAGAAAAAAGATCTGAAAGGCCAAAGACATTATCACTAATATCCTTAGAAATATAAGATATTATACCCATGAAAAATATTAAAGAAACATTTCAAGAATAAGAAAGCATTCTTGAAATTGTCACTTTTCATTTAGAAAAGCAAAAATTGAAGAGTTAGAAGATAAAGTTGAGGAAGAAAGCTGTTTTAAGAAATCTGATGGAATTCATTATATTTTTATGTATTTAATTTTATTTTATATACTGTGACCTTAAACATGTATAGTCAAATTATTACATCAATATAAGTAAACATCTGACTATGTCACCTCTATCCTTATTAGTTAGCAAAAAGAAATTTTTTAATGAACTTTCTAAGTGGGAAAATGCTGGTGATGAAGAACAATCTTATGCTCAGGATTGCCTTATACTGAGGCATACAAAGTAGAGAGGTTCCAGATAAATAGCCTAGAGGCTGAAGAAAACACCCAAAATTAGTTTCTGCACAGTAAAACAGTAGCACTTCTTGATGACTTGCAGGCACATAAATAACACCTATCAATCAGAAGTCTGGCCCTCTGCTTAAAATAACTCAGTTCAATACAGACTAGTCATGGCCAAAAAGAAACAGGTCTGAGCTATTTTCAGCTGTAGCCACAGCAAGAAGCTGAGTACATTCTATATACCCAATAGTCAAAAGCTATATATTTATTTCTAGGGCCAAAGATTAGCAGCAATCAGGCAAAACTAGTTCCCCCTGGAACTTACGACTTATGCCTCAATTTTTCAAATTCAAAGGAGATAACAGACTCTCTGCCACATATTATACTCCCCCATGAAAGAATTACAATTTCATTATCCTTTTTATGCCTTACTGCTGCCTAGAGAATAAATTCAAACTTACTTAAAGCTCTTCTCAATTTGACCTCTACCAATCTTCTAATTTCCAAATTATATGCTACATATAATTTAAAGCAGTCATTGTTCTAAGCACCTGTGCTTTTCTTCCTGTCTCCTCTATGTCGCTAAATGTAATAAAACCTTTGGATATTACATCACACTCCTACTTACCAAAATGGCTAAAATTTTGATTAAAATTTTTGATATATAACTTGATTACAGACCATTCTAATAACAAAAGGCAAATTTCAAAGCTGAAAATTTCCACTGACATATCTAAGAAAACAACCTAATTATATAAAATTCAACTCGTTATTAAAATAATATAATCATATCTAACAATTTGCTTAATATATCAATTAAATGTGACCTAATTTATCCATTCATTTAAATATAATTAAGAGCATTACATGCAATTGGGAAAACTTGTATGTAGCAGAAGAATTTTTCTCATTTATTTGTTTGTTTATGTTTTTACGCCTACAGCACCTGGTCTTCCTAGGTGGTCTCCCATCCAAATACTAACTAGGCCCGACCCTGCTTAGCTTCCAAGATCAGACAGGATCAGGCTTGTTCAGGGTAGCATGGCCGTAGACAATTTTTCTCCTTCTTATTCTACAAATTAACTAACACCTTAATTATTTGTTTTAGTAAACACTGAAAAATTGAATAATTCAAAGTTAAAGTACAGTTTATCCCAAACTGTGTGAAACACTTATTAAGTGTCTACTCTACGTGCTAGGTACAAGCTTGATCAGTAAAATCAATGTCTAAAAGTTTTACAGTCAAAGGGAGAAAAAACATAATGCACACAAAAGCATCAAATATTAGAATTCAAATCTCATACCACCCTGAACAAGCCTGATCCTGTCTGATCTTGTAAGCTAAGCAAGTCGGGGCTGCTTAGTACCTGGATGGGAGACCACCTAGGAAGACCAGGTGCTGCAGGCGTAAAACATAAAAAATAAGGGATTGTAAACTGACAGGGTCCTTGCAATCTGCGAGGTCAACCAAGGGTTGCCTCACTTTTAAAAAAAGAAAAATAAAGTAAAATAAAATAAAACGTTTCTGTGTGAAATCAGAAAGTTAGGATCCTGTCCACAATAGGCATATAATAACTTTCTCCACAATATAAACAATTTGACAAATTAAGACCTGAATTACAATTTTAAATTGAGGATCCTGAGTGGTAGAGAGGTTATTATAGGATATCTAACAGAACCAGTGGTTATTACCTTACTTACTTTAGTAAAGGTGCTATTGAAGTTATCCAGCTCTATTTTACACAGATCAATTCCCTTCCTATTATGAAACATTCAGTTTCCACTTTTCCTTTTTACCAGAATAATTTAAAATTTATACATAATTAAAAGAAAACACACATACACAAGAAAAGAATGAGACACTCTCTCAGAAAACTAAATGGTATCCTGAATTGAACCCTGGAAAAGAAAAGGGGCATTAATGGAAAAACTAGTGAAATCTGAATAAAGTCTAAAGTTTCATTAATAAGTAATATACCAATGTTTGTTTCTAAGTTTTGACAAATGTACTGCAGAAATGTAAGATGAGAACATTGGGGAAACTGAAGCTGAGTTAGGAATACATAGAAAGCTTCGTACTATCTTTGCAACTTTTCTATAAACCTAAAATTATTCCAACGAAAACAAAAAAACCTCCACTTGGGGAAAAAAAAACAATTAGAAGGAATTATATGCATAATAAAAGCATTTTAAATCTGAAAACAACAAAATAAAGCATGCATTTCAATAGTAAAAGACAAAGACTCCAGTCAATAAATAGGTAATAATGCACAGAGTTACAAAAAGGAAAGGCAATTTGTTAAAAAAAATATATTAAATTTACAAACAGAAATAAAATTAAAACAAAAAACAATTTTTTAAACATCAAATTAGCAACTTAACATTATATTATTTGTAAAAGTATGGTGAGTCTGAGAATGCCATTGCTGACTATAAGGTACATTATTATGATAATTTTTATAGAGCAATTTGACAATATATCACAAGCCAAAAAACAGGCTTAGTAATCCAACTTTTGGAGAAATAAACTTCTAAGGAAGTACTCTGGAACATAAAAAGCTTGTATACAAAATATGCATTTCTGACATTTAATTTTTACAACCAACCTATAAGACATCCACCATAGGAAAATAGTTCATTATGCCACATCCACTTAATAGGCAGTTATCAACAATGACACTCACAATTTATAATAAACCTGAGGAATTCAGATTCAGAATTGTATAACAAAGCATCATAATTTGGTAAAATAAATGAAAAAATTATGCTTGTAAAGGAGACTGGAAGAAAGCACATCCAAAACATAAAAAATAGTATCTCTGGGTAATAAGATTATGGGTACTATTTTCTCCTTTTATTATAAACGAGTTTCTTTTATAACAGGGAAACTATATGTTTAAGAAACAAAAACGGAGGAAGCATAATTTAAAATATCATGTATTTGAGTGGTCTTAATTTAGAGATAATTACCATAAAATATTTTGTACATATTGAAAATCATTAAAAATATTTAAAGATGTATGTAATCATCAGTGAACTTCCTATGAAACTTTTTGGTACTCCGCAAAAACTATCAACATGCATTTGGCTCATATTAGAAATCAGATCCTACCCTCAAATGAGTTTACAATCTAGTAGGAACCATGATTAAGTTACAGATAGCAAGGATAAAATAAAAACAAAAGAAGTTAAATATTTATTTAAACAGTAGCAAAATAGCTGAGTACTAACTCTACAATCAGATAGATCTAATTTAAATCCTGGCTCTAATTATTATGTGACGTTGGGCAAGTCTTAGCCTAAGACCAATTGCCTTTGTCTGTTATTTGGAGATAATAACAGTACCATGAATCACTGTGAGCACTAAATGAAATATTCAACCATAACACCTGGAAAAATGTCTGGCATATAGTTAGTATGTAAATGTTAGCTATTATTTTTTTAAATGATTGTTAGTGTCATTATTGACTATCAGGGTTATAGATATTGGAGGAAGGAAAGGAGATCAATAACAACAGGAATTAAGAAAGACTTTACAAAGTAAGAATTCAGTTAATACATGAAGGAAAATTAGAAATGGCTAACATTGGGCAGAGATGAAGAGCAATATTAAAAACTTTAGAGATTTGAAGAAACTGGGCATATTTTCAGAATAGTGAACTATCCAACTACAGAAGACACATATAAGCACTTCTTATGAAAGAGAAATAAACATTTTTAAAGGAAAAAATGAGTCTCAATTAGTAGCATTGTGTCATTCATCAACACAGATTTATCTTCAAAATAAAAATGTTTAGTGCAAGGTAAGGTATCTCAAACAAAACTACATAAAAATCACTTTAACAAAACAGTAACTGACACTGGAATATTTAACAACTAAAGTCTAGTCAAGAAAAACAAGTGTCTAAAACAACCAATAAACATTTAAAAAATATTCAACTGCATTGGAAGAAAAGAGGAAAGGAGGTAAAAATTAAAAAAATAAAAACTAGAAATATTTTTGTACACACTAAGAAATTATAAGTTTAAAAAAAATAAAGATGCTATTTTAGAAGGGGGTCCAAAATAAGATTTCCTTAAACATTTATGCATATATCTTTATGATTCTAATTGTTCTTTCCTGTTCATATGTATTACAACTTAATAAACTTGAAATAAAAATATATATTTTTTAAAATAATTCTAAATTAATGGAATGGCAGATTCTCTGATTCACAGAAATGCAGTTTCCAGACAACCTGTTGAGATCCATTTTTATATAACCAATTCTAATTTAGTAGAATTATATCATTTATCATCATGATGAATTTTTAAAATTATCATTTTGTAAAATAAATTATATACCATTTTCTCTTAGACTTGAGGCAAACAAGGCCTTTAGTGTAAGGCTTTATGTTTATCTGGATAGGGGTAGACTGTATTTATTGTTTAAACACATTGTTGCTCCTATTGTTCTACTTGAAGTACCAGACATATTATTAATCATTAAAAACAACAAACTATTAAGCCAAACACTATGACCTTGACATTATCAAATATTTCCAAGTAAAATTAAAATAAAACCCATTCACTAAAGCACTCATAAAACTTCAGCAAGCTCATTCTACACATATTGGCTGGAAAGCAGTATCTGGAGTCTGTTTTATGAGTCTGAAATTTATGGATTTAAATCTTAGTTCTAAACCCTATTAAGAACCTGTGTGTATGTTAAGAGGGTATTTCAGCTTTCTATACCCATGTTTCTTCCTCTGTAAAATGGGGACTATAACAGTGCCTTCCCTAATGAGGTCATTATAAAGAATAAATGACATACTGCATATAAAACATACATCACTGTATCTAATATAGCTCAGAGTAAGTGCTTGATACATAGACATCATCATTAACATAATCATCATTATGTGTTTCTATAATATATGTTTAAATATTTTAAAAGTCTCTAAGGTAATCCCAAGACAACAAAGGAGACAAAAAAAAAAAAAAAAAAAAGGTGCACAGAAGAAATTTCAGCCTCTGACACATATAGCTAGAGCAAATAGTAAACACAGTCTACTCCTATCCAGATAAACATAAAACCTTACACCAAAGGCCTCTTTAGCTCAGTTCTAATTACTCAATACATCACGTATTACAAAGCATACTAAAACACAGTTTGAAGAGACAGAGCAAGCAATACAACCAGGCTCACAGATGGCAGAGATATTGGATTTATGAGACCAGAAATTTTAAACAACTATGATGAATATGCTAAGGTCTCTAATGGAAAAAGTGGATAACATGAAAGAACAGATGGGTCATATAAGCAGAGAGATGGAAAATTTAGGCAAGAATCAAAAGGGAATACTAGAAATAAAAAAATACTGTAACAGAAATGGAAAAAAAAAGCCTTTGATGAGCTCATCAACAGACTGGACACAGCTGAGGAAAGAATCAGTGAACTTGAAGAAATGTCAGTAGAAACCTCCAAAACTGAAATGGAAATAGAATGAAAAGAATGAAAAAGAATAGAATATCCAAGAACTGTGGGACAATTACAAAAGGTGTAACAGACACGTAATGGGAATACCAGAAAGAAAAGAAAGAACCAAGAGAAATATTTGAAACAATGACCGAAAATTTCCCCAAATTAATGACAGACATCAAGTCTGATTCCAGAAGCTCAGAGAACATCAAGCAAAACAAATATTTAAAAAATTTACAACCATGCATATTGTATTCATACTGCAGAAAATCAAAAACAAAGGGAAAAATCTTAAAACCAGAGGGAAAAAACACCTTTTTACAGAGGAACAAGGATAAAAATTACATTGAACATTTCTTCAGAAATTGTGCAAGCAAGAAGAGTATGGAGCAAAATATTTGAAGTGTTGGAGGTAGGGAAGTCCTAACCTAGATTTCGGTATCCAGTTAAGTTATCCTTCAAAAGTGAAGGAGATATAAAGAATTTCTGAGACAAATAGAAGTTGAATCAATTTGTCACCAGTAGACCACCTTTGCAGAAAATGTAAAAAAAAAAAAAAATCAGAGATAGAAAATTATATAGTTTCAGAAACTCAGATCTACATAAAAAAGGCGTTAAAAAAATAAAGGCGAATTGAAATTTCTTATTTTTCTTATTCTTAATTGATCTAACAGAAAACATTTTGTTCAAAAAAAATAACAGCGACAACATATTTAATGGTTAGAGCTTACACATAAGTGAAACAAATGATAGCAGTGTTTTAAAGGACAGGAGGGAAGAACTGGGAATACTGTTATAAGGTACTTGCCTTATCCATTAAAAAGTATGTTATTCGAAGGAGGACTTGGATTAGCTGTAAATATATATTGTAACTTCAAGGCCAACCACTAAAAACAATTATTTTTAAAGAAGTAAAACTGATATGCTAGAAGACATAAAATAGAATTATATAAAATGCTCGATTAAATACAGTGAAGGTGTACCTAATGCTCTCCTTCTCTCTGCACCTGTTGTGCCGCTGATTATACTGGAAGATGCTCTGTGATATATCCCAGGATGCCGATAAACCCTAAGAGGATCATTGGATACCTAGTAGGGTTATATAAATTACGGTCTTATATGTAACTAAGTTAAAAATCAAAAGTGCTGCTACCTTGGACCCACCATCTCTACCCTTCTTCAGCAAGAAAAAGACTCAAAATGACTCAGATAGCTTCTTTTTAAAGCATAATGTGTCAGGATGTTTGAAAACATGCTGGGGTGAGAGATTTCCCCAGATCTCTCCCCTTGAAACAACAATAAGCTGAACATCTAAAACTCAACAAAAAACACTCAAACTGCACACCAGCACATCTGAGCATGGGATCTCTGCGTAACAGCTACCACAGGTCAGAATCCTAAGAGTTGGGCGGTGGACTGGGAGAAATAAAGAAACTGCCTCTTGCTGCCAGACATACCTGTAGGAGGGGGAGGGGAGGAAGGGTGGCGAGTTCCCTGAACAGCCCTACCTGGGAAAGCTGTGAGCTCCCCATAGACGGCCAGCTGTAGGGCCCAGTCATCAGGGCAGAAGGCAGAGAAGCGGGAATGCAGGAAAAATAACAGTTGATTTTTACTGGCCGTGGTTGAAAAACCCAGGCTGAGCAGCAACCCCCAACCCCCAACCCAGAGGACCCCTGCCCCCATACCCTCCGAGACCAAACACTGCCAAGTCCCAAGAGAATCTGAGCAAATGCTACCGAAACTGTTGCTAGCACTGACAGGGACTGAAACTAAGGGTAGCAAGCATAATTAAATATCTTTCAGAAAATAAAAAGTCATTTTTAAGTCTTTATATAAAGCAAGGATCCAAGAGGCTTAGATGCCACATACTGGAAACCAAAAGAAAAGTGCCATCTTTGCAGCAGGCTAAAGAGAGACCTTTATGTAATAAATCATTTTTCTGGAAAAAAAGCAGAATACATGTCCATTAATGCCCAGGTGGAGAAATAGTCCATTAAACACCATGAACAACCAAGGCGACAAGGCATCTCAGAAAGAAAGAGAAATATCTCCAGAAAATAAGCTTACAGACATAGAAATATGCAATTTAAATGAGAATTCAGGATGGTACTTCTAAAAAAAAAACTCAGTGAATTCCCAAACGAGTCATATCAACAATTTCAAGAATTGAAAAAACGACTATATAAGCAGAGCAAGGAGACTGAAACCTTCAAAAAGAACAAAATAGAACGTCTGGAGATGAAGAACACACTGTAAGAGTTAAAAAATAAAAGTGTCGACCAAACAGAATTGACCAAATGGAGGAAAGGATCGGTGATACTGAAGACAGAAATCTAAAAATAAATCAGAAGGAAGAAGATAGAAATGGAAGAATGACAAATAATGAAAAAGAAATTCAAGAACTAGCTGATACCATCAGGAGAGGAAACATTAAAATAATGGGCATTATCGAAAGTGAAGAAAAGGAGTAGGGACTATAAAAGCATTTTCAGACAGTGGACAAGAATTTTCCAAATCTAAGAAATGAGCTGGAATTGGAATTCAAGAGGTCAACAGAATACCCAATTATCTCAACCCAAAAAGGCCTTCAACAAGACACATTCTATTAAAATTATCAAAAATCAACAACAAAGAGAATTCTCAGGGCTGCCAGGAGAAGAAAACGGTAACTTATAAAGGAAAACCCATTAGATTATCCTGGGACTTCTCAGCACAAACCTTACAGCCAGAAAGGAATGGAATCAAATATTTAAACTATTAAGTGAAAGGAACTACCAGCCTAGAATAATGTATCAGCTAAGTCTCCTTTAGATATGAAGGAAAATTAAGACCTTTCCAGACATACAAAAATTGAGGGAATTCTCCACTACAAGCCTGCACTATAAGAAATACTGAAGGAGTCAGCTCACCTTAAAACAAAATGACAAAAAAAAAAATACATAATTAGAGTAAAGTGACTATCAGGCAATAGAAGCAGAGGCGTGCAACTGTTATTAAAACCAGGACATTATAAGCTTAAAATAATAATAGAATTGTTATAACGAGGTAGTAATGAACATTCAGCATACATAGGAACAAATTGAGATAACAATGACTGAAATAGGAAAAAATTCAAAGATCCAAATTCACAAAAAGGAATGGAGATAAGGCACACGTAGAAGAAGAAAATGGACAAACTATATATATAAATATCCTTTACATATTTGTAATAGTAACCACACAACCAAAGATTCAGAACTGAAGTATATAACATAAGAGAAGAAGAAACCAGAGGCAAAACCCACAAAAGCCAACCAAAATAAAGAAAAACAGAAAACACAAAGACAAAGAAAAGCAATGGAAAACACCCAGCTACCAAGAAAGCAAAAGACTAAAATGGCTATTAAAGACTTCATATTTCAATAATCACCCTAAATGTAAATGGACTGAAACTCACCAATAGAAAGGCACAGACTTGCAGAATGGATCAAAACACAAAACTCAACCATATATGCTGCCTCCAGGAAGCACATCACAGCTCCAAAGACAAGTATAGACTCAAAGATAAAAGGGTGGAAAATGATATTTCAAGCCAATAGCATCTAGAAAAAAAGCGTGAATAGCAGTTCTAATATCAGATGAAATAGACTTCGACATCAAAAAGTAAAGAAAGATACTGAGGAGGGACACTTCATAATGATAAAGGGAATCATGAACCACGAAGACATAAAAACTTATTAATATCTATGCTCCCAATCAGGAGCTTCCGAAATATGTAAAGCAAGTTTACAACAGAACTAAAGAGAAAAACAGACCAAAACACTATCGTTAGTAGGGGACCAAAAATACCCCACTGTCGGATATAGACAGATCATCCAAACAGAAAAATCAATAAAGAAATAACATCCTTAAATGACACATTAGACCAACTGGACATAATTGACATATACAGAGCTTCCATTCCAAAACAGCATGCTTATACGTTTCTTTCTCTAGTGCACATGGAACATTTTCAAGAATCAACCATACAGATAGCCTCAACAAAAATAAAATGTGGTTGAAATCATACTCAACCACATTCTTTGATCATAATGCTTTGAAACTAGAGATTAAACTGCAAAGGAAATCAGGAAGAACCTTAATTACACGGAGATTAAACAACATGCTACTACTGAAGAATAACTGGGGTCAGAAAAGAAATAAAAACAAGAGATACATAGAAACAAATTGATAATGATAGCATAACATATCAAAATTTTGGGACATAGCAAAAGCAGTCACAAGAGGAAAGTTAATATCATTATAGGCCTATCTCCAAAAGCAAGAACAAGCCTAAATAAAACAACCTAACCCTTCATCTTAAAAAAACTTAGAAAAGAAAGAGCAAATGAGGCCTAAAGGTCAGCAGAAGGAAAGAAATAATCAAAATTAGAGAAGAAATAAATAAAATTGAAAATGAATGAATGAATGAATGAATGATATGAATGAGAATAAAGCGCAGCAAGCAACAAAGAGCTGGTTCTTGAGAAGGTAAAAAAATTGACCAAACCCCTGGCTAGATTCACTAAAGAAAAAAGAGAAAGGGACACAAATAAACAAAATCAGGGGTGAAAAGGGGAAATTATGACTGACATCGCAAAAATACAAAGATCATACAAGAATACTATGAAAAAGTATTATAACACCAAATTTAATAACCTAGAAGAAATGGGATCCATTCTTGGAAAAAATACAACCCCTCCATAGGATAATCAAATAGAAGGACCAGAAAATCTAAATAGACCAATCAGCAGTTATGGAAATTGAAACAATCATCAAAACCTACCAAAAGTAAAAAGTCCAGGACCAGATGGCTTCACCAGTGAATTCTACCAAACATTCAAAAAATTTAATACCTATTCTCCTCAAACTCTTCCAAAAAATCGAAAGAGGAGGCAATACTTCCCAACATATTTTATGAGGCCAATATTACTCTGATACCAAAACCTGGTAAAGATAACACAAAAAAGAAAACTACAGACCAATATCTCTCATGAACACAGATGCAAAAATCCTAAATAAGATACTAGCAAACCAAATACAGCAACATGTTAAAAAGATTATACACCATGATCAATGAGCTTCATCCCAGAGGCACAGGGATGGTTCAACATATGCAAATTGATTAATATGATACATACATCATAAACAAATTAAAAAATAAGAATCATATGATCATATCAATAGATGCAGAAAAAGCCTTCACAAGATACAGCATCCATTTATGATCAAAACACTTTAACAAAAATCAGTACAGAAGGAAGTTACCTTAACATAATAAAGGCCATACATGACAAGCCTTCAGTCAACATTATACTTAATGGTGAAAACTGAAACCTGCCCTATAAGATCAGGAACCAAGGCAAAGCTGCCACTATGGCCACTGTTATTCAATATAACAGAGGTCCAGCGAGTACAATAGCTCGCAAGAGAAAGCTATAAAAAGCACTCTAAATAGGAAACAAAAAGTCAAACTGTCACTATTTGCAGATGACATGATTCTCTATGTAGAAAACCCTAAAGACTCCACAAGAACAATACAAGTAAACAATAAGCAAATATAGTAAAGTTTCTGGATACAAAATCAATGTTCAAAAATCCATAGAGATTCCTATACTCTAATAATGAAGTGTCAGAAAAAGGAGTGGAAAAATATAATTCCTTTTGCAATTGCACAAACAAAAAAAAAAAGATACCTAGTAATAAATTTAATGAAAACATGTTAAGACCCATATAATGAAAACTACAAGACCCTATTAAAAGAAATCAAAGAAGATACAAAAAATAGAAAGATATTCCATGTTCTTGGAAGAATCAACATAGTTAAAATGACAGAATTATTGCCTAAAGCATTATACAGATTTACCAATCCCCATCGAAATCCCATTGCCTTTTTAAAGAAATAGAACAAAAAATCATCAGATTTGTATGGAAGCACAAAAAGACTCCGAATTGCCAAAGCCATACTGAGAAAAAAAAAACAAGGTTGGAGGCTACACTCTGCCCAACTTCAAATTATACTACAAAGTGACAGTAATCCAAAACAGCATGGTATTGGCAGCAAAACGACACACGGACCAGTGGAACAGAATCAAGAGTCCAGAAGTAAAACCATAAATATGGGCACATAAGTTTCAACAAAAAAGCCAAAAACACTACAATGGAGAAAGGAAAGCCTCTTCAATGAATGTGCTGGGAAAACTGGAAAGCCACCTACAAAAGAAATGAAACAACTGTTTTCTATCACCACACACCACAATTAACTCAAAATGGATTAAGACTTGAATATAAGAACCTGAAACAATAAGATGCAAGATGAAAACACAGGAACTAAACTAAGGACCTTGGTCTTAAAGAGATATTTATATGAATTGACTTCAAAGCAAAGGAAGTAAAGCAAAATAAATGAATAGGGAGTACGTCCAAACTAAAAAGCTTCTGCTCAAAAAACAAATCGTCAACAAGGTAAAGACACAACCATCTGAATGGGAGAATATATCTGCAAGTAACACCTCCCATAAGGGCCTAATATCCAAAATATACAAAGAACTCATATGACTCAATAATAACAAAATAAACAAATGATCCAATCAAAAAATGGGCAGAAGATCTAACAGACACTTTTCCCTAGAGGACATACAGATGGCCAACAAATATTTGAAAAGATGCTCAACATCACTAGCTATTAGAGAAGGACAAATCAAAACCACAATGAGATACCATTTCACACCTGTTAGAATAGCTATAATCAACAGGACAAGTAGTAACGAATGTTAGAGAGGACATGGAAAAAAAGGAACCCTCATACACTGCTGGTGGGCCTGCAAATTGGTACAGCCACTATGGAAAAGAGTATGGAAGTTCCTTTAAAAACTAAGAATTGAACCACCATATGATCCAGCAATCCTCTACTGGGTATTTACCAAAGACTTGAAAATTCATTTCAAAAAGATATTTGCACACCAATGTTCATAGCAGCAGCATTATTCATGGTGGCCAGAACACAGAAGAAACCAAAGTGTCCTACGATAAGTGATTGGCTAAAGAAGCTGTGGTACATATATTCAATGGAATATTACTCAGCCATAAGAAGAGATGAAATACTGCCATTTGCGGCAACATGGATGGACCTCAAGATAATCATGCTAAGTGAAATAAGCCAGACAGAAAAAGTTGAAAATCACATGATATCACTTATATGTGGGATATAAACTAAAAGCAACAATAAACAGGACAAACAAACAGAGACTCATGGACATGGACTACATACTAATAGTTACCAAAGGGTGAGGGGTGAGGGAGGTAGATGGTTAAAGGGGGTCAGAGGAGGGTAAAGTGGGTAAAGGGGATCAATTATGGTAGCTGAAGGAAATTGGACTTTGGGTGATAAACCACTATAGAATATACATATGTCAAATTATAATGTACACCTAAAAATTATATAATTGTTTAACAAATGTTACTCAATAAACTTAATTTAAAAAAAATAAATAATAAAATAAATAAAATAAAACCAGTGAAGGAAAAAAAACAAACAGAGAAAGCAGAAAAAAAGGTGGAAGGTGAAAAAGAAACAAAGAATAAAAGCAAATAATAGAAAAATATCAAGTATAGTAAATTTAATCAAACAATATCATTAATTACTTTCACATCAATTGTCTAAATAAACAAATTAAAAGACAGACTATCAATAATGACTAGACACAAACAACTAATCTTAGTTACTAACTAAATGTTGTGTACAATAAATCAACTTTTAAGGTAAAGACGGATTAAAAAGTGAAGGGACAGAAGAGATAAACCATGCAAATGCTATTTTTAAAAAGCTGGAATATCTATAGTAATTTGAGAAAAAGCAGACTTTATAGCAAGAAACATTATCGGAGATAAAGAGGGTATTACATAATGATAAAGGGGTCAATTATCTAAAGACATAGCTAGCATTCCCTAATGTGCATGAGCCTAATGACAAAGTATCAAATTCATGAGACAAAACTGATAGAACTTTAAGAAATGAATGAATTCACTATTACAGCTGGAGACTACCAAACACCTCTATCAGGAATGATAGATCCAGCTAGCAAAATATCAGCAAGGACATAGTTAAAATAAACAGCTTCATCAATCAACTTGATCTACAGAATACTTCACTGAACAATAGATTACACATTCTTCCCAAGCTCAATATGTAACATTCACTAAGACAGACCACATTCTGGGCCATAAAACATATCTTAACAAATTATACAAAGTATGTCTCATTCCAACGTAATTAACTAGAAATCAATAACAGAAAGATAGCTGGAAAACCCAAAATACTTGGAGATTATACAATGTTCTTCTAAACAACACAAGGGTCAAAGGAGTCTCAAGAGAAATTTTAAAGTACTTGAACAAATGAAAATACAACTTATCAAAAGTTGGGTGACCCAGCAAAAGCAGTGATTAGAAGGAAATTTATAGCATTGAATGCATCATTAGAAAAGGAGAGAGATCTAAAAATCATAATCTAGCTTTCAAGAAACTAGAAAAGAGCAAATTAAATCCAAACTAAAAAGAAAATAATAAAAATTGGAACAGAAATCAATGAAACTGAAAACGAGAAATCAATCAAAACCAAAAGTGGGTTCTTTGACGAGATCAACAAATTGATAAATTTTTGCTAGGTTAAACAGAAAACACAAAATACTAATATCAGAAATGAAAGTGGGGCCAACACTACGAGTATGTGGACATTAAAAAGATAATAAGGAATATCATTAACAACTTTAATGCCATAAATTTGATAGCCTAGATGAATGAATTCCTTGAAAGACACAATCATACAAATCATATAATGAGAAAATAAGTAACCTGAATAGTCAGATATCTATTAAAGAAATTGAATTAATAATTAATATCTTCTAAAACAAAGTATCAGGCCTAGACGCATTTATCGGTGAATTCTACAAACATTTAAGAAAGAAATTAAACTAATTCTCTGGACAATCTCCTCCAAAAAGTGAAAGCTGAAAGAATACTAATAACTCATTCTATGGGGCCAATATTACCCTGATACCAAACAGACAAAGACAATATCAGAGAGGCAAACTACAGACTATATCTCTGATGAACACAAATGCAAATTCCTCAAGAAAATATTAGTAAATCAAATCTAACAATGCATTTTAAAAAGCCTATACACTGCAACCAAGTGGTATTTATTCCAGGCACGCAAGGCTAAGTTGACATTAGAAATCAATGTTATCCTCCATCATATTAACAACTAAAACAGAAAAATTATGACCATATCTAACAAAATCCAACAGTCATTCATGATAAAAATTTTCAGCCAACTAAGAATAGAGAGGACTTCCTCAACTTGGTAAAGAACATCTACAAAAAAAGCTACAGCTAACACCATACTTAATGGTGAGAAACTAGTGCTTTCCCACTAAGGTGGGACAAGGCAAGGATGTCTTCTGCTTGTCACACCTACTCAAATCATACTGGAAGTCCTAGCTAAGGCTAAAAAGATTACGAGTTGGGAAGAAAAAAACAAACTTTGTTTATACATGGCATGATTATCTATGTAGAAAATCCCAAAGAATCAACAAAAAAAATCCTGAAACAAATAAGCAATCACAGCAAGGTTGGAGGGTACAAGGTTAAAACACAAGTCAATTGTTTTAATGATACACCAGCAATGAATAGCTGGAATTTGAAACACATTACTATTTACATTAGCAGTAAAAAAATGATATACTTAGGTATAAATCTAAAAAACTACACACACACGTATGTGGAATAATATAAAACTTTTATGAAATAAATCAAAGATTTAAATAAATGAAAGACTCTCTGTACCTGGAATAAGATTTGATATTGCCAAGATATCGGTTCTCCCAACTTGATCTACAGGTTCAATGCAATCCCAATCAAAATCCAAGAAGTTTTTATGGATATCAACAAGCTAATTCTAAAGTTCATATGGAGAGGCAAAGGATTCCAAATAGCTAACATAATATTGAAGGAGAACAAAGTGAGAAGACTAACAATACCTAACTTAAGGACTTATTATAAAAGCAAACAGTAATCAAGACAGTGTAGTACTGGTGAAAAAATAGACAAATACAGAACAACAAATAAGAACCTAGAAATAAATCACACAAAAGATAGTCAACTTATCTATGAAGAGCAACAAAGGCAATGGGAGAGATAATCTTTTGACTATTCTGGTGAATTAACAAACTGTGCTGGAATGAATCTAGACACAGACTTTATACCTTTCACAACACCAAAAGCATTATCCACGAAAGAAAAAAAAATGCTAAGTTGGACTTCATAAAATTAAAAAACTTATGCTGTGTAAAAGACACTATTAGGAAAATGAAAAGCAAGCCACAAGTCAGGAGAAAATATTTTGCAAAACATATATCTGATAAAGGACTGATCCTAAATATACAAAGAATCTTAAAACTCAACAGAAGAAAACATAAATCTGATTTTTTAATGGGCAAGTGATTGGACATTTCACCAAAGAAGATATATAAATGGAAAATAGGCATTGAAAAGAATGCTCAAAATCACATCACTAGGAATTTGTAAATTAAAACAAGATACCACTATCACCTATTAGAACAGTGAGATCAAAGCACTAACTTATCAAATCAGATAATGGGAGCAAAAGGAACTCTCATTCACTGCTGGTGGGAAAGCAAAATGAATACAGGCATTTTTGGAAAACAGTTTAGCAGTTTCTTACAAGAATAATCATACCTTACCAAAGGATAAGAAATTTTGCTCATTGGTATTCACCAAATGAGATGAAAAACTTATATTCCACAAAACTGTACCAAATGTTTATAGCAGCTTATTCAAATTACCCAAACTTGGAAGCAACAAGATTTCTCTCAATGGATGAATAAATAAACTGTGGTATATCCATAACTGGAATGTTATTCAGCACTAGAAAGAAATTAGTTATCAAGCCACAAAAAGATATAGAAGAACTTTCAATGCATATTACTAAGTGAAAGAACCCAATCTCAAAAGGCTAAATAGTATATATTCACATTGTATGACATTTTGAAAAAGGCAAAGCCATGGAGATAATAAAAAGATCAGTGGTTGCCAGGGATTCAGGAAAAGAAAAAGAAGAATGAATAGGTGGAGTTCAGGGGATTTTTTAGGGCAGTGAAACTTCTGTATGATATTGCTATGCAGGCATCTCACTAGAAATTTGTTAAAAACCATAGGTACACAAACAAGAGGGAACCCTAATGTAAAATATAAACTAAGGGCTTTAGGTAATAATTACCAATATTGGATGAAGATGACCTCTATGAAATGATATGGCATGATCTCCAGGATATATCTTTAAGTGAAAAGCAAAGTGAAAGTACAGTAGTATTTTCCTACCTTTTTTGTAAAGATTGAAAAATAAGGGAAAAAGTACATATACCTGATCATTTGTACAAAAAGGAACAGGAAAAATATATTCAGACTCCAATGGTTCTAGAATAACTGGCTATTCACATGCAAAGAACAAAGTTGAACCCCTTTCCTTATAACATACACAAAAATTAACTCAAAATAGTCTTAGATACAACACTAACGCACAAGTAACGATAACAAATAAATTAGACTTTCATGAAATCTAAATCCTTTTGTGCATCAAAAGACACCATCAAGAAAATGAAAAGACAACTAAGAGAAAATATTTAGAAATCACATAGAACTCTTATAATGCAATGCTAAAGGTAAAAATAACCTAATTAAAATTGGAGCAAGGATCAGAATACACATTTCTCCAAAAAACTATATACAAATGGCCAATAAAACACATGAAAAGATGGTGGCATCAAGCAATTGGAGAATGCAAATCACAACTATAGTAACATACCACTTTTACCTACTAGGATGGCTAAAATAAAAAGACAATAAGGTGTGCTGGTAAGGATGTGAAGAAATTTTATGTTGTTAGTGGGAATATAAAATGATGTCACCACTCTGGAAAGGGTTTGGCAGTTCCAAAAAGTTAAAGTTATCACATGACCCAGCAGTTCTACTTCTATACTATTTTTGCACTCTTTTAAACATAATTTTTGATAAAAAGTTTAAAAAGTAAAGGAACCAAATTTTAAAGATTATTTTGTAAATCAGAGTACTCTTCAAATTAAAGCTGAACCATTAAACTCAATTTCTAAATCTACTTACTGCATGAATAAACTCAGTTTCAATTAAGTTACTTTGAGATAGAGTATTACTACATGCTCTTTTGCATTTAATGAGTTTTGGAAGGGGACAGAGAAGAATGAAAGATGTTTTGAGGGAAACTATCTGCATGTAGCAAATGAGATTTAGCATACTTTAAGGAAATAGTTGGAAGACTAGTAAGACCTAGCGGAGTGATCACTTCATACGTTATTATAAATGCCTAATCACTATGTTTGTACACTTGAAACTAATATAATATTGTATGTCACTATAAATTGAAAAATACTTATAAATTTTTGGAAGACTCATAAAACAGAATAAAGATAAATTTACAGATTAAAATGACCATACTAACAGTATCCTATAAACAAAAGGGAAATCTAGAAGGTTCATTTTAGAAGAATAGCTATGGCAGTAATATAAAGAACCGGAAAGGGCTAGGAAAGTGTTAAGGGCTATTAAAAGCCTGCACCAGAGTTCCAAGCTTTCTAGGTTTACAAGGCCCTTGATTGTGTCAGTAATTTTTTCACAGGCCACAAGACATAGCTAACCATCTGTCTATTAAGAAGTCAGGTCTAACAACTTAAGAAGGATGTATGTACCAACATTTAGCACCTGTGTTGGGTACTGCACAACTTCTCAAACCTTAGAATCAGATTGAAACTGCCTTCCTTTTTTCATGTACCATATATATTTTTCATGGCACTTGCTCTTGCTTTTGTCACAGCAAACTACCAAAAATCTGCTTTGTAAAAATACATTATTAGAAGGAGTGTAGAAGTGTAATTTTAAAAACAAACTACCTCTGTGTGGTTTTCCACAAATGCTGCTGTTTTCTTTAAAAATTTTAAGCAGCTCTTGGAACAGCCTGTGAGTTCTCTGCAGTGCCTTTCTGAGCTCCAAAAGTGCAAAGTTCGGGAACCATGGGCTTGGCAAGAGATGACGAAGGATGCACACGCAGTGGAATAGAAAAACTGGAGCGAAAATTAAAGCATACTTCAGAGAAAAAAAAATCAACATCTAGATGTTACCTAGAAGTATGACAGTGCAAATACATGAGAAGTTTCAAAACTTCTAGAAAAAAAATTATTCTATTTTTAGCTATACCCCAACAGTCCTTGCTTCTATGGAAGAGAACTAGTCTTTTTTTTTTTTTCAATGAATGAATAAAGCTGTTCTATAAGTTTATATTAATTTGACAGCTTTATATGTGGCATAAAGTACATTGCCTCACTTTTAACAACAAAACTGAACCAAAGGAAGGAAATTCAATTCAAATTTTCAAACATTTCTGGGTACCAATAGGAATTGTCATCAGGCATCTGCCAAAGCTTTAATTCAGACAGATATTTGAGAAAGAATGAATATGGTAGTTTTAAAAACCTGGCTTGAGATCTTAGCAATTGGGGAACTTCTAAAATGAGAGATTTGTGAGCACCATTCCAAGACCTACAAAATCAGGACTTTAACAGGCATGGAAATTCTTCATATTTGCAAAGTGCCCCAGCAATTCTGAATCAGCCAGTTTGAGAGGAAAGCTAAACAGCACTGTCAATAAAACTTTTCGTGATGATGGAAATGTTCCACATTTGCACTGTCCAATATGGTAGCCCCTAGCTCCATGTGGCGAGTGAGCATTTGAAATGTAGTTAACATGATGAGCAAACTGAAGTAGTTAATTTAAATTCAGATGTAAACTGCCACATGTGGTTAGTTGTTTTGTAACTGGAGCAGACAGAACTGGATGATTCATTTTAATACCATTTCTTATAAATAACTGTACCCTTCATTTAATTAGGTGATCAGAAAAGGTTTCTCTGCCATACTCTCTCAAAAAGGGTCTTTCTGAAGGGTCGATATAAACATCCAACTTAACAGTCCTGAGTCTTTTCCTAGTTGGAGACATTTTCATGCCGTACTTTTTTTTTTCCATTATAAAATCTTTTTGAATTAAGTTCTAAGAAAAGTTCTGCCAATGAATTTGGATATTTTCTTTTGCCAGAAGGAATTATGTGAGCCAGTGTGCTTCCCTTTTTGCCTCAGCTGCCAGTAAACTCAGAAACAAGTTCAGCGTTCAACGGTAACTCCTCTCTAAGTGCCTGGTAATGTGCTCTTGCTCTCAAGCCTATCTCTGTTCTATTTATATCCCTAAATTAGTCAGCATAGTGTTTATTTAATTCTTAGGCTGACAAACTCTTTTGGACATAGGCAATATATCAGCTTTTTAAAGTGATAACTTCTTTGCACTAAAGTCAATTTTGTTTATTGTTATTGAGGTATTAAGGTCATTTTGAAGTGTTTTTTTATTTTAAAAGTATTTTTTAGAATAATACCACTGGGATTAATAGCACCAAGATATATTTCTTAATGATCAAATTTACCAAAGAAAATCTTTAGCACCTGAAGATCTATTAGTAAAGCTGCCTAAAATATCACTAAAGTGAAAAATAAGACAAACACATGGACATCTTACAGTAATTTTACTGCCCCATTTTCACAAACTCAGTTCCACTACTTTTAAAAAATATGCAAAGCCTGATGAACATGAACATCCCTATTGGGCATTCAGTTCAAAATGCTTGTACAGTTTTTCCTCCAGCACACTGGGCTATTTTTATATTGTGCAATAAACTACTTCAGTGACTCTTTTGTTGAAATTTTCCACAAAATTAGAACACATCTGATGCATCAATAGCATGTTTCTATAAAAGCCTAATTTTACGTTCTCTGAGCATCTAATTGCAAAAACAATGTGGAAACTTAATTAAAAGAGGTAGAACTTGACATATCTCTTAAAGTTTCATTTTAAAAATCAACTTTTAAAATACAGAAATCAAGATTTGAAACCAAATAAGGGAATTGTACACTACCAAAAGATACAATTTGCTCAATGGGTTCATTTAAAAGACTTATGACAAGGAAAAAACATTTAAGAGAAAAACTGTCATAAATATGTCCTAAATATCATAGTCACTGTGCCTGTGTGCATGCACACACACATGTGCATACACACACACACACACACACACACACATACACACACACACTAACAAATTAATTCTACTTTGGAGGAATTTAGTTTCCTTAGCCATATTACTTAAAATAATTATTAAAAAAGAAAAAGTTATAAAACCTTATAAACTGATTTTTGCTCCAGAAGTAAAAATATGTGCTTCCTTTCCCCTAAGCCAAAGTATTATCAAAACTTAGTTCATTTCAACACTGCTTCTGCTAGCACACTCCCTGTTTACTCTCACCTCTTGTGTCACTCCAATCTTCTGAATAGTTCATCTTTCTCTAACACTCTTAAAAGTTCAGGTTATATTTTCAGTATTTCTCACTCTACCCCTTTTCTCTAGACAGCACTGTTCATTACTTATTGCTTAAATAATATAAAGATAATTATAACAATGGGTAACATTTACTGTATATCAGGCACTGTTCTAACCACTTTACATGCATTATCTAATTTGTCAAAAAAATTCTATCCTGGGAACACTGTTATTATCATCACCATTTTACAGATACGGTACTAAGAAGTTAAGTAATTTGTCCAAGGTTACACAGCCAGAAAAATACATATTTTTGAACATACACAGAGCTTTAAATGCTCCTCAAAGCTATTCTAAATTTCTTTCTATGGGTCTGGAAAGCAGGCACAACAGATTTCCCACTATTGTTTATGCAGTTAGACGGCAATAGTATAAACTAATACTTTGGAGGTTGGGCACAAGAACAGAAAAAGTACTATACTCTAGATTTCACAAACACTAGCTTCCAGTAATTCCAATGATTTAGAGCAGAGGTCTCTAAACTCTTTCTTAAAGGACCAGTACTTTAAACTCTGCAGCCATGTAGTCTGTGTAGTAACTACTCAAACTCTGCCATTTTAGCATGACAGCAACCACAGACAATATGTAAACAGGTGGACATGGTTATACTCCAATAAAAACCTATTTTACAAAAGAGGCCGCTTAGATCAGGTCAAAGTTTGCCAGCCATTTAGAGGCACACTGAGCCTCCTGTGGAGGCAAATGATATAAGCACTGCAATGTCCAATTATGGCAGAAAGGGGCTCCACTGTTTTCCTTAAATAACCCACCACAACTGGAATTTGTATAGCTGAACTTCACATGGAATAACACTTAAATCTGGATAAGTACTACATGCAACATTCTAGTTTGTTTTGTTTTTTAAAATATCAGTCCGTAAAACACTAACAAAATAACTAACAAAGTAACATATCCATTTATTATGTTACTAAAATTATATCCACCTTTGACAATTCACCACATGGAAAGACTTTGCTATTATGTTTCAAAGAATAAGGTGTTCAAGATTTACATAACTGTAACAGAATACTTTGCAAAGTAAAACCTTTCCTCCCCATCTCTCCCCTCATTCACTAAGATTTTAGCCCCTTAGTCCATGTCTTAACCAGTTCTCTTCCAAATATTCTCAGCAACTTCAAGAGCCATATAATCTGTCCCACACGTTTGCCTTTAAATTCCTTGACCACCCTCTTCTAAAAATCTTCATTTCATTTCAAAACTAATAACTGGTCATCCAACAGCTATAGTGTCTAAAGAGGAATAGGAGCACTTGGAAGTACTAAGACAACCCATTCAATATAGGAAGAAATCCTACTTAATGTATTTTTTTAAAAGAAATTAAGGTATACTCATATTTTGAATATACTCATATTATACTCATTTTATATACTCATATTTATATACTCACATTTAATATACTCATATTATCTCATATTTAATAACATGCTTATTAAAAATCTCCATACTGAAGAACAGTATGGAGTTCCTCAAAAAATTAAGAAAGATTTACCATATGACCCATAATCCCTCTTTCTGGGTATTTACCCAAAGAATTGTGAAAACATTTATCCATAAAGGTTGCACCCCAATGTTCGCTGCAGCATTATTCATGGAAACAACTAAGTGTCCTTCAATAGATGATGAGTAAAGATATGGTACATATATACAATGGAATATTCAGCCATAAGAAAAAGATAATTACTACCATTTGAGATAACATGGATTGATTTTGAGATTATTGTGCTAAGCAAAATAAGTCAGACAGAAAAAGTTTGAGAAGCAGATTTCAACTCACATGTGGGATATAAAAATGAAAGTAAAAACGAATAAGACAAAAACTCAAAGACACAGACAAAAGTTTAGTGGTTACCAGAAGGTTAAAGGGCTAAGGGGTAGATATGGGTGAAGGGGTCAATATATGAGACTCATATGGGTGAACACACTTATCAAAATACAGATGATGTATTATTGAATTGGGTACTTTGAAATCAATATAATTTTATTAACCAATGTCACACCACAATTAATTTTAAAAAGGACATTTTTTTTTACTTGAGGATGTATTTTTTTAAAAAACTGATAAGCAAATGTGATCAAAGGAAAGTGCCACCTGTATCTTGTCATTACTGTTAACTACATCTTCCAAAATCAACACCTCTCTCTGACTCCCATCTCCCATGTTTCTAGCTCATTTCATTCTAGCATACTAACCCTAATAACTATTCGACTCTTTAAAATCTCAAAATCATTATCTCCTTCACTTTTCATTGACCATCCTACCATTCATGTTTTATTTTCCTCCTTTCCATCGTTTATTCTATGGTTCCTCATTATAACCACTCATGAGTATTACCTCTTAGTTTCTTTGCCCTTCTTTCCTTAGTTATACATTCCTGACAAAATCCATTCTGGTTAAATCCCAACTCTGCCTATTCTATGCCTGCACTCCAAACACGATAGCTGAATTAAAATATGCAAACTTGCTTCTTGCATTCACTTTAAATTTATGACTACAAAGTTAGGAAGGTCCTTGGCACTACCTAGCAATTTTATGCACATTTCCCTAAAACAATTCATTCTTGTTTTGACAGTTTCATACCACCTTCTCTTCAATAACTCTTTGTCACCTTCCTCTCACTGATGACCTCCAATATTATTTTTCCTGAGAAAACAGAAGCCAATTGAAGAGAAGCATATACTTCCTCACCAAATCTAACAACTCATGATTCTCTCCCCATGCACTCTGCCTTTCCTCCTTTAACACTGAATTGTAGCTTGATTCTACTTAAGTTTGGACCTTTCCACTTGGGCACTAGAACCTGTTCCCTTTTTCTCATCAAGGACTTTTCTTCTGAAGTTACCTCCTATCACAGCACATCATCAGTTTTTCCTTCTTTGTCAGAATTTTTATTCATCATTAAAGGTGCTGCAATTCTTTCCACACAAAAGATATTACCTTGACCCTCATTTCTTCTTGTCTACTACCTACTTCTCTGCTTTGTAGCAACATTCATTAGAAAAATACCTCTACTCACTGTATCCACTTCTTTTCCTCTAACACCAATTAATCATGCTTTCATCTCCACCACTCTACTGAAAAGCATTCCTCAAGGAAGCCCACAACTCTACTCGCCAAAGCCACTGGTCATCAATACCCAACCTCTGAAAGTTTTTGACTCAGCTAGCCACACCTTTTCCTGATACATTATGCACTTGGTTCCTTGGAAAGCACACTCTCCTAATTTCCTCCTACCCTCCCTAATGCTTGTTTTCAGTTATTTTACTGGCTTTTTTCTTCTTCCCCACCTTTATGTTGAAATGTCCTAAGGCTCAGTCTTCAGTTCCTCTTAATCTACATGTCTACCACAGGAAATTGCCTTTAGCCTCATGGTTATAAACTCTATCTACATACAGTCATGTACCACATAACAATGTTTTGGTCAATGATGGACTGAGAATATGACAGCGGTCCTATTAGATTATAATGGATTTGTATTTCGTTAAGAGAAACAAAGGATATGTGGTGCAGGAGGAATATTTTTTTTTCTCTGAAGGTAGCAGTATCTGTAGGGTTTGGCAATAGATTCTCTCTCTCACACCAATTCAATTTTGAGAACCCAGACTACATTCCAATCAGTCAGCCACTGACCTGCTTCAGCACAGAGGAGCCTGTGTCCCCCAAGGGCTATATATTCAGAGGCCACTACAGCCCTCCCAGATTTAGCTTGATGGTTTTCAGAGTACACTGTTGTAAATTCTTTGTTGAGGACCTAAGATCCTGTACAAGGACACAAGCCCACAGGTGCTACCTTAGTAAGTATTAAGTGTCACTGTCACTTTAGTAAAAGCTTTTTGTGGTAGTATGGGGCCAGTCTGTCTCTGTACTTTGGAAATATTTTCAGGTTGTAATGATGTAAAGCATAGATAATTTTTATTTCTTCCATCATTTCAATGCCAAAGGGAGACCTTTGTGCCAGATAGGGTCAATGGAACCAAAAACAAATTTCCAAAGTCAAAACATTGAGTCCTCAGTTCTATACCCTCTCTCTCCATGTTAACACCCGATATTTTTTAACCACAAAGTTCCTTAATCTGACCACTACTCCAGCATGCAATAGCCAAAACCAAATTGCCATGACAATCCCCTATCCTTTGTTCATTTCTCTCTCCATCTTGATTTTCTTATTCTTATTTATCCTCTGGCCACCTTTCACTCCCTTCTGACAGTCACTATTACAGTGATCATCTACACCTTAACCAGCCAGTTTATTCTCGATATTTCAATCAATCCAGCCCACATCCCTGTTCATGGAAGGAAATAGGGGTAGGGCTTGTGGGACAGTGTTTGTAAGATCTACAGTAAGTACACAGTAATGTCCCAGGTCTTCACACTCACTTACTATTCATTAATCAACTTATACAGTGCAACCTCCAGATCTGCAAGCTGTATTCATGATAAGTACCCTATATAGATGTACTATTTTTTATCCTGTAGACCATATTTGTACTGTACCTTTCCAATATTTAGATACACAAATATTCAATTGTGTTACAATTGCTTACAATATTCAGTATGATAACATGCTATACAGGTTTATAACCTAGGATCAACAGGCTATACTGTATAGCCTTGTGTGTTGGAGGCTGTAACAGCTAGGTTTGTTTGTAAGTGCACTCTATGATGTTCGCATAGCAAAATCACCTAACTGTACATTTTTCAGAAGGTAATCACCATCGTTAAGCAAGTATGACTGTACAAGTGACTCCAGCCTCTTTCCTGAGCTCGAGACTCTTATAATTAACTACTTAATTAATATCTCCATCTGTATGTCTCAAACTTTAAGAAAAGCAAACCCAATTCTTGATTTCTCCTTCACACCAAATCTAGTCTTCCCCAAGTGTTTCCCTTCCCTGTAATTAATTATTACATTCACCTTGTTACTCAGGCCAAAAATCTAGTCATTATTGATCCATCTCTCACCTTAGATCACATTTAATACATCATTAAGTCCTGTCAACTTTACCTTAAAAAAAAAGGTATTTCCAGTTACACAGGTGTATACATATGTCAAAACGTATTGAATTGTACACTTAAAATGGATGCATTTTATTGTATGTAAAAGTGTAAGTTATAACTCAATAAAGTGTGGTGGTAGTACGTGTGTGTTACCTACATACATACAGCACCATTTCTCATCACCTGAACCACTACTGCCTCTTTGCTACCTGGACTACTGCAATAGCCTACTAAATGATATCCTTGCTTCCATTTTTACTCACACAAGTTCATATTCCAGAAAGTATCCAGAATAATCTATTATATCACTTCCCTGCTTAAACATCTCCAATGGCTTCCTATCACACTTAAAATCCAAAAGCCCTCACCATGACTTCAAGGCTGTACATGATCTAACCCCTACCTTCCCCACAGGCCCTACCTCTTTATCATTTTACCCTTTGTTCTACTGTGTTCCAAACACACTGGCCTTCCATATACTCCTGAAACAGTTTGCTTTCAATTAATTATTTTCTAAAAATGTATTTCAAAAGTAGGTTCTTTACATCAAGGCTGTTGTACCTCTATCTCACTCTATTAGATGGTCAACAGAGAAATGCTTACTTAATCTACCCAAAGAAGTAGATCTTAATACTTATTAATGTAATTTAGCCTTCATAAACTCAAGTTAATACTTGAAGTGCATTAGCATTCTTACGTCCAATTGGAAAACTAAATTGGGATCAGTTACAGAGAGCCTGGAACATCAGATTAAGGAGTTTATATTATATTTAACAGGCCAGTGTCACAAACTTAAGCATTGGAAGAGCTACTTTTTTAATTTTTCAAGTCCTGAGGTCACACAATTTGCAAAGAGGTGTGGAATAATGGGAAAAATGAAGAGTTACTTTCAGAGATATACACATACCTTTTTGTACCTCTAGAATTTTGAACCATGTGATTATACTACCTATTTTTAAAATAAATTATAATTATATCTATCTTAAAAATTTTAAAAAAAGAGAATTCTTGTATGACAGAAAAATCAGAAACAAATATATTTGTCTTTTTAAGAAAAATGTATTTTAAATACTTTTTGAATGCCATACTGAGGATTAGTTAGAATATAAAAACATATATAAAATATATTTGTATATTTAGACAACACAGACACATACACAGAAAAATATACATGCTCATACATAATGGTTCTCATCACGTGTTAAGGAAGTACTACCAGAACTGAATTCTGCAACTTAAATTATCACAACTTGCCAACTTTCAAGTAGTTCCTTAAAAACCTGAATAGCCACTGAGGACTCATACTGTGAAGACTTTACTCAGAAATCTAAAGGCCTGCAAGTGATAAAATAATAAGATAACAAATAAACTAAAAGATAAAAGAGGGCACAGTCTATTTCTCTCAAACTCATCTCCAGAGGCCAGTCTCACCACTTGCCAACAGCTGCATCAGTTAAGTGAGATTAATAATTAAATGACCCGGAGACAAGAGTAGGGAATATAAACCCTTATCTCCAAATTTGCCATAGCCTCTATCTGGCAGTCCAGGAGCAATGAGGAACAGAACCTCACAGTATACGTTCCTCCTCCCACACAAATAAAAATCATTCTGGTTTTTGTTCCTGACCTAAGTTCTAGAACCACTACACCATGAAAGAATAAGGAAATGGACTCTGTTGAACTAAGAAAACTCAGGCTGCATCAGTGAAGGCAAAGGCAAAATACTATAAACGGCAACAAAGAGAAAACAGAAATTCCAAACCCTTTAATCTATAGAATCCATCCTTCATCAAAGGCAAAGTAGTGAGAATTTGCTCATGGCCTACATATGAAGAGTGGCCTCCTTAAACCCTTCATCCTGTTATCTATCATGTCCAGGCTTATACCCTATGGTTATAACAAGAGAACATGGGAAAAGTTTCTCTTCTCCATAATCACAGAAGTAACACATTCTTCCTCGGAAAATTTATCCTGATTCCCAGTACCTTCTACCATCAACACATTATGCATAACTTTTCTGAATCCCCTGAGTTTCATCTTCATTCTCTTCAGTTTTGAATTCATGCAGAAGTCAGTGTATTCTGAATATACTTTATCCTGGAGTCATAAATGGGCATTTAGTAATGTTGAAAACCTTATTTTAAAATACCACTTCCTAAACTTTAATATGTATACTGTAGATTTTATTAAAACACAGATTTTGTTTCAGTAGGTCTAGGGCAAGGCCTGAGAGTAAGCAATTCTAACAGGTTCCCAGGTGCTGCAAATGCTCCTGCTTCTCAGAAAACACTTTTAAGTAGCAAAGTTCTAAAAAGCAATGGCACCTATGTACACAGGTTACCTCCAAAGGCACAATCCCAAGAGAATGCTAACTGTTCTTTCTTTTTATAGTTTATTCCATCTTCTCTAATTTGTAAACAGGTGTATTTTCGTATCCTCTTAATACTCACAATTTATCTTCAATGCTATTACTAACATCTTTCCTTTTATTCAATTGGCATCTCTAAAATTCCTTCCTCTCCTTTTATTCTTCCATACTCCCCAAAATAATACCTAAAATGTAAAAGTAACTGATAAAAAATGTTCTTAGTATGTGTCCAAGTCTATTTTTTCTTGTGTCCTTTAAATAGTTTCTAATTCAGCACATATACATCCAATAATTTGAGACTTCTTGGAAGGACCAAAATGAGGAACAGAAAAAGAAAAGAAAAGAAAAGAAAAGAAAAGAAAAGAAAAGAAAAGAAAAGAAAAGAAAAGAAAAGAAAAGAAAAGAAAAGAAAGAAAAGAAGAAGAAGGAAGGAAGGAAGGAAGGAAGGAAGGAAGGAAGGAAGGAAGGAAGGAAAGGAACGGAAGGAGGGAGAGAGGAAGAGGGAAGGAGGGAGGAAGAAAAGGAAAAAGGAAAAAAAGAATAAAACTGTATGATAAAAGTACAGAAATTGGGCCTAATAACTATTTAACACAGGAACCTACTACTGTAAAGTGAAGCAAAAGAAATACTAACTGAAAGTCATTACAACAAATTTTCATATATTGAAAAGATTTTAAAGTTCTATATAAGGATCCACTTATAAATAAAATTCCAGTATGTCAAACAAATATGTATTCTTTGGGCCTGTCACCTTGTTAGCTTTAAACTACATTGTTAAATGAGAGCAAAAAAAAAAAAAAAGGCAAAATATTCAGACTATATGTCTGAATATTCTAGAACATCCAACTGTTCCCAATGCTAAGGCCAGATTCTATCATAAAGATCTAATTTATTAGGTGTACCATAATGGCCATCCTTAAAAATAATCGAGCCATCTATTTGACTTTAATCAAGTTAAATTTTCATTCTTGTTTTCACCTTGAGACACATTAACAGTAACATATACTTCTCAAAGAGAAAAAGATCCAGAAATGCTGCAAACTGTGGAGAAGAAACTGATTTTGTGGGCACCTGATATGTTCTATATCCCCTAGAAAAGAGATTTTAACTTAACCATTTTAAAGGTGATGCTCCCAGTACACTGCCAAGTTAAGAAATACTTGTAATCAAGATCTCCCTCATGTATTCCCTAGTTTGGTTAGTAGTACATTCAAGTCTTCTAAGCCAGAAACTTGGGTGTCAACTTGGAACTTTCCCTCTCCCTCATCTCCATCCTTTCCAGACCTTCAATTGAAATGACCACCACTTATCCATTTTGTGTCCTAAATGTTCCTCCAATCCATTCTCTCTGACATTGCCTTAGTTTAAGCCTTTTCCCTCACCTTATCTATTGCAACAGCTACCCTCACATCACTGCCTCCAATCACCCTTTCCACTGTGATACTTACTCCATGCTGCCATTCAAGTGATTTTCCAAAATGCAAACCTAATGTCTCTTCCACTCAAAACTTTTCACTATGTCCCCATCACCCATACAATAAAGTCAATGCCACATATAAAAGCACATAACTTCCCATGATTTGAACCCTGCCTACTTCTCAAACATCATATCCCACTGTACTCCCTGCATCCTGCACTTTAAGCCCCATCATTATCAAACCACATTGCTTGAATTTCCAACATACCCCATGTTATTTGATACCTCCATGCTTTTGCATAGGCTGTTGCTTCAGTCTAGAATTTCCTTCATTTCTTCCCCCTTTGGCTTCCTGACCAACTACTATGAATCTTTCAAAACCCAGCTAAGATCCCAGGAAACTATCCCAAGACCCTACTCCCTACCCTTAAGAGTTAAATATTTCTTCCTCTGCCAACACTGTAAGTAATAATGGCATTTATTGGGCATTTACTATGTGCCTGACTGTTTCAAGCATTTTATTAAATGTATTAACTCATTTAATCTTCACAATAATTCTTCCTAAGAACTACTATCATTATAACCTTTGTGGATATGGAAACTAAACCACAGAGAATTAAATAACCTGTCCCCAAGGATATCCAACTGTTAAGTAACAGAGAGACAGACTAAAATCCTATACCATAGATATTTGTCTTATTGCATTTATCACAATGAATTTATTCACATGACTGTCATTACTCTGAACTGTGAGCTTCTTGAGGGTGGGTATTATGTCATATTCAACTCTAAAGCTACAATGTCTAGAATAAAGTAGGTTATCAGTACCTGCATTTCTTGAGTTGCATATAAAATATTCCTAAAAAGTTCCAGAAAAATCACTCAGGAACTAGTTTCTAAATAAATATCCAAATATGCTTTAAGAGTTCTAGAAAAGAGTAAGCTATCTTTTTCATGTAATGAAAAGTATGTCAAAAAGAGGTTAACACAGGCATGAGACTATATAGTAGTGGACTATGAAATGGATTTATTTTTGCAGTAATACTGCTTAATCACTGCAATAATCAAAACTCAAAGGACCATTTGCTTAAGATTAACTTTTTTCTCTCACTAAGTAAAATTTTTGCCTATCATTCAGGGCAGTGAAAAGAAAAGCCCTAAATTTACTTTGCTCAAGTGGAAAGAAGCAAATCATAGACAAGCACTACTAATTGCTAAGTCTGGCCAAGAAATGTACCCCATTTGGCAATTAAAATAAAACACAGTTGCCTGACTAAGCATATAACAACAGAATTTCTAAGGTTGTGTGGACTGGCATTCCATTATTGAAATAATGAAAAATTCTTTATCTTAAGCAAAGAAAAATGAAAAATCAAGAACAAAATAGATTATCACCACCCAATAGTACAGATTTTTAGATTAAAATGCTTTTAAAACATATACATGTTACATTAAAACAAATGCATGTTTATAATATTTTAATAACCATTCTTCATTTCCTTAAAATTGTAAAAATCAAAGTTATTGTAATAGTAATAATGAAAGACCTCAGGACCAAATTTACTGTACTTAGTGTGCTCTCAATTATAGTCCCCTGAGCCATACTGAAGTACAGTAATTAAAATCCACAGGGATGATACCAGCAGCAACAGTGCACACCACATTACTTCTTAGTGTACTCTGCCCTCAACCCAGCTTCTACACACTTGTGCGTTACAGAAAGGTAAATCTGCTGTCAGAAGAAGCAGAGTTTAAGCCACAGTGAATTTAGGCCACAGTAGAGCAAACTCTACCCCCCAGGCACATCTTACCATTTCTTGGTACACTCAACCATTAGCTCCTGGTAGGAGGCCACAAATTGGAACTTGGATGCATGTTTTCCTACACGCTGCAGTCTCTTCCAAACTGAAGCCATGATGATCAGTCAATACACTGGAGCAGTTCTGGGTTAGCAGCAATGCAGCTTTAACAAAGCAGAGGGTCCAAAGCAAAAAAGCTTTGCATGTATCTCTGTACTTTTAAGAACTCAACTACAACTTGAAATGATGTTTGGGGTCCATAAGTCTTCTCCCTGTTTCACAGGGTAAATCCCATCTTAAATGAATGGCCCAGTCAAGAACAGTGTGATATACATGACAGGATGAGTGAGAGGAGGTTCCCTTATGGAGACATCACCATTCCACCTCAGGGGCTATATGATGTGTATTCTGGAGGGCTGAAAAGCAAAACAAAGAGAAAAAATATGAGAGAAGCATGACAAATGACTAACCACCCATGTTAGATAACACTGCAACAATCCCAGTTCTCCGCATGTTTTTCAAACAATGAAACAAAACACCAACCTCAAAACCCAATAATATCAAGGATGCAAGACACCAAGGAAAAAATGACAATTCATACCGAAGACGTGGGGCAACACATCTGGTAATCAGCTTCAACAACAATCCAGAGACGCAAGTCCGGGTCCTACCTCCCCCTCCTAGCATCAGAGAAGGGCGAGCAGAGCGGGAAAGTCTAGGGATGCTGTTTAATGTCCATGGCAAGTCAAAGGGAGGAGTGGGGTATTTTAAAATAAACTTTGTTTTTCAGTCGATAATTAATAGCTTCGAGTCCTAGAATATGTGCTTGGAACAAATTAAGGAGCGGAGAGGAATGCTGTTGTTGAGTTGGAGAGGGAAATGGATGGAGAAAGAGGAGTGGAGGGAAATCTCAAGGCAGAGGGAGGGCAATGTCCCGGCTTCAGTCCCTTTGGGTTCTCCTTCACCTTCGCTGCCAACCGGAGAGAAATGGAAACTCCTGCCTGGGCGTAAAGCAATGACCAGCCCGGCAGGCGCACCGTGCGGGGGGTGCGGGTGCGGTGCCTCCCTCCCCCATCTTCAGGGAACAGTCGTCCGTCGGAGCCTCCTCTCTTCACGCACAGAGCCCAGACCCCCTGGCCCTCAGCAGAGGCAAGAGGTGCTCGCCCGCGATCCCTGTCACTAGGCTATGCCAGAAGACCCTAGCCTGGTCCCCGAACCCCGGCCCCGCCGCACATCCACTCCCGCCTCCTCCTCACACCTCTAATCCCGCTGTCGGGCAGAGTCTGGCCCGGTTCCCTCCTCAGCGCCGCTCCTTCGTCGCCGCCGCAGCAGCAGCCGCCGCCGCCGCCACCGAGTCCTCCATCCCCGCCGGAGCCACATGGAACAGCCGAGCCAGCCGCGGCGCTCCCGGGAGCCGGGGTCTGCAGCCCCTCAGGCGGACGGCGCGCCTCACGCCCGCCCCCTCCCGGACGGAGTCGCCCCGCGACTGTCCCCCACCCTACAAAACCCGGCCAGAGCCTCCGCTCAGCGCCCAGCACCCCCTACCCCGCCTTCCTCCTCCGCCACCATCATCATTACCTCCCCCGCCGCACCTCTCACACTAACTCTACCCACGGCAGCTCAACCTCCGTCCGCCCAGCCGCCATTTGGTCGGGCCCCGCACATGCCCCGCCTACCCAGGCTGGCGAGCCTTTGAGCGACGGGGGCGCCTCATTGGCCAACCCGGGTGCCCATCACAGAGGCTCCACTCCCTAGTTCTGGAGGTGTTTTTCCCCCAGCCGGAACGCAGCGCACCACAGTGTACCTTTCTTATTGAAAAAAAAAAAAAAAGTCAAATTGGAACCAAGGACGACCCCGCCCACTCATCTGATTGGCTTGGAGAGGGAAGCGATACTCCGGAGGAGTAAGGATGTTTATGGTGAACTGGAAAATGGTTGCTGAAGGTGGATGTCTGTCAACGTGCGCGCCGGGTGCCGGGCGGGGTTTCTGGCTTGAGTTTGTGGTAGCAAAACCCGAGTCTGGCTTCGCTAGCTGTGGACTGTGTGGCTGCTGTGGTTTTCTCTCCCGTTCTCTACTATCCCCACCCTAGGACCTGTGTGCGCCCTTTCCTCCGCCACTAAACAACTAGGGTGTTTGTGCCCTTTTTTCACCCGATTTCTCCTGGGGTTTTCCCCATAACAAACTGTGAAGTAGTGACCCTGCCTGTCCCCGCCTAACATTGTCAACTGGTCCTCAACAGGATTCAATGACAAAAGCTAGACGTAAAATGTTTACAGTGCAATTTCGTCTCGTTCTGATTCAACATTTCTTTGAATCTTGGGTTTCTCCTATTCGTTTGTCGGTCTTTTTGCCCTGATAGGAACCGTACACAGATTGGGGAGTGGCTGGCATATAAGAAGGGTGATTAAAAGGCAAAAAAGGATAAAATAACTTAAGAGTGTGAGAGCAGAGGTACTTAACCTTGTTAAAAGAACCAAGAACCCTTCTGAGAATATAGACACTTTCCCAAGGAGGAAAAAAAAAAATGTCTTATCATGAATTTACCTTCAATTTTAGGTGTTTCACAGACCTCTGGTGTAAAGAATGAAAAAGTACAAAGAATGAAATTTAAGGGCAATCCCAACATTTAAGGAATAAGCAAAGTGGGAAAGAGACCGAGGAGGAATGATGAGAGAAGTAGGAGCAACCTTACCAGCAAGGGGCAAATTGAAAAAAAGAGGAAGCTAACATACAAAAAGAAAAATATGATGGGTCCTGGAAACAATTAAGGGTCATTCTTAATCTTAATAAGGATGCAAAGCAAGGTGCATGGATAAAGTAGCTTCAAAGGTGTTAGGGAAGATTTTTTGAGAGACAGGACAGGAGTAATGATGGGTGAAAACTGAACACATCTGTAGACATAGCAGGAAAGAGAAGAAAGATATTGAAGAACCAAGAGAGATGGAGTGAGAGATAGAAAGCTTGAATCCAATATCTAAATCTATTTCCATTTCAATAAAGTGAACTAATGTGCATTTTACAGAAAAGGACATATATATTACTTATTTTGCTATTGTCTTAATTTTAAAATATTAAGATAACTATAATAATTATATTGATGTTATTTTGTGTACATCTTAGAGTTCTTGGATATCCTTCCTGAATGGTTTACTAAGTCACTACAACCTACAGTCATTATGCTCTCATACAATGATATATTCTACATTATTAACAGACTTTAAGTGCATGGCTTTTTTTTCTTAATGGCTAATTTATGGAAATGGTCAAACTATTTTAATCTAAGTTGACCTTCAGGAACAACCCACATGATGATCAGGAGGATTTTGCATCCTATTTATTATTGTTCTTCAGAAGTTCTCCAACTTTCTAATGTGGTCATCATGGTTTCTTTTAATACTGTGTCCTCAAAAAAAAAAAAGACTTTATGTAAAGAAATTATCTTAAAAGCAATCAGTTTTAAATATCTTTAATAGAAAATTTTTTAAAAAGAAAAGAAAAAAATGTGTGCTTGACACCCAGGGAATCTTTCTCAAGTTGTAGAAAATTTTGAGACCAACAAAGAGTTTCTCAAAAGACAGCTCTTCTTTTTAGGGGAAGTATTTTTCTTGGATGTAAACTCTTCTTTTTTATTCTAGCTGCAAAGGTAGCTAGAAAGAGACCAAGGACTTAAAAGCAGACCTTGACATTGTTCTGCTGCTGAGTTCAATTTTACAAGCTGACTCCTGGAGGCCCCATACAGCAGCTACTTATTCCCTGGTAACTCTTTTTTTCTATTTAAACAATCTTTCTGCTAACTAAATTTATTGAAGAACCTTTAATATAGACTATTTTAAGACCTTTTTGCTCAGGTAGGTGATAATTATTGAATATCAACTTGAGTAATGATCATATTAAATACTAACAATAGTTCATAAACGATACATTCTCTGTTCTGTTTTCAGAAACAAGATCTTCAGCATGCATTGCTTAATCAATCTCTCTCTCTCTCTCTCTCTCTCTATTCTTTCAAACAAAAAATCATGCCTACCTTTCTGGGATATTAAGAAGATGGAAGACGTGTATATAAAGTACCTGGCACATAGTAAACAGTCAATAAATGGTAATTGATAATGTATACTATTGTACTTGGTAGCAACACAAACAAGAAACAAACAGACCTTCAAACAATTCTTAGTTATTACGAAACATCACTACTTCAAGGACTAAAGAATCTCAAAAGAGTGCATTTACATTTTTCCTTTCCTATTAACTCAGTGATTATCAAGAGTGGAACACCAGTAATCACTGTGGACTCAGGATTTTATAATCACTAAGAATTCACTTACCCTCAATTCTCATGACCACCTTTCATGCCATATATTAGCTGAAAGCTGTTGGAATGCTACAAGTTACCTTCTTTTTAAGGCCCCTATCCCCTTGCCTACTAGTATGTACATTCTATTGACCTTCCCTCTTCTAAGGTAGAATGGCCCACTGTGGTTCTGCCCCTTTCTGATCCCCTGTTTACTCAGGTCTTGATTCATCATCTTTCTGTCCCAGGCCTAATCTGCGTATAATAAACCTGTGGGTACAAGTTACTTTAATTGTCCTGTCCATTTGACTTCGGAGTTGATCACAAAATTTTATAGACGTTTTACTTAACAGAAGCTTCGACATTTAAAATCAGTTCAGTTTGCCTTCAAATATCATCAAGCTTATAGTGAAGATAGAATACAAAGAAATAAATGGAAATTACACCCAAAAACTTTAAATCTCTGCCATAACAGTTTGGAAATGATAGAAATTATTTTCACTGAAGCAGCTTTTCTGGTCTTTCAGAAACCTCCAAAATGAAGATTCTACTCTATGAAATGCAACCATAGGCTTGAATTATTATCATTACCGGTGATAAAATTCTTATCTTTGGGTTTTACAGTTTTTGCAGTAAAAATTGTCAGAGCTTGTTATTACAGTTTAACTACTAATAGAATTTATCTGTGCCTTGGTCATAGTAATAAGATTTACTCCCAATAATAACACTGCAGTTTTTTGTATCATGTTTTCCAGTTATAATAGCAGTTATACTATATACAACAATATTACTATAATTTTTTAGCTGCTAATAAAATTATTTCTTTTAAACCCATAGCAAAAATTTTTAGCCAACAGCAATTTTTGTGTACATAAAAAAATTTGCTGTGGCAGGCTAATACTTTGAAATGTTAACCAATGGTTTTTGTAGTAGTTGTTTTTCCAGTTATTTTTTTATCCTATGGGCTTTCTCCTCTTATACCCCTACCCAAGACACCCTTCTAGCATCATATCCACTCATTGAGGCTGGTCTTTGTTCATTGCTTCAGGAAAGAAGTATAACAGCATGAAGAGAAACAGAATTTTTCCTTGGTTTTTGAGTTTCAAAATCCTAGCCCTTTAGGGAGTAATGAATCCAGTTAGAATCCTGCACTGTTCAATAGAACAACCTCTAGCCACATGTGACTATTGAACACTTGAAATGTGGCTAGTTCAAATTGAGATGTGCTGTAAGTATAAAACATACATTGATTTCAAAGACATGTAAAAAGAAGAGACTATATCTTATTAATAATTTTTATATTGACTAGCTGTGAAAATAACATTTTGTATATATTGGGTTAAATGAAAGGCATAAAATTAATTTCACTTGTTCCTTTGCTTTTTGTAATGTGGCTACTGGAAAACTTTAAATTATATGTGTGGCTCACATTATGTTCCTATTGGACAGTACTGGCATAAACAATAATAAAATTTCCTTTCACGGAGATGAAAAATGGATTTCCTAGACTAGAAAGAAGAAAAAGTTGGAAGAAAATTAAAGAGAGGCTAAATGCTAGTGGGTCCCTATGACAGGACTTACTGCACTATTCTCACTCTATTCTGACACAAGCCTTGGAAAGGGGCAACTGAGATGGCAGTATCTATCTCATCTGCGAGCTCAGAGAGAGATAACTTTCTTTTCCTTGTCAGAGCTCTGGGCAGGTGTCAAGAGCTTTAAGAAAAAGCTGGGCCCTGTATCTAGTCCAGCCAAGACTTTAGAGCAGCACAGTTCAATAGAACTCTCTGTGATGAAAGCTGCATAGTATACGTGGTTGTAGCCTCTACCCACTTAGGACTACTGGGCACTTAAAATATGGATAGTGTAAATGAGGCACTGAAGTTTTAACATTGTTTGATTTTAATTAATTTAAATTTAAATAGCGCACATGCCTGGTAGCTACCATAATGGACAGTGAAACTTTACCTGGAAGTTTCTGAAAGCCCAACACGATGATTCCCAGACACCTAAAAGGGTGTAGAGGAAGCCACTAGACCGAAAGGGGCCTTACTGATAGACCAAGATGGCCCAGCAGCAATCTGTGGGGCTGGCTGCTATTGGGGAGGGAAGCAGATTAAATGACAGCTATAAACCATCAGCCTGCTATTCTAATTGTGGATCAGCTAAATATCAGCTCTGACTCTAGAGTACTCTGGCTGTTCTGTACCATCCTCTCAATCCAACCCTTCAAATTACTGTAGATAACTTCATAATGGTAAAGTCACAGTCCACAAATGCTGTGTATACCAAGGTAAATGCAGTTACTAGAGTTATTTACACATTGCAAGTAAGTGGGCCATTACTGGGATTTTTGCAACAAAGGTTTGAGTTGGAATTAGGAGGCCTTTCTGAAAAGTCTTTGCTAAATGCAATAAGTTTATATCCTATAAAATCAATAGGTATTCTTGACTAAAGTTTATTGGTCATTTCCCATGAAATATTAAGAGGTTTTGATGAATTTATAAAGAGTAGGCTAACCTCTGTTTCTTTTTTTCTGTGTTTTCAGTAACTGGAATAAAGTTTAGGTAACCAAATACGGCATCCAGCCAGTGGTTTCCTCTGAATAATTACTGGATGACTATATTTAGTATGAACAAGATAATATATTTTAACATATTGTGAAATAATAAGGCTAGACAGGAAAGGCAAAAGAAAAATGAGTAGGAATTCACAATCTTGGAGGGCATTTAATACACCCCCTTGCTCAATGTGGTGTTAGATAAAAAGCATTTCCCGCTCAAACAGTGCCAAACACAGCAGCAAGCTGAAATCAGGTAGAACCCCACTTACCAGGACACTGGGCATGGGCCAAGTAGCCCTGTTGCAGAAGCCTGTCCCAGATGAATAGAGTTATAAAATAAACCCAATTCATGCACAGTTTGGGCAATCTGCTAGGCAAGGCCAGGTAGAAAAAAATTCCAGGGCAAGGGCAATCACATGGAAGCCAGAGAGAGCTGCCATACCATTCCAAATCCTCTCTTTCAAGTCACTCAATTAGCGACTGGGCTTACAGAGAGTAGAACATAGCCTGAGAAGCAAAGAGGACTTTGTGAAAGCTGCTAGATATTTCTTCATAGTTTGTTGCAATTTTTGGATGCTATTTTAAAATATTTCCAATAATAAATCATTGCTATCTTTCTCCAAGGAAAGAAAATCAACTGTTGAGCAAGAGTTAAGTTTGTGTGCCATAGTTCAGTCTTCTGAAGAAATCCTGACATTTCCAACATTAAAAACCATACTTTATCTCTGAAATAATGTTTGTCTATTTCAGATATTGAATATAGTAGTAAGCTACACTTGTTGAGAATTATTATCTGGCAATATCAGTGTCCCATCATTTATTTCAAAAACTTTCTGAGCCCCTTTCTCCTGATAACCAGCATACTTCAGTGTAGAAAAGGAGAGCGTTATACTTGCACCTTTTTTTTACACAACACATGCTAAAAAGATATATATTTAGAGGTCATAACTGATTATATTTTTAAAATTCACCCTTTCCTGAACAACTGAAGCAAAAACAGGAGACCTATTATTGACTGCTCAGCTTCTTTTATTCTTATAAAAACACACTCCCTAGCTACTCACAAAGCTACCTTGTGCATGACCCTTCTCTAGCTTACATCACAGTTTACAAAATAATAATTACCACAATCCTGCCATTGTCAGTGATAAACAGTAACCTGTTGAGTACTTTTTCATACATGTCACGCTGGAAATTGAAACTGCTGCACTGCATGTATGATATTAATTGCTCATCACCATTGTACGCTATGGATATTTTCAATGCCCAGGAATGATATTTGACCAAACAATTTTGCCAATAGTTTATTCTGCTCTCTCTTATTAAAATCTTATTACTTTTCAGCAGATTTTGCAAGCTTAAAGGCAACAGTGTAACTTGTACCTAGTTTTACTATAAGGAGTACAACTTTGAATGATAGTTTTATGATTTTGGTTTTCTTTGATATTTTTAAGTGAAAACCCCATTTACTAAATTAAAATTGTCTAATGAATACTAAGTAAATCTACGAGGCTCAAAGCATTGTGCTAAGTATTGGGAATACAGCACATCAAAAGACACAAAATCCCTTCCCTCATGGAGTTCACATTCCCCATCAATTAGAAACCATTATTTAGTATTTGCTGTAGAAAATCTCAGATGATGAGAGGTGACTGTTTTGTTTAACAATGACACAAAAGCTAACTGAGAAAAATGTTATAAAAGACAATGCACTGGGGACTAACATTAATAGATATCCTCACTCAGTGAAATTCAATTTTCAGGTATGTATTATTGTACTTCCAATTTGTGGCTGCTTGTGCACAGTCATGTATAGACTTGTCACAGCTCATACAGATTTACAATTTGCACTGGAGTCCTGTTCACAATTTATGTTTATTTCTTTATTTGCATTATATTTCCATTACTATTTTATCATTATTTTTATGTTTATTGAACCACTTTAGACAAATTAATCCATTTTTTTTAAATTATAGATATAAAATAATGCTATTTTAATTACAAAAATCCAAAATTAACACATGCCAAAATTGAAGTTACATTGTCTGAGACAGCAATTATAGTAAAGCACAAAGAGCACAAGATAAGGCTGAAGTTGAGAGAACTGAGTCACTGTTGCAGGTCCAAAATTGTGTCATCCTAGGAACTCACATAACTACTCTGGATGAAGGCAGTGAAAGTATATAGACTGACTCTTAAACAACATGGATTTGAAGTGCACAGGTCCACTTACATGCAGTTTTTTTTCTATAAATATGTACAGTATTATAAGTACATTTTCTCTTCCTTATAATTTTCTTAATAATATTTTTCTCTTTTCTAACGTCATTGTAAGAATACAGTGTATAATACATATAACATATAAAATATGTTTTAATTAGCTGTTTATGTTTCCAGTTAGGCTTCTAGTCAAGAGTGGGCTATTAATCAATCCTTCTTCTGGGTCTGTACCTGAAAAATTTGAAAACACTTATACGTAAAGATATATGTACCCCTATGTTCATTGTAGCATTATTTACAATAGCCAAGACATAGAAACAACCTAAGTGTCCTTTCACAGATGATTGGATAAAGAAGAAGAGAAAAATTGGGGAGTGATTGCTAATGGGTATGGGATTATTTGGGGGATGATGAAAATGCTCTAAAATTGGATACTAGTGATGGTTACACAACTTTGTAAATATACTTTAAAAAAATGCTGAATTGTATACTTAAAATTGGTCACATGAAGGATGACTTTTATGATATGTGATTTATATCTTATGAAGAGATGTTAGAAAAATAAAAGAACATAGAAACAGACAATTGACCATAGGTACTCAACAGTTATATTATTCTGCAGCCACATTTACCCAAAAGTCACAAGACAACTCAATATGCTGGAGAGCTCAAAAAAATAAAATATTCTAACGGAAATTTAAAATACAAAAGTGCCCCATACTTGGAGTTAGGAGACAAGAGTTCTAATTTTCCCTTGACTCCAACTCAAGTTAGGAGGCAAAGATTGCTAATCACTTCTGAATATCCATTCTCCTTTTCTTCTCTAGCAATAGGACCCCCAGATTTTAGCTGAGCCATTTCTACTCTGCTGAAGACATGTCAGCCAGCTAGATGTGGCTATGTGCCTAAGTTTGGCTAAGTCTTATGTGTAACTTCCAGGAAGTCTCCTTAAATGGAGAGGATGTATCTTTCATCTCCCCTGTATCCTGTTGCTGGAATATGAATGGATCTGCTAGAGCTTCACATCTATCTTGGACCATGAGGATGAGAGATGGTAAAGTGCCAAACTGGAAAGATCCTGGGTTCCTTTGTAGAACCGTTACACTTACCCTGAACTTTCTACCATCGGACTTGTTTTATATGAAACAAAAATAATCCCATAAACCATAGTTATTTGTTTTTCTGTCACATGTGAAGATACATAATCCTAACACACTGGATTTTTGATGAGGAAAGAGGAAAAGCCTTTCAGATTTGTTTGTAGGAGAGTTACTTTTTACAAAACAAGTTAAAGCCCTCTTTCTGGATGGAACAACTTTCTAAACCTGAGAGCATGCAAAGGCTCTTGATTTGATCTTCCAAAAGTTTGCCAACAATAGCAAAAATACCTAGAACTGTACAAATCTGTTTGTCATCACTACACCTGCTTCCTTTCCCTGACATTTTCATATTAGCTGACATCACTCAGAAAATTCTAAACACTGTGGGTTTCAAATTTGATTGATATGGGGGGAGAGGACAGGATCTTATTCTTATGAAATAGTTTTCCAGTGGTATTCTAATTTCTTTTTCGGCCTACTCCAATTTTCTAACCTGACTAAATCTATATGGTTAGTTAAGCATTTGCTTGAGGGGCATAAGAACACCTGCTGATAGGTGACAAAGTTTAAAAATTATGCATTCTTGGCTACTAGAGCCTTTCATGGCTTTATAACTGATTAGTATTTGTTCAAAATCTTATTAAATAAATATGTTGAATTATTCAATTCAAAAATACATGAATTCCATCATTTCTAGGTGGGCAGATGGCTTTTTTTTTTTAAGGGAGGGAGGGAGGAAGGAGGAAAAGAAGGGAGAGAGGAAGGAACCAGGTGAACTTTTTAAACTACTTCAAAGGAGGGATCCAGAGGCTCTGTTTATTAAATGCTATACTGTAGGTGACTGTTGTAACTAGACTACTTTTACAATTTCCCAGATTTTTAAAAGTTGTCATAGTACACCTACTCCTGCGCAGATCTCTTTAAAATTTCAACTATTATAGACAATATCAATGTGATTAAAAAGCAGATTTATCACAATTTATTTTAAGTTCAGAAATTTTGAAAACACCATCCATGCTAATTCTGCCATATAAGGAAATACCAAATATTAGCATACTCTAACAAATAACTGTTTTACATTTATTACAGTTAAAAATATACTGCTTTTTAAAAAATAACTGTAAATGTTTTCTGTGTTTACTTTATCATTCATCACAAAAGGCTAAAACTCACTTTAAACACAAGGACAGATACATACTCAATAAAATGGTTTTACTGTGAGAGAGTCAGAATTTAATATTAATGTAATCATAATATAACCAGAAAGTTTCAACTCGTTATTAAAATAGACACTTATAATTTAAAAAAAAAACTATTTCAATATTAACAGAGATTTTGTTTCAGGAAAATATCACAAAATAGATTCTAAACAAGTCTACTTTTGCCTTCTACTTCTGACTTTTCCTCTATTGAAGTTACATTTACTGATACTTCTTATTTTTACAGCTCACCGATGAGGCATTGAGGCTTCTGTGTTTTAACCAATAAGACTAACTTTAGTTTTACTGTTTTTAAGGGTCCTTTTTTGATTAAAAAAAAAAAAAAAAGGATCACAGACCTTGAAAGTTTTTTGAAAATTTTTAAATATTTGTACGGGCTTAGTGATTATTAAAAATAACAGACTTTATTCTAGAACTCCTGAGTATGGATAGATGAAAAGGGATGCACATATCCTTATTTGGGGTTGCATGAAAACAGCCTTCTCAACACTCATACAGTATCTTTCATTAATCAAAGTTGGAATAATCATTTTAAAACTTGCATCCAGTTCTGTATCACTCTTCTACAAAAAGAGGTATTAATACACAATTTCCAGGTCATTGAGAAAATGAAAAAGGTGATCCTATTTTGATTTGTCCATTTCAAAAGTGGTTTCCTATCTTTCTCTATGATTAAGGCTGGTGGTAGAAAAGGTGAAGTGATGAAGAAAATAAAATAATGCATCTGATACATAGAATATACTCAACAAGCACAGATTTCCTTCCTTTCTGTCCCTTCTGAGAGGAGCATATAGTATACAATTTTTTTAATTAAACTAATGAAGCACAAAGGAGGAGATGGTGTTGATCATTCATGCAATCCGAAATTACCAACTTATACACCCAATAAGAAATCACTTTCTTCATCAATTATCTCTCAAGCTAGAAATCATTTTTTAAAAATCTGCTACTAGATACATCACTGCTTCTGTAAAGGGTCAAGTTCCAATGTGAAAGAAAACTGAGGAGTCTTTTCCAGAGTCTACTTTTCTATGTGTTCCTCTCTTTTTTCAAAAGTAAGCAGATCTAAAATTCTTATTCAGTCTGTATAAATTCATTCACAAATGTATTATATTGACTCTATATAGGAATACCCAGAAAATTAGGCAAATAATAAGTGGTTACTTGAAATTCCCAAATAGCTTATACTTCTACACTGCTTACCCATATGTTGTCTGAGAACCTCAGACCTTTGCTAATACAACTGGGATTTTCTATGTCCATTTTGCACTACTAAAAGACTGCACATAGGTGAAGAGGGAGATGGGCCCAAGGCAAAATAGTTTCTGAACTTTGTTATTTCCAATCTCTGAAAGAAGAAAGATCCTCACACTCATCAACAGGATTGTTTAGGAGTTAAAGAATGTATTTAAATATTTAAAGGTTTACCTACATTTTGAAAAGTAAAAAGAGAGTGATCACAGAAAGACAATGTTTGGCCCTGAAAAGGATCTTAGAGGATATTTAATTCAGCTCCCCTCTTTAAGAATAAAGAAAAAGAGACCAAAAAATGATTTGCATCAGCTTCAGGTCAAAATAGCTAGCAGGCAAGAGGTCACAGGGAGTAGCAGAAAGAGCATAGCCTCTGTGGTTGACAGCATGGATTTGAATCCAGCTCTTCTAGTAACTATGTGAATGATTCCTCATATATAAAGTGGGAACAATAAGACCTGTGTTTCTAGAGTAGTTGTGAAGGGTAAATGATATAACTTAAGTGCCTAGAACAGCTGCTGGCACTCAGTAAGGGCTTGGCAAATGTTATCGTCAGTGCAGACACCCAAACCAGGGTCTTCTGACTCCAATTCTTGTATATGGATGGCACTGCACTATTGATACAGCTGGCCAAAAGGATTCGAATGTTTGATTAAAATATGAAATTCCAAATGAAATTAAATGAGCACAACCTCAAATGTTTAAAAAACATTTACTAATCATCGTTACAAGCAAAACCAGGTCCTTTTTAGATGAATTAATTGTTCTACTTTTCTCAGTGACTTTTAGCTGTTTTAAGATACACACAGCTCAGTACAAAGAGATGACACAAGGGACTTTTTATCTGCAATGCAGAGAGCAATATGGAGATAATTTACATCTGAACTTGCCGTTAGCTCCATATGGCATGTATTCATCATTTAGTGAGTTCAGTGCCCTATATTTAGAGCTTCAGTGATCAGGGTAGAAATTGCCTACTTATTTATGCTTGGCTGGACTGAAAATATAGGGAGAGGAAGAGGTGAAGGGAAGTGCCACTTTCTGCAAGAGTTAGCTCTGGAGTTAGCGGTCCAGGATTAATGCTGACTTGTCCAGGAATAGTAGCCTCTGTCCTAAAGAGTAGGCAAAATACAGATGACATGAGGTATATATTTGTGGGTTGCAATCATGCATGTTATTCCTAACTGTCCTACAAAGAACTTGACTGTGGTTAAATGTAGGGCTGTTTTCCTTTTGTTCAGCACAAAGCCTCACTCACACTGAGCAAGTGGGCATTTGCAGTGACATGTGATCACTTGGAGATCAGCATTAGGAGAAGTTGCTCTCAAAAGTCAAATTAACCACCCCTCCCTGGCCCTGTCTTCAGGGAGGGGGAGTGGAAAGAGAGATACCATATTCTCTTTCCCCTTTTGAGAGTAAAGTAACAAAGATATCCCCTCTCCCACTAGAAAACCAAAGAATCAGGCCCTTTATACAAGTGGAATGTTGATTGTCCTCCAATTTTTTGCTTCAAAAGATATATAAATTTTTCAAACTGGAAGAATCTGGTCTTTTATCCTTTAGTCATCCTAATGATCTCAGTGATGGGAAAGAGGGAATTCTGAAGCCTATAACCCCCTACCCCCGCCCATCCTAGAATATATTTAGCTCTAGAATTTGAACAGTGGAGAAAAATGTGCAGCCATTTATAACTTCTAGAATATTAAGAAGGATTATGAACTGTTATGGATTGAATTGTGTCCTCACCACCGCAAATCCATATATTGAAATTCTAACCCTCAGAATGTGACCTTACTCAGAATTAGGGTCATTGCAGAGGTAGCTATGATGAGATCATCAGGATGGGCCTTAATCCATTATGACTGGTGCCCTTATAAAAAAGGAAAATTTGGACACAGTCACTCAGGGAGAAACACCATGTAAGAACACAGATCGGGTGATGCATCTACAAGCCAAGGAACACCAAAGATTGCCAGCAAACCCCCGGAAGCTAGGGGAGAAGCCTGGAACAGATTCTTCCTCAAAGCCCTCAGAAGAAACCAACACTATCTATACCACAATCTTGGATTTCTAGTCTCCAGAACTGTGAGATGATAAATTTGCATTGTTTAAGCCACTTAGTTTGTGGTACTTTGTTATGGCAGTGCCAGCAAACTAATACATGAAATTAACTTCTTTCTTTCTTTTCCTTTCCCTTCTTTCTTTTTCTTTTCTCTCTCTCCTTCTCTCTCTCCTATTTCTCTTTCTCCCTCTCTCCTTCCCTTCTTCTTTCCTTCCTTTTCTTTTCTAGTGGACTTCATGGAAAAGGAGGCTAAAAGATAGGAACGTGATTTTCCTTTTTAAATCATTGTTAGACTTTAATGATTTCTGTAGCATTAAGAAATACAAATACTTGCAAAAAGGCATAGCCATATCTGATTGTGACTAAAGTTTCCAGAACCATTGCTTGGCTATTTCGCTCTACTGAGGTCTTCTCAATCCATGATATAGCATCAAGGCCACTGACACTTAACATCTGAACATCTATACACACCCACATACCCTCACAGGGTTGTTCTTTGTTTCCCAAAATGACATTACTAGATAATAAATAAGTTCCAATGTATTTCACTTGTGTCTATAAGGCCACTCTGAGAATGTGAGACCTTCTTGTGCCAAGTGTGCCTGACATCTATTCTTATACTAAAGACCATCCAGACCCCAGAACTGCCTGGTGTTCTTAGAGCTGCCACATTCTCATCCACGATGGGCCTGACACTTCTGTTCATAAAATGGCAAACTCTGGACTTCTAGATGCCTACATCTACAGCTTGAAGTATTTCCCAGCTATCCGTGATGTTACCATATTGCTTGAAGCAGTTCTAGGGAAGTGGATATCTGTCATTTTTGCCTGCCCAACATTCATTCTTCCTCCTTCCCCTAAGTTTTCCCACTTTCCATCCTCAATATTTAGGTGCTGACCTTATTTGCCCATCCCTCAGCCTCTACCACTAGTGAAAATGCACATGGCCTAACCCAAGCCAGTGAAATTCAGTTAGGGGCCTTGTGATGAAATTGCTGGGAAAGATGTGCAGTTTCTATCTGACTTGGAGTTGAAAGAACATAAGCCTGAAATTTCCAGAGGTCACCAAGTAAAGGGATTCTCCAGAGAATGAAGCCAAGATGAGAGATAGAGAGATCAAGGAGAAGAGTGGGAGTGAGAATGTTATCTTGACATTATCTGCATCCTTGGGGCCAGCCAAGATTAAACTTTCCTTATGTAAGCCAATAAATTCCCTTTGCTTAGACCATTTTGCGATGAGTTTTCTGTCATTTGCGACTGAAAGCATCTGAATATGTCCATTGTTTCTTTTGGCCTTTCTCCTGTCTTTTACTTCTTGCTTAGTGTACATAATTATTTTTGTTCTTGTGCATTAAGTTTACATGTTTAGCCCCCTCATAACTGTGTTGGGATGAGTTCCGCTTCAATGCTAATAGGGTGTTTAGTGAATATGCTGTTGCTAATCTTATTCTTCTACTTGGAGAATTTACAGTTGATGATGAAATTGTTCCCCCAGATCCAGTAATATTTTGTCCTATGAGTCAGGTAGCATAGCTGCCTTGGTCAGAAAACACCATAACTCATTATAGGCCTATGACCTAGTTAAGAACTTAAAACTGTGCTGGTAACATCTGTCAGATTCTTAAACATCAGAATGATCTTGATTTATTTCTAGACTTTGTCAATTAGTTTATCACATGCTATCTGCAAAACAGAATCCAGTGACATCCTCATTCCAAGCCGAGTATAGGATTTTCTTGGTGCAAGCTTGTATGTGGCTTTGGTTTTGTAGCTGCTATAAAAATAACTATTTATAGATGGTTTCAATGAACAACAAAAATATCCTAAAATAAAAAATAAGGCTATTAATTCAAATACACTAGAAAAGCTGCTTCTTAACTATTTCTAAGCAAAGGAGAATGACAACAATCACTAACTGGACAGTATCTACCTAACTGACAGAGAAGGATACACAGACCTCTTTATTTAGCACCTTCCATGACATATCCTACTAATAAATCAAAATATCTTAAAATTGGTGAGGCCACTCTGTTGTTGAGTTGGATTTCACTGAGGATGGAGGCATGTCCTCCACATCCTTCCTAAATCCAGGCTCTTTGTGAATGTTGAAATATCTTCAAGGTTGGGTGTCTCTGCCCGTTAAAGGAGAAATTTTGTTTATGGAAAGTATTTTCTTGTGTTCGGCCATAGCCTCTTTCCCTATAACTTTGGAACATCAAAATTTCATTTAAGCTTTGAGATCACTTAGTCCAACAACTTCATTTTGTGCCCAGTGATCTGCCTTCTGGAACAGAGTACCTAATCATCTCCTCTATAATGGCCCTTTCAGTATTTTATGACAGCATCTGTGTTCTTCCCATCACATTTTTTATTCCTCTGGGATAAATACACCCAGGTGCTCCACCCTTTCTTATCCTGGTGAAAGTTCTCTGAGATGCTATCCTAGTTTTCTACCTTCTAAATCCCCCTTCTGGTATTATATAGTCTCCCCAACATCCTACTATGATTTATTCAGAGGCTAGGTATTCCTTCCAGGTACAAAATTAATGGAAACAAAACAAAACAAAACATTTTTTCAGTATCTTACATCATTCTAGTTATTTTATGTATTTATGTAGAACTACTATTTTATGTAGTTCTCCATAATAGCGCTATCCTCTTAAGCACAAAACGATTGGTTATAAATGGTTTGCCAATGTTTCTGGAAGAACCAGATTTTCTACAAATAAATTTGTCGGACCTCAGATCAAGACTGTCAATAGCACAGAATTGTGCTTTTGGAAGGCACCTTAGTGGTTATTTAGACCACTGCCTCAGTTTAGTCATGCTATCTTACATGTATTTTTTAAAGTACTTCATACATGCTATCTTATTTGATATTCAATACCACCCTATAAAGAAAGCTAGGCAATGTGTTATTCTTCCTACTTTGCTGCTGAGGCACTGCCAGATTCGATTATAACTAGTTAGTGGCAAAATAAGACTCAAGACTCAAGACTCTGGACTTTCAGACTACTGTTTTGTTTTCTCTAGAGCCACTGTCCCTTATCACCAAATGACCTTACATTAATCCCCAGATACCACTACTGCATAAGAAGCTCTCTGAAAGGAAGTAGGTTTAGGACCCTTCACCTGTCAGCTGCTACTCAGTGGTCCATACCTGAAAGAACCCAGATCTTCTGATTACTAATGATCTCTCATTAAACTCCAAGGCTTCACTCCCATCCCTCCTGTTTTATGCACAACTGGTTCTGAATTTAGTGAACACAGTGGCAATGGTTGGAAGTAATAATAATTTTACGTACCCACCTTCCCTTTCTTCCCCTCACCCTCCACAATCCATTGATAGGAATCAGAAACTCAATTTGCTAAATGTTTCAAGAAAGGGCAAGATTAATTTTAAGTCATAAATTAATAATTGGTAATGATGAAGAAGAAAAATGTTACTCTTTATAGGATTCTCCATGTAATACCTGAGGCTTACCCCACTTCCGTTTCTCCTTTGCCTCTATATAATTTGCTTATCTTCAGATTCAATAACTTAAGAGGGAGTGTGCAGCAGGATGAGGGATGTAGATGAAGCCAGGAGGCACTCAAAAGGAGAAGGGAGGAAGTCTGCATCCTTATGGGTAGCACATTATGCTGGGCAATCTTTAAAGGAATAAATCTCTGGCTAAGACTAGAACTTTCCCACCTCAGCTTAACCCAGTGAAAAGAGTTCATAAAGAAGAAGATGCAAGGCTGGAAGCTGTTTTCTTTTAAGATTCTTCTTTGGTTGATAAAGGAAACCATAAAGAAAGACAAATACCTCAATATTTGGAGAGAAAATTTTCTTAAGACTAAAATATAGCCCAGCACTCGGCTTAGCTGTGGTTTTAGCTCCAGACCTCTAGACATTTGGCAGAGCACACTTGGTGGTGATGGTTTGGGATTTAACCTTAAAATCGAGTGGTTATATAATTTAATGATCCAAATCCCTGTGTATACTAGTGACTAATACCATTTTATTTTTTAAAATGTTTTTGTCAATATGACTTTAGACTTTGTACTAAGAATCTTTGTCTTAAGTCTTTTATTACTATTGAGAAATTTGTTTAAAAAAAAAACGGATTTAAACAATATTTTCAATAGTAAAGACGCACGAGGTTTTCTAGGATCCCTGCTTTGGATGCTAGCTACCTACAAAGGACTTTATTACAAGAAGCTGAAATTTTACGAGAGCTGGCTATGGGGGTTGGGGTGGGTGGAGGAATACATAAAATAGATGAAAAACAAAAATAATCCAGGAAATGTGAATGCTAGAGTAATTAAACTGATTATTAAAGGAAGGACAAAGGCCTAAAATTTGTTAGGTACCAATGATGTAAAATTTGCAGGGATAAGAAAAACCTCCTGACCTGATTTTAGGTTAATATCAACTTGGCTGTCTGGGGAGGTTAGAGTATCATCAAACTTTTCATACTTATTTGGATTTTATAAACAGCAGTATCAGCCAAGAGGCATCTGGGTTCCTGAATAGACTGATAAGTATGAAATTGGTGTTATAATTAAGTAATTTTTCATTATTTGGGGAGCAATGAATTTGAATTGTTGTAGGAGGCCAAATAAAAAAGGGACACCACTCTTTTTAGATTATATGATAAAATGCAAAGCATAGGCTTTGGGGTCAGAAGATGAGGCTTGGAGCCCAGGCTATACCTCACTAGCTGAGCTGCCTTAAGTGAGTCAGTTAGACTCACTAAGGCTCTGTGTTCTCTCTAATAAAATGAGAGCAAATTTAATACATACATATATGTAGGAGTCTAATAATAATGGCTAACTTGGAACTTAACTAAGCTAGTATATATAAATACAATTTATGAACTCTAAAGTGCTAGTTATTGTTTTCTAATGCTGGCCCAGATAATGAATCTAAAGGAGAAACAAAATAATACACCCTACTCTGTGATGGGAAAAAAATGGGAGTGGGTATTGCTTTTATTATATTTCTGTCTTCTTACTACATCTGGATCTTTGAAAAACTGCATTCATTTGCTATTGTGGCTTTACTCTCCAAGGTTTCTGTATTTGATGTTTCAAGGCTCTTATACTCATGTTAAGAACGGAGAAAAACAATGGTTCTCATAGGCTTGCCCATTCACAATTTAAGGGAGCAAGTTATGGAACTTGACCATAGCCCTTGGGAATTTAAATTCCACTAACTACAGGCAAGGGACCATGATTTTTTATTTTTCAGTTTTTTAATTTTTAAAAACAATGTGGTTTCTGCCTGCTCTTCTAGCAGTACAATAGCTTGGGCTTTTGTGAGTTGATAAACCACTAGAAAACAATAACAACAACAAAAATAATGGATCTCATACAATTCAGAAACTCCCACATGGACATTTCCCAACCATGGCTGGTGTTTCAGAGACACAGGCTAAGCCTCAGCTTTACTCATACCAAATAAACAGTCGCTAGTCACCCAGAGTAAATCAAATAAAGGTAATCATTGACACTACCTTTCCCACTTTTGAAATAAAAATTCTGAAAGGAATATGGCAACTCAGTTAGCAAAATGTGCTTGTGAAATAGCACGATGTCAACTCATCTCTCTCAATAGTTACTAGGCTAGAAACCAAGATGAATAACTTTTAGGCATCGGACTAAATATTATTTTACGTCTGTATCATCAATGATATCATCAATGATATATAAACCTATCTCACTATTCACTAAAGTTTACTTGAAGACAATTATCACTTTATGAAATGGATATATTCAATGATTAACAATGGTGCAAAGCTTATATTCCAGGATAGATTTAGAACTGCTTTTGAAGAGGATAGCTCTATTTTGGCCTGCTTCATTTAAGGAGATTTAAGTCCTTAATTATAGCCAGATAATTTTTTCTTGCCTGAATTCAAACCCAAAAATTCTCAGGGTAAGACAACATCTCTCCATCGGTTCCTTCTTCTAGATGGTCTTTTTGCAGTATTGAAAGGTTTTTCTTGGTAGCATTTCAAGAAACAGAAGAAAGGTCTTATTTTTTTTTTTTACCTAGGATCTTTTATTCCCATGTTCTAACTCTGCCAAAATATAAGCACATTATTGGACTGTTCTTTAAGTTTCAGGACTATTTCAATGCTTTTTCAATATCCTTAGGATACTCAGCTGTATTCTCTGGCTGAAAGTATATCAGTATATCCATGAAAAAGCAGTATCCCAGGACTTCATGTACTTTAAGGGCCATAACTTGTACATAAGAACCCTTTAAGTCATTTAATAAAAGGCATTCTGTAGAGGCAGACAAATTGCACAAAAGTTATTCTTCCCTGGCACTATAGGTCATAAATGTATAGACATCGCTATCCTACTCTAATCACACAATCCATCTCAAAAAATAGATGATGATGAAGAGAAATGAAAAATAATTTATAAATAAAAATCAGGAATAGTAACCATTGATAAAAAAAAAAAACCAACTCAATATAGCATTGATACTGACAACAAAACAATCTTCCTGAAAATTGAGGACAGTTCAACAATCTGTCCATGCATATATTGGGGAGGAAGAAACTTTCCTCTACTCTCAAGGTTCTTTTGGTTTGTCTAATAATCAAATAGATATGAGATGGATTAGCAATAGAAAATAAACAAATTTAATATAACATATGTATGGCAAGCCTGCATACATGAGAGAGTCAGAGACCCCACATGAGGTTCAGAGACAGAAAGGAAGAATGAATATATAAGACATTCTGAGCTACAGATGAAGTAAGGTGCTTTGGGGGCCTCAAACGGTTATTGCAGAATGATAGGATGATAAAACATACAGATGTTTAGTAAGTAGAAGTTTGCCCTGCTGTACAGATAGGTTAAAAAAAGTTTATCTCTAAGAATCTCTTATTATGAGCAAGGCCCCTAATTCAAGTTCTTCTAGGAAGTTAAGGAAGGGGCACAAGTTTCTCTTGAGCCCACAGCTGAAGTTGCCTTAAGCTGAAAACAATCCACATACCACTAAGGCATATATCAAGATGGCTTGTTCTAGACCCCCATATGTGTTTATATGGGAGCTTTGCAAATATTGCCAAGTGTTGCCTGGAAGCCAGGTGAATATTCAGGTAATCCCTCAGTAAACTCTAGTTATGTGCTAAAATTTTGTTTATGAATATCAAATACTTCTAACTCTTAACAATTCAGCAGTTATTAGTAAGTAGCCTTTAGACACACACACACACACACACACACACACACACACACACACACACACACACACACACACTGAAAATCTAGGGCATCAAGGGCCAATTGCTAGTAAGATCCAAAGAAGAGATGTATATTTTGGGATTATTTTGTGGATATGAGGAGGATGCATGTGTCCTACCAATTGGCTACAGTCCATACCTTAAAAATCACTGCTTAGGTGGTTGGCTTGGCTTTTTGACTCAGGTGCTCAAGACGCTGGATCACTTTTCCTGTTTCACACCTTGTATGCTAGCCAGCTCCCCAGTGCTCCCAAGCCTGAATCTTCAAATGCCCAGTCTCTCACTAAAGTCCCTCTCCAGGAAGAAAAATCAGATGATACCCACTAACTGAGCAGACTCCCAGTTATTACCTTGCAGCATCTGTGATGGCATAATGGGAGGCCTTGATTGAAACATGATGGAGGGAAGTCAGAAGACCTGGTCACAGGCCACCTCTGCCTTGGCAGCTGTTTGACAGCAGTTAAGTTACTTCACTTCTCAGCTCAGATTTCTCCTCTATGAAATGAAAATAATAATACCAACCTTATGGATTTCTTATAAAGATCAAATGAGATAATAATGTAGGTGATAAAGCATAGGAAAGTATCAATTCATTTATAAAAGTAATATATGTTATTATTGTAGAGAGGTAATATTCATGCATTACCTCTATAAATAATTGTTCTGTTTACAAAGTATAACTGATATTAGGACACTATGTATGATAAATAAGAACGACAAACGATACAGACTGTCAACAATGAAGGTCAAATGCAAGTACCTTACAGGCCCTAGAGACTATTGAGAAAGTGTGGGTTCCTGATTCCATAATCCTGGAGTATGCTATAAGAAGTACATGTCTCTCTGGTCCTGAATCGCAAGCCCTCCCTTTTCCCCCTTCATGTGGCTTGGAGAGAAGAACTTAATTCAGGGTAATTCCAAACATTAGTAATGAAGGGTTTTTTTCTCTCCATCCCACTCGAGATTAGGAGCTCCGGAGGACAACTGCTGAAGAATGCTAAGAATCCTTCCCTCCACCCAGTCAGGAATGTGTCCTGCTTGGGGCGCTTAGCAGGAATGTGAGGGCTACCAGATAAGGTCCAGAGCTCAGCGTTGAGGGCTTGTTGCACAGGAGGGAGCCCTTCCCAGAACTAGGTTCTCCTTGAGATCCCCCAGAGGCTACCCTCTGGCTGACAGAGAAGACCAGATCTGGAGTTGCAGGACTAGCCTCTGCAGACAATGACTGAAGAGACAGCTCAGTCAGACTTTTGAAACAAAGAAATAGCAGTGTGTTCAGTCTTTGTGGAAGCACTGTCTTTGGAATCAACGCAGACATGGGCTTGACTACAGGCTCTGCCACTTGCAAGTTAGCTGTGTGACTTACAGGTTAGCTACTCCGTGAGCTTGGGTTTTCCATCTATAAAATGCAAATAATAACAGTACCTAGCTCTTATGGTTGTGGGGAGGGTTGAATGAAATAACACTTCACATAGCATCTCTCCAAAAATTAGGGCTATAAAGCCTATTTTACATGACTAGATTTTAAAGTCTCAATACCCTGCATTTATTCAGTGTTACACACAGTGTGCAATGTGTTTTCATATTTGTTACATTTTTTAAATTGCATTATGCAATGTGTAAACTTGAGCACCCTAGGGATGATTTGAAGATATATTCATCTATTAGAACAAATAATAGAACATCAGCTTTGACAGTTATCCCAAGGCCTCATCTTATCTTTTGTCCAAACCCTATCCCCTTCCCAGTTTTTTCAATGAGCTTCCAGTCACAGGCAGGCTGCCCCCTACCCCGATGCCAGCATGCTGACTGTATTGAACCAGTGTTGCTGCTCTCACCCAGGTATCTATGATAGGAGCTTGGAAGAAGCTATTCTTTGAGGTCAAAGAGAAGCTCAAAGGCTTCAGGGATTCTGTGATTCTGTCAAGTAAGATGGCACTTGAGGGGCCCCTGGGGCAGCCAGACTGCCTACCTAATTCCCCTATGCCTGGGTCTCAAGAAGGCCTGCTCTAACCCCAGGCCCCTAGCAAGGTTTTCCTTGCCTGCTGCTTTGTCTGGACAGGGGTGTAGAGAAGTGGGGTGGGGGAGGGGGGGTAGGGTGGGCGTGGGAAAGAAAGGTTCTATGGAAAGTAACATCACAGGGCGATCTGATCATAAATTCTTAACTGGACAGATCATGGTGGGTAGTCACACCCCCAGGCATATAACTTTTTAGTAAAAGGTTTATCTTTGCCTTAAGCAAGCCCTGTCCATTGTTTTTGTGCATCTAGGTTAACACACCTTTGAAATAAGGGTAACCACCATCAAGAGAGCATATAACCTTCTTAACTATCCTGTAATCCAATCCCCACCTTGCTTTTTCCCACCCCCATGTAATTTTGTTTATGTTCCCTCCTTATTTTCAAATGCATAAAAGAAGCTACAAAACTTATTCTCCAGAGCATTTGAAATCTTGCTTCTTGACATACGTTGTGAATTTGGCTCAAATAAACTTATAAAAATTCTTTACAGGTTTGGACATTTCTTAGGTTGATAGTTGTTGCTGTCAGCCTTCCAGGGGGCAGAGTGGGTGAGGCAAGGCTCTGTCCATCTTAGCCCTTGCCTTGTTCAGACCAGAACCCCTGGAACAATGTGGTTCTGCAATCTGACCCTGACTCTTGGCATTCCTGAAGCCGTGGCACTGTTCCACTTTCCTGGACCCCAAATCTTGATTCCTAAGTGACATTGGATCTGTTGGGTCCTTCTATAGACTTGATCTTGGATTTTCAGTCTCCTCCAGGCACAGTGGGGATAAAGATGGCAGCTCTGACCTATTTCCTGAATTCTCTGTGAGCTTCCTGACTACTTTTTCTTTCCCAGGCTTGGTCCCCTGTAATATCAGCTATGGACTCTGGACATGGAGTCCCATGTCCAATTAGGAGCAAAATGACCTCTCTGCTGATCACCTTAATGCTTCTATACTAGTTCCTGTACAATGCTATCCATCTCTCCATGAATCTCAGAGAAATTTTGTCCTTTATTGGTGTTAAGTGTTTTCTGAGAAAAACATACAAGATCATTGCTTATATTGACCTTCCTGAGTTCCTAAGGGCATGGCTTGAGGCAAGCTGGGACCATAGCTCTCTGAGTTGACCCTAGCCTAGTGAGCAAGGGCTTATGTGAAGGGCTCAGGGTGGCATTTAGAGGAACTGCCGTGCATGAGAGTTTGAATCTGGGGCAAGAGAAGGCTTCCTGCTGGATTTAACATCCCTCTCTCCATACTCACATAACATCCTCATCTACACATCATTGACTACATTATACTGCATCTCTTTATGGGTCTTTCTTCCCTGTGAGAGTAAAAACACTGGGTGGATGCCTGTCACATGGTAGATGCTCAGTTATAGGAAATGCTGAGATAACGAGATTCAGTGGTGATATGGAGACTCAGGGCTCATCCTCAGACTCAGGATGCCAGGTTGATGGGCTGTGAAGCAGACTTGAGAGTTCAACCTAAGGTCACTCTAGGAGGCATTTGGGTCTGGCAGGTGTAGGAGGTGGGGGTCTGACTTCATGTCAAGCTTAACAAATGGTAGGCCTGAGGCAGTGATTACTAACTTTTTGCCCTAGACAAGATTGGCTCAAGGACTGAAGGAATATTGCAGTGAACAGGGTCCAGTTTGATAGTCTTGGTAAGGTAGAAGCAGAGGAAAGAAGGTAAGACTGGCTACAACCTTATAAAATCATTGACACTCTTAATAGATTGGGCTTAGACAGCAACCGCCCAGTTTGGTTTCCTTGAATGACCACAATGATAAATGCAATAGATTTACTATTTGTAGTAGTTATGTTCAAGAAAGTCACTGGGAACATTGATTAGCAAATATAAAACAATTGCTCCTAGGGAAAATGTGGGGTTAGGTCCCTATGAGCCTGCAGTCACATTTTCATCAATCAGTCATTATGTAACCTTGTTTTACATGTATTTCTGTTTAAAGACATCTTATTTCCTTCGTTAACATATACTATGGATTCATTAACATTGAACACATGGCCAACAACACTGCAACTTATGGAACAAAGCTATGCTAACACACATATTTTCTCTATAAGGTGTTCCTTGCGTTTAGGAAGATTGGAAAGAACTTCAGCACTACATTTGTGAGTCATCACCAACAAACAGCACAAAAATGTTCAAAACTCGGTACTAAACAGACCACACAAAGGATACTTGTTTACAGTATGAGAGCTGAAACAAGAAGGCAGAGCGTCCCTCAGCTGGGAATGTTCATGTCAAGTGACTCAAATTTTTCACGGTTCTGCCCATGTCCACAGATGAACACAAAAGTGCTGTGAGTATTGATTTGGGGGTTACAAGTACATAGGGAATAGGCAAATTCGCAAACATAGACTCCACAAATAGAATCCACAATTTCTTGAACATCTACTACATGGCATTGAACTAGGTGTTTTACATACATATGTATTTCCATATATGTGTCATAAAGAAGTTCATCAGCTTTTTATCCTTCAAGTGAGATGACTCAGAATTAACAATGGTAAACATACCCTTAGATCCATAGGCTATCACCATTGGAAAAAGTAGGACTTTATAACATTAATGTCAGGTAATTTTTACATCAAGCTTAAGGATGTAATAATGGGGCTGGAAAATAGTCTAGGCTTCCACTTCTCTTGGAAACTTCTAACCCAATAGTCTGTGTTCTTATAGAAAAGTAAGAATACATCACACACTCAGCAACAGGGCTGTTGACTGAGTATACGTAAAGACCCACAAGATTGTGTACTACGTTCTGAAGAGAATCTTTCTTATATGGAAACATACTTAGCAGTTAAGAGCACAGTCATTTTTCCAAGGAATATCATATGAAGCCAGAAACAGCCAAGTAAACAAATTCAAAGAGACAAACATGTCTTACAAGGCATTGACTAAGTGGGAACCTGAGAAATTAGCAAACTCCAGAACATGCAAAGTTCTGAAGCTTCTTACATGCGAAATGAAATGATGATCTCGTCCAATCATCTGTTCATCTACAATCTTTCTATCTGCTGCTTGCATTCCACTCAGGTCAGTCTGGACTCTGTTCCAAACTATATGGTGCTCATTCTTCCTCCTCATCTTTACTCGCATCACAATGTCATTCTCTTCCCAACTAAATCATTCTTGACCAACAAAGCTCAGTTCAGTACCACATCTTCCATTAACCTAACTGGACTACCTCAGACCTCTCGATTTTCCTTGTTTGTGGGAGGATATGGACCACCCAAAATCTACCTCATTGTCACTTCATCTGTAAAAAGAAAATAATAATGCATACTTCTCAAGACTTAAGCAGGAGAGCATGTGAACGTGCATAGTACATGGCAGGTCACAAGGTAGAGCCTCATCGATGTTGATAATTCTGAATCTGAATTACGTTTTTCATGTTGGCTCATATGACTTAACCTTTTAATGTCCCTCTGAGGCAAATTTTATGAAGAAAATGTTATCATTGCAAGAGACAAGACAACAGTAAGAAAGAACATGCTTTGGACAGTGATTTCTAGATTTTGAATTTTATGGACCAGTGTAAAAATTTCGGAAACTGACATTAGGCTACTTATTATTTCCAATTTGCCTAAAATCTTCCTAATAGCACTTATACTTTATATCTATCTATCTATATCTATATATAGATATAAATATGTAGATATATATAGATATAGATAGATATAGATAGATAGATATAAATATAGATATAGATATATCAAAATACACGCATTGTAAAAGCAAAAAGGTAAGGACATAAAATCAGAAGTTTTTGTTCTGAAAATGAATATATCCAGCTTCAGGAAAAACTCACCTCAGTCACACATTAACTTATCCTTTAATTCATTCATTGGCCAAATACTTATTAAGTGATATAAACCCATAATTTTTCTATGTGATGAGGTACAGCAGTAACCATGACAGGGAAGATCCCTATAACTAATGGAGCTTGCTTTTTTTTTTCTGGTATCAGAAGACAGATCTGGGAAAACTCATGACTAAACAGTAGCAATCCAGTCACTTTTGAGAGCTATGGCATGAGAGTACTTAGTCACTTATGTAAGGTCCAGTTCCTGCCCCTAATCCCTGAAGGACAGGAAGGTGTCACACTTTACAGAGATAGGAGTGTAGAGGCCGAAGAGCAAAAGCAGCTCCTCTGAGTGAGCTTCTCCTGGCTCTGGGGCAGCAAGTGCGCCTACCTAAGGACTGGACCCTTGGGCTGCTTACTCTTTGTGAGTGCAACTCCCATATAAACAGAAATCCTTCTGGAAGTTATCATTTTTGACCATAAAGGACAACATATACTTAGCCCAAAGAAACCTGAAATACAGGGCACAAGCAATTTGAAACAGTTGTCAAAGTACGGAAATAAGCCCTGAGAAAAGAGGGGTGGGGAATGAAGACCTGGCTATATTTGGGGAGTTCCTCAGTTTGTTTCTCACCAGGATAAAAGCAAATAGATGGATATTGTGAATTATGAACTTTCAAAAGTGCTATAGAAAACTTATAACGCTGTTAAACACTTGGAGCACTCAGCCAAGAAAAATAAAACATTTGTTCTTATTCTGAAATCCTGAATTAAACAAACTAAGGTTCGAGTAACAGGTGTGTTTCATTCTAGCATGCCTTAGTGAGAAATTGGAGAGAAGCCCCTGGGACTGTAATATGCTGAATTGTTAGACTGGATAGAGGGGACATTGCATGGACATGCAGTGCTTTCTTCCTTAAAGTCACAATTAAGGGAATGTAATATCTAACATAAACCATTAAAACTTGCCACAATACTTTCCATATATAACAGAGAATCTCACATGACTATTTCAGTATCCTGGCCTAAGATTTGTAAAATGAAAGAAAAATACATTCAATATTCCAGAGAAACTCCTCAGAGCTCAAATACATGTTTACTGAAAACAATATGTAAAAACTACTACACTTCCAGGGCCACCCTTCTGAGAGCTCTTTGTCCCTGCAGCATTATAGTGCAAGGAAGAAGGGAGCAGGAGGTGTGTGAGTGCCAGCTTGCTGAACACACTGGGAATAAGACAGAAAAGAAAATGATCACGAAACCATAAGCAGAAGGTTTTTCCTTGCCACGGCATTTTTGGATTAAAAATAAAAAGATTTACTAAAATTATCCACGATGTTAAGCCCTAAAGCAGAAAGCTTTAAGTGAGGCAAATGGTCTCAATGCAGAGCTGCAGACAACTTTATCAACTTCATGCTATAAACCATAGCAAGCAGATTAATTATTCCCAGATGCTGGGTTGAAGAATGCTTGCTGAACTGTTTTGCTTCTCAAACTCTTCAGTATAAACTCACAGGATTGCATTCCCTTTTTTGGCTCCCAACATGCAAGTAATTATACACTACACAGATAATGTTGGATGCACTCTCCTTTGAATACCAAGCAAGTTCTGTATTCTGTCAGCCTTTTGGAAACTATGTCCACAAACATTTTTCTCTGACAGTCTTTAGCAACAACTTGTAAACAAATTGTTTCGAGTTTATTTATTTATTTTTTAAGTTCAACAGCAAGTACAAGCCTCCTTTCCAAATTATTCTAAACTACTTAAGAGCTGGAGGGGACAAAATCCATATCAAATACAGTACAGCTCTGGTCTTGTATCAAGAACAGTTTTTCTGCAGGTCAGACACCATATTAGTAGTTTTATATTTTTTTATTCTTTGCATTTTGCCAACATATAAACAAAGAAAAAAAAGTGAATCAACTGTGAATTGAGAATACGTTTAGGATTAAACATAGATTCTCTAATTATGGCTAGAATAACGTGAGTAAAGAGTCATATTTTCCTGGGGATGGATGAATCATGGAGAGTTTGGGGTTGGGGGAGAGGTTATCTGGGCCTTCACTTCTTGGAGTAAATAAACTCAGTGGATTTGTTCTGGATCTTTATACGAGGCAAAGGTAGGGGTGTGTGTGTGTGTGTGTGTGTGTGTGTGTGTGTGAAGTGTTGTGTGTGTGTGTGTGAAGTGTGTGTGTGTGTGTGTGTGTGTGTGTGAAGTGCATGGGGGTGGGGGAGATAAGGAAAGCACAGAAAAAAACCCTCAGGAACTGTTAAAAAAAAACACACATTTTCTACAGAAGCAAAGAGAAGTCTGTAGTCTTGCCAACTGCAACAGGAATGAGAAGGGAAGTTCAAGGGAAGTTGATATCTAAAAATAAATAAATAAAAGGAAATTAAATGAGAAAACAATATTCAGGTCAGGTGGAAGCCCAGAGAAAAACGCTCATTCAGAGCTGGGCTGTCATCTGCTTTTTCTGAAGTGAGCAGCTGCTGGTTATTGAGACCAGCCCACACAGTTGGGCCCCTGCCGCCATGGTAACACTCTGGTGTCTGTGCTGGAGTGGCCAGGCACAATGGGGCCATTCCAGGGCTTAGAGCACTCTGGCTACAGATTAGGGAGGTTTTTGTGTTTTATGTGCATGGGGAAATTTTGATTCCTGGTTTTGTGGTTGGCTTTGGAAACTTTTCCAACCTGTAATAAACTCTGACCTAGGAGGAAGGTTTTCATGCAAATAGCAACATGGAAGGAAAGCATCAAGGTGTTCAATAGGGAAGTAATGTATTTCTAGTTTCTTTTAAATTCTCTCACAAAATTTCTAATAAGCTCTGGGTATTTTTACCTGTTCCCTTGTGTTGCAACTTTAAGATGTTTTTTGAATAATGCTTAGCTTGCTTTGTATATTTGTAGTTTACAATAACACATAACCCTAAAAGGAAAAACTATCATAGTCTTGCAAATTGAAAAAGTTAGCTAATAATTAATTGAAGACTTTAAAATTAAAAATATAGCCTATAGCTTATCTATTATGTATGCAGAGCCTTAATAATTGGCACATTCAAGTATTGAACTCACCATTTTGGCTTCAATAGTACTACAAGCTAACAAATCTATCTACCCTCTAAGTATAAAGAAAACAGCAATATAATAACCTTATGATGTAGCATAATAAATAATAGCATAGACTTTAGGGTCAAAGTGCCTGAGTTCATATCCTGTCATTTGTTCACTGTGTAATCTTGGGCAAGTGACTTAAACTCATTGGACTATTTCCTCATCTGTAAAATGAGTATAAAAATAGTACTTGCCAGGTAAAGACATTATAGGTCTTAAGTGGGATAACATTTGTAAAGTGCTTAGAACTGTTTGTTTAGTGTATTTGTTTTGTTAGAAAATCAATTAATTAAATTTTAAATGATCTCTTTTTAAAGATTCTGGGAAACACTGCCTTTGAAATTTAGGACAGCATCATGTATTTGTATAACTATATCTCCACTCAGGAAATGTTAGACTTATTTACGTCTATGGCTTGTAACACACTTGGAGCCATGCTTAAGGCTCCTTGACCCTGAAAAGCAGCTTGTTTCGTGAATTTAGCCAATTTGTGTCTGTGTGCTAAGAGGGTACTTCAAAAAATATATCCTGGATCTTCTGATTCATTTGGACCCTTACACATGCTTAAGTTTTTGTTAAAAGCTTAAGGCACAGTGCTTGCTAAAATGATAAAGTGTAAGGTGCCGCCCTCAGAGCAGGGAAACCCATCACTGTACTCTCTTCTCTAGCAGTAGCCAAGGAGTCTCAGGCTCCTAGGGATGGAAAACCCAGTGCCTTTCCACAGTAGGATGAGGCACATCATTTCTTTCTTTTTTTTCTTTTGATTTTTATTTATTTTTGACAAAAACTATATTTAAGGTATACAATGCGATGTTTTGATATATGTATAGTAGAATAATTACTACAGCCAAACTAATTAACATATCTGTCACCTCTTATAGTTACCTCTGTGTGTGTGTGGTGAGAACACCTGAAATCGATATTCAGCACAATGATGTAGCAAGTGTACAATACATTAACTTACAGTACACCACGCTGAATATTGAGAACTTATTCATCTTCCTAACTGAAAATTTGTGCCTCTCGATTCACAAATCTTGCCCTTCCCTTAACTCCCTAAGCTCTAGTAAACATCTATACTCTGTTACCATAAGTTCAACTTTCTTTTTAGATTCCCCTGAACATCATGGGATATTTGTCTTTCTGTGTCTGACTTATTTCACTTAGCATAATGTCCAGATTCATCCATGTTGTCACAAAGATGTGATTATCTTCTTTTTTAAGGCTGAGTAATATTCTATTACACACACACACACACACAGAGACACACACAGACACACCAAATCTTCTTTGTTCATTCATCAACAGACACTTAGGTTATTTCCATATCTTGACTATTAGGAATGACGTTGTAGTGAACATGGGGGTGCAGCTATTTCTTTGATATCCTGTCTTCATTTCCTTTGACTATATACCCAGAAATGGGATTGCTGGATCACACGGGTAGTTCTAGTTTTCATTTTCTGAGGAAACACCATACTGTTTTCCACAGTGGCTATATCAATTTATTTTCTCACCAACAGGGCACAGTGGTTCCCTTTTCTTCGTATCCTTGCCAACACTCGTCATTTGACTTTTTGATAATAGACATTCTAACAGGTGAGGTGATATCTCATTGGGGTTTTGATTCGCATTTTCCTAATGATTAGTGATGTTGAGCATCTTTTCATATATTTATTGGCCATTAGGATGTCTTCTTGGAAAAAAACGTCTATTCAAGTCTTTTGCCTATTCAAAAATTATTATTTTTTGCTATTTAGATGTGTGAGTTCCTTATATATATTTTGGACATTAATGACATGTGTCGTTTCTACCAGAGGTTGTTCAAGGGTTTTCATTTCATCCCAGAACTCTTCCACTGGTATGCAGAGCCTAAACTTATGGGATCAGATGCCCAACTTTCATGGTGTCTATCCAACTGAGGTCATGTAATTTCTAATAAAGCATGGAATCGCACTACCTTCTATACAGTGGGGCCAGCCTGAAACTGGCTTCACTGTATAACTTTATTTTCTGTTTATACCTCCTTAGCTAAGTGAGATAGGAGTATCTGTTGGTATCAATGGTTGTAAAGTGCTTTTACAGATCTTGTTGGGATATTTGAATACTTTCCACATACATATGCTATTCTACCACCCAGAGGATTTATAACAGTTTGTAATCCAGTCAATCTGAAGCTGAGAAGTTAACAGTTAGTCAATGTTTCCAAATTAAGTCACACACATTCAGTTCTAAGAAACAGGGAAGATAAATCATTCTGGGACCTCAAAGAAATAAATCAACAACTATTTCAGTTTTCAAAATGGCAAAATCTTATTTTTATATGAAGATTTTTCTTCCTTTACAATAATTCAAAGTGTAATTACATATCTGGAGAGATGGGTACACTTAAATGCTGAAAGGACCAAGACTGAAATACACAAAATTCAGCCTTTAAAATATCAAGGTCACCCTGTATTTTAACACATATCCTGTTTTCTAAGAAAACAAATGTACTATTAGATCCAGTAAAACTTTCTGTGGAAAAATTTTTGGAGGCCAGAAGCAAAACTGGAGAAAGATAGTATGCCATAGTTGATGGAAACAGAAGCTCCCACCTTGAAGAAATTCACACCAAGCTGAAGCTGCGATAGTTTGAGAAGACACAGAATTGAGCAAAATGACTTTATTATTCCAGTAGTTTTAGATGGAAATCTTTAAAAAGCTGTCTCCGTTCTCTACTTTCTACTCTAAGAATGAAAGTGGTCTTGTATAAGAATGTTGACTCTGGCATTTAGCTATACTTCAAAGAGAAGGGAAATTATGAGGTACAGGGAAAATGGCACCAGAATAACAGTCAGGAAACCTGGGCTCCAGTTTCATTTTGGTCGCTTGTCAATGTCTGACAGGCTACTTTCCCTCTCTGAGATATTAATAACCATGGTGGTGGTGGTAGCAGCAGTACTAATAGCTGCAGAAGCAGCAGTAGTAGTAGCAGCAAGAACAGCAGTAGTAGCAGTAGTAGTAACAGCAGCAATAGTAATAGTAACAGAAGCAGCAGCAATAATAGCAGTAGTAGCAACAGCAGTAGTAGAAGCAACAGTGAGAAGCACAGCCGTAGTAGCAAGCAGCTACACAGCAGAAGCAGTCTCCATTTATTGAGGGTCTACTGTCAGGCACTTGCCTAGGACCTATACAAACATTATTTTATTTAAACTCCGTGGTGACCTTCCAATGTAGGTATTATTATCCCCATTTAACTATTGAGGAAACTGAGGACCAGAGAAGTTAAGTAATTTGCTCAAGACCACTTTGTTGGTTAGCGAAAAATATGAGTTTTGAATCTAGATAGATCTTATTGTCCTCTTGGGAAGCAATGTGGTATGTAACAGTGCTTCTCAAACTTTACTGTGCTTGTGAATCATTTGCAGATCTCGTAAAACTAGAGATTCTGATGTGATTGGTCTGATGCAACACCTGAGATCCTGATTTTCTAACAAGCTCCCAGGTGATGCTGCTAGTTCTAGGGAGCACACTTTGACTAGCAAGAAGATAGTAGAAAAAAGTATGCTTTTCAGTCAGAATATGTGGCCTCAGTTTACCTAACTGTAGCACAAAGGGGTTTGATAATATGAATTTTAAGGTGCATTCCCAATATTCAGAGTATATTATGGTACTGAGAAACCAGATCACACAGGAGTGATTCTTAGCCACGTGAATTTTTAAATGGGTTTCAGATGAAATTCTGGCTGTGATTTACGTATCTTTCTGTAGCATCTCTGACAGGTAGAATCAGACACTCACACTCAAATTACATTATTGTTAAGCTTTAGGCTGAGCTAAATCTTACTGAAAGAGTTCAAAGCACTTCTTTCCATAAGCATCTTTAAAGATTATAAATGTAAAAATAGTTTCTTACGAGAAGCTTAGATGGCAGAATTTTTCTTTTAATAACAGAAATGAGAAGTCTCCAAAACCACAATGGTAGCACAATCCATAAAATTATGTTAATACCTCATCTTAAAGTCTTACAGAAATTGAGGTTTTCTGAGTTAACAAAATAGACTTCATCACAGATGGTCTGAATGATAAAAGGAACCAGCGCACTAGGGTAGCAACAACAAAAAAACACAGCTCTCAGCTGAGCATGCTGAAAGTCTTTAAGGAAGTCTTTCTCCATGTAGCTCTGCTAAGTGGTGAAGGAAAAAGTTTTGATTGGCAGGGGACTTTCAAATGTTTTAGGCAAAGCTCAGGGCCATAGGATGTGTGTTTCATGAAGAAGCCATTTCTAATTAAAATAGATGCTTTTATTAAGATAGATTTTTTTTCATCACCTGATGCCTAACACAAGACAGAAGCACCAAAGAAAGTGGTTTTTGCTCTCTTCCAAGAGCTAGCAAGTGTCCATGTCACCAAAAGAGACGTCATGAACTCCTTTTCCTGAATGCAAACAAGTTCAGCTGTAGGAGTAAGGCATAGTCTATAGACTATAGTCTATGAATCTCTGAATTAAAAAGTATTTCCCAATGGCAAGGACTGTTACATACTAGAATTGGAACCCTTTATTGAGGACTTTAGAAATCAGAAATAAATACACATTCATCTGGAATGGTAAGTATATTTGTGTATAAAGGAAACTGATCAGAGGAGATTTGATGGCATAGTGTTCATTACTGTCCTCAAGGTTGGTTCATATTTACTTAGCCAACTTTCAATTACCTATGGTAGTGATAGTCAAACTTTTTTTTTAAATTTTTTTAATTTTTTAAAATTTCCTATGAAGAATCCCAAAATGTAAAATAGATAAATATGGAGCTACTTTACTCCATTTAAAGTTTGGGAAGACAGGTTGCCCTTAGACCCTGCTATAGTCCCCATAGGTTGTGTTCCATCTATCTTTGCTGCTTAACAGACCATCCCAGAATGTAGTGGCTCAAAACAAAACTTCATTATCTCTCATAGTTCTGTGGGTTGACAAGGCTCAGCTGGGAAGTTCTTGCTTGGGGGCTCTCATGCAGTCATAGTCACAAAATCCTCTGAAGTCTCTGATGGATGTCCAAGATGATACCTTTACTCCCATGGCCAGAGCTTCAGTGCTTCTTGGCTTCTCTCTGTCTCCATGTGGCATCTCATCTTCCAGGGCCTTTCAGGTGGTTTGGAATTCTCATAGGCTGGTTTCTGTATTGTCACACTTCTCACATAGCAGGTGGATTCTAAGAGGCAAGAATAGAAACTGCCAGGCCAGTTAATGGCTAAGCCCAGAACTGGCATGACATCACTTCCACTATATACTATTGTTAAAGCTATCACAAGGCCTTTCCAGATCCAACGGAATAGAGAAATAGTGACCTTTTGATGGGAAGGTAGTAATGGCACATTGTAGAAGAGCATGTAAGGATGAGAGATATTCTTGCAGTCATCTTTGGAGAATGCCTTCTGTCACAGTTGAAAAGCACTATGGTAATAAGGATCTGAGAAGATATGGAGAATCAAAATTTATAAATAATCTTAGGGTCTTGTTTAAAATCCCTTCTTAGAGATTTTAATTGTGATTTTGCGTAAAACTGAAGATAGTAAGTTTGTTTTTATTTCTGGATCTTCTTGACTGGCAGAAATATTAATGCTACATTCTCTTGGAAAGTGCTATGAGTTACTTAAGACAAAGTGTGTAGAAAAGAAAAGCTAAGGATATTAATGGTGTCAGAATATAGCTAATCCTTCCCCTCTGTATTTTTCACATCACAGAAAGTGGGGCAGACACAATATGGCCCCAGAACACTCAGATTAGAGAGGCAGACAGAAATAGCATGTAACCCTTCCTGATATCCAATAAAGCAAGTTAGCTGGCATGTCGAAGAGCCTTTTGAAAGAAAACAAAACTTTTTTTGTAGAAAACAATTGGTAAAAACTACACTTGGAGGAATGCATAAGCAAAACTATGTATGTGCCATTAGAAATAGGGGTCCTGAAAAGAGAAGTGGAATCCCAATCTAGGATTCTAGGAGAACAAGAGGATTTCTAAAATCTCGAAGAACCAGAACAGTTTCTGGAGCCTTACTAGATAGAGCTTCCTCCACTTAGTAAGAAGGGAAATAGCAGAATCTACAATAACTGAATATTAAATACAAAATATTCTTTACTGTATTCACTTATATATGATAGAATATTTAAATATTAGAATTACCACTTCAGAATGAAGATTCAGCTGTTCTCAACAAATCTATTGGTTGCCTTCACAAATTCCAAAATTTATGAACACTTTCAAGTGTCAGTTATTCAGTACCTGAGTTGAATGCACATGAGTTGAGTATTATGGTCAAAATTCTTGTGTCCAGGATGGGCAAAATCTTTCACAATTTTTCCTTTTCAAGGTTTATGTTCAGACATTGTGCCACACATTGCATTAACATCTCCACAAGGACAATGGAAAAGGAGTCCAGAATAGTCTGACACTCGGTTTGGGCTCTATGAATTACCCACTCTTGTCCCAGCTGGAGGAACTAGCTTGTACATATCTGAAGACCAAGTATGGATTAGGAATGCAGGTTCAGTATATTTTATTACCTAGGGGAACTATCTCCTAGAAATTACTCAATTTGTTATTGGCAAAGTCTCCTATTGCCAGGGCAGAATTTTCGGAGAATGAGTCTCAAAGAGATAAAGTCTAGTCAGTCTTGATGAGATTATATTACGAAGTTGAATTTATTCTAAGCTTTTAAAAAACAATTCTGAAGGGCATGAAATATCATGTAAATTTGTGTGTGTGTGTGTGTGTGTGTGTGTGTGTGTGTGTGTGCATGTGTGTGTAGGGAGCTGTTGGTGGTAAGGGGTTGGTGAGGAGGGACTCAGTGGCCCCTGAGAGAAGGAAGAAAACTATTGAGCTCTGAAAAATAATCCCAATCTGTACTTTTTAAAATTACTGGTTTGTAGGAGTTTTACACATAAAACTGAATTTTGAATTTGATAGTAGTATTCAGCAATCAGTTTATTGGTCAGTCTTCTGCCTCCCCTCCAGTTTTTCTCACTAAACTCCACTTACCAACCCCCCACTCCACACTGAAGGTATGTGAAATGACATTCACTTTTTAAAATATGCCATATTCTTTCACACCTCCCATGTCGCTGTGCCTTGAGTGTCCTTATTTTGTTTGATCACTAGGCAAACACCTACTACTCATCTTTTAAGAGTCAACTCAAATATCACCTCCATATGAAGCCTTTCCTCACCCTGAACCTTATCTCTACCTCTGCCAGGGGCAACTGACCATTTCATCTTTGGTAATCCCTATTAATTTGAGTGTATTTCTATAGTAAAGTTATATACTTTATTGCTTCTCTTTATTTTAATGTCTATCTATTTCCTCTGATAAAAAGGTAAGCATTCTAAGGGCAGCTTCATGGGTCCTTTTAGAACCTCAGACCTCAGCTTTTCATTCAGTTGTGCAAAAGCTCTCAGCTCCTTCCAATAAATTCCACATTCATGCTCAAGTGAGCAAAAGTTCATTTTTATTCCATAGAGACAGAACCCTAGCAGTTACAGAAATATACTGAAACTGACCAATTGTCTGAGTGAAAGGGACTCAGGAAACTTAGAGCACAGAGAAAGGACACCCAAAGAGTAAGATACTGGCAGTATTTGTCCAGCACTCTTTAGGGGGAGTGTACCAACTCTGAGAACTTATACAAGGCTGGTTATTAGGAAGGTATTCTCTATTGTGGGTCAAGGGTAATTCTTTAGGCCTCGTCACAGCCTGGAGGATATTCGTAAGACAACCCTCTACCATTTCCTCTGATTTCATGCTTGCTGACCAACCTCATAATCACAAATTCAATTCAAAGGATATTATTAGATCAGGAAGGAACTATAACATCTGTAAGTGAATAACATTATACAGACAGCCCGAATCAGTTGTCTCAGTCTAATGAAGGATAGAGCCCTAACAAAACTGAGTTTCTGAACCTGCAATACTAAGACTGACCTGAGGTGACCTTACCAAGGGTGGTGCTGCCCTTTTAAGGCTTAGCAGGGATTCTACTGTTTCTCCAGATTATACTCTTCTTCCCTACCACACCTCATTTTACTGCAATACTCAATAACACACTAATGGTGGGTAAACTCCAAGGTACACATTCTTTACTACATCTAGGTTTAGATGGTAAACAAAACCTAATTAATTCTAACCTTAGGCTATAATTAGAAAGGTAAGTGAGACAGGCTTAGTTTTACCTCTGTATGATAAAAGGGTTTTGTTAAGAAAAATTGATAATGTGAAGCAACAATTCTCTCTTTCTTTCCGTGACATATAAAAATGGTGTTGGCATGAACAGCACAGTCCCATGTGCGCCTCTTGGCTTCATTTCTGCAACCTACCTGTTTTCTTTCAAGAAAGCATATTGAAATGCAAATGCATGGCCATAATATTATTGGGATAACCTTAAATCTTCTTTGGTTTATTTTAAAGTCAATCATTTGCAAACTTTGGTACTTTTACTAGAATTAGTGTTAGGTTGTTTGCTGATGTAAATATTGAAGGGGGAAGGTTTAAGCTAATTATTAAGTAAATTGTTTATTAAAAAAATTTCTAGTGTTTGTAGAATTAACATGCTAATTTCTCTCTTTTGTCTGTCCTAGCAGAAGGGACAGAAGACACAATTTGGTAGTGCTGAGAGTTTGAATTGAAATAACTGTCTATGCTAGAAAGCAAAAACTCATTTCTATTACCTAGAAGTTGTTTTTCTTATATCATCTTACAAATTCAGGCTGCCATTCTCAATCAAGTTAAATACATAAGATTTTACTGAATATTAAAAATTTTGGGAAGACTCAAGCCATTTTTCATTCTAAGATTTGAAGAGGCTCAGAACAGACCTCCCCAAGATGTACCACCTTTGCATGTAAATTATTTTGAGCTAAAGGCTGTTGAGACTTTATGGGCTCATGAGAAACTTACTTCTCCCTTAAAGAATTTAAATTGGTGATAATGAGTTATCACCAGAAATAATTTTGTGACCTATCGATAGGGAAAGGCAAACTTCTAATGAACATCTGCTCTTCTTATTGCCCTACAAATGACCTTCCTCCCCTCTGAAGCCCCGAGGAGTTACCTCATCCTTAGTTTAGAATATCATACATACTTCATTTTCCCTTTCTGTCTATGAACCTCTCATGTATGTGGGATTCCCATATATATGTAATTAAATTTGGTTATTTTCTCTTGTTAGTCTGTCTCACACAGATTTAATTACCTAGATTTAAAAACTTAGAAGGGGGAACAAAAGTTTCATCCTCTCCCACAGATTGTTGATTGACAGTGCTTAATCTCAGGCTGCAAGTTACCTTCTTTAGGCCACTTGAGGATTTACTTGATCTGCAATTTTTGCCTCTAGAATGATAGATCTGTGTAGCAGAAGCAGGTGATACTTAATGAAATATTGTTCATATCAATGTCACATAGAATACATGTGAGTTAGCCTCCAAAGTTTGGAGTGATACACTATGCTGTTTATACCTTGTCTTGATGGTTTTGATATAACAGGGTCTTTTTAAAAAACTTAGCTGTGAGCCTGCATCCTACATGCATGGAATTGTCTAGGAATAGAGCGATGAATTAAAGATGGCATAGCTCACTTGGCTTAACATTTCCTATTTTTCAGGGGTTTGTTTTGCAACTTTAATATTATTAATCTACACAACCTTTTGCTTTTCATTCAGAATTTATATCAGAATCAAGCTAATAAATTAAAGATGAGTTAGTTCATTGTTAGGTGGTTTAACATAGACCTAGAATGTTAATCCTGATGTGCTTGTTACTAGGGTTTTAAATTTTTATTTTTTTTTTCTGCCTTGTAGCTGTGGTTAGGCAGCAGCAATAAATCAGAACAAAGGAATGAAGGTATTGGGGCTTTAGGGAAAACATGTATTAGAAAAAAATTGGTTTGGCACTAAGGGCTGTATTGCATTAAGATGGATTTTAGAGATACAGAGGTAAGAGAATGTAGACAAATAAATTGCATAAATAATCTGAGAAAGAGCAAGTCTGGACAGACTCTGAGTAACCCTATAAGCTACCATCAATAGGACTTCCTAATTCCTGTTCAAACAGACCAAACAGGTACATCCTACTTAAACAAATAGCCAGGAGAAATGGGCACATAGTTAATGCTAGGGAAAGTGGAAGGAACAGATAAAGCTCTTTAGAATAGCCCAAAGGATTGGAATAATAGAAGCCAGTGCAGGAGTCTGACATAGCATCTTTTGTGAATAGGGCTTTATTGCCACTTCAGGCACTGATATTGCAAAACACATGCTAAGACAGCCAGAAACTGGGAGCCTCACAATGTAACTTGTGCCTGAGAATGTGGTTCTCTACAGCAGGGAATTCACCGCAGCCTGAATGCAGAGGAGAAAGGAAGGAACATTCAGATAAGGTTGAGCATAGGAGGAAAAGACATGGTGTGGTAGGTGGAGTTGATGGGAGTGAGATAGGACCATTCCAGGGCTCTAAAGAAGTTAAAGGATGCCAGGAAATACAGAAAAAATAGAAATACCTTTTAAAAAACAGAGACTTTTCCTAGTAGCCTAAATGGTACCTGAACTGAGAGATCCTTATGTTCTAGAACAGATTTTATTCTCAACTAAAACATAAAAGATCTGTAGATGTGGAGAAGCATCTTGTTTGAAGCCTTGAACTTGCATTTATGGCTCAGATATATCTCCTTTATCTCTGGTTCTTTAATCTAAGTTGGTCCAGTCTGCATCACTATGCAGAGTGAAAACCTTGTCCTCATTCTTATCTTTAATGTTCGACTAGACCTCTATCTTGTTTGTTCACTGAACCAGCTATTCTCTGGGCCTGCATCCAATCCCATCAGTCTGCTTTAGGCCCTGCTCCTCTTTCGGTCCCTCTATTCTATCTTACTGAACTTTCTTTCCTTACTCTTTTTTATTCATTCTCCCTCAGCTTCCCACCAAGGTATATCTGACAGGATGTGACTGCTAAACCATTGGTGGTTATTCCAAGATAACAGTAATCATAATAATAACCATATGATACCATAGAGCCTGGCTGAGCTCTGTTCATTGTCATTAAAAAAAATAAGTATAAAACTATGGCATCATGGGTTTGCTGAGAGTCCCAATGCAGGTAGAGGTTACTACTTGTTCCATCCCCTTCCTTCCCCTCTTATTCAAATAATATTTGAATATATGGATCCCAACTTCAAGGAACTTTCAAACTAAAATAAATAAATAAATAAATAATATTGAATGTTTAATAACAAGAAAGAAGTAAATATTTTAAGAAGTAATAAAGGAAAAAGTCACAAGTCAAGACATGGTTACTTGGCAAATGAATAGGTACTAAGTGGTACAAAAATTCAAAAGAAGGAGAGGAAGACTAGTTTGAGCTGGCAAGGTCAGAGGCAGGGAGGCCGCGAGGGTATCCGCTAACTTTATTTGTCAGGGAAAATTGAAGGTGTAGATTTGAGCTCTTGTGGAGTCTCTAGGGTTCTAGTTGAGACAAAGGAAAAGGAAGAAGGGTCATTTTACAGCTGGGGACCACTGAACAGGTGACCTGAAAGGACATGGACAGATAAACTCTCCCTTTACATTGAACTTTGACTGTACCTTTTACATATCTTCCTGGGAAAACATGTATATTTCCATGATCTTAAAACATGAGCTTAGTGCATTTAAAACTTGACAATGTATTTCTTGGGAAAGTGTGTGAAATGTGAATTGACAGGAAAATTCTGTCTGTAGATCAGTGTATGCAGCCTAAGAAGTTTGTGCTCTCCAACTAGCCTGAAGCTAAAACCAGGCTATTTTCACTCTTTGGTTAAATGCTAGCTAAATTCATTTTAATACTGCACTGTCAGTATTTTATTTATTTGTCTGGATGCCACATTTCCTCTCCCAAATCTCTCTTGTGTAAATGATTTACTATTTGTTCCTAAAGCCAAAGATTTTATGCCTTGTCTCTTTTTTCTGATAAGAGGATATTGCAGCAGCTTTCCTTTTATGCTGCTGATGGTTTTCATTTTGTTAATTCAAAGTTCAACAGAGTAACTAGTTTAGTAAGGCACAGAAAACCAAGAGGTTCAGCCCTAGAAATCACTAGCCCATTATCACATAGAACCCTGTTGAATTTGCTTTCCTAAAAAGTTAGCAGAGTGTGGTTCTTAAAATAGGTTTTACATTTTCTTAACTCTCCAAACTAAGCATATTTAACTACAGGACACTTAAGGTCCTTAAGATTAAGTTATGAGGGAGGAAAAAATCAGTTTTACAATAAAAACTGATAAATCTTGAAAAAAATTGTTTCTGGGTGTACACTTATTAGGTCTTCACAAAGGAATGTAGAGTGCTCTTCATTTAAGATGAGGATTATGTGATTTAAACTTTTTTTTTTTCAATTTATTCACTTGGTATGTTAATTTATAATAAGTTATGTGCCATTATTCTTTACGGTGGTAGCCACTAGACTAAGCTAAAAGTTTTTAAATGAAAACAAAAATCAACCAACAAAGTTACAAAATTAATTCATCAGGTCAGTACTGATCTACTGTCCAAACTTTAATTTTACAAAATGCAAGTCAATAGACAGTCTATTCCATACTAAAGGCTGCAACCAAAATAGAGATCTAAGTTCTGAAACTGCCTTGGGATTTGGGGTCTGCATTAATTATAGAACTCCACATCACTCTCAGAATGTTTCACTGGATTTTTGAATTGCCTTATTTTTTCAAAGTTTCTAGCCTGTAGACCCTGGGAAGTAACAATACTTCATATTCAGGAAAACAGATGAGGAACTTAAGAAGAACAAATTAGTGGTTTCATACAGCAGGGTTAGTGCATTAACCGCAAGAAGAGGAAATAACAAAACCTGTTAGGATGCTCTTGCCGTACTACATAAACAGATCTCTCCAATTTTAATTAGTTAAACTTTTATACTGGAACATTGGCTACATATGACACAATTTAGGTCTACATAGTACTTTTTCTCTCCCAGAAAACTGTATGATAATTTATAATCTAAAATAAAATGTACACTTAAATACATCTCTCTAAAAATGAATGCCAGATCAAGACAGTGTAAATAAATGAGGATATACAGAATATGATTTATACAGTTATAAAGTAAAGCTCATATATTTATAAAACTTTATAGCCAATAAGCAGAAAATACATATCTTTCTCAAATGCCTATAGAACTTTTATAAAAATTGATCATGTATTAGGCCACAAAGACAATCCCAATAAAATTCCCAAAGTTGAAACCATACAAGTTACATTTTCTACCATATTGCAAAACACACACACACACACACACACACACACACACACACACACACACACACTAGCCCTCAAGTCCAACCATTTGGAAATTTTAAAACAGGCTCCTAAGTGACCTAGGGATTAAGAAAAAAGAAACATTATCAGATTATAGAACATTTGGAAATAAGTGACTATGGCAACTTTACATATTAAAAGCTATGGTAGTCAGATGTGATGTGAAAAGCTGCCACTGTGGGCTTTGAAGACAGAGCAAGGGGAGCAGCCAAGAAATGTAGTGGCCTCTAGAAGCTTAGAACAACACTTAGCATACAGCCAAGAAGCAAATGGGGACCTTACTCCTACAAATGCAAGGAAATGAATTCCGTAACAATCTGAAGGAGAAGGAAACAGATTTCTCCTAATGCCTCCGGAGAGGAGTGGGATTTGGATATTTGTATTTTAAAAATATGACCAAGTGCCTGGGGCTATTGGTGGTGGAGAAGTGACAGCAAAAGGATAGATTTTTTTTTAGGGTAATGCAAATGTTCTAAAATAAGATTGTGACAATGATTACCCAACTCTATAATTAATTTCCTAGAAATCATTAAATTCTGCACTTAAAATGAGTTATTTGGTATATAAATTATACCATAATAAAATAAATAAGAATGAAAAAGCTATGCGATATGGCCAAAATATTACTCAGAGGAATGTATAGTCCTTTTAGATGTATTTATTGGTAAGGAAAAGTCTGAAAATAAATGAACAGAACATTCAACATAAGAAACTAGAAAAAGAACAAATGACAAAAATGGAAGGAAGAAAATAATACAGATAAAACAGAAATTTGTTGGAACTAAAACTTACAACCTGATAACTAGTTCTTTAAAAAAAGCAATTTAATGAACAACTCTCTATCAACTCAAATAAAAAAGAAAAAACACAATTATAACACCAGTAATAAAATAGAAGTGTAACGATAGATATAGGGTTTGCTAAAGATATGAAAATAGTATATGCAACTTTATAACAATACATTGAAAAACTGGATGAAATAGAAGAATTTCTAGGAAAATATAAATTTGCCAAACTATATAAAGTACAAGAAAAGGTAAAATATAGACCAATATCCTTAAAATATTTTAAAGTTCAACAAATATATTCTTCCACAAAAAGTTCCAGGCCCAGGTGATTTTGTGAGTAAATTTTCTCAAACCTTCAAGGTACAGTTAACTTCTATATCATTTAAATTGTTTCAGGGAATGGAAAGAGAATGAAATTTGTCAAATTCCTTCTATAAGTTTAATATAACATTTATAACAATACCAGAAAAAAAAGAAAAAAGAGAAAAAATTGTAGTTTAACCTCATCTATGAATATAGGCACAAAAAATCTAAATTAAATATGAACTAATAAAATATAGCAGTATGTGAAAAAGCAGTACACCACGATCAAATAGATTTATAACAGCAAGTCTGTACAGACCCCGAGTAAAACTATATAAAACTTCTGTAAAAGACATTTATAACAGAGAAAGTATTACTATCCCTAGTTTAAATCTATAAATAAAATAAATGGCAAACACTCAATAGAGAAAGCGGCAGGAAATATGAATAAGTAGTCCACAAAAGAACAAAATGCTAATACCTAATAAACATGAAAAGATGCTGTTTCACTAGCAATTAGGAAAATGCAAATTAAAAGTGAGATCCCATTTTTATCAATCAAATTACCCAAAATTAAACTTATTGATGAAGTTTAGAGTTGTCTGGGGTAAGGGAAAAAGGAAACTCATATATTTCTGGTGTAAGATAAATTACAACAACCTATTTGGAGTGACGAATAACAAATGATTAGCATCACAATGTGTGACTATCAAAATTAAAAATATTTTTAACTCACAGTTTTATTAATTCTCTAGTAATATTTACACAAGTGTGACAGGTACATGTATAAGGAACATTATTTGTAATAGCTAAAAATATGATAATCTAAATGTCAACAATAGAAAAGTGCTTGAATAGATGCTGAAATAGTCATTAAATGGAAACTTTTGTAGTCATTTAAAGAGGAGAGGTAAGTCTAATGAATAATTAAGTTAAAAGTTATGTAACAATATGTAGAGTATGATTTCAATTTTGTGAAAACAATGCATTTACCTGAATGATGTTCAAAAAAGTCTGGAATATACTAAGGCATATAATAGACAAGGTCAATTATATAAAATATATTTCATAGAAACACATTTTAAAGCTGGGTAGAATGCAAATAAATTTGACTTCCCAAAATCCTAAACAAAAAGTAATCGAACTCCAAATCCATTTTTATGCACTTGTGTGGATTGCTAAAAGAATAACAAAATTTTGGAATTAATTTGGCACTAGATCCAAACCTACATATTTTCTAGAACAAAATGACAGTGGAATGTTTTAATATTCATGTATTCTGTTTTGGATCTGGGACCACCACACAAATGAACATCACAGACATTAGAGCCTTGCCTCTAAGTTCGTCCAGATTTTATCATCTAACCTACCTTTTTATGCCAGGAGAGCTACCCCTCACTGTTTTTCAGTTGGAAAAGAAGAGAATGAGGAGGAGGTAGAGGTCGGAGAAGAGTTTTGACCTGTAACACAACTACCATTCTAAAGCTGAATAATCATTTGTTCCTAAGCACACAGGTATACAAGTTTAGTCCAAGATTGTAAGTATATGGTTTCAGCTTTAGACTCCAGGTTGACAACAAATGTGATGGCTTTTTGCTTTTATTTCAGCAGTTTCCTTAAAAGAGGCTTTGCTTTTTCACAAATAAGTACATCAAAACATTAGTCAGAATTGACTACATAGCCATAAAATTTAGTATAATACCAGGATTCATATACTTGCTCTAAGTTTTCAGAAATTTGGCCTTGCTTTCAGTTCAATGAGCTTTTCTTAAAATTGAACAACTTGGCTAGAAATTTCTTCATTTAGAGTTTGTAATCTAAGGATGATTGAAGAAACTTATAGCATAAGTTATACTTATCAAAATTTAGGAATCCCTTTTGAAAGTATGACTTTATTTCTACTGAACTGTCATATAATGTTTCAAAACCTGTAATTCCACTGAGCCAAGAACAGCTCTTCAATGGGAAATAAATGAGGACTTCAAGTAATATGTGCAAAATTCACATAGTCAAAAATCCATATTGAGTCTCAATATCTACACTTCCTTGAACAAATAAGTGATATATTTGATTTTTCTTCCCCAGCTTCAAGTTCTATTTCCCTGTATTCTGGCCACATCAGTAAGAAAATACCATCTTGTGAGCCATGATAGGACGCTCAGGTTGTATCTCTTAGAGGCATTTAATACCCAAAAGACCAAGAGCTAAGAAAAATTCAATTAAAAAAAATTGAATATTTCCTTGACTAAGCTATTCAGTGCTTGATATTATCACCATTCAAAAATTTTATTTTAGTCATTCTGGTAGGTATGTAGTGATATCTTATTGTGGTTTTAATTTGCATTTCCCTAATGGCTAATGATGTTGAACGTCTTCTTATTTAATTATTTGCCATCTCTACATTTTCTTGAAGAACATTCTGTGAAATCTCTGTCTTTCATCCATAATTGGATTGTTTATGGGTTTTTATTTCTGTTTTTGTTTTACAATTGAGCTTTGAGTTTTACATGTAACTATATTCTAAATATAAGGCTTTTGTTAGTTATGTATTTGCAAATTTCTCCCACATTTCATCATTATAAGATAAAAATCACAACTAGGCCATAGGTGGGAGGACATTTGATTTTGTAGATACAGGATTACATTCAAGACAGGATTACATTCAGCCATTATTTAAGCCCAAACTTTGAGACTTCTTGATACACTGACATTCCAGTATGCTAAGCAGGATCAAGAGAACAATTTACCACCAGTCATTATTAGTTCATACATTTTAAAGGCAGATGTATCCTGCATGACATTAGATTATAAGGGGAAATTCCTACTGCAGATTAAATGGGCAGTTCAAGAAAGCATAAAATCTATTTTCAAAGCAGTTCAAATTTCAAATGTTCCAAACCATCGCCCCCATAAATCATTAAAATATCTTCCAAATATTAGACCACCAAAATTACGTCTATTATACTACCCCTTACATCTAGCAAAGATCCTTGGTTAGAATGTTCTGGATGTGACTGCCTTCTCATATACTCTTCCTTGCTCACATTTCCTGATGCTCTAATGGTCATCTATATTAATTACATCATCCTGTTCCCTGGCCACAACTGATCGACTAAGGAGGCTATCTGACCCAAAGCACCTATCCATAAGCTGTATAGTGACCCCTGCTTTGGATATACTGGTTGAAGAGAAGATAAACTGACACAACTAGATTCATCTTTCAGGAACCTGAAATTGAAAAACTAGGCGAGGTTAAACAACCATAAGAGCTGGTCTGAAAGATCATGAGGTGGCCACTATGGGTCATGAGCAAGCTGGAAGCCAGCCTCTGGAGGGGCGGTATCGGCAGATGCACGGAGAGAAGCAGAGAGATTATGGATTTGTTGATAAAGTTTCTGAGAGGTAGGCAGAAGTAACTACTTGGGGCCTTGAGGCCTTTCTGACTCTGGTTCTAGTTCCACTCCCCACATAGCCTTAGAACACACTCTCTGTTTTTGAAGTAACCTGAGTGCATTTCCTTAGTCAAAAGATCCCTAATTATGACATGGACTTGGTGATCTCTCGCTCTCTCTCTCTCTCTCTCTCTTTTAATTTGGAGGTCATAGTCAATAACTAAAGTAAAATTTGCATGATCTAATAAGGTACTATTCTTTCGAAAAGTTTTCTATTGACATTAAATCTCCCAAAGAGAGGACAGGTGGGAATATACATAGGTCCAAATTTTCGGAGGGGTAATTGGGTAAAATGGATCTCAGAAAGTCTAAAAAGTATGTGCCATAGATTTTTTAAAAACATGCATAGAAGAAAACTTGTAAGTATATATTAAAATAGCAGTAATAGTTATCTATAAATGTTAAGATTATGGGTGATTTAAATGTTCTACAATGAGTATTTGTTTCTCACATTTTTTTTTCAAAAGGAGATGTTCAAAATATGAAAATGAGCTACCAGTTATTGAGTTCTTACATGTGCCAGGTGCTTTATAAACGTTACCTAATTTAATTTTTAAAATGACCCTATGAGATAATGCTGCTATTCTTACTCTATGAATGATGAAGTTGAAGCCCAGAACTGTTTAAAAAAAAACCACACACTACCAATAATAAAACGTTCTTACATCATGGCTAGAAAGTGGTACTAACAGATAAACTCTAGGAGAGTGAGAATATTGTCTGTTTTGTTTGCTGTTGTATCCCTAGTATTTATAACTCACTAAATATTTTTACATAAATAATAGTCAGAACCAGGCTTTATGCCCAAGTATGCCTTACCCCAAAACCTCTGCTCCTATCCCTTGTGCTAACTCAACACTCCAAAGAATCCTTTCTGTAATTTATGAGCTTAATATATGTGTTCCCTAATCTTTTAACTTACTTTATTTAAAATAGGAATAAATGACAATGAAAATGAGAAAGACTGCAGAACATGATGATGCTCTAGCAAGTAGAAAGATACATGATGGGTAACTATGTTGCCCTAGTCAATAAATTAAGTTAGTTTATAGATAAGCTTAACAAGGCTTTATATTATATAACATTTACATTTTACTTAATGTTTGAAGTCATTGCTAGGAAAATTTGGATATTTGACACTTAATTATGAATTCAATTATGAATTTATTATACCATTATTTTTATGTAAAAATTTGGCTCATGAAATTTTAACTTCTAGTAGCTTTTCTAGGAGCATAACACACTGAAAGAATGAACATTCTTACAGTATTAATCAAAATAATAATTTATTCCTTAGTAGCTATATACCTTTTAAATCAGCACAAAATACTATTTTTGAAAGAAACCTGACATTCAACCTATAATTTTTTGATAATTATAACAATGTCAACTGAAGGTATTAGAATAAAGTTCCAACTTATGACAAACATATTTCCTGTCCTATTCAATTTTACCAATAGCATCTCAATATCGTAATTACTAGATCTTGGCTAAAAGACCAAAAAGCATAAGTTAATCACAGTTATTAAATTTATGAAAGGCCAAGCTTTCCATAAAGCAATGTTTGATTTGAAACTTTCTGTCATTCCTCTTCTTGTACTCAGTGTTGCCAATTAACTTAAGACATGAAGGAAAGTATTTAAAATATCACTAGAGACATGCCTTCTATCATCATTTTGATTTAATATTGGTTTGGGAGTTCAAGCCAATGTAAGAAGAAAGATGAAATAAACCCAACAAGAATAAATAATGGAAGAAACAAAACATCACCATTCGAAGACAACTGATTATGCATCTCACAAAATGCCCAAGGAATCAGCTAAAATTTTTAGATTTAATAGAATAATAAATGGCTAGATAAAACGAATGCCTACAAAAGCCATTAAGATTCTTGAATCCAGCAATTACAAACTAGAAAAACCTAATTTTAAAAAGATCCAACTTACACTAGCAATAAAATATACATAAAGAGTAGAAGAGTTAACAAGAAGCGTTTGGCTATTATTATTCTGTTTGACTAAACAGAATAATAAAATTTATGGAGCAATAACATCTAGAAAGAATAAAAAATTATAAAGCTGTCAATTCTTAGTATGTTCTTTAAATTTACCATAATCCCAATCAAAATAAAAATGGTATTCTCTTTAGAATTTAAAGAATGTTATAATATTCATTTTTTTAAAAAAGAAAAGAAGTGAGGGTAAAAAAATATTCTAATAAAAGAGAAAGGGCAATGAACAAACAACATAGAAATATGTCACTGAAACAAAGAGAAACCTCAGAATAGGCCCAGATGTTGATAAGGATTTAAAAATGACCAAGTGCAATACAAAACAATAGAGATGATTTTAAAACGTCTACTTGTTGAAATCCTTTATTAGAAATTTGAATTAAATTATTTTTGATCAAATACTTCATGCCACTGCCCAAATAAATATATTCCAGAAGTCCTTTAGGTAACTAAATATCTTTAAACTCATAAATAGCAAGTAAGAGTGAATAAAATGTTAATCAGATCTCTAGAGAGATGTTAATTTTGTTTGAAAAAATAGAATTACAAAAGAAGGGATCATGGTTTCATACTTAAGTTTAAAAAACACTTATGCAACTTAAAATAGAAAAACTAGGTGGAAATTAGAGAAGTGCATTAAGTTGTTAGGCTACTAGAACTTGCATGGCCTATTGTGTCCTCTGCACCTTGCAGTGTCAGGTACGTTGTAAATGTTCAGCAGATATGTGTTGAACAAATATTGTAATAATTATCTAAGTAGACTCTGATTAATTATATAAGACAAAGAAGTGACCCTAGAGTCCAATTAGCTAGCTGCAACTAAGCATGATGAGTGCAAATTAATTTCTTTGGCCCAGATGCACAAGAACCACTGACAGGAGGTTGCCTAATCAGCTGTGGAATGGACAGTGATGGGAACAATAGGTGGGCTGTGGAAGTGCCATCAGGGCAAATCATGTCACACTATAAGCTTCAGCTGCTGGAGGGTGATAGCAGCCAACAGGCCACACTGGTCCAGAACAATCAGCAAATGTATGGCTTGACTCGATCAAGAAATCTTGTTCAACTTGGGAGGCCGGATACCAGGGTGCTGAATGACAGGGCTTATAAACAGCGATCTCAGCTGCTAAACAAGACACAATTATGTTTGGAGGGGAGAGGAAGAAGACCACATACTTCTTGTCAGTCTTTCTAGGATAGTTACTCAATGGAATGAAGCAATCTTAATCTCTTAGACTTGATGGTTGCTGCATCTTCTGAGACAGAGAGATTTTTAACATCAATCTATGATTGTTCTCAGTAAGGAAGACATTCATTCAAAATCATTTGGTTAGGGAGTCTATGCAGTAAGGTGTTTCTGCATAATTTTCAGAGTACTTTGTGTTCATGGTTCACAGGATTCAATATCTTTTTGCTGAATCAGTAAATAAAATGAGATTTAAAAAAAAAAAGATCATTTGGGTTTTGCCAAGACCTTGTTTTCCAGTTTTGTGTTGGACACTCATATTGGAAACATAAAGAATTAGTCCATTTGTTAATGGTGTAAATCTATGTGTTTCCAATTTTTAATCCTGTTTTCTTAGAGAGATAAAAATAAACACACTGGAAGAAACTGGGAGCACAAAACTGTCCATCTTCACTGCATGTTTGGATCCAGTGTTTCTCTGCAATAGTGATGTCTACATAGGCTTACCTAGAACAATTGTCCTATCTGTCACCTAGACTGAAGGATAGGTCCTTCAAGATGGGTACAACTTTTTTTTTTTTTGCTATTATTATTTGATCAGATGCAGTCTACTGGATGAAACGGGCTGGACACTGGCAAACCATTTGTTTCCTAGCTATTCCTACAGAAATTTCCTGAGTACAACAAGAAGAACAGATTAAAAAAACAAACAAACAAAACCCTCTTTGGTAATGACAGGTCTGGTGTTAAGCACATGTAAAATAGATATTTCTACATAGTGGGAGGATGAGAAAAACTGCTATGTCAAATACTGTAAACTCCATAATCAAACTGAAATAATATCAAAAGTGACTGTAATCTGAGGCAGTATAATTCAATTTTCCTTGCATTACAGATATTTCTCCAAGAAGACCCAGGTTAAATGATTGCTCTGAGGTTGATGACACACTGATTCCTAGTGCCAACAATGACTTCAGTCTGATGGCAACCTTCACAAATTGCTTCCTGTAAATTCTTTGTGAGAATAACAAGCAATTCATATTGCTTGAGAGTGACTTTTAGCGAAGGGACTCCACCCAACAATCTGGATTGAATAAAACAAAATACATATTGGTATTACAAACATCTTCTTTGAGATGCAAATTCCCCACATGAGTTTTCACAAAAGCATAGCATTTTCATTTTCTTTACATGTGCAGAAGAGGTTATTTATTACAGCATTATTTATAAAATATTGAAAATTTTTTAAATTTTCACTCAAATCTAATCTTGAGTACCTTCTGATTTAGTCTTCATTTCTGATTTGATTTTGTCTCTTTTTCTTCCCTGAATTCAATCAACTCTCATTTCATTTCTTCCCTGCCCTCTCCATTTCTGTTCTTAGTTTTTGAATTTCTGATTCAAGATTTTTTTTTCATATTTACAAATGGTCGTATGAAAAAAGCATTTTAATTTCCTATTCAGTGAAAGCTAGATAGATCTTTATGCATAGTCAACAATTAGTTTATCTGATGAGTGAAGGGAAAGGGTAGTAAGGGAGGGAAGGTCACTGAAGAGCTACATGTATGTTTGTGTAAGATATTCAGGTTAATATTTACAAAAGACTTTAAAACCACAACCGAAATGATGTTTGGTCATTCAATCATTTATTTATTATCTTACTCAGCATAGTGTTTACTGAGCATCAGGCACTATTATAGGCTCTAGAGATACCATACTTGAACAAAACACAATATTTTTGTTCTTATGAAACTTATATTCTAGTGAGAGAAGACAGACAATAAGCCAAAAATTACCCCCCCCATACACATGCTAAAATTTTTAAAGAGGACTCTATGTATTTAATAGGCAAAGTAGAGGAGTTATATGTTTATAGAAGAGTAGGTATTGGGAGGATTTATTTCATTTTGACTGGTAATCAGTGAAATCATGTTAGTAAATATTTAAGCTTGGCACTGCCAAGACACTGTATATAATTTATGACCTAATTCCTGAATCCAAAGAGTTTACAATTCCAACTTGCAAGATGTTCCCACACATCTCTCAGGCAAAGTAGAAAAGAAGAACCCTCTGATATTTTGTATACTATCTGAATCAGAGCTATATCAGTGTGAAGAAGGCTAAGAATCCTTAGGCCTTTAGAATTCAAATAGTAATAGGAATTCTTTGACACTGTGTATCTGTGTATCTAAAAAAATGTAGTCAGTCATTGCATGACTGTGTGTGTGTGTGTTTAGAAAGAATGTCCAATCTACTTGCTCATTTTAATAAATTCCCTATGATTAAAGGAAGTGAGAACAGAAAACTTTTTTTTTTTTAACAGGCATAACAAAGGAACTTGCACCTTATGAGGGAAAGACCAAAAGACTTCTTTGGGATAACGCTTTTAAAATTTCTCTGATTTCTATTCCCACTTATTCTTTCTTCAACTTTTCTCCTTTCAATGTTCTTTGCCAGCTGTAATCATAAATCAAGGTTAAGAATTTTTATCATGTCCAGATATGTTGGCCTTAGAGCTCATCAAATCAAAATCACCTTATGCTTCTGCTACCCTTCTGGAACTCATCAGAACTACACCACTCACCTCCTCAATCTGGCCGAAGAAATAACTTTCTTAAGGATAACCATTCTAATAATCCCCAATCACAGTTGGTTATTGTTCAAAATGGTGCCTTTCAAGTCTATTGTCTCTTAACTCTTGTAAGAACACTTATTCATCTAACAAACAGGTGTTGGGCGCCCACCATGTGGCACAATGTGGGACAAGTGGGCCTACAAAGATGTTGCAGATGCATGGTTGCTACCTTTGTAGAGCTTATAGTTGAGAAGGGGACCAAGTATACAGCTATAAAACAAAGTGGAATGATACGAGTGCCATGAGAGAGACAAATAAAGTACCATGTTTGCTTAGAGAAAACTTCTAGTTAGAAACCTTAGGATGGTGGCACTGGAGCAAGACTTTAAGAACTAGGCAGGATTGCAACAGATCAGGGGCAGGTGAGAAGATGTGAGTTTACCTTTCCTGTTTACCATTTTCTCTTCTTAGTAGATTATACAGTCCTTCCCATTTTTTATATATATTGTTCGAATGAAACTTACCTAATAAAAAGCCTTTTTTAAACTCATAAAACTATTTTTTTCTATTAATATTACTTTAAATCTTTAATGAGTTTGCTTTTAATTGAGTATTTAATCAACTTTATAATGAAAGTTAAATAGAAATATCTAAGCCCCAATATAACAGGAACTTACTAAAACAAAAATTTTTAAAACTCCTCAAATTTCCATGTTTTCATAAACCCTGAAGACTTGTTCCATTCCACTGCTTGCATAAAAATGATTGTGCATAATTGTTAGAAACCAGTATTTATCATGCTGAATTACACTTTTTCTCATAGGCTATTGTTTTCTATAGTCCTTTACCCATTCCACACGTTTCTCATGTTTAGCATTCTTATCAGCAACACGCTGTTTTATTGTATTACTGTATCCTATTTGCTGTCTTATTTTCCTACAGCCACGTATGTGGACATTTTCTAGTTTTTAGATATACTGATGAGTGCTTCTATGCATATCCACAAGCCTTTTCTTTTCTTTGAATTATCTCCTTGGTATATGTTACATTTTTCAAAGTTAAATAAGGTAATTTTTAATGTATAGTTAAGGTTGTGAGCACTGGCAGACAGTGTTTGAATCCTGGTTCTACCAGTTGAGCAAATTACTTAACCTCTTTTAGGCACAGTTTACTCATTTAAAAAACAGAAATAATAATAGTACCCACTTCATATGATTAGTTTGAGAATTATATGAGATAATATATCCATGTAAACCCTTATTTCTATGTTTAAGGCACTGTAAGTGTTCAATAATGTTAGCTATTATTATATGTAATTCTTAACATACTATCTGTTGCATTCTAAAACTCAATAGATGCTAATTTCCTTCTTTTTATCTACCTAAATTGTAACTTGGACAAAGTGATCATTTCTATTAATCATAGAATTACAAGCTCAGGGTTGTGAAGAATTTTAAAGGTTTAGTCTTTGATCCATGTCACATTTGTCCAAGATGCTTTCCAGAAAAAGAGCATTATTATAAAATCATCACGTGCCTCTAAACTTTCATCTTCATGTATTTTTGTTCTTGTTGGTACAAGAATCCTACATTACATTTATTTACATTTGGATTTTTCCACTGTATGAGATGGAGCCCTTGGTTTCAAGTAAAACAATCTCAACCGTTTATAGGAAGGAAAGGTAGAGGTACAGCTGGGTGCTTGTTTCCTCCTCCTGTCTCTGGCCTCTGCTTTTCTCTGTACATTGGTCTCTTTCTCTCACCCTGGCTTCCTCCACATAGTAGTAAACTTGGCCACCAGTGCTGCTCCCGTGTTTCATCGACAACTCCTCATTCCCAGGAAGGGGGTCTCATTGGCCTGGCTTAAATCAGTTTGCTCACCTAAACTATCAGCTGTGGCCAGGGAGTTGGGTGCTATAACTTGGCATTCCCTGTCAGAGCCATTAGTTTGAAGTAGAAGGAAGAGCGTTATTCCAAAGACAGGTTACCAATAGAAGGGCTCTGGTCAGACCAAACAATAGATTCCACCAAATCAAGTTGTTAGAGAAGCTTGACATATCGCATCTGTTTGCTGTTCTTGTGTGAGCCTCCCCCCATCCCGCCCCCTGTGTGAACTGCTCATATTTTTGGCCATTTGTAATCAAGATGTATTTTTCCCTTATAAATTTATATCATTTCCCTAATGGTTTTGGAAATATAACTGTGCAACTATTGAGAAAATTTAGGATGGCATCAATAATATTATTGAAGAACTACTATGTTTAAGGAGTTGTTCTGGGTGCTATGAAAAGTTCATGGGCCTGCATCACTATAGAGAATTCACTTTCTAATGGGGTTGAATAATATCAATAAAAAATGAAATAAAAGGCTATATAATAGTGGCTCCTTAACTACAGAGACCATGTTCTTAAGAACTCTCAGGCAAAAGGAACTGTGGTTCAAGAACTTTAATCCCTATGGTGGAAATCATATTAGGGGAAATGATGTTTGGAGTAAATCTTTGAAAACCATTAGAATTATGGTTTTTTATACAAAAATAAATAAATTTCATACATCTTAATATTATGACTACTACAGAAATATTCAACCCTTTACCATTTTATACTCACTAGCAAGATATTTTTCAAGACCTTCTTTTCTGCAGTTTCAATAAGTTTAAAAATCATTTTGCAGGATTTCTAAAAATGTCCATAGTGAGAACTCTTTCTGGGGTTGGTCTTCCTCTGAATATTCAAGTTCCTTCTTATTTTATGATTTGGTAGTTTCTATCAGACACACTATTTTCCCATCCGTATTTCTTACATGCCAGGGACTTCCTACTATAAGTATCTATGATTCTGCCTGAAGGCTTTTTTCAGCTGCAGGGGCAGGCTAGGGAGGGAGGGGGCAGACTGGAAATGCTGAGGACTGAACGCCTCCAGGAGCAAAAGAGAGTTGGAGAAAAAATGTACCAGCTCTTACCCCTCAAATGGGACAACTCAAGTGGGGCCTAGCCAGTGTACTAGAAGTCTCCAGAGGGATCAGGCCCAGCTGAGCACAGCAGTAATGTGTTCATTAACACTTTTTATTGACTTCCTAGGATCACGTCTAAACAAACTGCTAGTATCAAAACCCTTGTTTTAGGTCTGCTTTGGGGGGAGAACCAAGCCTAAAGTCAACTTTGACATCGGTCTTATCCCTGCCTCCTAAATATCTGGGTCTGGGAGAAATGTTGAAGGCTCAAGATGGAAAAGTCTTTGAGAATTGATCTCCCCCAATACCTAGAGTTTTGCAGCCCTGGATGTGCCCATGGTAACTTCATCCAGGTACATGTGTACCTCTCATCTCCCTCCCCACTGATACCACATAGGAGGTACTTCCAAAGCCCAGGATCATTACTGCCTGTCTTCCTGGGTCCTGCCTAAATCTTCATTTTAAAAATCTCCGCTTTGCCTTTGTGTTAATTTCTTTTCTATGTTCAACCTCCATTTCTCTTTTCCCAGCTACCCATGGAAGGAGTGACCTACAATTTATATATACCAGGACTGAAATTCTGCAGTTGCTGATAAAATATAAATCTGTATGTATTGAATAAGAATTATGCTTAAGAAAATGTCATGGTTATGGAGTTTAAAATAGTGTATTGAAAAGGAAGTAAAATGTGACCTAAGTTATCAGGGAAGCTCTCACAGAGGTTGGGACCCTGATCTAGTCCAGTCTCCCATTTTACAGATGCAGAGACTGAGAACCATGAGTTAAGTGGTTCAGGGTCTCACAGCTTATGAATGGTGAGCTACCCTCACCACCCCAACCCTCAATTCCCTCTGTGCTCCACTCAACACTACCCACTCACCACTGGTCCAGGAACAGCCTTGCCTCTCCCTTTGTCTTCTGTTGGCCTTGAAATTTGCCAAGAGGAGGAGGCCCAGGAAAGGATGAGAATAAATAACACATTCTCCTAAGCACTCACCACACTGCACAATATCATTTGTCCTAAGAGGGTTTTGATATGGGTTGAAATAGTGTCTATTTATTTTTTTTTAATCTTGAAAAAAATTCTAGTTGCATGGAATTTTTTTCTCCAGAATTAATCATGAGTAGCATATTCTTTAGCTTTGTTCTCCTGCAAAGCAGAAAACAAAATAGCCATTATAGGCCCCCTTTGTTTAAACCCAAGGACTAATGTCGTTGTTCACCCCTCCCACTGAGCAGCCAGAGGATATTGGTCCCTCTAGAGAGCACTGAGTACCCAGAGGGTCAGAACACTGCTGAGTAAGCCCTTCCTCAACCCAAACTTGATTCCAAGGAAACAATTCCTCTAACTGTTCCTCAGTTTAGTCGTATCAAATATTTTCAACAAGTTCTTCCAATTTCTGTTTTTAAAATAAAAATAAAAAGACCAGCACATTCTTTGTATATTTGTGCAAAAGAAATAAAGGCAAGAAACTGGGGAAACTCTAGCAAAACCTTTTGATATGTAACTGCAGTGATATCCTTCTGAAGTCCTGAAATATGAATTAAAAGAATATATTTACTTTGTTTCAGATTCCAAGATTGTATTTTTGGTACTTTCTACAGACTGTACTATCAATATTCTAAGAACGAATCTGTCTTTATCAACCTCCATTAATAGTGACTAAGAAATAATTGGGGATCCATTAAAAGACTACTTTCTCTTCCCACATCATGCTTTTTTATTTTAAAAGGGGGCATCATCAGCTCACTTAGAGTTCACTATAGAACAATGTTATCCACTCTGAAGTCATTTAATTAAAAAGATAATTTCCCATAATGTAAAATTTCAGGCAACTCAATATCGGTCAAGGGATACACTGACAGTAATATTATGCACACTGTACTGCTCTCATTTTCTGCACTGATCCATGTTTGACTCAGATCTAATCAGGAATGTCTCACTACACAAAAGCACTTTTTCTGAAAAGATTTTTAGGACCTAGAGCAGGTACTGCTACCAGGTATGGGTGTATGGTACTCCGATAAGGCCCCCTACCTGCCCCAGAACCTGCCTTGTACCTAGTATGTGTAGTCTCCAACTAAAAAGTGGACACAACCTCTATTCAACTGCCCCCTCCATAAGATGGCCCCACTGTTACGGACCCTGCTTCTCCTGCAAGGAAATCATTGCAGGAAAAAAACTAGAGCCTTTAGAAAATCAGAAGGGAAAAGAGGGAAGAAATTATAGGAAGCAGGACTAGCTCAGGGGAGCTGTTTCCAGGAGCAAATACCCAGTCAGGAATGGGCCTTCTTTTTGGTAAGCATCTCCTGGAAAACAAATAAATAACAAATACAACATAAAAAAGAGAAAAAACCTTCCAAGAAAGCACTGTGATCATCAATTATTCTTATCTTAATATGGTTTGGTTAAGCCAGATGCTTTTCTTCTTACAAACCAGCTGCACCAAGAAGATGAAATTTTGTTTGCTGGTGTGGGGGTTTAAAATGAGTCACCCCAAGATGTGACTCTGTGATATATGAATTGTTTTAAGCTAGAGGCAACAAAGACCTTGTGGGCTCAAGAAAAATCTCTTCCCCCACTTAACTACCTAGAAGAATTTGAATTAGGGGCTGTGCCCATAATAAGAGATTATCAGAGATAACTTCTTTTCTAACCTTTCTATGAGGCAGGGCATAAATAGGTTAGAAATCTTCTAATTACTAAATATCTATACTTCTTATCATCTTGCAATGAATTTTTGAAGCCCCAAAGGCACCTTACCTAATCCTTAGCTGCGAATGTCTTAAATACCACACTTTCCCTTTCTGTCTTTGAGCCTCTCATGCATGTGGGGTCTCTGACTCTCTCATGTACATGGGTTCCCATACACATGTATGTATGAAATTTGGTTATTTTCTCTTCTTATCTGTGTCAAGTCTCTATGACTTTTAGACCAGCTAAAAGAACCTTGAAGGTAAAAAGGAAGTTTCTTCATCCCCCACACTAGGAAAAGAAAAAGTAGATAACTCTAGAACATAGTGTCCTTCTGGAAGTGGGGCAGGGGTATGTAGGTATGTGTGTTTGTGTGTATATACAATGAGGTCACAGGACACCCTAGGAGACATTTAGAAAGAAGGTTAAAAAAAAAATGCCCAAAGTAAACATCTCTAATTTTGACTTGTGGCCTAAGAAAGGGATTAACACTCTGCCCGCTCTTCTTCCTCCTTTATCTCCTCCTCATGCTCTCTTTAATCCTCCCATTTGAGATTTGAGCCTTATTCAATCCTTGGTCCCAGGAAAGGAATTTAAAATAAAATTATTAGTATGAGAACTTAGCAGCATTATTCATTCAATTGGCTTGTCTGGGAGTATGCTATTAACCTAAGTGCTATGGTAAGTAATAATCATAATAATATTACTCATAACTAAAAATAATTACTGTCACATAATTATTATCATTAATAATACAATTAGTATTATCACATAGTAATATTATTATTATCCTTTTTCTCTTTTTCCACCTCCTAATAATCATCATCAAAACTTCTTTGGGGGGGGGGATTTTGTACCAAATTATAAACTTTTGTACACTGCAGTTCCAGGGTTGGACAATGAAAGAATTTAAGGATAATGGGTAAATGGACAGGGCTGCTGGGTGCCCTGTACTTCAGAGTCAAGACAGGAGGGTAAGTGGATTCTGAAATCTTATCTATGCTCTGCTTTCCAGTCAGATCACCTTGGCTCATAGCAGCATCTACAAGGAAGATGACACATCTTTTTTCATTTGCACACAGGCTATGGGCTGACTGCAGCCCTGAGCCTAAGACAGGCCCAGCACTAATCACCAGAGTCAGGAAGAGCAAGCACAATGAGATGCCTGGAGAAGTTCCAAAACCATAAATTGGAGGTGTTAAGGCCAAGTGGAAGAAACAAGCATTTGGGAGAATGGTAAGGAGGAGATGCACAATCAAGTGTTTTAGTTCAGGACTGTGACTTCAGCTGAAGGGCTCCTTTATTACTGCTCTCAGGCAGTTTTTGTTGCATTACCTTCACCTCTGGTATCTTCTAGGTTCTCCTTGGCTTGTGCCATTAATACCTTACCTAAGATTTTTAGAAATTCAGATGGATCATATGCTGGGTCCCGCCTGTATTGAAGGAGCTCTTAGAATTTCCTCTTTATCTCAATATATCTCTTTAATTCTCTTATCTTTAAGTGTCTAAAGTAAAATTTGGTCCTTTAACAAGTAATCAGATTTGCCTGATTCTTACTTTAATCGGAGTATATCTGTAAGTAAAACTTGTTAGAAAATGAGTTAGAGTATGGCTCATTAGTCTGCAGCCTGAGAAGAATGTTACAGCTGTTACAGTGAGACAAGCAGGCTTTGTTTGTATTGAACCACAGCAGTGTCTCATGCTCTTCCTTGCTCTCCGATTAGCACTTCATCTTTATCTAATCTTTAACAAAGCATAGTCTGTGCAGGCAGTCTGTGGTAAGCATAGTAAGTGGCCTATCCTTCTGGAAGGTGGCAGCAGCTCACAGTGTCTAAATATTTATTTCAAATATAGTCTATCCTGTGGTTTTCCACATCCAAAAATTTTCCAGTTTGAAATATCTGTGACCATATAATTCATATGGCTATTGCAATAAGAGGCCATGCAAATGGACTCAAGTCAAGTGTCACAATCCCTACCAACAGCTGGCCCTCCTAGGGATGGCACAGGGGAGAAAGAGCACTCTGCTTGAGTAGGATTGCCAGATATGATTGTGCATTTTGTTAGGGGTCCCTTGTGGCTACAAATGGGGTGTAGCAGACAGAATAGACTGGGTTATCTACAGTAACAAACCTCTCCCAAATCTCAGTGGCTCACCACAGCAAATGTTGATTGTTTGCTCATGCTAAATGCCCAGTATGGGTAGGCAGGGAGATACAGACTGAACTGTTCCATCTCAACATCTACTTTTACAAATACCTCAGCTGGGAGAAGAAAATATAATGAACCACACATTGGCTCTTAAAGCCTCTGCTCGCAAGTGACACATGCCACTTCTGTTTCCATTTCATTAGTCAAAGAAAGTCACATGTCCACACCTAATTACAAAGGAGGTAGAAAAATACAATCTCACCACTCAGAATAACTCTAATGACTACAATTAGGGGTCTGTTTGGGAGGATTCCAGTGCCACCTTTGTGTTCTAGGAGCTCTCAACAGAGATCAGGAAAAATGATGTTCATATTTATATGTTGGGTAATCACCTCACAACTCAGGTGCCTCATTTCCAGAAATAGGTCTTGTGGACAGTTATTCCGAGAGAAAAACAGTAAGTCCTAACTTTTCCAAACAGGTTTACTATATTTTCATCTTTAAAATACAGAATTCCATAAAACAGATACCATTATTGAGAAAGAGCATATGAGAGCGACTGATTCTTAGAGAATTCAGAAATGAAACATGACTCCCGGTAGTAGACACTAACTGTCTGAAGGGCCTGTTCTTTCTGAGTATTGTCCTTTCCTTCCATATTTGAGTCACATGTTAAAACTGGTGGGAACCTGAGAGCCATTCTATTCAACATGACTGTCTCTTCAAGAGAGAACAGGTTGGATCACAGTGGACATCTGACCAAAGCTGGGCCAGAGTCTCTTCCCTAGGAATGTGGAATTTGGACTAATAGAAACAATTCCAGGAAATAAAGAATTTGACTAATTGGTCAGAGTTGTCTGTTCACAGGAGATATAACTGAGGCTGTTGATGCTCACTAACTAACCATCTATTCCGCCTGTTTCCCAGTTTCCCTTGTAAGCATATGACTAAGTTCTCGCCAATGGGAAATGAACAAATGATCCCAACAACCTTTAGGCTTGGCTGTTGAAAATATAATTCCACTTTCTGTTTCCCCACAACAGTGACCTTGGACGCCACATGTTCCAGATGGTATAGCTATAGAAAAGATGGAGAAGAGCTTCCTATCACATAAAAAAGTTGTGACATCAGTGAGGAAAGAATTCTTTATGATTTAGAATTTCTTTCTTGCTTCACCATAGCCTAGACCATTCTAACACAGGAGTGGCCTCATTCTGCCAAGAAGCAAAGAAAAGCTGATCTGCAAAGGGGTGGGGAAATGATACACATGCGCAGAGAAGAGCAGAGATGAGAAAAAGAGTCCCTGGGTTCTTCCAATTCCCCGTTTTAATCCCTTCTTGAAGACAAATCACATTTCTGTCCTTGGCCTCTGTGATTCTTTTGTATCCTTATTATAGTAAGTTTCTTGTTTTTAGTAAGCTTGTACTAAAGAATTTTTGTCCTTTGCAACCAAAAAAAAGTTATAATTAATGCCCCTCATATCTCAGTGCTTCAGCTCATTCTTTAACTCATTATACTATGAAAACAACCTACACGTTAATACATACAGTTCTGATTTAGAGTTCTAATTCCTTCATGCCAAGAATGCCAAGATCTACAGCAAAATCTTGTCCAGATGGAATTCCATAACCCTTAAGACACAATTACAGAATTATAGATCTTCTCTATCCAAAATTTAAATTAAGGTAGATAATCTTTTCAGTTTTATTGGTTACAAATGACCAGCTGACAAGTTACTCAACTTCTACAATTGTAGCAAAATTCTAAAGCTACCAAGAAAGAGTTGCTTGTTCAAAAAGAACAGCTAAGAAATTGATTGGTTCTTCAGAATCTGTGCCAACTTCCTTTCTGCAGGCGGATACCTTTTATAGAAAGAAAGCCATCATCTTAGGAAGAAAAACTCTTTCTCTGCTGTGAATAAGCTGAATGCAATCATAGAAACTGCAGACAAAAGAGCTTTTGATGATAGATATTGCTGATGCCTAATGCCTTCAAAGGCATTCCAGGAAAGGTGAAGGAATAATTATGACTAACAATAACTCATGTTTCTTCCAGGATGTTACTCATTGGACCAATGGATCACTTGAGATATATATCAGTGAGTCGGCTCATTCATTTTAGCAAAAAGATCCCAGGTACCCAAGCTTTTTTGCATTGAACTGAGTAAACCTTAAATGGATACATTCTGGGGGAGAAGTAAACACAGTCAAGCTTGGATAGTAAAAGACAAACTTTGCTCTTTCAGTTTCCCTATCAACCATCTTACTTTGTATATCTGAGCTAAATGAAATTATGAAGGCCAATGAAGAAAATTGTAAGTGTATTCTTCAAAATTATCTTTGCCCAGATAAAGGAGAAAGGCAGAAACACCAGTAGGAAACAAGGGAACAGCTTACCAAGCTCTGCAGCAACATGACCTTATATATTTATATTGCAACTTGTATGATATGATGATATACCAAAGCTAGCTAAAATAATAATGGTTACACATAAAAAGGAAATTATATTGGATGGTCTAGGATCTTTTATTTGAAATTCCATGATGAAAAGACTATTTGCACTGATATAGCTCAAGGGCCAGATGTGGCTTTTGGTAAATTTTATTCTATGATAATGGCATTGACATTCATTATTTTCTATTTTACTGTATTATGCATTAAGAAGAGTTTATTAAAATATAGGTATGATTTAATGAATAGAAACTCAATACCCATGTACTTGCCATCTATCCTAGTTTAAGAATAAAATATTAGTGGTATCTTGTAAGTCCCCTGAGCCTGCCCTAGTTGGGTCCTCTTCAGGTCACTCCCCTTCAATGGACATCCAGAGGTTACTACTAGTTCACACTTTTGTGTAAATAATTCCCTGCTTTCTTTATGGTTTTACCAGCTATGTTTATACACCCAAACAACACATTGTTTAGTTTTGAAATTTTGGTAGCTGCATAAAAAAAGATCAAAATTATACTATTAATTGAAAACTCAGGGATGAACACAACTGAATCTCTTGCTGTCAGATTCCCTGAGTGTTTACAAGAACCCTTGCTGGGGAATTCAGTGGACAAGGTTGTAAGCTCGTCCTTAGCAAACACAGGGCTCTGCACACTCAGGACATCTGGCAAGGCTGCCAGGTCAGCCTGGTACTGGGTCAGGCAGAAACATGGTCAGAGGTATAGGATGCGCTCTATTTTCTACCTTACCTCCAGCTCTCATATGTAAGTTTAAGCAGAGTTTGGTGATTTACAATAAGTATCCTCAGCTGATCAAGGCATTAGGCCATGGAAAAGAGAGAAGAAAATTTATCAACAAACGGTCATGGCACAGGTAAGAATCCTGGCAAGGTTAATTCAAGCATTCTCTCCTCAGGTTGAAATAGCAAATAGCAGTGGAAATTTGGCTATGACAACCAGAAACATGTCTGTCTCTTGAGTCTCATGCTCCCCTCTGGGATAGTTGTCCTCTATTGATAGCTATTTTTGGAATCTCCGTTCACTGACCTCTTTCAGATTCCCTTTGCCTTTCTCCTGAGTTGGATCACCTGTTTCTTATATCCCGGACTGGAATGCATAATTTGTGGGGCCCAGTAAAAAATTAAAATGCAGAGTTTCCTGTTTAAACATTACTAATAATTTCAAAATGGTGACAGCAGAGCATTAAATCAAGTATAGGGCCCTTCTATGTGCGAGACCCTGTGCAACTATATGGGTTGATGTCCACAAAGGCAGCCCTGCCTATTTTTCAGGTCTTCTTATTTCCTAGTTTACTCTCTTGTTTTAGTGAAGCACATTCTCAAATAGTCCTTTGGAACTAGCACATGGAAATAAATTTTTGAGACTTGACTGTCTGAAAACATCTTTGTTCTATCCTCATACTTGAACATAAGCCACTTTATTGCACTACACTGTATTTTCTAAATGTTGCTCACAGTATTTGTGCAATATAATATCTTGCTTGATTGGTGGTTTGGCTGGGTATAAAATCTAGGTTGTAAATAATTTTTCTTCAGAACCTTAAAGGTACTGCACCATTGTCTTCTTGTTTAGGGTGCCACTATGGAGAAGTCTGAAGTTATTTGGATTCTTAATTCTCTATATGTGTGTTTTATTTCTTTCTAAAAGCTTATATAAATTCTCTTTGCTCCAGACTTCTGAAAATAATAAAATGTGCATTTGTAAAGTCTGTTTTCACCCATTGTGCTCAGAACTTTTATAGGCCTTGTTGAATCTGACAACTCATGTTCTTCAGTTCTGAGAAAATTTCTTGAATTATTTCTTTGGTGATTTTCTCTGCTCCAATTACATTTTTCTACTTCTAGAGCTCTAATTTGGATGGTAAACCTTCTAGGACATACCTCTCATTTTCTTACTCTTTGTTCTTTATCTACTCTTTGTTCTACTTTCTGAGAAAATCCTTTATCTTATAGTCTTGCCCTTCTATTTTTTTTTTGTTCCATAATTGTTTTTAATTTTTAAGAGCTCTTTTTTGTCCTCTAAATGAAATTTTGCTTATAGTATTGTGTTCTTGTTTCATGTATTCAGTGTTGTCTATTATCTGAGTATATGGGAATTTTTGTTTGTTTAGTTTGTTTTTTTTCTCCTTGCATAGTCACTTCATGTTGCTTTTTTCTTATATTTACTTGGGTCTCTATCTTTTTTGCTGATAACTGTCCTCAAATATCTTGCTTTTTGCCTTTAATAGTGGGAAACTAAAAACTGATGGTAAGTTATGAGCAAGTGGGCAGAGCTTGCCAACTTTAAACTTTAAGGTGGTCTGGGTGGGCTATTGCTTGGGGACCTCCGAAGTTAGTATTTTTAAATTTTCTTCTTGTTCTAGTCAGATTCCCAAAGAAGAATTTTCTAATCTCCTGCTGGTGGAAAGAGTCTGGTTGAAGAAACAAGTGAGGGAAGAGGCCTGGAGAGTCAATATATGAGCAACCCACAACCTCCGCCCCGACAACCACCACCCAGCTCCCTCCCCAGAAAGAAGCTCTGCTCTCAAAGGTGTCTGGCATCCCTTAGTCTAGGGCCATGTGTTTTAATCCCCAGAGATAAAACCTCTAGATTTCTGTCGGGATGGGGGAGGGACAGACACTTGGTGCCATGAAGAGGGAAAAGGCAGCTAGGAATCCAATTGCTTCTCAGGTAGCATTTCCTTCCTTATTTGAAGTCCCTCCTTTACCCCAGTCCTAGGCATACTTGATGGTGCCAACTCCTGAGTCTTTTGAAGATTCTGTTGTTTAAAACAAGCTGGGAATTCAACTTTCTTGGTCCTGTGAAGTCAGTTACCACTTGTCCATCTACTTTCCAGCTTCCAAAATTTTATTGCTCAGACCATGTCTCCTATTTTCCCTGTACTTGTGTATTTATGTTTTTTTGTAAAAATCATTTTAATGCAGTTTTAGTGTGTTTCAGGAAGAAGTAAAATTAGATACGTGCACTCAATCCACCATCTAAACTCAGAACCCCACTGGCTTCCTTTAAAATGTCTTTTTGGAACTTGTACTTTGTTTTTAGTTACTTAAATGTACTGATGATGTTGCTGATGCATTAGCATGGCAATGACAGCTAATCCTCAAATCCTAGACATGGCTTTGGATAGTGGCCTGATGTGGGAACTATCTATGGGATTACCTATTCAATACTCCCTCCTTCTTCCAGCAGCCTGCCAGCTTGGCTAAACAGGAGCTATGATTTAGTAAATATCATACTTTTTTAAACAGAGAGGGATTTTAAAGTGTTTTAGCATTAAAATGCAAATTTTGCTGGTAATTAAAAATTCTTATTCAGGAACCTCAATGGAGTAGAAAAGGTATTAACTTTGGATCCAAAGAGTTTTGAGCTCTATATTCAAATGCTGGAACTTTGGGCAAGTTATTTGATCTCTTTTGCCTCAGTTTCTTTATAAGAGAAATGGGGATTGAAGGCACAGGGATCAAAAAAGACAACTTTTTAAAAGGCTGCCAGGCATGCAGTTAATCTCTATAAATATACATTCTTCCCCCATGTTCCTCACCTGCTAGCAAAAGCATTAAGATAGCTTGTTCTGTACTGCAAACATTCCCAAAAGTGTTAAAGGAGGTCATATCAGCAAAGGCAAAAATGATCCCCCAGCAGCCCAGGGAATCTTTAAGAAGGGTCTTCCTTAAAGATTTTATTTGAAAAGGGAAATGTAACTGAGAACCCCAATATTTGTCAGGTACAGTGGAGGGAGGCGGTTTAATATGGTTTAACTTTTTTTTTCTGCTTGTTTATTTTAACCATGAAGCCCCCTGATCCCAATGCATTTGCAATATAACTCACAATATTACTTTGATAACATTTTTTGAGTCACTTATCCCTTTGACACTTTTCCAAGAGAAATGTGTGTGTATTTGTGTCCACACAACTATATTTTGCAGGAGTTTGCCCATCCTCTGGAGACAAGGACGTCACATTTACAAGCCCTGACCCATCTACACAAGTACTTTGATTTCATTGCAGTCCTTCCCCTCCTCTGCACCCCAGACCACCCACTGCTAAGTAAAGAGGCAGCACTACTTTACTGGACTTTAGCAGGCTGCCTGGGGATGGAATTGGTGGCGGTGATGAATGGGGTGATGAATGGAGGTTTCAGGGCAGCACCTCCTTGCTAGTCCCCTCCTGCTGTTCCGACAGCCCCAGGAAGGTAGCAACTCCAGTGAGTCATGCACAAGCCCAGGACGTGCTTGCTTAAAGACAGCCTGACACTGTGTGGGTGGCACCCTGGGTGTGTGTTGGCTCCCATCTCCCTGCATCCCCTCATTTGGGGAGAGGAGAGGGAACAAGATGAGCTGAAGAACCCTGCCCTTTAGAAGAACTGTTGGAGGACAGCAACTCTATCTCCCAGTTGTGGGGACAAGATTTTTCACAAGAATCTGGATGACTTTCTCTTTCCTCCCTGAGATGCATCCTGCCATACCCAGTTGTGGGGCATCTAGGGCTGGACAAGAACAAAAAATTAGCTGAGAACCCCCAGATTGGTCAGGCATGGTGGAGGAAGTTTTAACATGGACTTTATTTTAAACCAGAAGGTCTCTGATTCCAATGCATGAAATATAACCCACATATAATACCAATATTAACTTAGTAACATTTTTTTTGAGTCACTGACCCCTTTGACACCCTGACCCATGGTGGGCAGGACCTGCAGAGCCCGTGGGCCTGGAGCAGTGGATGGGACTGAGCAGGGTACACTGCAGTTAGTTACCCTAAGACCTCGAGGAGCCAGGACTGTGCACCCTCTGGGCAGGTAGTGTGGAGTTGAGGGCCCTGGTTAGCAATTCCCAAGCATCTAGGGGTAAGCCTGAGGCCCACTCTTCTTTAGGAGTCAGGAGTCAGGGGTTGAGCTGGGCTTTTCAAGGGGGAAGGGTCCTGCGAGGTGGCGTGTTGCAGGGCAGGTAGCTGTTATCCCTCCACATGACACCCACCCAGTTCTAAAGGGATAATACAGATCAGCTACTAATTCTGTGTGCTGTTCAACCTACAAAGGCCTAAAACAGACACCACAGGCTATTTGCATTACTACTAATGAATAACAACTGCATCCTAAGTCCTTTTGGGGGCACAAAGTGGAATATTTAAAAACAAGATAAAAAAATAAAAGTCACACTTGGTCCTTAGGATTAATTTTCTTCCCTTATCTTACCCTCTCACCCACAAAAGTGGGTATTTCTGTAAATGAAGAAATTGGCTCTGAGAGGCTGTTTAAGGTCACATAGTTAATAAGTGACAGAATCAAAATCTAAACTAGGTCTGACCCCAAGCCAGGGTTCTTTGTGGGTGCTGAATTCCCTTCTCTGAGGTGAAGCAGATTTATCCTCATCTCCCTTAGCAAGGAGAATGAGCCCCTTTATATAAATAAAAATACTGACTGCCAAGGTACCTGGGAAAACTGTTGACTTCCCTTATTTTCTGACCACAAGAATGTCTTTGCTTAGAGCTGTTTACACACTCTCCTTATGAAATGGATTGTTGGATTTAAGACTGCAGGCTGGGAAACTCCATTTTTAAAAAAATCTAACTGGACTCATCATATGGGGCTAACCAGCCCATTTTCAGTCCAAGCGATCCAACCGGGCATACTGACAAATGGTGCACACATCCTTACAATAAGTGCAGAACTGCCTTGGCCATTTAACCATCAATTATCCAACTGCTCTACGGATATTTAATGACTACCTCTGCCTTTCCCCATGACAATCTACTTTCTCCTTTGCTAGTTACTTTTTTCAAACTTGATTAACATGAAGTTACAACTCCTTTGCTTAAAAGCCTTTAGTGGTTTCCCACCATCTAGCAATGGTCCCCAACCTTTTTGGTACCAGGGACATGTGCTCTCATGAGAATCTAATGCCTGAATCTAATGATATGAGGTGAAGCTGAGGGAGTAATGCTAGTGCCAATGAATGCCTGCAAATACAGATGAAGATTCACTCGCTCACCCACGTGCTGCTCACCTCCTGCCGTATGGCTTAGTTCCTAACAGGCCACGGACGTACTGGTCTGAGGCCCAGAGGGTTGGGGACCCCTGGTCTATAGGATAAGACTTGTCACATGAGGCCCCTGCCTGTCCTTGTAGCTCTTTAAATTTGAAGTAGAGACAAAGTGAAGCCCCAAAGTAGTGTTTTAATATAGCTATAGAAGCACCAATACTTGTCTTCAAGTCCTATGGGAAAGTGAAAATAATCAGAGTATAAAGTATAAATAGTAAATTAACTCCTTTACTCCTCAGCCCACGGTAGAGAGCTGTGCTCATAGAGAACTGTGGTTTGCTTAGAGTAAGGTGTTCATTGTGTGTTTCTTTCTTTATAACCTATTCCTATCTCTTTTGAAAAATGAGCCCAAGTGGCTTTAAAAAAAATTAGTTAACTAGAAATAGAAAAGCAGAATCAAAAGAAAAGGAAAAGGTAAATATTTTAGGTCTAAAAGTCAATGTCATTGCTAGGTTCATGCTTCAAAGTTGACTCAGCCAGGGCAAAAAGAAGCAGGGTACATTTGAATTTTGTTGATAGAAAAGAGAAAACTTACCAATTCTTGAAACAGGCAAAATATTTTATCTTTTTCTTTATTGATTTTTCAGTTACAAAATGTGCCTTTAGAAAAAATTCAAATAACACAAACGTCTAGATAGTAAAAAGTGTATGCCCACCTTACCTATACCTCCATTTCCCTCACCAGAAGTAAACTCTAACCCCTAAGACTAACCATGTATTTCTAGAGGGTTTTTTCTTTTTCCAATTAGAAGTACTTACACAGCTTTCATAGAATGTGAGTTTTGTTTGCTTTAAAATTTTTATCAAATTAACTCTGTTCTTTTGTCACTCGCATTTTCATTGTATAGTATATTAGGGACATTCCTCAATATATATAGATCTGCCTCTTTCATTTTACTGACTATAGTATTCCATTATATGAAGGTAGCATAATTTATGTAACCATTCCCCTATTTCTGATTTTACAGTCTTATAAATAATGAGCATGCTTGTATATACACTTTTATAAAGATATGTGAGTATTTTTACAGGATAAATTTCTCAAAGTGAAACTGTGGGATCACATGGCTTATATATTAAAAATTTTATGAATTGTCTTCAAAAAGACTACATCAATTTACGTTCACCAATAGTGTTTGAGAGTTCTTGCTTCTCTATTCCTTTGCCAACATTAAATGTTATCAACCTTTTTTTATTTTCTGACAGAAATTTCTAAATGGAATTTCTCCTGGCAAGGTCAGTATATTTTAATCTAGAAAGGAGACCAATGATACAGTCTTGTTTCTCTTGTTCTAGTAGATTTCAGGTTGTGCTCTATGGAGCCCCAGAAATTCTAAGGGATGAGTGTGAGACTTGCAGAAAAGGACAGGACTTCTACACTCTTAACTAGGGCAACTGAGTTTCTATCTGTTTTACATGTGCACTTCAGGACAAGATTTTATTTGAAGATAAGATTCTGTTGTTAAAAATAAGTTTGCAAACCATGGGTTTGAGCCTTGTTTCTTATTGAACCATTAGCAACCTGAAGAAAAATTGAAAATATATTCCTTCAAGGTAAAGAAGAAGGGATGTAAAAACAATGACTCTCTAGCTATAGCCAAAATACTCACTTATACATTATGTGTTTGTCTGTTAATGGCCTTGTTCACACCAGACCTCACCTTGTAATGCCGAATTGTTATCATGCAACCAATCCTAGAATACCATTTCTTCCAAGATTTGGATTAAAATTCTCCTTCTCTAACTACCTACACACCTCACAAAACACACACACACACACACACACACACACACACACACACACTCCACTTGTATGAATCATATCCCTCTAAATTTGTGCAAGCTTGGTGTTAGCTGGGGTTTCCTTTCTCCTGACCTGGGTAAAATTCCATGGTCCACTATCCTCTAAGATTTCTGAGCTCCTCCTTGCCTTAGGTTCTCATGGCCTCCTCTGCCTTCTCCCTCTCAGGTGCTCTCTTTGAGATGCTTCACGTGAAACTTAGTTCCTTCTTTGGTAGTCACATGCACAAATAATAATAACAAACTACTCCACCATACAAAACATTCTTGAAAAGAGTTGAATTTACTATAGATAGCATGCTAGGAAGGTCAGAGAAATGGGTCTAAGTCATGAGGATACAATTTCAAAATGGCACAATGAGCATCACTGTAGCCTTTCATGGCCTAATACCAGCTCCTCTTTACCTTGCTAGCTCCTCGCTCCTCTTCTTTCATTCTTTATCTCCACCCACTCCCCATTGTATTGAACCAAGAACTTTATGTTATTTTCCTCTCTTAAGCATTGTAGTTCATATCTTCTCAGCTTTTACCCTCAAAAGCACATGGCCAATCTTTTCATAGTGCTCATCTTATTTAAGGGGCTTTCCATTTAGTAGAATTAACACTCTCTAGGAGACAGTTTTCTTAAAAAAAAATAGCAATAGAAATGTTTTTCCTCTGTACCCCTGCTATTTCTTCCTCACTGAAATATTGTCACTGTATTGCTTTTGTTCTCTAATCATTTTATACATCTGGCCCCTCCAACCAAATCCTAAGCAGGTCAAGAGCAAGAACTCTGCCTTTTTGTAGCTTTTAAATGCCCCGTCTCTGTCATATGCCTTACAAATGCTTAATGAATTAAGCAACCACTAATTATATGATTAAAAAACAGCAAACGATAAATGAATATAAGAAGACTATTGGATAGTTTGTAAGATGTGGTAGATATCTCCTTGCAAAGGTCATAAAAATAGTATTAGAAAGTTCATTAAAACATTCAGACATATTTTCAACTTGTCTTTATCTTTTAGGAGATCCATAATTTAAGGCTATCTTACTGAAAATATTCACTGCTTTGTGTGACTTCCTTATGTTGACCCTTACCCTTCTAAAATTTTTCTACCTCTTATGACCTAGATATTATTTTTGTCTATTCCCATCTCACCTGGTCAGATAGGGAGTAGCGATGATTATCTATATCAGTACAATATCTCATCTTGCAGGGATCCCAAGAATAAAGAATATTATATAAAATAGCATGTTATGTAAACCAAGGCTTAAAACATCCTTCAGAGAACTATCATAAAATATCACTTGAAATTCCTACAGGATATTCTGTCTGCTCTGTTTAATTCCTAAATCTCATGTTATTAAAAGAAGCCTGTTTGCTCTTTTATCTACAGTCATATTAAACAATTTTTTTTTTCATCAAAACTGGCTTAGTTTGGTATGGTAGATATCAGGAACATATGACAAGTTAAAATTTCTGATATTTGACCCTCTGCAATAGATTTAAGTCCATAAATTACCCATAGTTCAGAAACCAGGCCCAATTTCATTATGGAATATGTGTGTCTGTATACACATACATGTATATCTAAAGTTGATTATATAGAAATACATGTAAATATTATTTTCCACAGAAAGCATAGACTGTCCTATTCTGTTTATCTATATGACAGAATTTCTCCCAAAACATTCAAGTGAAAAAAGTGTCTCCCAACTATACTCTACTTATAAGAGATTCACTTCAGATTTAAGGACATATATAGGATCAAAGTAAAGAGACAGAAATGGAAAAAGATATTTCATGCAAATGAAAAACAAATAAATCAGGATTAGCTACAATTAATCAGACAGACACAGCTTTAAGCCAAATAGTAACAAGAGAAAAAAGTCATTATATAATGGTAAAGGAGTCAATTCAAGAAGTTATAATAACCACAAATATTTATAAATCTAATATTGGAACACCTAAATATATTAAGCAAAGACTAATAGATCTGAAAGAAGAAACAGATAACAATTTGGTAATAGTAGAGGACTTCAATACTTCACTTTTGGCTGTGGATAGATCATCCAGAGAGAAAATCAACAAAGGGAAGGACTTGAACCCTACATTGAACCATATGGAACTAATGGATATTTATAGAACAATCCATCCAGCAGGAGCAGAATATACATTCTCCTTAAGTGCACATGAGACATTCTCCAGTATAGCTCATGTGATAAACCATAAAGCAAATCGTAGCAAATTTAGGAAGATTAAAATTATACCAAATATCTTTTCTGACCACAGTGGTATGAAACTAGAAAACAACAAGAAGGAAGCTGAAATACTCATAAGTATGTAGAAACTAAATAACACATTTCTCGATGGTACAAAGAAATCAACAAACTATCTGAAAAAAGAAATTTTTTTAAAATCCTATTCAAAATAGCATCAAAAACAATAAAACATTTAGAAATAAATTTACCCAAAGAAGTACAAATCTGAACAATGAAAACTACAAGACTTTGATGAAAGATATTGAAGAAGACACAAATGGAAAGATATTTCATATTTATGGATCAGAGGAATTAATATTATTAAAATTTTCATATTACCCAAAGCCATCTACAGAGTCAATGCAATCCCTACCAAAGTTCCAATGGTATTTTTCACAGAAATAGAAAAAAAAATCCTAAAATTTATATGGAACCACAAAAGACGCCAAATAGCCAACGAAATCCTGAGAAAGAACAAAGCTGGAGGCATCATACTTCCTGATTTCAAACTATACTATAGTAACTATATATTACTTACTATAGTAGCAACAATAATTAAAGTGGCATAGTACTGGCACGAAAATAGACACATAGACCAATGGAACAGAGTTGAGAGCCTAGAAATAAACCCCATATAAATGGTCAACTAATATTTGACAAGAGAGCCAAGAATATCAGTGGGAAAAGGATATTCTCTTCAACAAATGCTGTTGCGAAAACCAGATAAGTACATGTGGAAAAATGGAATTGAACCCCTCTCTTACACCACTCACAAAAAAATAATTGAACTGGATTAAAGACTTAAACACAAGACCAGAGACCATAAAACGCCTAGAAGAAAACAGAAGAAAATTTCTTGACATTGATCTTGGCAATGATTTTTTGGATCTGACACCCAAAGCACAAACAACAAAAGCAAAAGTCAACAAGTGAGACTTCATCAAACTAAAAGCTTCTTAGCTTCAGGAATTTGGAGGAGTCTGGTGTCCAGGAGGAAGGGCCAGGAAAGCTAAACAGAGAGCTATTAGGAAACGAGGGCACTTGGAAATTCCAGGAGGGGTGCTAATAAAAAGTGATACAGAAGATTTTAATATTTTAGCACCTGGTTAGAGCTGTTTCCGAGCACATTTGTCTACATTATCTCCGGTGTGCCATCAGAATGCTCACCTAGCCTTCCAAATATGGCCTGAAAATCATAGACATTCAGAAGTCTTGACAGTTTACAGATGAGAAAACCAAGGTTGAGGAAAAGTTAGGTGAATTTGCCCTCAATGCATGAATAGTCAGCTCAAAATGGATCCACATTGCCTAAATCTAAATTTAGGTCAAATGAGGTAGAGAGGAATGGGCAAAACATCTTCACAGCAAATTAACTTGCCCATTCATTTTTTAACCATTTCGAAATCAGTTGCAATTTATTTTTAGTTGTGTGCATAGGAAAAGCATATATATTCCTCACAAGAGTAAAAGACTTTGAAGATGGAAAACAAAGGGCAGTGAGTCCAGACTTCTAGATAATTATTTTTCAAATTATGTTCATGGAAAACACCATGGCGCACATGTAGCATGTCTCAACAGAATCCATGCATTGCTGCCAAAGCAAATTTAAAGAGAATAAATCAAAGGCATTTACAGTAAAAAATGCTGACGCAAAATCTCATTTTGTCTTCCTAGTTGTTAGGGAAAAAAAAATACCAGGAAAGAAATAAGAAAAGATAGACAAAACTGATCCTATTTGTCCTAAGTTTTATTTAGAGAATTGCCCATAGAATGCTGCAGGACAACATTTTGGGTGCTTGGGGTTTTGTGCATATTGAGGAAGAGATAAGTATATTCATTCATTGATTTTTTAATAATAACTACTAACATTTGAATGGCCCTTTACAGTTTTAAAATGTTTTCCTAAACATGTAGTAGAAGATATGACATGGGAAATATTTTACAATATATTGCTAAATGGAAATGCAAACTACAAAATGTATACACAGTTAAAACGCAATTTTTGTTTGGAAAGTGCGTGCTCTGTGTGTGTGTCTGTGTGTGTGCGTGCATGTGTGCATACCCATAAAAAATTGAAGGCATATTAAAATACTATCTGTTGTCCTTGGTAAAATTATGAGTACTTCTTTGGTGCTTTCTTTTGTCTTTTTCTATTCTCCAAGTTTCTTGCATTGAATGTGTCTTACTTTCATAATTAAAAAAATTTAAGTGCTTTCATCTATATTTTATATCCATTGAGCCTTATAACAATCATGTGACCTGTATCTCATTTTATAGAAAAGGCTATTGAGTCTCAGAAAAACTGAGTGACCTACTACTTGACAGGCAGCAATTGTTAGAGCTTGGGTTTTTATCTAGGCCATCTGATTCTAAATCTTACACTTTCCTCTACATTATGATGCACCATTCTGAGAGCTTACTTATATGATGGCTCATGGAAGCACATTCAGGGATATCTTTATGTTATCTTTGCAGCAGAGGACCATCAACTCATTTCTACCTGTTAATCATTCTGTAGCAGTTAATTTTCCAATTAAAATGGTAGCTGTTCTGAAGGTGGCACCAAAGGCTTGAAGCAATTAAGCTCCCACAACAAATTCCTGTAGCTTTATTCATCTCAGTAACTATTATTTCCAAGCAGTGCACTATGTACTACTTTCAAATATTAAAAGCTTCCTGGATTCTCTTCTGGACTCTGTCATCTTTCTCCATATCCAATTTCCACTCCTACAGTTTTTCAAGGTATGTGTTTTTCTGTGACCTTTTTCTTAAAAGCTACTTCTTACTTCCTAATAGGTCCTGTCCCACTCTGAAAAATCAGAGAGAATTATAGGGAAGTAGAGCTATGGAACTAACTGTGACCACAAGCTCTGCTGGAAGCTCTGAAAATCTAATCCATTACCCCATTACCTCACAAATGAGCTTGGAAGACTGCTCCTGATGATTTTCTGGGCATGAAAGAGTTCTCAATTAAAAGTCTCTGCCTTAAAATATTCTGAATATTGTTTTATTCTTTGACTTTTCACTTAATTTTACAGCATCAAGGAAATGTTCAGAACAAGTGACATTGCTCCAGTTGAAAATATTTGGAGTAGAAGGTCTATAACAAATTTGTAAGGTACATTAAGAAGTTCTGGGCTACGCCAAAATCTGTACTGTTGTGTACACTTGCCAGATGAAACTACTTTCAGCCTTCAGAGCTGAGCTATGTTGTTCTGGGCCCAATTATGATGGTTTTCAAGTGTTTATTTCTTCATTTAGCTTTTTTAAAATAATGTATATCTTCAAATGAGTATGCTGATATCTAAGTACTGTGACCCAGATAATATGCCTGGGCCTCATAGGCTGTCTTGGCCTGAGTTCAGACACCATGAGGCAAGACTCAGCAGTTCTACCCTTCTGAACAAGAACAAATTCAACTCCCCAAGGAAATTAACAAGAAATATAGGCTTTATTGTAGATTTCATGGGTTATATCAAATACCACATGGCGCACTTTAACAGAAACCCCTATTAAATGTCTTGAGTTCCTCAGAAAGTTCCCCTTGGCTACCCCTTTACCCTTTAATCTTGTCTACACCCAGGCTCTAAGCTTTGACTGGTTCTGGATCTCACTGCATTGTCCCTTAGCCCTGTCTTCCCCCTCTACCTCCTGCAAAAAAATTAAAATTTTCAAATGCAGTACAATTTAGTAAACTCTCCTAACCTTACATCCTTACTCTATTCAGCAAACAAAGAACTTTCTTTGGAATCAGTTAAGTATTATAAATTGAAGTCATTTTTCTCTGTCATGAATAATTTTTCTCTTGTCACCATAGTGTTGGCCATCGCTAACAATTAAATAAATGCAAATCAAAATGAGATATCACCTTATACCTGTAAGAATGGCTATCATCAAAAAGACAAGAAATAAATGCTGGCAAGGATGTGGAGAATAGGGAACTCTTGTGTACTATTGGTGGGAATGTAAATTGGTATAGGCATTATGAAAACAGTATGGGGTTTCCTCAAAAAAATTAAAAATAGAGCTAACACATGATCCAGCAATCCCACTTGTGGGTTTATATTCAAAGGAAACAAAATCACTGTCCTGAAGAGATATCTACACCTGCAGGTTTATTGCAACATTATTTATAATAACCAAGACCTGAAGACAATCTAAGTGTCCATCAACAGATTAATGGGTAAAGAAATTGTGCCATATAGGTATATATAATAGAAACTATTCAGCATAATAATAATAAAAAAATATTGCCATTTGCAACAACATAGGTGGATCTTGAGGACATTATGCTAAGTGAAATAAACTAGACAGAGAAAGACAAATACTGTATGATTTCACTTATATGTGGTTGCCACAACAGGGGGTGTGGATTGATGGAATTAGATGAAGGAAGTCAAAAGGTACAAGCTTCCAGTTACAAGATAAATAAGTTTGGGCATATCATGTACAATATGTAACTATAATTAACAATACTTTGTATATTATATTTGAAAGCAGCTAAGAGAGTGGATCTTAAAAGTTCTCATGTCAAGGAAAATGTTTGTAACTATGTGAGGTTATGGATGTTAACTAATCTTATTGTGATAATCATTTTGCAATATATACACATATCAAGTCATTACATTTTACACTTTAAACTTATACAATGTATATTTCAATTAGGTCTTAATAAAACTGAAAAAAAAAACACAGTAGTGTGGGCTTACCATGTCAACTTCTGAAACTATAGGTACAAATTCCAAGGAGGTTTTCTTCAAGGGCAGTACAGCAAAAGCTTGAGACTTTATTTAGCAGAGCCATTTGGTGGGTATATGAAGAGAGAGGGCCTAAGATGGAAGGAACCCAAGGAATTTAAGGTGAAGGAAAGAGAAGCTAAAATTTATATAGTTTACTGCTGTTCTTTTGTTACATACAGTATTTCATGGCATCTTTACAATCACATTTTACAGATAAGAAAATGGAGGGCTTAGAATTTAAAATAAATTTGAAGTGTCATTGCTACTAAGAAGCATAGCTGGGATTCTAAGCCAAGTTCATTGACTCCAAAGTCTGAGGTCTTTCCTTATGCGCCATCATCTTCCATGGGTTTGGAATTTCCAATATTTACAGAGCGACCTCCTCTGTCATCCCATCAGGTTCTTTGACAGCTCAGAATTGGATATATCCACAGAAAACCTTACCTCTCTTACACTAACCTGGACCAGGGATAGCTGAATTTACAATCTCTCCTGTCTCAGTCTCTCCCTGACCCATTGCCAGCCCTATGCCAGCAGCCACACGAATCCTGACATCTCATAGGAAGGTCAAAGTATTGGCACTATTGGGAAAGGGGTGGCAAATGAACTTGAGTGCTAGTAGAAAGGACCCTGGGCTAAGATTCAGGCTATACAGACTACCACAGAATAAGTCAGAATGTATCTCTCCACCTTGGATCTCTTATGAAACAAATTTTTGCATAAAGTACAGTGAAACAGGAAATACAAGGGAATTCATAATTGTAGACTAGTTCTCACAATGTCTCTCAAACATACAGAAGTAAACCTTTTTATTTTATATCTGAATGGTTTAGCAACTTGACATGAATAGATTTAGTCTTATAGTATAAAATAGGACAGAGCATATTTTAATTCTGTCATCTTCAAGATGCATTATTTTTACACATACAGGGTGGGCTGTATGTAGACCTACTTCAGCTGCCCACTCAGTGCCTGAAGTGTCATTGCTCAAGTTACTTCGTTTCTTTCAACCCTAATTCCTTTGACTGTAAAAGAAAGAAGTTAAGCTAGATAACCCCAGGTTTTCTTCCAGCCATGTAGTTTATAGAGTGGTGAATATCTGCAAAGAACCACTTACCTTGTGAAAAACACTATCCCATCATTCTGTGGAGAATTCTAAACTCAACATATTTACCAGCAATCACAGCTCCCTTAAAGTTAACCCAAAATTACAGGTGGAAAGTAGAATAAAGAATGAAAGGTAAGAGGAGCTGTGTGGAAGGTGAAATTAAGTCTGAGGGAAAAATAATTGTGGATTAACATGACTCAGCAAAGTTCCCCATTCCCCGTTTATTTCCAAGATGTATTTTTTATATTTTACATAATAAGATCATTACACTACATTAAAGAGTAGACCATGTAGAACTCCTGCTTTTGGTTTTTAGGTGTTCAGGGAAATCACATGAGACAATTTTAGCTGCTTGCCCACACATAGATGGGGAGGGATCTGTTTAGTTTTTTAACCTCTTCAGATATTTACAGAAAGTCCACATGTCCTCTGGTTCCCCATTTTATTTCTCTTCATTCCATTCTCTACCAGGCAGCCAGAGTGAGCTTTTTAAAACAGAAATTTGATCGTTTTACCCTGCTGCTTCCCCTACTTCTTAAAGTCCATACTCCTTAAGATAGTATACAAGGCTTCTTTAACTTGCACTCTACACTCCAGATTTAATACCTTTTTTTTTTAAGTTCTTCAAGAGAGCCATGGTCTCTGTCACCCACAGGCTTTTACATGTACAGGTCCTGTTTCCTGAACAGTCGTACTTCCCAAATACTCAAGAAGTCTTTCTTGACTCTCTTCCAACACCACATACCTAGTTATCATAATACATGATAATTACATATTTAACCGCCTGTCTTTTCACAGTTCATGAGGGCGAGTACCATGCCTATTTTTACAGTTATATCCTAGCACCAAGTATAGTGCCTAGTATATAGGAGAAGTTCAATATGTATCTGTAGTATAAAAACAAACAAACAAATAAATAAATGTTTTGCTACTTTGAACTAGCAGCAATACCAGTGTCCTAGGTCTACTTTATTTCCATGCAGTATAAGTTAACTACTGGATCCAAAAAAAGGTATTATAGTTCTATTTACTGTCTTAAAACTAAACTAATCTTTAAGCAGTGAAACCCTTTTTACAAATGGATGTGTGTTAGAGCCCAGTTTATAGAAAATGGAGAAAAATAGAGCTGCTCACATCAAAACTGGGGCATGGATCCCCACCTACTTGACCCTCTCAATCCTGAGGGATTTTTAAGGAATCCATTAAGACACTCAGAACTTAGTTTGAAAATCATCATTCCAGCCAATTCCACTGCACCAGGGAGAAACATATCGCCTGAGACTTTTGTTTTTAAAATCTGCTGAGAAGTGCCCGCTAACAGGAGGAGGTGCTTATCCAAAGAAATGAGGAATCTAACATGAAACCACCAAGCAACACTATTTCAGCTTCTCTGATGATGCTTTTCTAACCTTGATTGAAAGAATAAACTACCCTTTCAAAAATTTAGAAGCTCAAAATACTTAGGGTAGATTGAACACATTTACCACGAAACTTAACATCTGAGGTGTGGTTCAGAGCTAGTTAAAGCATAAGAGGATTTACTCTGATGCCATTGCTTTGGTTGGAGCCTGAAGTCAATCACAACTATAAAGTTCTAATCCTCATGCAGTTGTTTTTCCTTTTGTTGCTCATACTCAGCACCGACGTCTAGGTTTCTTTCATTAGGAAATTTTTCTCATGAATAGTGTTTTCTGCCAAAGGGAATCAACTTGCTGTAGACAGAACAGCTTTGCAAAAAGCACAAGAAAAGCATTCGTCAGTTGGAAAGCAGATAGTGAAATGTCTCTTGTTCATATGAGCCACAGTTTAAGGTGGTTGAGAGGAAAATCTAGTCAAGGCTCACACGATACACTGGGTGAAGCTGTGGTATACGCTGTAATCAGAGGGCCATAAACACTGAATGTACCAGTGGAAGCCATAGCCTTCCAACAAGCAAGAGATCATTTTCTCTAGATTTCTTGGGGAAGTGGGAACACTTTCACATTTGCAAATACTACTTATTTTGACTGTGGGCAAAACTCAAAGTATGAATAAAACTGTGAGTGTCTTAATGATGGAGAAGCATGAAACAAGCTCTATCAGACAAAAGTATAATAAAAATTTATTTTCTTTCATTGACTATATCATTAAGAAGAAATCAAGAAAAAGACTCTGTGTAATGATGGTTAGATTTAGGAGCTGTGGCCATTGGAAAGAGGCTACATCTAACTTTGCTTATGTTTAGTGCACTGTTGATAGTAGTAAACTCAACATAATTGTACTATAAAAATGTATTCTTTGATGAGGCGAATAAGGCAAATAGGTCATTTCTTAATAGTATAGTCAAAATATAAGCACTTAAGAGATATTCAATTCAGTTCCTAGTTCAAGAGCTTACAACGTAGCTTTAGTCTCAGAAATAGGCAAGTAATTAAAGAATTATAGAGATTGTGGTGGGTGTTCGAATAGGAGTAAGCACAAGGAGAGAACAGGAGAGGAACATCGAGGCCAGCAAGAGTTCTCAAGGGAGTTTTCCAGGGGAGATAATACCTGGTCTGAGTCTTGAAAAATAAATAAGATAGAAAGGAAGCAAAAGAGAAAATGTTTGTGGGGATGGGATGGAGGGAGGAGCTCTAGATGAAGAAAACAACATGTACAAAGAAAAAAAGTACTGTTTATTTAGCAGGGTCTGTGGGGGGATGGCAAGTGATTTGGCTAGAAAAGTATGTAAAACCTAGCCATGAAAGACATGAAAGCCTTAAGCTAAGGAATGTGAACATCAGTCTGTAAAGTTATAGGAAGCCAGTAAGAGAAATAAGTAGAGAAATAACATGATTAGATAAATGACTTGGAAATGATTTATTAGTAGCAATACAGTTTCAAAGTGTAATTTTCAAAAAGTTAACAATATAAGTCTCACATTAATAGAGTGGACACTGGCCAATGATTTTAACTCATTAAATAATGAAGGAAACAGTAATGTAGGTAAGCTAGTTCCAAGAGACTTGAGGAATGGAGGTTTATATAGGCCATCAAGAGAGGATTCAAAATGAGCTTTTTATTATTTTAAGTTAGAGACAGATCTGGTTAGTACTAAGCAATAAAATCTTGGGAGTACCCCTTCTTTGGGACAGAACTGTTACATTTCTACCAGGCAAAAAAAACCTATAAATCAACATGCAACTACACAGGATGTGAGCCTTAATTTATAAATTCTAATATAATAATAATGTAAAAGTCCAGTGGTGGTACATTCCCCAATGAAATAATTACTGGGCAGACCTATTAAATAACATTTCACCATCATGTTGAAAGAATGTACTGCACTGTTTTGACCTTATTTCCAAGCATTGTAAACATTTTCTTAATGGTGGAAGAAAGAAGGGATACGACAGAAGCTAGAAAAAAAAATGTTCAAAGCCAGTGTAATAATCCTAGGGAGAGAGAGAAGATGGCAAGCGTATGAACTAAGGCAATAACAATGGGATAGAGAACAGCTTTGAGAGAGTAGAATGACTATGACATGGCTATTGATGGGTTGTGAATGCTGAGGGGAAGAAAAAATCCAGGGACAGTTCTCAGGCATTTGGCTTGGGTGACTGAACAAAGGTCTCCATTGTTCCAGATAGGGCTGGAGAAGTGTAGTAGTTGGGGTGGAGGTGATATGTAAGGGTGGAAGAGAAATGATGAGTTTAGTCCAGAGAGTGTTAATATGAAGAAATAATCAGCCTCTTAAAGGGACTTCTAGCATGTGGTTCTGGTCTCAAAAGACCAGGCTGGATGGAGATAGGGACAGGAGAGTTATTTGCATACATATGGTACACTGTACATGCACATTTTACTTATGCAAATCCAACTATACACCTTTGGTAAAACAAAAGAAAATCAACAGGGTTAGAGGAAATCAATAACAATGATTTTTTTTTTCTCACCATTCCTCTCACACAGCACAGAACATGAATGAGAAGAGAGGCAGTACTCTTAGCAGGTTTTAGGTTCCTTGGGCTGAACATTCCCCGAGCTGAATGTTGGTTTCGTTTCGTATTTAGAGATACTATTGAATTTTTTTTTTTGCATTTATGGTCCTAAACCCAAATCAACTACATATATCCTTGGTGCTCAGCTGAAGTTCAATAATCTCTTTCAATACTGAAGAAAAAAAATGACTATGTGGACTTATGGGAGATAGTGCTATACTGTGTTCATATTATTTAAAGTATTTCTAAGGGTAAATTATATTATACCTTACACTTGACTTTAGAACCCTGCTCTCTATCCCACCACAAAACTCCCTGTCTCAACATGTGACCCTCCCCCTCCCCCGCCCAGTATAGGTAAAGCCAAGTATTTCAACTATGCTTCCCAAGCAAACTAAAAAAGTGAGGAGGATAAAGATTCTAGGATTTAACCTCAGAGAACACTGACATCTAAGGAGGGCCCAGATGACTGATTTTGAAGAAATCTGAGGACAACTGGCCACAAGGTAAAAGGAAGGAAAATCAAAAGAGAATGGAATTTAGAGGAGGAGTTAAAGAAAGGGATGGTCTATAACTTTAAATTCCTGTTTTAACATAGGCAGAAAGATAAAAAGTAAGATAAAGGCAGAAAAATGTCCATTGGATGTGGCAATAAGAATCCGTTGGCCTCAGCACCAGACATTACAGAGCGGTAGTAGGGGCAGAAGCCAGATTGAAGCAGTTAAGGAGTAAGTGTAAAATAAAAGAAACAGCAAGTATAGTTTTTTCTCCCCTGGGAAGAGTGACTGTAAAGGGAAGGAGACAATTTGAAGAGGACCACCACATGTAGTTGTCCAGGTTGTGTAATGGTCTGTCCTAGGAGACCTTATTCACCATGTGGACTCTGTGAATGGTGACTGCCAGGGACATGTATATTTGTGGGGTTCTGTATGTGGATGGTCATATATCATCTGTGAATAATGAGAGGTTTGTTCCTTTCTAACCACGCATATATACTTTCTCTTATTCTTCTTTTATTGAATTGGCTAGGTTCTCTAGTACAATGTTAAATAGAATTAATAATAGACATTCTTTTTCCTAATCTTATAGGGAATAATATTCAATGTTTCATCAAATATTATGTTTACTGTATATTGTGGTAGATATCCTTTAGCAGATTAAGAAAGTTTCCTTCTATTAAGAATTATTACCAAGAATATATGCTGAATTTTATCATTTTTGGCACCTATTGAGATGATCATATAATTATTTGCCTTTAACATATTAACTTATTTCATTAATTGAATATTTCTAATTCACCCAACTTTTCATTCCTAAAGCAAATTTATTCTGGTCATGATTTATTAATTTTTCCATATACTTCAGGGTTTAATTTGCGAACATTTTGTCTAGATTTTTTGCATCATTGTTCATAAGTGAGATTGGCCTCAAGTATTAAAATTATTCTAACTTTGTAAAATGAGCTCAGGAATGTTTCCTCTTTTTTGTCTTTGGAATAGTTTGTAAAAGACTAGAATTATATGTCCCATGAATAGTTATTAGAACTCAACAGTAAAAATATCTGGTCTTGAGGAACTGTTGTTGGTTGGAAGAGATTTCTAGTTGGATCCTGGATAAGAAAAAGGACATTAACATAAAAATTTACAAAATTCAAATGTAATCTGAAGATTAGTTAATACTATTATATCATAGTTTACTTCTTAGTTTTGATTAATTGTATTATGGTTATCTGAAATGTTAACAACAGAAGCTCGATGAAATGTATATGGGAACTCAGTACTATCTTTAGAAATTTTCAGTAAGTCTAAAATTATTGCAAAATAAACATTTATTTTTAAGTGGGGGCAAGGGTGGAGGTTGAACGAAAAGGAGAGGCCAGTACTGACAATCATTGAACCTGAGTGGTACTCAGCTCATTTTATAATTCTACTTTTTTGCATGACTGAAACTTATTACAATAGAAAATTTTTAAAGGAAAACAACCAAAACAAAAAAATGGTCTGGTCTTGGTTATCTTGTAACAGAATTTTAAACAACTGATTTATTTTCTTTAATTTTTTGAGCTATTATTTTTCTATTTCCTGTTAAAGAAGTTCTATAAGTTATATTTTTGTAAGAATTTATCCATTTCTCTGAATGTTCCAATTTAGTATGAAGTTGTTTGTAATCCTCCTTATTAAGCATTTAATTGTCTGTATCAACTGTAGTTTTGATATCTATTTTATTCTAAAATTTGCCTGCAAAAGTCTTTTCAAAGAGAAAACTGTAGGAGTTTTTAATCTTCTCTTTTGTACTTTTTTCCTATTTCATTGATTTCTGCTGTTATCTTTATTATTTCCACTGTTTTATTTATTTTATTATTGTTTTTCTAACTTCTTAGCTCATTATTTGCTAGCCTTCCATCTTTCCTAATGAAAGCATTTATGGATATAATTTCTCACTAGATCTTACTTTATCTGCATTGAATACTTCTTTGTTGTCACACATTCTTAAGTATCTTCTAATTTCCATAATTTTTCTTTGACCCATAAATTATTTAGAAGAGGCTATCTTAATTTTCTCTATATAGGCCTTTACTACTTATTCTATTTTACCAATTTTTAACTAAATTGCATTATGATCATAAACTGTGGTTTGCATGATTTCAGTGTTTTGAAAATTGTTGATATTCGCTTTATAGCTCAGCATGTGGTCAGTTTTCAAAAATACTCCATGTTGGTTGAAAAGAATGTGTATTCTGTAGTTATTAGGTGTACTGTTCATATATTTATTCAATTAGAGCCTGCTTATTCTGTTGTTCTAATCTTCCATCTCCTTAACTGAGTTTGTATTCTTGATCTAAGTACTTAAAAGTTTAGAGAACTCTTAAATCTTTCTGGAGAATTCAACCTTGTATCCTTATGAAATAATTCTCTTTAAAGCTTTCCAGATTAAGGATTATTTTGTCTGATATTAATATAGCAATACCAAATTTATTTTGGTTAGTGTCTGCATGGAATAATTTTTTCAAACTTACTCTCGATTTTTTGAATCTTATGTTTTAAATGTGACTTAGAACATAGCTGAATTCTTGAAAACAATGTATATGTATATACATACGCACCACCTATAAATTTTTGCATTATAAGCTGGGCACTTAACCTGTTTTTGCTTATTTTAATTCCTGGTATATTTGAATTTATTTCTACCTTCTTATTGTGTGTTTTTTATGTGTCTTGAACCTTTAATATCTATTTTTTTCTGTTCTCATCAACTTTTGTATTATTTTTCTTTCTCCACTTTTCTCCTTTTTAGTTAAGAAAGTATACACCCTTCTGATAGTCATACTAGAAATCTTAACTTAGATATTTTATATATTTACTATTCTCCCAAACAATAAAAATGATAGAACACTTTACCTCTGATCATTTCCCTCCCAACTTACACACTATATAGATGGTTGTATATTTCATTTCTAGCTTGTTTTTTAACCTCTTAAGAGAATATTGTTGTTGTTGTTGTTGTTGTTGTTGTTGTTAGCCAATAATGATTTACAATTAACTACATATTTAGCACTTTCCTTGCTCCTCATTCCGTCATTCATCTCTGACCACTTCTTCCTGCCTAGAGAAGATTTTAGAATTTCCTTTAGTGAAATTAGTGAAATTATTCTATTGGTAGCAAACTCTGTTTTTTGAAGATGACTGATTTTTCCATTGTTCTTTAAAGATAATACACAGATTCAGATTGGCAGTAATTTTCACTGAAGATGTAAGATTTTTTTCTGACTTCCATAGTTGTTAAGAAGTTCAAATGTTGTTCTACTAAAACCTGTCTTTCCTTTCTCTGGCTGCGTTTAATTTTCTTCTCTTTGGTTTTAGTATTATTTGATATTTGTTTTATAAGTCAGCATTAATTAGTTCTACTAGAATGTGACTGACTATACATTTCCTTTTATTTACCTTTATTGAGACTGTTGGGCTCTTTGAATCTGTGGTTTGGCTCTTATTGGAAATTCTCAGCCATTATCCCTTCAATTATTGCTTTTACTCCTTCCTTCCTCTATTGTCTGCCTGGAATTCCAATTAGATGATTGTTGTATTTCTTACAACATCTACATGATTTATAACCTCTCTTTCATATTTCTATATCTTTAGGCTACATTATGTAAAATTTTTTTGGTTTGTCTTCCCTAATCCATTCTCCAGCTGTGGTTATTCTTCTATCAAATCCATCTATTGTGTCTTTAATCTCAAATATTATATTTTAAACTTCCAGTGGTTCTTTAAGTCTTTTTTAAATTTGCTGGGTCATGTTTTATGTATATCGTCAATCCCTTCTCTTATTTCTTTAAAAATATTTAACATCCTTATTTTATATTCTGTGCCTGGTAATTATAATAACTAATGCTTTGCAGTCTGATTCTGTTGTTTGTTGTTTCTGCTGGCCCTTTCTCATGATATATTATTTCATTTTATATTTTGTGATTTTAACCATGCACATGTATTTCTTTAGAGTTTATTGATAAAAATTCTTCAAGGCCTGTGTTGAAGATGGGTACCTCCAGGACAGATTTGCATTTGTTTCTGCTAGGAACTACACATAAAAGTTTACTTTAAACTTAATTCTTGACTTGACTTTTTGGACTCCTAGGTATACTGTGAATTAAGGCTGCAAACTTGTGTGAGTGCCAGCTATGTTACAAATTCTCAGGGGATAGTTTTTCTCTTGCTCCATTTAGAGTCAGTTCTCAGCACAGGCAATTTTCCTTTCACTTTTCTGGGGGTAGAGGAAAGACAGTCGGTTTATTTGTAGTTCATCCTTACACAAGTATTTTGAGAACCCAGCTTTAAGCAGAGGTGGACAGGTCCACAGTTAAACTCCTCACTTTGAGCATACCTTGACTCCTGCATTCATTCATTTAACAAATGTCCTCAAGGCAAAAGCCTCTCTCAATTATTGCTTATTTTCTGAGTTCCCACTTGCATTTATTTAGTTCTTGACCTTTCAGTATTCCTTATAAGAAAAAAATGCATTTCAAAAGATTAAAAAATACTTCATCAACTAATTTTAGTTGCTTTCAGTGATAATATTATTCAAGATATCTGTCATATTGTCAGAAATGGAATTCCCTCTGCCTCTGCCTGAGGGTTAAGGGTCAATTTCAGTGCTTCCTTCCTGGGTCTTTCTCTCTCCTTATTCTACATGCTCTCTCTCCCTAGAAATTTTATTCAATTTTCACTACTAGGGTGCTCCTTACCAATTGTTCTCTGAGCTGTTTCCTATGGCTGCTGAAACAACTTTACCACAAATCTGATGGTTTAAAACAACACACATTTATTTTCTTACACTTCTGGAGTCCGGAAGTCTGAAATCAGTTTCACTGGGATAAAATTAAGGTGTTAACAGGGCTGCTTTCTCCTGATTGATGTAGAGGATTCCTTTCTTGCTTACTCCAGCTTCTGGAGGCTTCCTGCATTCCTTAAATTATGACCTCTTCCTTCCTTGAACACTCCAGAGTCTTGCTTCCACCCTTACATCTCCTATTCCCTATTCTGTAGTCAAATCTCTCTCTGCTTCCCTCTGATAAAGACTCTCATGATTATATTCAGGGTCCACCTAGACACTCTGGGATAGGTACTCTCTCTATCCAAGATCCCTGACTTAATTACATCTGCAAAGTCCTTTTTGCCATATAAGGAAAGGTTCACAGATTCCAGGGATTAGAATCTAGATATCTTTGGGGACCATTTCAGCCTACCACGACTGTCAACCCTGATATCTAGACTCAAATTTTCAGTTTCCTTCTCAATCTTTCCTATTAGAAGTCCCCTAGGCACTTCAAACTCATTTTATTTAAAACTGACCTACATTTATCAGTTCAGTTAGAGACACCATCATCCTCCCAAGGATCCAATTTCAAAGTCTGTATACAATGCTTCTCTTTCACTCTTTACATCCATTTGGCCACTGAGTTCCTGTCTAGTTTGCTTCTAAGAGGTCTCTCAAATCCAGTCCTTTTTAGTCCTTTTCTCAAATCCTTTCCTTCTCTGCCACTACTTTCCACACCTCTGCAGTAATTGTGACCTAACTGCAGTAATTGTGACCTAACTGAACTCCTTACTTTCATTTTTCTTCCACCTAAAGTTACCCTGCTGTCTTGAATTCTCTTTCTAAAACCCAAATGACTGTTACTCTCCTGTCAAAATCTCCTCAATAGTTCTACCTTTGTCTACTGATTAAAATCCAAAATCATTCAAGGCTCTTTGCAATCTGGTCACAGTGTTGCCTGAAGATTGCTACAGTTTGCATGTCCCGAATTGCAATTCCTCTACTATCCCCCTAAAAACTTGGTTTTTTGGTCATTTGAGCTTGCCTCAGTTTATCTCTTATTTAGGTTGACAGGTTGGAAAATCTTTCCCTATCATCAACCCAAAAACATCTTTCCAACCCTTTAAAAATCAGTTTAATTCTTTAGATATTAATTCAATTATTTAATAATATTTACTGAGAGCTAAATATGTCAAGGACACTATGGAAAGCATTGGGTATAAAATGGTGAACAAAGTGTAAATAGATTTTTCTCTCACAGGACTCATAGTCTATAGGAGGATACAGACAAGGTAACAGGCAGTTATAATGTCATTTAAATGCTCTTATAGGGAAAGTACAATATGATATAATAGACACGAAAGAAAACAAGTCCGGATAGGGACTTGTCATCGAGAGATGACAGCTAATCTGAAATCAAGCCATGAGTTAGAACTAATGACAGGAAGGGGAATTAGAAAGAGAAAGTGTTCCATAATGAAGATATGCTACAGTCTGAATGTTTAGGCTCATAAGAAGAAGCTAGACAGAGAAAGAGGTTGAAAGTAGGTAGGGGAGAGGAGGAACAATGATGATAATCAGTTTCTGAAGAAAAAAGGAAAGGATGAATTCCAGGTAGATAGGTTAGATTCATTCTGAAGGAGGGACTTGTCTTCTATTGAAAAATAACATGATTACTTTCCTATTTCAAAGATGATACAGATAGATTATTCCAAAGATTGGCTGTCTACTTCTTTTGCGTTACACTATCTTTATCTGATAAACTTTGATTCAATTTAAACCTTGATATTTGATAACAAATATATTGTACGCCTCAGCTAATTGATGTTGCTGTGATATTAAGATTGGGGTCCTTCAAATGTTTGCTTGATGGCCTGTGAAATACACGTGTTTCTCAGGTAAGGGAGAAATAGGGAAATATCATTAAATCTCAGTATAGCAAACTGGCATTATGTGACCTCATCTGCCTTTTTTAGGGAAGTCAGCAAGTCATTTACTGTTTGTGGTCTGTTTCTCATTTTTAAACTGTGTCTAATAAGATAAGTATTTATAACATAATTTATTCCTGGATATAGGTTACAAGTTGAGCTTCCATAAGTTAAACCTTTATTATCTATAAAGTTATAAATGATGACAGTGTTCCTGAAGAGTCATTTTGTACTATAAAATACCAAAATCAATCACAAAAAGACAAATACATGCTTTTTCAATGATTTTCTAAGTCTATAAAGAAAACATTAACGTTTTAAATGGTCCTCTTGGAGGATTCTTATCAACTGGCTGAAGTTTCTTAAAATACCAGTCCCAAGGAGTTCTAACTAAAGAGATTTTATTTTCCTCTCTAATGCTAGTAAATGCTTCAGTGCTCTAAAGACCTTCAAACTGTGATCAAAAATTAAGGCCATCTTCCTGAAAACTATCAGTGCAGATTCAGTGGTTAGAAATTTATTTGAATGTTAAAGCTTTCCTTATTGCTATATTCTCTTCCTTTTCTCCTCTTCCTGCACCCCCTCATCTTCTTCCCATCTCTGCTGCTGATTTTATCATCATGAAATACCCATAGCACACAGCAGCTTTCATCTTTAGCAGACTTTGCAGGCAGATTATTTGATGTTACTCTACTGGTTCTTGTAGCTTCTTCCCTAAATGTTTGCCAACTATATTCCAAAAGTGATCCAACTAGCTTTTGCTTGCAACAAAAACCTCTTCCTTTGATGTCTGGGGGTAGCTCTTTTTCAATATAAATGGACAATGCTTTTGCAGGAGCATTGCCTATTCAGATGTGTACATATTGCTGCATCTACATCTGCATCCATAAAATCACAAGTTTTTCTACTTTACTCCCAGCACCAATCAACGTAAGAACAGCTTCAGTTTTCCTGTCACTTATGATGAGAGTCCTAGGCAGTCACAATGGCAAGATTTAGCCAATACTGGGGAGAGTCATATTTACAAAAATAAAAGTTATAAAAGCAGCAGTCTAAAGTGAAGCTATTGTGAGTCAGGAGCCATCTGTACCCTTCTATCCATGTTTGTTGTGAGGCTTAAGAGCATAAAGTGCTTTAAAAACTGTAAAACCTTATACAAATGGGAGGAATTAGTGTAACCCAAACCTGTATAATATATACAAAAACATACAAACCAAACAGCACTAATGCATTTTTCATACAGATCTGTGTTGTTAGAATCTGAAGCATTTCTTTTTCCTAAAAATCACAGGCTTCTTGCTGAGTTAAAGAAGCATTTGAGTCACCATAGAAAAGTAACACCACCTGAACAAAACACCTATGAATAGGAAAAGGGCCATTTTTCCTCCAGTCTTCTCCCTTCTCCTCTCTATCCTTATACTTGCCCACTGTCTTTCTCTGTGGCCTTTTGTGGGACTCACTGTCTGCCACTCCAGAATGACATCTGTCGCCTTTGAGTTTATGGGCTTGAATATTTCTGACAAACACCTATGAAAATACAAAACGGCACTGTACGATTCAAATCTGAACCAGTCTTCTACCTCAGTGACAGACTGTTAAAAAAAAAGTTTGCCCCTCCCAAAAGCTTTTAAAGGGTCAGCATTCCTTTTATTTATGTACAAAAGAAAGAAAATACCAACTAACTTGTTATAAACATAGCCATTTGAAATTCAAGTACATTCTGAAAAAAGGTCAAGAGATCATTTTTCCACAAGACCCCTTATTAATTCCTTGTGTGGCTTTTGGGAAGGCTTCTGGCAATAGAATGCTTCAGAAATTCAATCTGGGTTTTCCTGTCCCACCTACTCTAGTAGTGCCCAATCTGAGCAGATAAATAAAGCCTCATAGCAATTGCCAAGCCATTTCTCCCTTAAATTTCCAAAGATTAACCTAAGATGAGGATATTAGGTACATTCGTATGTATTAATTCAATAATGTTTATTAAATCCTAACAATATCTGCATATGTTCTCCCCTTCTCTTAGCTGCCTGTAATTTGTTTCTAGTATTTCTTACATCACTAGAACAACAGCTATAATAACAACCACAGGAATTTTCACTAGAAGAAACATAATCAGTAGCCCTCATAATTCTGCTTGAAAGCTAAAATAAGGAAAAGCATTTCATGAAATATATTTCCCTTGAGTCCTACCATGATTAATTTCCATGCCCATTTACACCGTTAGTTACTTAGAAGATCATTTATAGATTTTTTTGAATCTCTATCAAAGACCATACTGGAAGAAATGGACTTTTAGATAAACTTTGGTATGATATTTCATAGTTTACAAAACACCTTCACATTCATGATTTCATCTGCATAAAAATAACTGTTGGGTGGGTAGGTATTATTGTAGAAGAACAAACTGAATCTCAGAGAATTCAACTGACACAGCTAGGAAGTAGCAACACTCAAAACCAGACTGTCTGACTTTTAACACCCCAAGGTCTTTTAGATAGATGAATACAAAGATAATAGGACATAAAGAATGATAATATGAGCAGTATTCAACTATTGAGAATATAGGAAGAAAAGAGGATAAGAAAAATATATTTAAAAAACAATTCTGATTTTTTATACACACACACCACTGCTTATAATTTTTAAAATTACAATTTTTTTCTTCCAATAGGTCTGATAGTATTAATAAATTTTTAAAAACCATTTAACTAATGTATGTTTCTATTGATTTATTATGGTGTTATTAACATGGGAGCTGTTCATAGACTATCTTCTCACACATAATACTGATTATTTACTGATGGCAAAGCTCTGTGGATGTGACTAAAGTGTCAGTGACATAAAGAAAAGCCTGTTTAAATGATCTGCAAAGCAGGGCCACAGCTGTAACTTTGCCCTGGCAGAGCCTGTCAAGTAAATAGCATGATCTTTTCAAACACAGCCATGTTATTTTCTTCCTGGCATTTGTGATTTGTTAGAACTCTCAATGTGCATGCCTCTCTTCCTAATAACAATGGCAAATGGCCAGTCTCTCTACTTATCTCTTGCACACACATTACATCTATGTATATTTGATCAAGTTTCTATATTTGAAGGAGATACACATGTATATTGAAGAATGTGCATAGCTGCAAATTTTAAACAGCATTCTGTGACTGGTATGGTATAACCTATAACTCAGTGATATAACACTCAAAAATGCCAAATAAACAATTTTTTTGAGATGCTATAAAAGTAGCCCAAGATTAACTGCTGGATCTGCTTAGGAAAAACAACAACAATAACACCATGATGCTTCAAAAATGCTGATATTTAGTTTTGTAAGACATACATCTGATATTTATAGGCATAGTCTTATTGCCAGAGCCCAAGAACATCTGAGATTTCAGCCATTGTCTACCAACTTATTCGTACCTTAGTAGATATCTGAATATCCAATAGCTTTCTAATTTAGAAATGATGGGTGAATTTTTAATAACTTTTATTTTATTCATAACTTAAATATTAGATGTTAAAACAGGGCCATATAACATCACTGCCAAAAAATTAATTTTTAATATAAATCCTTTTAGGCATAACTTTTCTCCCCATGTAATTATACAATTTCAGGATTTAACAAAACCTTGAATATTATTGAAGCCAGTCCCTCTCTCCATACAATTCAGTGCATTAACTAAGAGTTGGAGCTCTGGAAATAGACTACCTGGGCCTGAACTCAGGCTTGCTATGTAAAACCAGGCAAGCCTTTAGACTCTTTAAGCTTCTGTTTCATTTGTCAAGTGATGATACAATAGACTAACATTCATTGGGTTGCCACGATTATATGAGATAGTGCTTGGCTCAGTACATGCACACAATAGATGCTCAAGAAATATGAGCTTTTTAGTTCCTACAGCATTAGGAAATCTACAATATTCCACCACATGGTCATTCAGACTTTGATTGAAAACTTCCAGTGACAAAGAACTTTCCACCTCTTAAGGCATCCTTCTCACAATTTTGAATTACTCTCTTGAAAGTTCTGCTAGAGCTTAAATCTCTCTTTCTCTTACCTCTTAGTGACCCCTATTATATTTCCTTGGGCCTTTCAAAAAAAGTTACTCTTCACTCCACATAACAATTTTTCCTTTAAATAGCGTTTAAAAAGTTAATTTGGCTCTTTTTCCCTCCTATGAGGTTTTTCCCAAGGTGAAATAGTTCCAAATCTTTTCCTCACATGCCATGTTTTCAAAGACCCCCTCCTCATCACCACCATGATTATTCCCCTATACATCCACATGGTACTCTTAAAATGTGATAACACAGCTAAGGAAATGGCCCAGGTGAGGTCTAAGAAGTTAAAAGCATATGAAATGCTAATTCTGAATAATGACAGTTTTATTTCTTCATTTCTGATCCTTATACCTTCATTTCTTCTTTTCTTGCCTGATTCAATACTGAATAAAGTTGAGGCAGTGGGTATGAGGGCCATAGTTGCTATCCTTGTCTTTTTTATTTTAAAAGAAATGCTCGTATGAGCAATCTTTGCCATGTCAAGCAAATTTGGTGAAACTTGTGCTAGGCCTATTGGAAATGCAGGTGTGGTTATAGGAAGGATAGAGGTTTTCCGAGAAATGTTTAATGCCTGTCACGTGCATATTGGACAATACCCAAGAAAAATGAACTGTTGAAGCTATACGGTTTTTTTTTTTTTTTTGGCCTTGTTTCACAATGAAATTGTCTGCTTTATCTTAAGGAGGAGGAACTATTTTTTATTATTGTTGATTATTGTTAAAATATTAAAATAAACAATCTCAAGCACATCTAAATCAAACATACCCTGAAGTTTGGTTCCTTTGACAGTGTTGTGGAATTATAGCTTTCCTGATCTGGATCCTAAGTTTATTAGCAAAGTCTAAGATCCCAATAGTTTTTTGGCAGCCAAAGCACACTAATACTGGCAACCTCAAAGCTCTTCCTATCCAGAGGTTATATAATCAGTATTCTAAATCCAAATGTTGGTCTTAGTCTACTCATATTAAATATGATATGATAGGAGCTTCTGGTCAAGATGGTGGAGTAGGTAAATGCTGTGCTGGCCTCCTCTCACAATCACATCAAAATTACAACAGCCATCATTAGAAGACTCTTGACGTCTAGCTGAACAGAAGTTCTACAGCTGGGGACACACAGAAGAGGCCACCTCTAGACTGGCAGGAGGTGCAGATGTGGAACAGACTGACACCACAACCGCTAGTGGTGGCTGAGAATCGGGAGAAATATCTCAGTTACAGAGATCCCCTAGAAGAGTGAGTGGTTCCAGACCCACATCGGGTTCCCCAGCCCAGGGTTCCAGCATCAAGAAGAGAAGTCCTCATAATTTCTAGCTGTGAAAGCCAGTGGAGATTGTGGCTAAGACAAAGGGCCTCTGGAGTTTCAGATACTCGTCTTAAGGGGCCCATACACGGACTTACTCACTGACTTACTCGCTCTGAGCTTCAGCACTGGGGCAGCGCAGCTTGAAAGTTGCCGGGGACATACAAGGAGGAACCGAATTGTCTGGCTTCAGGGCGAGGGCCGGGGAGGCAGCTTTCTCCCAGACAGAAGTGCTGACAGAAGGAATTGTTCCTTTGTTGATCCCTCTCCCCTCCTGGCGTACAAACACAGGCGGCCGCCATCTTAGAGCTTCGATCAACCAGACTAACACAGGTTGCTCCACCCTAATGATTCCCTGAGACCCCGCCCTGCCCAGCTTGCGGGCCAATCCAAGCCACTTCCTGTTTTGGCTCATGCTACAACATTCCTAAAATCTCACGAAGGTTCACAAAACCTAAACAAGCAGCATCTGGCCTCTTGCTGAGCAGCCCCAAGCCCAGCACTAGTGGTAGCCAGCCTTTGTTTACAGCTTGGCCTCTCAAGGTACATCCAAGCCCAGTGTGGGTGGTGGCCATCTATGGATTGCTTGGTGGCTCATGCCAAGTGGCTCTGGGTAGGACACAGGCTGTGGTTAAACTTGGCCTGTGGCAAGGCCCCTCCTAGTAGTCCCCAAACAGCATGCCCAGTGGTCGACTTCACTCTGAACCCGGGCACCACTCAGGATCACATCTGAGGACGACTCACCCAAAGGATAGACCGGGCAGGCACCAGAGCCCTGCTAAAGCAAATCCTACTCCATAGGGTTAACCCCTGCACAATAGCTCCTCCACTGGTCATGACTAGTCTTCACAACAAATCTACCCAAGGGTCAGTCCCTCTCAGCGACATGCAAACAGCAACTAAAGCTCAACTACAACAGGGAAGTACACACGACCCATACTTGGAACATATCCGGAACACCCAGCTCAGGTGAGCAGGGAAGACTGTGCCACTGGGCCTCACAGCACGCCTACCACATAAAGTCACTCTACTAAGACTGGAAGACATAGTAGTCTTACCTAATACATAGAAACAAACACAGAAAGGCAGCCAAAATGAGGAGACAAAGAAACATGTCCCAAATGAAAGAACAGAATAAAGCTCCAGAAAACGAACTGAACAAAATGGAGACATGCAATCTACCAGATGCAGAGTTCAAAACCCTGGTTATAAGGATACTCACTGAACTTAGGAGAAGAGTAGGGGAACTCAGTGAGAACTTTAACAAAGAGATAGAAAACATAAAAATGGAGATATAAAACAAAAAAAGAACCAGTCAGAACTGAAGAATGCAATAAATGAAGTAAAGAATAAAGAATAAAGAATTAGAGGGAATCAATTGTAGATTAGATGAAGCAGAGTACTGAATCAGTGATCTGGACAATAGGGTAGCAGAAAACACCCAACCAGAACAGCAACAGGAAAAAATAATTCCAAAAAATGAGGATACTTTAAAGGGCCTCTGGGACAACATTAAGCGTACCAACATTCACATCATAGGGGTACCAGAAAGGAGAGAAAGAGAGCAGGAAATGGAAAACTTATTTGAAAAAATAATGGCAGAAAACATCCCTAATCTGGTGAAAGAAGTAAACATATAAACCCATGAAACAAAGAGTCCCAAGATAAATTCAAAGAAGCCCACAGCAAGATACATCATAATTAAGATGCCAAAGGTTAAATACAAAGAGAATCCCACAAACAGTAAGAGAAAAGCAATTAGTTCCCTACAAGGGAGCTCCCATAAGACTGTCAGCTGATTTCTCAACAGAAACTTTGCAGGCCAGAAGGAATTGGCATGTAATATTCAAAGTGATGAAAAGCAAGGACCTACAACTAAGATTACTGTATCCAGAGAAGCTATCATTTAGAATTGAAGGACAGATAAAGAGCTTCCCAGACAATAAAAAGCTAAAGGAGTTCATTGCCACCAAACCAGTATTATAAGAAATGTTAAAGGACTTCATTAAAAAGAAAAAGATTTTTTTTAAATGTGAATAATGACATAGCAATAACTACATACCTGCCAACAATTACTTTAAATGTAAATGGATTAAATGCTCCAATCAAAAGATAGGGTTGCTGAATGCATAAGAAAACAAAACCCTTACATATGCTGCCTACAAGATACTTACTTCAGATTGAAAGACACACATAGATTGAAAGTAAAGGGACAGAAAAAGATATTTCATGAAAATGGAAATAATAATAATAAAAAAAGCTGGGATAGCAATACTTATATCAGACAAAATAGACTTTAAAACAAAGGCTATAATAAGAAACAAAGAAGAACTCAATAATCTCACTTCTGAAAAACACTAAAACACTACTTCAAAGGGACACATGAGTCCATATGCTCACTGAAGCATTATTTATAATAGCCAAGGTATGGAGGCAACCTGGGTGTCCATCAGTGGATGGATAAAGAAAAGGTGGTGCATAAATACAGTAGAATATACTCAGCCATAAAAAAGAATAAAATCTTGCAATCTGCAACAACATGGATATACTTAGAAGGTATTGCGCTGAGTAGAGTAAGTCGAACAGAGAAAAACAAATGCCACATGATTTCGCTTCCATGTGGAATCTAAAGAACAAAATAAACAAGCAAAGAGAAACAAACTCATAGATACAGAGAACAAACTAAGGGTTGCCAGATGGGAGCAGGGTTGGGGGAGTGGGTGAAAAAGGGGAAGAGTTTAAGAAGTACAAATTGGTAGTTACAAAATAGTCATGGGAATGTAACATATAGCATAAGGAATACAGTCAATAATATTGTAATAACTATGTACAGTGTCTGATGGGTACTAGTTTTCATCACTTCATCACTTTGTAACTTACATAAATGTCTAATCACTATGTTGTACACCTGAAACTAATATAATATTGTATGCCACTTATAATTAAAAGTTAAAAATTATTTAAAAATAAAATTTTAATTACACATTCAGATTTAATAATAATAATAATAATAATAAAAGCAGCAGCAGCCCTGGCTACTGGCTTCTAATCAGTATCCCAAATTCATTTGAGAGATCTATTGTTTCCTTAAGCAAGTTTTGCTTTACTGATCTTCCTGGACTTGTCATTCCCAACTCCCACATAATTTGACACATGTAGCAGCAGCTTGCCATAACAGATGAACATTGTGGTAGGGTGACACAAAGAAATGCCACAGAACCAAAAAAACTATAATATAAACAGCATTTTAAAATGGAAAGAATTTTCTAATAAAAATGCTCAATGGAGATGTCTTTGAAGACAAAATATTAAAGTCAGCCTTGAAATATCACTTATATAGAGTAAGAAAAATTCCTTTCACAAGATTTGACTTTTTATGCAATTCATAGCCTGGCTCTTTCTTATAAATCTTTGCAAAGTGCTGTGAACACAATATATTGTACTAGGGATTCAAAAAGGTTTTGATTAGCCATTAACAACTTGAGGATTATAAGATTACATTTCGAGTTACTTAAAGTAAGATTATTAAAATGTGGATGCTGATGTGGAATCATATCTGAAGATTCTAGCCAGAAATGTAACTTATCTTTTAAACTTATCTAAATTCTTAGAAATATCTCAGAGTTCATTTTAAGGCAATACATTGACTAACGTATTCACTTAAAAATACTGTTTCTACAAATATGGGGGTGGAGGGAGGGTGAAGTGGGTAAAGGGGATCAAATATATGGTAGCTGAAGGAAACTGGACTTAGGGTGGTAAACACACAATAAAATATACAGATGTTAAATTATAATGTATACCTGAAATTAAATAATTGTATTAACCAATGTTACCCCAATAAACTTAATTTTTAAAAATACTGTTTCTAAACCCCTTATTAGTGTCAAGCAAAAAGAATTTATATCTTTATTATTCCAAGGAGTAATTTAAATAACTCCAAAAATCAGTTTCTTGTCACATAGTGTAATACATTATTACCAGACAACTTTGCCTCTTGTCAAAAAGAAACAAACTATTGTACTAGGCTCAAAATATCTGTGAAAATATATATTTAGGAAAGTAAATCATAAATATAATTAAATCCCAATGAAATACATTAAACAATTATTGGGGAAGCAGCTATTACTCTGACCATCAACATTGGCATAAGAGGTAAACCGTTATTACAGTTATTTATTAATATTGCTGGGAATGATTCCAATGATTTTAAGAACAGAGACTCTATACTTCTCTCTTTAAATTCTCAGTAATAGGTCTGGAATATGGGAAACCCAAATTATATTAGCCTCTCGATTCCATGAAAGTGGATTCCCTTCTATGTTCTTATTTCGCTAATGTGATTGCATATAAACATTGTGAGCATCAACTAACAAAACAATATTAGAAAGTTTTTTGATACCTTTAGGTCATTTATGATATCAATAATAGCAGGATTCTTTCCAAAGCACAATTTGCCTCACAAGCACAATTGAATTCAGAAAATTAGGTGCTAGCATGATTTTATTCCACTGTAGGTCTTTCTTCTTCACAAATATCATTTAAATAGATGTGTCAATGATAGCTATCACTTGTAGAAGGTCTTATTTGATGATGTCATTTTCATATCAACCATAACAGTATAGTACCATTATTTTCACTTTACAAAACAAAGATCTGAGATCAATCACACAGCTCTTAGGTTGTAAAGTGATAATGTTAGGGGATTTGAACCCTGCTGGCATCCTTTTCCACTGCAGCCCAACACCTCACAATGAATATCATAATTTGCTTAACTCACCCCGTGGTTGGGCACTTCAAATTCTCCCCTACCTTTTGATTTTTCTTTTCCTAATATCAATAATGTTGGAAGTTTTATCTTGATGTATGAAATTCATTTGTTTTTATAATTTTCCCCCAAAACAGAGCCTTAAAATTTGGATTACTGTATTAAAGGCAGGAATATTTTTAAGGCAATCTGTACATATTGCCAATTGCTTTCCTCAATGAGATTGTTTGGATTATAATTCAATCAGCAGAGTATGAGGCTTCCTGCTTCACTGCGCCATTATAAAAATCTTGGTTAATTTAATAGATGAAAACTGATTCTTTGTAGCTAAGTTTAAAAAAAATTTTTTGATTGCTGTAATTCACTGTTTTAGTATACCAAGTCTCCATTCTATAGAGTGAGTCTTATATAAGGGCTGGTGAGTCCCTGAACTAGAAATGGGAAGATATGGGAGTGGTCTTTAGACCTTTCATTCCCTTATTAATCAGTAGTTATCCAGCTCCCACCCTAGGTCTGCTATCTAGTGTTGAGGATATAAAGATGGAAGCCCATTCCTGGTGCCAAAGAGCTTGTGAATTTGCAAGAAAAGCAAACACAAACAGTTACAGCACAGTGTGATGAACACTGTGACCCAAAGTAACAGAGGAAGATGTTTTGAGAAACATAGAGGAGGGCACTTAAGCCTGCTTCAGGAAGGTCTGGAAACCTTTTGGGGGATGTTGAGGCCTGAGGTCTCTCTTAAAGAGAAGCAGAAGTTAGCCTGCTTTTCCCTAGCATCTCCAACCAGAATTGCTTCCTCATCTGTGTTCCTTTGCTAATGTATACTGTACTTATTTGTTTCCATGTCTCTCACTCTCACTGGGCTGAGTTTCCTAATGGAGAACCACTATATCCCTAAGCAGTGTAGTACAGTATCCCAAAAAGTAGTAGGAATGCAATAAACATTTGCTGAATTGTTTTGAAGTCTAGCCAGGTAGCTATTTTCTCCCATAACTTCCTCTTCACATTTATGTGAATCCCTGTGCTTGTTTTAATTGTGAAAATAATACTGTTCACCACATATCCATTAGAATGGCCAAAAGGAAAGGATGCAAAATAGGAAGTGTTGGTGACAAATTTGGAGCAATAGGAATGTTCATACATTGCTACAGGCAGTAAAAACTAGCACAATCACTTGGAAAAACTGCTAGCATTTTTTATTAAGCTAGGTCATACCTTATATGCCAGCAATTTCACTCTTAGTAATAAACTCAATAGAAGTGCATGCAAATGTTCACCAACAGGTGTGTTTTCACCAAAAGTGTCACTATTCATTATAGCTCCAAACCAGAAAACACATGGATGCTCATCAACAGTAGAATGAATAAACTTGTGTTATGGTCACACAGCACAAGGAAAAAGAACCTACATTCAACAATATAAAGGAATTTCATAAAATAATTTTGATTATTAAAGAGCTAGATTTTTTAAAAGCACTTATGCATAATTACCTATACAAATCAAAAATAGGCAAAACTATTCTAGGCTATTAGAAGTCAGGAAAGGTCAGTTAGAAGTGGGGATTTAGCGATTGTTACAGAATAAGAAGGGAAAGCTTCTGGGTGTGCTGGTAAGGTTCTCTTTCTTGATCTAGGTGCTGGTTACACATGTAAATTCAGTTTGTACCTTTTGTGTATGTAAATTGACCTTAACAGCATCATGATGTTGTGTGCTACTGACCCTGCCACAGTCGAAAATCCCCACATAACTTGTAAGCACATCTCATAAGTGAATGCCCAACCATAATTAAAAAATATATTAAACTTAGTTTTTTAATATATATATATATCTTATTTGAAAGGAAGACGAAAATACAGAAATGTTTTTAAAAATTTAAATCACACAAAACCCGCTATCTAGAAATAACTATTAATATTTTGAGTTATTTCTTTCTAGTCTTTTTTTTAAGCCACAGTGCTTGTGCTACCTCCTCTCCCTTTCTGATCTCCACGTGTTTACACACACACACACACTTTACTAAATAGTTTTAGTCCTATTTAGTTTGGTTTTTTTTATTTTACTTAAAGTTCATCTTTATCATCAAATATTCATTGCAAGCATTTTTTTAAAGCTGCTACAATGTAGTCTATCAAATGTGTGTATGTATGTATATACATGTATATATACACATATAGTGAATATATTTTATTAGGAATATTTATATTATACATACATATTTCTGGCATAGGAGTTATTGGGTCATGAACATTCCTAAAGCTCTGCATTTTTGTTCTATATTCCCTTCCAAAAAAGTTGCGTCCCACTGACAAGGTGTGAGGGCTTCTTGTATCACAATACAACCCCAGGTAATTTATATTATTATTTCTATTTGTTTTTAAACATTGGGATTTAAAACATGTTTAAGGACTATGCCGTTTTTTGCACCAGGCTGAGGGGCTTGGCAGAAACCTGCCTTCCGCTCACCCCTACCTTCTGGTGCACGGGCTTGCAACCAGCGCCTCAGTGCGCTGCGCGTGCGCAGGGGACCCTAGCCCCACCCGGTTGCCGTGGGAACTGCAGCTCGCTGCTGCTCGCGTAGACGCAGCTGTGAGCTATATCGAAGCCTGGGCATGGAACTGCCGGATCAGGTCCGCCTGCGGCTGGGAAACTTCAGCCGGACAGTGTTCAGCGAATCCAACCGGACCGGGCCAGAGTATACCGAGGGTCCGGGTGAGTGACCAAGGCGCAGAGCAGGGAGTGAGTGTGGCCCGCCGAGGACCTGGCGCAGGTTTCGGAGGGGCCAGATTTGCCCGGACATAAAATGGCGGTTTCGCCTTCAGCTGGCTTGCCGCAGTGCGGAAAGCGCCTTAGAGGCTAGGCCGGGTCATGGGCTGGAACTGGGTCGTATCTATGCCTTGATCTCTCCGCTAGTCCTGTGCTGATCAAGCAGCGGGCTGGCTGGCGAACTGAAAGCAGGACAACTGAGGTGGCGCTAGTGTTCCTCAAAAAATGAAAATATAAAAGTTGCCTCCGCAGCACATGTCAAGTCCCTTGCTGTCTGCTAAGCCTCGTGTTGCTTTTCCTCTGCTCAGCCCTGACTTTTCAGGCTTGGGTGGAGGGAATTGCCCCATTCCACTGCCTACACCACAAACCAATAAAATTTCTTTTCCTTTTCCCTTTTCCTAGCAGAACAAGTACCTTCCACCAGGCGGTTTCCTGGCAGAAGAGATAGAAAGAAGTTTTTTTAATGAGTTATTTTAAATCACTCTCCACTCCAAGTAACAGTGGCTACACTAGCATTACTTTGAACAGAACTCTTCCTTTCCCTGCCTTCTCTTTCCCCTCCCTGTATAAACTCTTTCTCTAAATCTCGTAACAGAATACCACGATGCTACATTCAACATAAGACAAGTCAGAAGACAGTTTACTCCAAAAGTTTCCCCATCTTAACTCGTGATGATAGACAACATATTGTCAACCAAACCCATGCAGTTTTTACCATTGAACTTTGCTGGAAATAGAAATCTTTTCCTCTTGCATGGTTTAGGTGTTTTTGTTTGTTTGTTTGTTTGTTGGGTCAGAGAAAGGTAAAGAATTCTCACAGGGTGCATTTTTTCAACTTGATTACTTGCCTGTCCCCAAATTTAGGCCTCTTTATGATTTAGGATGTATAGAGAAAAACATAATGTGAAAAATTAGGTTTTTACATTTTTTATTCTGAAGTTAAGGATTAATAGGCTCTAAAATCTGATGACACAAGGTATCAGGGGTCAGTTGCCATTTTCAGTAAAGGGCCGGATAGTAAATATTTTAAACTTTGCAGACCATAAGTCTCTGTGGCAGCTATAGATAATAGACATGGCAGTGTTCCAATAAAACTTTATTTGTGGACACTAAAATTTGAATTTCATATGATTTTCAATGTCATAAAATATTATTTTATTTCCCCCCCAACCATTTAAACATGAGAAAAACCATTTTTAGCTCACTTGCTATACAAAATCAGGCAGCTGGCTGGTAGTTTTCCTATCCCTGATTTATATTATATAATGTTTTAATTTAAATTCCATTTACAGAACTCAACTTGTACTTTTGCAAAATTTAATAAATTCATTTCTTGTACTTTCAAGGTTCATTTACATATTAACTTGATTTTCAATTTCATGATTATAAGTTTTATCTACTGAAATACAGACATGGTATAACTCTTAAGATGCTCATGCACAAAATTTTTAACAAAAACTTCCTTGCAAAATTTGACTACATTTTCTGCTCCAAAGTTATTAAAAATTTCAGTATAACTAATTTATCATTTTTCCATAATTTCTTCTGTATGGATCTGAAGTAGGTTTATTTGTACTGTAATTAAAAGTGTATATCATTACCATGTCCACAGCTGACCAAGACTTGTACTGTTGTTATGAAAAAAATCCTAAGATGTGAGTTGCCTTCAGATTTTACATATTTTAAGAATATGTACCTTTAATAAACAGGTGCAAGCAAAAGTAGATCATAATAATTTTAAAAATAGACTTAATCAGGCATATTCTTGGAACTAAAGGAAACCTTATTGCTGTGAGACCATGATTATTATATTTTTAAAATTATTAAATGACAGATAAAATGCTGAGTTGTAGAGAAAAATTTTAAAATCTGTTTTTAAGTTATTTATTTTAAAGCCTTTGTGAATTCTTACATTTAAAGCAATTGATTTAAAGTACATATCTGCTCTTAAATTGTTAGTATTTAGTAAAATTTAGGATGCATAAAAGCTCAATTTAAAAAATAAAATTCTTATTTTAGGACCCATCTCCCTTACTTAAAAGCAAAACATATAATCAGCCTTAGATAAATGAAACCCATGTATCATGAATGGCTACACTGATAATGTCCTTATGACTGTTTTCATTATTTTATTCTTTGCTTATACATATTTGGTATTTACCACGTGTAAAGCATGATACTAGGTTCTATGAGGGTCTCATATTTGGGTACAGTGTTGATTATGCTTACATTGAAAGAAATGGAAAGTAGACATTTATTGAGTGCCTCTTAAATACCAGGCATGGTGCTAAAGTGAAATATTTATATTATTTCTGTATTATCTCCAAGTCTCACAGGCAACCTGTGAGCTGATTTTAATGTTACTATTTTACAAATGAAAAAATTGAGGCTCAAAGAGGTTAAATAACTTATCTCAAGTCTGGCATCCAGAGTTACAGGGGAGTTTGGGGAGTTCCAAATTTACTCATGATCTCTTCAGGACACCGGACTGTGTCTTGAGTGAGGGGAGTGTGATTCTTTGCTAACAGTTCTTATACACAAGTTAGAGTGATAAGTACCTAGAGGACACTACTGCGGTGGGGGAATACTTCAAGAAAGGATTTATGAAAAAAGTGGTTTTGAACTGAGCATTAATGAATGGCTGGGATTGTGGTATGCTGAAAGGAGTGTATGTCATAATTCAGGGAGATTAGTTTTTGTATGGGATTAATTTATATGTGAGAATGTAGCTTTCACATATTTTATGTGTTTATAACCTCTTAGAACTCTACAAAGGAGATAACGATAATTATTGTGTTTCAGTGGGATTCATATTGATATTCTACATTTACTCTATTTCAGTAGTGTGCAAAAAAGTCAGCTGTAAGGGCAAAATGGCAAAGTTAATTGAAAAATATGAAACATACCCCCAAATAACCAATATGTGAACTAAATAGTTTTTGATGACTATTTCCTTTTGTTGGCAATTATTATAAATAGACTTAAAATCTGAAGTTTTTTTGAACCAATACAACAGTTATTCTAAGGAACTAAAAGTTGTAGTCCAGGATGAAGAATTTGTTCCTTTTTTCTCTTATTTCTTCTGTAGATAATGAAATGGTTTCCAGTTTGGCGTTGCAGATGTCACTTTATTTTAACAGTTACTTTTTCCCACTTTGGTGGGTGAGCAGCGTTATGATGCTTCAGTTGAAGGTAAGTCCATGCTTTAATATTTCTACTGAGGTCTCTTCTGCCCATCCCTGGCATTGTTACATTGTCAATAAAATTGAAGTTTTTAATATTCTTTGTATCTCAGGTCCATTTTACTACATGTGAAATTTTACAAACATGTTTATTTTTGTTTTTTTAGTATTCGATCTTGCCTGATTACTACAAATTCATTGTGGTCACTGTTATTATCCTAATAACCTTAATCGAAGCTATCAGGTTGTATCTAGGCTACATGGGTAATCTACAGGAGAAGGTAGGCTCTTCTTTACTTTCTCTCAGTGTTACACATAAATGTAATAAGGTTTCATAGTAAGGAAAAGGCAGTGAGATGTGGTGGAAGGACCAAAGGCCTATAGTTAAGGCCTGGCTCCAACTTTACCACTTCCATCACTGTGGTCTGCTTAATCTCTTGAGCCTTGGTTTCTTCATATGTAAAATGTAAGAAATGTTTACTTCATGGGTTTATTGGGATTTAATGAAATAATTTATATAAAGTACCTGAAAATAGTAGGCACTTACGAATTGATAATTTTGCCTCTTCTCACCAGTATTGAAAATACTTGGTCAATTAAACATGTTTGTTTGGATCCTGAATAAGAAAATGGGAGAGAATTATAAACTCATTTCCTATGCTGGTGATATGTCTTCTGCATCATCAATGCTGCCTAAGCATTTACAGTTACCAGAGCTTAGGGATAATGTCTAGGCCCTTCATAATTAGTTGCCATCCAGCCTGTTTCACTGTATTTCTTGCTATTTCTTAAACCAAGCATCCATTCCAGGCCAATATGTTGATTTCCACATTTTTTGCTTACTTAATTGCCTCTTCCTTTTTCTACCTAACTTTAAAAGCCCATATTCTGAATTGTTTTACACAGCCTAATCACTCTCTTGTCTTATTTCTTGTAGCATTTAGTCTGTACCACTAAGTGGTACATTTAATTATTTAGTAAGGTGTAGTAGTATTCTAGGATTGTTAGTTTTCTCTTCTAATCTAGACTAAATTCTCTGAGGACAAAGACCCTGCTATACCCGTTTGAATTACAGAATTCACACTGTAGGTGCACAGTAGTGCTAAGTCCTTGCTTATTTGTATAAACAAGAGTATACTTCACTGATCTGATTACTCTTAATATGTGTCACTGCAGGTTCCTGAGTTGGCTGGCTTTTGGCTTTTGAGCCTTCTATTGCAGTTGCCTTTAATTCTTTTCTTGCTCTTTAATGAAGGCCTAACGAATCTGCCCTTGGAAAAAGCAGTACACATCATCTTCACTATGTTCCTTACTTTCCAAGTTGTTTCAGCATTTCTTACCTTGAGGAAAATGGTAAATCAATTGGCAACTCGTTTCCACCTGCAAGACTTTGACCGGCTCTCTGCAAATAGAGGAGGCATGAGAACAATGAGATCCTGTATAGAAGAGATTTGACCCAGTGCTATTGAGTGAAAATCTTAAAGATCATTCTAGAAGACTGTAATAGTTATGAAAACAGAGATATAGCACAAGATAAAGGACAAATCAAGTTTTGGAATTGTATACCCTCTAGTTCTGAAACTCTTAAGTGTGGGGGCAATGATTAGACTGTACAGTACATGAAAGCAGTAAGTCAACTGAAAGTCTTAATATTGTCCGCCTAATGCCAAATATCTTAATTTTTAGGTTGTTGTTGACTTTCTCAGGTGTGTAGAATTCTGTGTTGGTGGTCACAGTTTACCAGCTTTACTGTAATATTTCTAGTTAGCACCTATAACTAGAAATGTGTATATTTCTTTTAAACTTGGTTGGTAACCATATCTTTATCTTGGCACTACATCTGAAGCACATGAAAATGCTTGTCAATATTCTGGTGTATTAGACTGTATTTGTAAACCAAGACACCAAATGTTCATGTCCACTAGGGTTAAATTCTAACCCTAGTCATATCTGTTACACTGAAGTTAAGAAGAAAACAGGTGGATTATCATAGTACTTAGGAAATATTTTTATCATAAAATTATAGATTTTATAAAACCATGTTCAGTATTTATGGTGATGGTGGTGTGCAAAATGTCTTTACAATAAATTATAAAATATTTTTATTAACAATGCAACAAATCATTCTCGTCTTGTACAGTTCTTCTGAGCCATGGGTTTATTATTTTATTAGAGTTACAAGGGAAGAAGAAAAATACATATTAGAGAGCCTTCTATGTAATGAGCACAGTACTAAGCACATTAATACTTGTGATCACATCTACTAAATCATTATCCACTGAAGAACTGCTTCATACTCAATAAATTTACATGAACCTTCGGTTGAAAACCAGGGTGCCTATTAATACATAGTCAGAACTAAGGTGGCCAGAGGGGCTATATTCGTGATCTTAAATGAGCATCTTCCCTTGCTAACAGGAAAAACCTATTTAAGGACATTCTGTTAAGCAAAGAATTGCTTGGATGTCTGAACACTATTTTTAAGTGATTATTGATCTTGTTAAGGGATCTACAGTAGTCTCCCCTCATCTGTGGGGTATACATTCCAAGACCCAGTGGATGTCTGAAAACTTGGATACTACTAAACACTATACATACTATGTTTTTTTCCTACACATTTAAACCTGTGATAAAGTTTAATTTATAAGTTGAGCACAGTAAGAGATTAACAATATAATAAAATAGGATAATTATAATAATATACTGTAATAAAAGTTATGTGAATGTGGTCTCAAAATATTCTTGTACTGTACACAGATTTTTACTTACAGGAAGCACTTTATGGCATATCTTTGGTGTATCTGAACTGTCAGCATCACTACTCTTGCACTCTGGGGCCATTAAGTAAATAAGGGTTCCCTGAACACAAGCGCTGTGATGTTACAACAGTCCGATAATCGACTAATGGGTGGGTAGCATCTACTGAATGGAGATGCTAGGCAAATTGATAATTCACATCCTGGGGAAAACTAGATGGGACAGCTCAAGATTGTATCCCACTACTCAGAATAGCACACAACTTGAAACTTACAAATTATTTATTTCTGGAAATTTACAGCTAATATTTTTGGACTGTGGTTGACCACAGGTAACTGGAACTGCAGAAAGCAAAACTGCAGATAAGGGGGCACAAATGTAATATTTCTTCTTTCCAAATAGGGAAATGTGGCCTTCTGAGCAATGTATTTTACTAACAAACAGTCGTAGTTCCATTAAATATTGTTTTTTCCAATTTTCTTCTCTATAATTCATGCCCATCTTAGGATTTCTATGCTTTACTTCATTCATTCTTATATTGCTTAATTTTTCTAATTTTATAACTTGGTAGACTTTCCATTGTTATTTAAATATAATATACAATAGTTTCTCATTTAAATTGTACAAGTCAATGAATTTTTTTTCAATTATAGTTGGTATACAGTAACATTAGTTTCAGTCATACAGCAGTGATTAGAGATCTATATAACTCACAAAGTGATCACCACACTAAATCTAGAACCCCTTTTCCCCCTTACATATTTATTACAACATTGTTGACTATGTTCCTTATGCTACACTTTATATCTCCATGACTATTTTGTAATTATCCATTTGTACTTCTTAATCCCTTTGCCCTTTTTCACCATGTCCCCCAAACCCCTCCTGTCTAGTAGCCCTCAAAATATTCTCTATATCTATGAGTTTGTTTCCATTTTTGTTGTTGTTTATTTTATTCTTCAGATTCCACGTGTATGTGAAATCATGATATTTGTCTTTCTCTGACTTATTTCATTCAGTGTAATACCCTCTAGGTCCATCGAGGCAATATCTTTTTCCAACCTTTTCCTGTTAGTCTGTGTGTGTCTTTAACTCTAAAGTGAGTCTCTTGCAGGCAGCATATGTAGGAGTCTTGTTTTCTTATCTATTTAACCACACTATCTTTTGGTTGGAGCACTTAATTATTTCCCATTTGAGGTACTTGTTGATAGATATGTAATTATTACCATTTTTTATTCATGTTTTTGATACATATTTTTACTTCTTAAAGAAGTCCCTCCAACATTTCTTATAATACTGGCTTGGTGTTGATGAATTTCTTTAGCTAATTTTTGTCTGGGAAGCTCTTTACCTGTCCTTTGACTCTAAATGACAGCTTTGCTGGATAAAGTATTCTTGGTTATAAATCCTGGTTTTCATCACATTGAATATTTTGTGTTAATTTCAGTATCAAGAAATAGAAATAATAGAGACTGAGTACTCTTTCAGGTATTACATGTAGAATGGTAAAGTTGGTAGGAAGGGTGCATGAGAAGAAAGGGCACAGAATAAAGTAGAGAAGCTTGGGAGAAGCTAGTAAGGTAAGCTAAAGATTTTAATATTCTAAATTCCTGAATAGTTTAAACAGTAAAATATCACACAGATTTAGGTTTCAGAAAGACCTCTCCAAAGATAGTGTAGAAAATAGATTGAAAGGGTTGGACTAGAGGAAGAACTTGAAGTAACTTTAGAACAAGCTGGCCTGGATAACTTCAGTGGCAGTTAAATAAACTTGAGTAGAACTATTAAAGTTTTAAAAAATAATTTTATTTCATGTTCTAAAATAAGTATTGGAAGTTTTTTCCTTTTTATTCTTTTGAGGATTACACTCGATGGTAAACAAAATGACATACTAATTGTCTTATTGCACCCTCCCCCAAGTTAGATTATTAGACTTAAATAGAGCTCTATCTGAAATAGTCTTTTATAAATTTTATTTGATATAACCTACCTAATTGATTCCTATTTTTATTAGTTAATATGAGAAAATAAAAACTTAAATTTTAAAAAGTCAAGATATTAAGAGTAAAGGAAAGGAAAATCATCTATAATTTCACCACCCTAAAATAACTATCAGAAAATGTCAGGTTTCCTTGCAGTTTGCCCTTCGTAAATGCTTTTTAAAAACATAGTTGCGATCATCTATGTATCCTGCTTTTCTGAGAACATTGTAAACATTTACCCATCTTTCTACACAATCACATAATGGTCATCTTAAGTGATTATGCAATATTCCATCAAGTAGATAGTCATTTAACTTCTCTCCTATTGCCGGATATTTGTCTTTTCTCCTTTTGCTTTTATACATACATTGTAATGAATATCTCATGTATATAGCTTTTTCCATACCTTAGGTGATTCTTTTAAATTAATAAGCTGGTTAAATTGCTGGATCATAAGATCTAAACATTTTTAAGGACTCTTGATGCATATTGCCAAATTATAATATCCACTCTCTGCCATTCACAACCCACAATTCTAAAGATAGTATAATGAAATTTCTGACTTACGGACTTTAGTTACCCACTCATCTTTGTGTTTCTGAGTAGCTACCACAGAAACTCTGAATCTCCCAAGGAGGGGGGAAAAAATCTAAAAGCTGCAAAAGGAGAAGTGCAAAGAATTAAAATTTTTTTGAATTAAGGGAAAACTGATAAGAGACAGGAAAAGGATTAGGCAAGCTGGTCACAGTCAGCCACAGACAGGGAAATACGACACAATAAAAACTGGGTCATTGAGTTGGGACAGCCCTAGGACATAAAAAATGAAATGAAGTAAAGCTATGGATTACTTTGTTCTTGAATATTGAATTTTTTCAGAAGCATGGAGCATGAAATATTATAGTGATAAGCCAAGATTGGAAACAGCCAAGAAAAGAAGTCTTTAAGGGATTGTTTAAAATGTGCTGAAGGAATAATTTGGTTTGGTCTTAAATGGCTCAAAAAGTAAATTGACATAAAGCTTTTGCATAGAAAAATAGGCATGGAGGCAGAAAACAACGAGGCAAGTGGAATACTTTACCCTTTAAATTTGTTACAGTGTAAAATGTTAGATTTTACTTCTAAAAAAGGTTTATCAGAAGACTTAAATGCTGTATTTTAAGTGTAATTAACTCTAATTTGTTATGTGTATATATATCTTTATAGTAGTTTTAAAGACTTAATTGAGGGGTTTTAAGTCAATAAAAAACAAAACTGAATAGTTAATTGTAAGAATCATTCTAAAGATCTCCCCTATCCTCAATGTTTAAGCATTTAAAAACATTTAGGCCCTAGAAAAATGTGTTTAAATACAGGTTTAACCACAACATTTGAATTTATCCTGGTGCTTACAGATTTATATCTTTCCAAAAATGAGTCTAAGCATTGGTGTGTAATCATTTTAATCAAAGTCAAGAAAGAACAGAATTTTTAAAAACAAGACACCAGAGGACAAATGGAACATATATTCTATGAAAAACCAAAGATACCTGGAAATTTATCTTATCAACATGCTCAATCTAAGCATGATCCACAGTGACATTCTTTGTCTGGAAAGGGCTTCTTAACCTACTGAGATATATTCCAATCACAATTTATATATCACAGCTATTTGTCCTTCATTGTTCCACAGACTTAAATGTTTAGCACTCAGCTGCATTAAAAATGTAGAGTCTTAAAAACAATGATCAACTAAGAATGCCTTTGTCTTTTAATTTTTCGGAACTCTAATAGCACTATATTTGGCTGATAGGAAAGTGATGTTATTGATTCATCTTTAAAGGTTTTTAGTTCCTAATCTTGAGTTATTTATATTTCAATCAAAAACACATTGGCGACACTACTCAGTATTATAGCTCAAAAGAAAAAAATGTTTGATATTTAAATTCAAATTTAAAATTCAAATTTAAAGTTTGATATGCACATTTATGTTTGTTTTATAAATGCTTGATTCATTTGCACCTAGAAGTATTAAAATGATCACTAGAGGTGGAAATTTAGGACTTTGCTTCAATAGCTTTTCTGAAAAAAAAAACAGAGAACTAATAAGAGTCAATTTTTTTTTTTTACTGTTATAAAACTAGAGCTCTCTGTAGTCAATAAACCCTTACTAAGGAAGGCAGGAAAGCATTAACTGTTGGCTGACGGTTCAGTCATTTACAAAGCAAAGCAGCAAAGGATATGTTCATGCTTTGTATTTTTAGTATGCTACAATTTTGTTCTGCAAAATAAACTTAATTTAGTTAGCTCCAACAATATGCAATCCACTATGCTTTGGTACTCCAGGACAAAGAGATAAATAGGATTGAGTCCCAGCCCTTCCAGCCAAGGTCGAGCATAATGGCTTATGATAATATTGTAATAGACCTATGTAAAATATGAAGATACGTAAGGAATCCTGTCTGGGGGGCAGGATAGTCTTTCAGACAGCTGGAACATCATGGGTAAAGATATAGACTTTTGAAAATATAAGGCCTGAACAGAACCAAAAGTAGTTTGATGTGATAAAGTATAAGGTGTGTAGAGAAGGGCTTGAGATGAGCTGGAAAGTCTGGTGTCAGGATGTTATCAGTCTTTTATATGTTAAAATGTTATGATAAAGCATTTGAACTTTATGCCACAGGCAATAAATGATATATCTATATTTAAATAGAATTAGGAAACACTTGCCACATTTGAAAATGATAGAAAGCTGAGAGGGAGAGCAAATTTGATAAACAATGCAATCACATTTCGAAAGACTCTCATAACAGGCTAAAATGCTAGGCACAAATACATTTCACACACACACATACACACATGCAAACACACACCCTCCAACATACACTTCTCAAAAAATCAGTTTACTAGTACATAATGAAGGAGCTCATTGTGTGCTGTGTTTCAAAGGAAAATGTCTGGGTGATCTCAGGACAGAACAAGCATGTATTAATCGATGTATAAAGTAACCAGATTGTGGAGAGTAGCAATTTCACTATATTCTTCCATGTTGTACCTAACTTTACGGTACCTTCTCTAAAGTTGTACTTATTAAGGTATCTAAAACCAAATCTAATCTCTCCTTAAAATTCCACAAGACTCTTCATCTCCTGCAGCATAACACCCAAACTCTTTAGTGTGGCACATGAGGCCTGTTCCCACATGTCTGACTTCATTTTGCCACCCCTCCAATCCTACATCTGCAGTACCTCCAGTGCACCTTTCTGGCTTTTGCCTACAGATCCTTTCCCTCCATACTGCTGTCACTGCCAGAGGTAATCTCGTCCATAGGGTGAAAGTTTACCTACCTCTAAATGACTGCCAAAACCATCATATCCTCTATGGGAATTTCCCATTGTCCCTACCCACTTCCAGGTAACACTTGTATACTTTTCTTTGTATCTCTGCTGCTCATTTTATGACTGTATCTAAAATAATTTATTATATATGTTTTTGTATATTAGACTCCTGCTATTTGTTAGATCTCCATGACAAGTGTCTTACTCATCCTTGTACTTCCAATAAGTATTTAATAAACATTTGGTGAAAAAAAAATGAATGAATGGACTTACTTAAGGGGAGTCAGTGTAGCACAGTGATTAAAAGCATGGGTTTTGGAGGTAAATAGACCTACACTCAAATACTTGTTCTATCTGCCAGTTTGCTCAAATTATAATAAATAAAGTTGCTTGGTAATCATGGGATCAAAAAATAGATGTCCATGTCATCCACCTATGATAACTTGAGGCACTCACCTCTACTCCAGAAATGTGTCTGCCAAGGAACTGACTAGTTGAATCCATCCTGGTCAGGGTTCCCTTTCCCCAGGACTGGGGAGGTGCCATGAGCAAAGCAAGGGAAGACAGAAATCTTATGGTGTGTTAGGGAATCCCAAGTGGTGGGTGTAATGGTCAAGGGTAAGCTGGGAGGAAGAAAGCAGACAGATGAGGTCTGAAGAGGTAGACAAAGACCAGATCATGGATGTGGAGAATAGTAAATGGAGTGACCAGGGCCAGGTAAAGAATTATTAAGTAGTAGTGAGAGCTTGGCTGGGGGTGCAGATATTCCAACCTACCAACTGGGTCATTCTCTATAGCTATCTGGGTACTCTTGGACTGAAGATAATAATAATGAGCAGAAAAGAATGGGGCACAGGCCTTGATGACATTGAAGGTAAATCTGAATATCTGTCTCCCCTACAGTCAATGACCATCTTGAAGACAGGGACCAGGCCTTATTCACTGTTTCTCTAGTGCCTGTGTTCATGCTTGGCACATTGTAGGCATTTAATAATGTTCGCTGAATGCACAATTGATGAATAAGCAAGCCATGTTAGAGCTCAGAGCTCCTGCATCCTGTTCTTAATATACAGTAGTTTCTTTAATAGTTATACCCGTAAAAGGTAGAAATGCCCCATTTATTCTTATCTAAATCTTTGTAGCATGAAAAATAATCCTAATTTTAAAACCAATAGCTATTCATACTAAGAGTAAATTTTCAAATTTGGCTGGACTCCCAAAACAAATACAAGTAATAGCTATCATTTAATTCAGCTCCAGCTATGTAAACAGTTGCTGTGCTTGGGCTTTACCAATATCTGATATGATTCACATGACAACTCCGAAAGGCAGGACTTACTGTCTTACAGAAGCTACAACTGAGACTTGGGAGAAGTTAAGGAATTTGTCCAGTGTCACACACCAAGTAAATAGAAGACAGGATTTAAAGCTAAGCCTGTTGGGCTAAGAAGACCAGGCTTTTCTCTATGCAGTACCCCCCCCCTCCCAAACACATATGCTGAAAATGTATTGTGTTGATTTAGATCTGTCCAACCTAGAAGCCAAAGCAGGAACAATGATGCTATTTCTCAGCCTTGGACCCTAGACTGCTAGGTAAAGGAAAGAAGTTTTAAACAAGGGTTTACAAGCTGCTGTCACTTTTTTAATGGTCTAATGTTTACCTATGAAAAGACTGAGCAGGCGAACTAAAAATCTGTGGTTTTTACTTTTGATTGAAATAACACTAACTCAGAGCATTGACCTCAGTCATTTCAGGTTGATTAAAGTTGACCACCAGAGAAAGATATATGTATTTGATTAATTCTTTAAATGGGGAAACCCTTTGGTAGACTAATTTAGAAGATTGCCATTTTCTGAGGTAGGTTTTTGTGAAAAGCTAAGTATTTTTCACGCATTATCTTATTGACTCCTCTAAAGGATTATAATTTTATTATTATTTTATTATTATTATTAATATGTTGGTATAATTATAAGAATACACTTTCCACTTTGCAAATGAGAAAATCTGAGTATCAGAGAGGTCTCATAAGCTAACCAAGATGACATAGCCTGTAATTGGTAGAACTGGGATTCAAATTGAGGTGTGTCTCATTCCAAAGCTTTACCACACTGCATTTCTAGAGACTGATTAAAGTCTTACTGTTTGGCAGGCACAGGGGATTCTAGGAGCATACTGTTCAAGAGACTTATAGTCTAGTAAGACCTTTGAAAACTTGGGGCATACAAGGGGATAATAAAAGGGTGCTTGGTGGGGGAAACTCTGGGCCCCAATGGATGGGAGTCTGTCCCATTTCAACAGCCAAGCGCTCTAGAGCATGAGTGATGTTGGACTGTGGAAGCCGCAGGGGTTTTAATGCAGTAAAGCAGAAAGGCATGCACACTGCTTCCTCTTCTCTCTTCCCTTAGAATAAAACCAAAATGATGCATTTTATAAAGCAAATTTCTGCCAATGCAAATTAATGAAATACAAACTGAGAGCTTACACCAGCACTGACCGAGGAGAAAAACGATCAATCATATGGGGTGGTCAGAAAAGGATTCTAAGAGAGGCAATTTGGATCCTTGGTGGGTTTGTGCCAGTAAGGTACCCACACACTTCTCTGTTTCTTAGTAAAGGGCATCATTATTAAAATTTGAAAATAAGGAAAATTTTTTGCAAACTCATAACTTCTTAAATCCTATAAGTCTATAACTCAGAGTGTTTCAAACTGTAATCTTCAAAATATGAGAAGTAGCCAGACCTTCTTCAGTGATTACACCTTAGCATTTGCAACATTTTTTTTAAATGTCAGAATTGAATATTTTCTGAAATCACTTTTGGTTCTACAGGGAAAAAAAGGAACTCAATGATTCTGGATTTCATAGATGTAAAGACTGTGGAACTCATATGTAACCAGCTTAACTAATAACATTTTGATGAAGGATTTTTGTTTTGTTTTGCTTTGATTTTTAAACTTAAAAAAAAAACAGAGTTAAGGGAGAGGCACATGTGCACTTGGGGTGGTATTGTGTGGCTCCATATCACACAAAATCTTAACAACACCTACAGCTTGCCAAACTTCTTTTGAAAACTTCGGTCTTCTAGGTTATAAAAACAGCAGTAAGCTGCTGACTTTACAGCATGAAATGGAATGAGCCAAATATTTCTTCCTTTTGCAAACAAGCCCAAATTAACACATGGACTGAGGAGTGAAAAAGACACAACAAAAATACAAGAATAATAAAGGCCCTCCTAAAAATGCCCACTCCATTCGCAGGATATGGCCAGTCACCAGTCAATGTGATCCTCACCAGAGACAAAAACAAGTCGCTCACAGCAAACGCAGCTGCAGTTAATAACATGAGCAATATCAAGAGCCGATCTGAATGCACACATGCCAGCAAAGAGATTTTCATGATTTCAGTAGAGAAAACTCCACCTTCTACTCCATTCAGGGCCAAGAGCAAAGTTGGGCAAATGGAAAATATGCTGGGAACTGTGTTGAGACTCTCCTACGAAAACATTCCTCCCCTTTTCTTTTTAACTATTTGAGATAGCCAAGCTTTGGAGCCAGAAGATGAATCAAAGTCATTTGCCCTTGGGGCAAACCCACCCTAGGAGTTTTTTACTATAATTGCTTTCTGAGATGCGGAGCCACTACAGGATAGATTTACTATTTCTAAGCCTTGGGGAGTATGTGAGATGTGTGCTGCCAATCTTAGTCACCTGGTAAAGGTGTCCATTTGTGGAAGGCACATTTATTCAAGTTTAATACCTGGCTTAACAGAAGCACCTGTATTGACTAAAAGATAGCCAAATGCCCAAGAGGGTATTCCAGTGTGTGTATGTGTGTGTATGTTCAATCTTGTTTTTTAAAACTGAGCAGAGAAATTGTGCTAAGGTTGGGGAAGTCTTTATTTCCACTCCAAAACAAAACAAAACAAAACACCAGAATAAAACAGAGAGGGAGTGCCAGCCAACAGGAGCTCTGTGTAACCCTTTTTACCCAGCCTCTTAGTAAGTTGGAGACTGTTCTTTCTTCCTTGATTTCCCTAGATTCAGGATTCAATTCCTGAGCTTCTTAGTCAAACTGCAAAGGGAATTTGGCTTTTAGGAGAATGGCAATCAGAGTTCCTCCTTGCTAGTTGCATTTAGAATTGCCCTAAATATTGCAGGTTTCCAATTCTTTTTCAAAAATACCAGTCTCTCTCTCTCTCTCTGTATGTATGTATGTATGTATGTATGTATGTGTATGTATGTGTGTGTGTGTGTGTGTGTGTGTGTGTGTGTGTGTGTGTGTGTATATATATATATATATATATATATATATATATATTATATATATAATTTGTCCATGTGTTGATCGCTTGTTACAAATAGTCTATTTTTCCTTCATGGAAAATTCAATAAGTTCAGTACTGGGGCCATGGGTTTTATTCCCCATTTAGCATCTTTTTTTATGGCATTCATCTTAATAAATAAAATTGCTTTGCATTTGAGTCAGAACTTTTTGCAGTAGCTATCTGTGTTAAAACTATCATCATGGTCAATTTCAAAGCCACTTGAGTGGCTTTAAAAACAGGGAATCCCAGACTCAGGAAGAGAAAATGGCATAGCCAGATCAAGTTCTCGTAAGCACAAAATGAATCCCAGTCTCTTCCTCTTTAATATGCATTGGCATCTAGAGTTATGGCCTAGAAATGGACCTGTATCTTAATTATGTCTCATCCCCTATTTCAAAATAAACTCAGGATAAGATCTGTGGGAGTTTTGTTTATCTTGTTTCTTTGACTCTTCCTTCAGCTTCTTCATCCATTAAAAGACATTAATCCCACCCACTCACCTATCTCACAGGCATTTTTAGCTTCAAATGAGGTCTATAAAAAGGCTTGGGTAAAGGTAAGGTTTATTATTAAAGTGGGCAGAACAATAGTCCCTCAAAGATGTCCACATCCCAATTCCTAGAAACTGTGAATATATATATTAGATTACTTGGGGAAAGGAAATTAAGTTTGCAGATAGAATTAAGATTGTTAGCTGATTTTTAAAAGATTATCCTGGATTATCCAGGTGATCTCAGTATAATCAGAGGTGTTCTTAAATGTGGAAGAGGGGAGTAGAAGAGTGTGTCAGAGGGATTCCATGTGAGAAAGACATTTGCTGGCTTTGAAGATGGAGGGGAGCATAAGACAAAGAATACAAGCACCTCTAGAAGATGCAAAAGGTGAGAAAATAGGTTCTCTCCTAGAGAGCCCAGAAAGAAACACAGCCCAGCTGTCACCTTGATTTCAGCCCTGTGAGATCCATTTGTGTCGTTTTAAGACACTAAATGCGTGGTAATTTGTTACATAGACATAAGAAACTAATGCAACTTCTAAGGACAAGTTCTAGATGGATTCTGAGAGCTGAAGAAATACAGAGCATTGCTCCCCCAGCGTCTGCCTCGTAGATGAGCAAAACACAGCCAATAAAATAAAGAAAAGGCTGGCAGGTGCACACAGCCAACCAGGGAGCGGTAAAGCTCTGTCTGGAGCTGCCCCCAGGATACCCCTAGTAGGGGCACATGCTAAAAATGACAAAAAATTGATATGCATTTCATCTATTATGTGGGAACACTCCCCACTCTAGCTGTCACCAAGGTAGGCAGACTATCCTTCCCCTTGCTTGTTCACCTTCCACTGGAGTTGCATCTACTTTGTTTCTTTTGGTTCCCCAGCTACTCTTTCAGTCCCCTCTAGGCTGTTCTCAGCTCCTTTCCTGGGTAGGAGTTGAGGCTGTCCTTGCTAGAGCACTATGATCTACTCCTGGCCAATTCCCAGGAATACCTCTAGCCATCAGGTCTCCGATTCAGGGATGGGAGCAGAGTAACTGAGCAACTTGGTCTTTATGCTATTCTTGCTGGAAGATCATTCCTACTTCACATACATCTCATCAGAAAGCCTCCAGGGGCAGAGGCAGAGCAAATGCCAGATTTTAAAATTATTTTCCTCCAGCTGTGTATTAATATTTTATTTCAATCTTGCCCCAAAGCCTGCTCAAGATGAAAAGCTTGAGGGGGTTCCAAAGGTGGATCAGAGCCAAACTGATTTTTGTCCCTGTCTCCAGGCCCCAGCTCTCCCCAACCTCCAGCAGCCTTATCATTAAAATGAAAATCCTGCCCTGGAGGGTCCTGTCTTTCCGCAGATTTGCACACACCAGCACCCCAAACAGGCCTGAGCAGCTCTTTCCTGGTCAATTCAGCTTCCACGGGAGCGTCCACTCTGACCCACATTCCTGGAACAATTTCTTTTGCAAATCAGCAGGTTTTAAGAAAACAAGGGCACATTTCAGGACATTGAACTCTGCAATTAGCTGAGGGTAAATTTGGGAAAGCATCTGGTCTGCTACCAAAATGGAAATACAAAAAAAAAAAAAAAGTGCAGCTTTTAAAATGAAACTTTTAACTGTGTAAGGTTAATTCCGTGTAAGTCTACTTGAAGTGGCGCGAAGAGGCACTAGCTCTGCACAAAGGGGTGACGGACTGGGGCTGCTAGGAGAATCATCTGATTAGGGCAGATCTGAACACAGAGACAAATATAATGTATCAGTACCAGAAAATGAGAGCAAATAGCCAGTCATCTTTTGTCGGCATCTCCTAAAGTCAACTTTCAGCGGGTTTTAGCATTTTCTAACTGCGAGCACTAGAATTGTTAAAAGATACACTGGGTTAATAAAATTAAAGATCCACTCCCTGATCTCTTAAATCCTAGGACAAATATTTTATGTGAAAGTCTTATACCACTCTTCTCTTATATAATGCAAGGTCAAAACCACAGGTCAATAAAAACAATAGAAGAGGAGAAAGTGGTGATGGCAAATATATTCACTATTAAACCCTTCGAGACACTTCCATTTCGTGAATATTTTTGAAGTTTTGTAATCTCTCCCTCTGAGAATCAGAAAGGCCAGTTCGACAAAATATTTCCAAACATTTGAGTAAAATAATACATAAAAAATCAGGAAGATTAAGCAAGCAGAAGGAAAAAAGAAAAGTATGGGAATAAAATTATCTTTTCCCCACTTTTGCAGCAATAGGCAACTCCTGATTTAATAAAAATTATAAACTGGTTAGGAAAGTTATGACTGCTCTTCTTTTATTCCTCATTTTGCTCATGTGAGGAGCTCTTACGTAGTTCTCCACAGACTACACCAGTCACAATATGACTATCCTTTGTGGTAAAAGCCAAACTGTTCTAAAAAATATGAGAAATGGATAAAAATGGGATTTCAGTAGTGTCAATACAGACTTGGAGACATGAAAAAATATCAAAGCATTCAAATAGGGCTGGAAACTATAAAGAATTTATGTAGAATAAAGGGTTTTAGTAGACCACAAACTGAACCAAAGTCCACAGGTCTTTGGAAGAACAAGAATAATACTAGGGAGGACAGAAACAAGACCAGAACATGTGCGTGCTATATACTATTCGGGGCTTAGAGACATGTGACTATTTAAATTTTAATTAAGTAAGGAAACATAAATGAAATTCAGAATTCAGTCCCTCAGTCATACTAATTACATTTCAAGTGCTCATTAGCTACCTGTGGCTAGTGGTTACTGTATTGGACAGCACAGATATAGAATATTTCCATCATTGCAGAAAGTTTTATCAGATGATGCTACTGTAGAGAGAGAGGAGCCCTGGAAATAGTCTGGACAAGTACCACTACAAGTACCATCATTGGAAAATGGAAGCTTTGAAAGAAGCAATAAAGATTAAGTTTCTTAAGATTTGAACAGAAAAAGGTGAGGAGTGACTTTAGGCTTTAAACTACGGTAAGTGTTAAATCAAGACCAGATGTTTTCCATGTGTTTGAGGAGCTAAAGAAGGAAGCTTGTAAGTTAGTCATAAAGAACCTCTAACTGTGAGGTATCTGGACACTGGAAGAGAGTAGGAAGGAACACTAACGAATTTGTACATTTGGGAAAGATTTAAAAAGTAGGGTAGCTCCTTGATATCCTGGATTTCATGTTGGGGGATTGACTAGAATGAACTTTGTCTTAATCATCAATTTGCCTTGATCAGTTCAAGTTCAGTAGAGTACTTAAATGATAGGCACAAATAAGGGTTGCTTTATGAATCCCTGAGGGTTTTGTTTTGTTTTGGTCCCTTGTACGTATGGTGGCTGTCATCCCAAATCATAGCCTTAGATCTTGACCTCAAAGTCAGGCCACTTTTGCTTCACCCACAGTCTCCTTCGTCTCCAAAGGTAAATAGAAAAGCCAGCTCAGGTTTCCTTTTAGCAGCCAATTCCATCTTTGAGAAGCTACAGAGACAGAGCCCTTAGCCACCTGGGAAACCAAGGGTCTGCTCCCCACATATAAGGAATCTACATTTTAGGATCTCTCACTTATAATATTCTTCTTTTGTCACCAGTTTAATTTGTTAGTCTCTTTTGGTGGCAACTAATATAACCCCAACCCAAATAGCTTATTGTAAATAGCTTACTGTAAATGCAACCTGGGTGGTACAGCAAACTTTAGACATGGTTGAATCTAGGGCCCCAAATGATGCATTTCTCTCTATCCTCAGAGAAGCATGCTCTATATGTAAGATGACTACCAGAAGCCAAATTTCAGACTTAACTTGATAAGCCTCCAAGAGACAAAGATCCTATCTTCCCTAGTAGAAAAGTCCCAGGAAAGTTTCTGAGTGGGCCAGTTTAGGTCAATGTCCATTTATGGACCAGTCACTGTGAACAAGTGGATGGAATGCTCTGATTGGTCAGGCCTCAATCACATGTCCATCCCTTTGCCTAAGAGTATTCTGGATACCCCTTACCCAAACTGCACAAATTAAGTTCCTCACAGGAAAGAGGCATCTTGAGTGCTGTACGGTCCATAACAATGTGCTCACTGCAACTGCTTGGTCTTGATTTCCTCATCTGTAAAATGGGAAGAGAATACTTTTCTCATAGGACTATAATCCTATAAGATTATATAACCCTATAAGATTAATGAAGTAAATTAATGTAAAGCACCTTGAGCACTGCTCAAAAGATGGTAGCTAATATTTCTGCTAACCAGCTCCCATAATAATTTACTGTTATTTTGTTTAGGACATGTGTCAGCTTGGCTAGGCTGAACTACACTTTGCTTTCCAGTATGTTTCTAGTCAGACCGAACTGCAAGAGAGAGTCTTGTGTGACATTTGGAAGGCAGAAGTGAAGAAGTAGCCATTTTATAGCTCACACGTGTCATCTGCTAGCTCACCTTGTTGGTATGGAGCAGCAGTCAAGCCTACAACAGTTCTACCTTCCCCTGGAACCTTCTTCAGCTTCTGCATCTCCTGGGCCAGATATGTGTTTAGTTCTGTGATGGAGGGTGCCAGCTTCTCCTGCAGGACACCCATACTGGCAAGTCAGAGGCAATGAGAAACTGACATGAGTTACAGTCCTTTTTGTATTGTATCTTATGCTTGTGTGCTCTAGCTTGCCCTCATTTCTGCTACCTTACACCTACCTTTACTTTCCAAGCATCTTCCCTGGGTACTTCAAATTGGAGCATTAGACACAATGACAGAGACTGATTAACCAGCTCCCATAATTGCATAAGGTCAAATTCCCGTCATAGAAACAGACACAGACCACACAGGCAGACAGGCAGGCACATGCACACACACACACACACACACACAAGTGGTTCTGCCTCTCTCAATGGATCCTGACTAATGAAACCAGATCTGAATTTTTCTAAACACCCAAACCCCCGACCCCACCCAGCCACCGTCACTGCCCAGACCAACCTCCCTTTTGGGCTTAAAGGAAAAAAGACTTTGGAAATTGTTTCAAGGGAAGCATAGATTAGGATAAAACTAGAGCTGACAGTTAAAATAATCTTCAAAACAATAATTTTTAAGAGAAAAAGAAAATAAAAATACTACAGCTACAGCATCAACCACATTCTAACTTGCCCCCAGAGGCACAGTAAACAAAATTGATGGGACCAGCATCCTTTATCATTGATCTGGCATTGGCTCATACTTGCCCAAGGTTAATGGCAAAGCCCATGCAAGAGGCAACAAAGTGCTTGGGCCACGGAGGAATTCAACTGTTTAAATCAAGCCAGAACCCTTTTCTGTCTAGTTATATATAAGCTTGAAACCAGTGGATGAGCGTATCCATCAGACCCATATATATACACAACACAGGAATTTCTTGCCATGTGCCTTTCTGCACATGGAGACTTGGCTGGTTCCCCAGTGGCAGCCGCCCAGGACCCGTGTTCTCTGGACTTCCTCATTCCTGCACTCTCTATACAGGAAGCAACAAAGCAGTACATGTTGCTCCCTTCTCTGTGCTGTAGGGAACTCATAACAGGCAGCACTGGCTACGAAAGGAAGCGTTCCCATCCCGTCACATGAACTAAGTTGGATTTAGGAAAGAGTGAGTTCACTTTGGGCTCCCCCAGGATAGAGAAGCTCATTAGCTTCTTGACCCTCCCTCCCAACTCTGTCCGCAAATCTCTCTTCCTTGGACGTGCCCACCTGAAATTTGCTACTACAGTCATTCGTTATGGATCCAAGTTAAAACCACGTGAGATAATTTAATCATTTTTGCCTTGTAACAGTGAGTAGAGATCAAGCAAAGAATGGGAGGTTTAATGGCAGCTGGTGGGGCTTTTTTTGGGTGGGGAGGGGGAGATACATGCTGCAAGCAGTAGGGCAGAGAAGCTCTGAAGAGAGAAGGTGATGAGATGGGAGTTTCAGAAGCTGCCACAACATGAGTGCCTTGCATTGCTCTGGTAGTGTGCTGGACTATAGGTCAGGTGGCCCTTCAAGGCAGGAGATAACACATAAAAGAATGTAGAAAGGCCTTGAGCTTCCCTCTGCCACAGCTTTAGGGCAAATACTTTCCTCCACATACCCTTCCTGTCTTTGTATCTCAGTTGTTTCATGGATCAAATCAGGGGCCTGGCCCAAGTTATCTGTGATGGTGGGTCAGATGCCTCTAGCTTCCCGCCTCTCACCCTTGAGCTCATCTCTAATTCTAACTGCAGCGTGTGCTGGCCTCACCCTGACAGCCTCTACCTCAAGGGCAGGCCCACATCTTCAGCTTCCTCTATTTTGGGGTCTCTGTAATGTTGTGGACACTTAGCACCCACATATGCAGAGCCCTGACATGTGGGGGAGTTAATGCCTCCAATAGAACCCTCAAACAGTGGGCAATGGGAGCTGCTGGATGAATGCCTCTTTTGGCTGATCCCCAGGTGGACAATCCTGAGAGGTTTTTTTACACACTTCTCAAAATGTTCTTGGTGGGATTAAGCTCCACTTACAGAGTGATAACCTCGATAACATATCTATATTGGCTTTTCTTCCTCCCCTCCCTTTCCTCACTTCTGCTCCCTGGGATCACCTCCCCAATAAAATACTTACACACAATCCCTTATCTCAGGCTCAGCTTTCCAGGGGGGGAACCCACAATAGGAAAAATAATATTTTTGTGTAATCACAATAAGTCTCAGGGCCCCATGAGGCTCGGCCTTGGCAAGAAGTCCAACACACAGTCCAGCAAACAATAATGGCTTTACGAAAAGGAATTTCAACCTTTGATATTTATAAAGATACATCACAGAACACTTTCCAAATTCTCCTTGTCTGTGCCCCAGAAGAGCAAGAATGGTGGTTACCTTACAGCATTTCCAGACCCCCTGGCATGCCATTCTTGCTCTTCTTTTCCATCTCTTTTATTGTATGAATTTATTCAGCTTCTCTGGTTTAAATCACACACACCCGTGCGTGCGTGCGCGCACACACACACCCTTTCCATCTCTCTTCAGGAGCTGTTCTTTTGATTCAGTATATCTAAAGAGCCAGCAACAATCTGTTTGGTGGTGGGGGTGGAACAGGGACTCCTACCCTCTCCTAATGCCTTCCCACTTTTCCCTCGGATAAAAGTGAAACTACAAGCTTCCAGGGTACACATATAGAGAATGACTTGCATAGCGACTTGATAGAAGCCCATGGCAAACTTTTTTCCTGTCATGACACACACAGAAATGGGTATTTTTGTACAATATACTCAAGTAAATGGAGAAAACTGATGTTTCAAAGGCCACAGGGCTTTCTATCTTGCTTGGCACAGCACACCAGTGTGTCAGACCACCCCAGCTGGGAAGGCTGTGGGGCGTGCAGGCAGTGACCAGGACTCTCCACACTGTGGTGGGTCCTGAGGACACGTGGAGAGCTGGCTCACTCGCTCTCTCTCAGCTTCTAATGAACACAAGCACTTGCTTGACATTTTCCTGCACATTCTTACATTTTTCAACTGCCTCCCTGCCCCCATCCACACATTCCACAACATGGCAATTAATTGTTCTCCGCTGCTCAGCAGCATTGATGTGCATGGCCACGACTGTAGTCTTGCTTTGTTCCCAATTTAATCAGTGGCTGTCCCTGGCTGTCCCTCAAAAAGCAGACAAAACCAGCCAGCTGCAGACACAGCTGTCAGTGAGCCCCAACACTGGCATTCAAGTGGCCACAAGAGAACCCACACAGTGCCCAGAGAGAGCCCATTTTTTCCTTTCTCCTCTTAACAATTGACAGGCTCTGAGGAAGGAAACCACGAGCTCTGGGCTTGGCAGAAGGCAGGAGGCTCTTGTTAACAGCTTGCCTTCCTGTTTATATGGGGTCTGGCAAAACTGTTAATTTCTCTCACAGAGGTGACAAATGGAGAAAACCAGAGAAAGCCAAGGAGTAGCAGTCTGGAGGGACTTCTTGAAGGAAGGCAGAAGCCTGGAAGTGGTGAGAAGGCACCATCTCAGGTTCCTGGGCCCATTGAAGAGGCTATCCGTGCTTAGCTGTTTCTCCAAAAAGGCACACTGAACCTCACTGTGTGGGCATGCCTATCCTGCCGCTGTCTGCTTTCTGCCCTCACAAAAGAAAGTGTTGTGGCTTCTTCAGGAAGCATCTGCGTTAGGACCTGCAGAGTTTGTCCCCTTTATCTATGAGAGACTCTGATGTGGCTCTGAAGCTAAAATCACTCCAGAAAACACAAGATTCACTATCTCCGTTTCCTATTGCTTCCCCCTGGCATTCTAAACCCTGGGCAGCATTTCTCCACCCTGATTTCATTGTTTTGGGGAGGGATCTGGGTGCTGATCAGTTTTAAAAGCTCCTCAAGTGATTCTAATGAGCAAGACAGGGTTGAGACTGTCAGGGAGGAAAACTAGGATAGACTGTCTATCCTAGTATGTTCGGTGACTAAGGGACTACAAATTTAGCTGTCAAAAGACTAATAGGAAAAAAGGAACACAAATTTATTAATATTTTATGTGCATGGGAGCTTACATAAAAGAAATGAAACTCAAAGACGTAGTTAGACTCTGTAGCTTATATGTCCTTAAAAAAGGAAAGAGGGTTTGGACTTCAAGGGACAATAAATTATGGGGAAGTGACTAGGAAATATATGGGGAAAACTAATGGAAGATAAGAGTAATTTTAGCAAGATTTGGTTATGCAGACTCGTCTTGGTGGCAACTCCGATGGCAGTCGGAGAGGGGTACATCTTGGAAAGGAAACTCTATGCCATCTTCACGAAGGGAAGGAAATCCATGCCCTGCTTTTAAGTAGATAAGGGAAGGCAGAGAACTCTTCTGCATCTATTGCTTCTTAATTACCTTCAGCTCATAATAATCCTTATTCCAAAATGGCATATTTTGGGGTGGCATATCCTGACCTCTTTCAAGAACTACTTACTGTAAAGGATTATTATTTTTACTATTGATTATTTACTATCGTTTATGGGGGTGGGGATGGAGACAAGAAATAAAATGAGGAGGAAGAGAATTCCAACAGTCATAGCTCTCAGCTAGGGAGACCAATAGTCCCGATTTGACTGAGCTCTGGGGCGTGGGTGCGGGAAGTAAGTCCTGAGATGCAGGACTTGGGTGCTAAAATTGGGAAAGTCAGTCACCCCACTAGACACCATAGGCTACCTTTTGCTATGGTCTCCCTGGTCTCCTAAGACTCTTGAAGAAAAGGGGAGGGGTGTCTTACTCACACTTGTATTTCCCAGCATCTGCCATACAGTAGGTGCTCATTATCTCGTTCCTGAATATGCTGCCTCCTGTTAGATTCAACAAAGGTCCCTAGCTGCTGCTATTTTACGTAGGAATGTTACCATGCTTTCACGGCCTGGAGGAAGACATAGTGTTATTTGTTCCAGAGAGAGAAGCAGCTTCGGAGTAGGCGGGAGAGCAGGTTGTAGGCTGAGCTCTGGGGGAGCGTTTACAAGCCTGTGGACGCAGAACACTGTGGCTGCAAACACCGCAAAGAAAGGGAGCCACTCTCACCGTAGACAGAGAGCTCGTTTAAATATCCCTATGCACACAAGTCCTGTCAAAGGGGCTGGACTGCAAAAATTAGCTATTTCAGAAATTTTGTCTCTTACAGAAGGAAAATCAGAATTCTCTTGCTCTCTTTGTTTCAATTTTACATGGAGGAAGTAAAATGAGGATTTGTGGGGGGCACTGCAGCTCTCTACTCGCTACTCTGTGAGGACTCGCAAAGCCTGACCGGCAGGCCTTCCAGAAGTTGACGATGAAGACCTCCCCACCCCACCACACCAGCCCCCTCCCATCCTCAGCATGGCCACCCACAGTTCTTCATGGCCTTGAGGACCTGCCAGGGTTCTCCTGTCTGGTAGTCTCCCACCCAGCCCCTCTTACTTCTTCTCCTTCTGCAACAGTCAGCGCAAGCCTAAGAATCCTCCAGGAAGACCTCCCTCCCTCTCTTCTGGAAGTGTCCATGGCAAGCAGAGGCCATATCATATGCCCAGCATCCCTTTGTGATCCCTTCTGGACATAACCAGATAGCTCCGCTAACATTTCCTTTGCTGATATACTTTCTGTCCATCCACCTCAGTCCTGGTATTCCTGAGGCTATGTGAAAACTTTGGTGGCAGGGGTGCTGTGATCCTCGGCTGCTTCCCTTACTCTCAGCAGCTAGAGTTGGGAGGCTGGGGATGTGGGGCAACACGTCGGCCCTGCTGCCATGAGGCTCTGGGTGTGAGTTCTTTGATGTGGCCGCCTTCCCTGGTTGTGTCGTGGGTATCCCACCAGAACTCCCAGGGCCACAGGCTGTCTACCATCTCTGTTGCAGTTCCACTGTTTTTGGCTCCCAAATCCTGGCTGGATCCTTAGCTCAGCCCCACGGGGAGCAGCTGAACACATGATCAGGAGCCTGACTCTGGAGTCAGCTACCTGGATTCTAGCTATGTAGCTAGAGCCTTCTGGCACTTTGGTGTTCTCATCCATAAAATGGGTACCTACTTCACTGGGTTATCAGGAGGATTGAGTGGCCTGTTTTTGTTAAAGCAATCGAAACAGTGTCTGAAACATAATAAACACTGGCTATTATTATTTAACTTTCTCCTAATGGATGAGAGAAAGAGGCCACCGGGTTCGTGGGAGTCCTATGTCCTGAGGTTTTCCCATCTCCGGGTTGGGTTCTTACTGTTAGAGGTAGTTCTGGCCTCTCTAGGAACTTCTAACCCCAACCACTGCTAAGTTTCCTTCTGTGCTATACTGTGCCTCCCAAGGAGGCCAGCTGGGGCCAAGCTCTAAAAAGGTTGCCTTTAATTGCCACACTTATGGAGTCTATTTCTAATTGTTTTTTGAATGTTAGTCCTGATCCCTCAAACTTATGTCTTCTTGAGAAAAGCAATTCTGTCTCGCACATTTTCTTTATCTCCCAACTATGCCTAACATAGTTCTATGCGCTGGTTGAGTGACACATTAGGAACTGGAGACACCTAACAAACGAGGTTCCACACCATTTTCCTAACATCCACAAGACCAGAAATAACACTGAAGGGACCCCCTTCATCTTGGATGTCTGGGTCTGGAACAGGCAAGTTGGCAAATACACTTGCCTTGGATTTTGCTAAGTTGGAATTGTGGCATGACAACAAGCAGAACTTCCAGCCCTAGCCCGTGTCCACTCCCTGATGTTTGGAGTAAACCAAATAACTATTTGGGAAGTGGATAAGGGAGACCAGCCAGAGCCAATAAACAGACATCCTTCTCTCTCTTGGTTTTACTTCCTCAGCGGTACACTGAATCATGCTAAGCCTAGAGCCTGTAGTAATAAAGGACACAGGTCAAGGAGCTGTAATTCCAGGCTGCAGGGAAAGCCCCAAGGCTCTGCTATAGTTCTCCATGGCCAACCTTCTTTCACCAGAAAGGGAGATTTTATGGCAGCTCTTGGGTCCCTCTGGCATTTTCGAGCCTTTATTGGAAAATGCTTTTAGATTAGCATTAAGTCTGTATTATTGTGGAAAAGACTGAGTAATAAGTGAGCTAACCTATCCCATTATCCACAAAAGACTCTAAATTTCCCCCCATCTCTCTGAACAAAGTATCTGTATTCCCACCCACACTCTCAGCTACCTGCTGCAGAGGCTGAAACCCTGCCAAGTTTTGTTTCAATGCTACCGTTCCTGGGGCTATGAGCTGGTCCCCTATTCTAGCCAGGGTCTTCCACTCTGTCTGAGTTCTTACTCTGCACCAGTATAGATAAAGGTATGTTAATCGGGCCAAGATTTCCTCTGCCAGATGGACTGAAACACCATAGACTTACTGTAGTCAGCAGCCTTGGAGAAGAGTCCAGACGTTAAATTCTTTGCTGTGCAGAAATTGTCAGCAAACAGCAAGGCAGACCAGCTGCGGCCCACTATGCATGCCATTTTCCTGCTTTGGTGGCCAGGCTCAGCCTGTTCCTTGCCTGAAAAGCCCTTCCTTCTCCTAAGTGACTGACAACCCTACTCTCTTTCAACCTCAACCCTAGCTCCTCCCTCTCTTCAGAATGCATTAATTGAGCACCTGCTGAATTTCAGGGAATAGACTAGAGATGGGGATACGAAGATGAAACTCACAGGCCCTACCTGCGTAGAGCTCCCAATTTAGGAAGCCTTCTCTGACCACTGCACCTGCCCCTTTTTGAACTCCTTTAAACATCATCTGGTGGGTCCCAGCTTGGCTTTCAATAATATTATCCCCTACTTACAGATGAATTAATAGTCATTGATAGGTTAAGAGCATTGTCCAAGGTCACTGAGTCAGTTGGAAGCCCTGAAGTCTTCTAACTGCTCTCTGTGTTGGTCCTATTTCCCCAACTGGTCTCTAAGCCTCCCAGGAGGTGGATAGATTTTAGCTTCTCTAGCCCCAGCCTTCTAGTCAATGCCTTTGCACACCTTAAGTGCCCAGTAAAAGCTGACAACTTGTTGATTGCTCTTGGGCCAGTCTAAGGTCAGAGGCCTGTTCTCCCTGGGACTCCACAGTACAGACCCTGAATCCTGAGAGACTGAGTTTTTCCTCCATTACTCCATGCTCACACTCACGTTCCCATAGTGCAACTTCCTTTTGAGAAGCAGCAGCTTTCAGCCTCCAGAAGGGGATGTGCTTCTTGCTATTTGCAAACAGCCTTTTGCTCGCTCTAAAGGCACTACCTGCAGGACTGGCCCAGATGAGGAGCCCTTAGGATGGGAGAGGTTTATTCAAACAGGTGTCTTGGTTGAAGTCTTCCTGAGACAAAATCAAGTTACCCTGATCTCTTTTTTCTGATGAGCTATTTGTGGGGAACAGGAAATAAAGAAAGCTCAACTTTCCTCCTGAGGAAACTTCTCAGGCTTCTCTTTGTGAGGGGCTCTGGTCTTGCCAGGAGAAAGCATGTGAGGGAGGGGCCAGTGGAACTGTTTAGAAAGCTCAAGGTAGACCTAGCTCCCAACCATGGGCTGGCCACAGTGAAGTCACTGAGGACCCTAAGTGCCTGGGCCTCTGGCCAAGAAGGTTAGACCTGGTTTTCAACCAGCCGAAAGCTGCCTATGTCCATGAAAATGTGCATGCATGGACACATCCTCACACGAAATGCCATGGGCCAAAGTCTGCCTGTGGATGTTTGTCCCTCTAAAGGCAGCCATACCAGGCAGGGGAACGTAGGAACCAGGAAGTAAGGACTCTGCATGGGAACATTTAGATTTCAGGTTTCGGGTCAGAAACTTACAGATGATTTGTTGTCTTTGTGGCATTTTAAATGTCCATTTAACTCTCTCTCCAGAGTTGGCTCCAGAATCTGCTGAGCTGGGAGAGAGACTTTGGAATTAAATCCTGGGAAAGGAGGAACAGAGAGAGAAGTGCTCAGAATGGAGAGAGAAAAGGTACACCCAACACACACACACACACACACACACACACACACACACACACACACACACACACGTGGTCAGGCTGGTGGGGGAAGCTGACTAATACAAACCTAATTCTGCCAAAGGGAAACAAACCAACTGATGAGGTATCTTCCTAAAGCTCAAAGACCAGGAAAAAGGAGCAGCTGGCTGGCCTCAGAGATGACCTTGCTTTAGAGGGCAGAGAAATGAGAAGACACAGCCTGGAAGAGTATGTTCAGGGCCAGGAGAACATCAGGATACAAAGGTAGAAGTCCTAGAGGAGGGCAGGGAAGCAGGAGAGATCTGACAACTTGAGACAAACTCACAGCCAGTCAGCAAGACCCAGGTGGCTGACAGCCAGGAGACAGCCTGCTTCTAGGGCACCAGACACTGCCTCTTACCAAAGACCACAAAGCTTCAGCCAACAGAAAAGCCACCTGGGCCTCCTTGTGAACTCCTCTACTCTCAGGAGCTAGGAACGTGCCAGTCATCTGTCTCCCTGACCTCACCAACTATACTCAGCCAAACACCTGGATATTCTCCAAATGCTATTTGCCCCTCATCACCTAGCCACAGGCAGACTGCGTAATTATCAGCTTTATTTTAATTTTTGTTTTCTTGAAATAAAATTCCTTAGAAAGAGGTCTGAAAGTGAAAAGAAATTCTAATTTGGCAACACCATCAAATGTTTCCATTTTTCAGGGCAATTCAATCTCTGGATTTTAATTAAAAAAAAAAAAGTGAGGAGGAAGGAAAGAACTAAGTAAAAGTAACCTTAACAAGAAGATAAATTATCCCATGCAGTTTAAAAATGAAGATAAATGTCCTTGGCAGAGCTCTGTCCCGATAGCAAAGTTTGCCGTTCCCCCAGATCACATGTGTGACAGGGCCAGGTGACCTCCCAGCCTTGCTCACCACATCCTTGGCCTATTCTGAGGGAATTGCTTAGAGGTCTCTACAAACCTACCACTTCTACTGGGCCTAACCTGAGTCTAGAATATACCACTAGCCAATTTAGGGAAGTGCATTCTTATATAATAAAGAGTTGCCAATAAGGCATATAAATTTATGCAAAATAAAAATTAAATGTATGCCTGAAATAACAAAGTACATTTTACACATTTTCTGGAATAATAAAGTTGTCTGGCTTGGCCCTTTGAGCATGGCCTGATAGAAGGTAAAAGAGATAGCTGCCTGCCATGGCTTGGCCTGACGTGACAGAACTGAGCTGACCACATAGTTCGCATTCAGAGATGGAGTGTGAGCCTCTTAGGTTATCTTCCCATTCCATTCCAAGATCAGCACTCAGCTCTGTGGAACTCTCCTCACTGCCTCTAGCAAGTCCACTCCTACTTCTTCTGTCTCCTTTACTCAGCTGCCTGACAGCAAAACTCAGTGAACACCACCCCAGTAGGTCAAGCTTATTGGCACAAGAAACATAAGCACCTTTGGGCTTCTCCTATGTGTATGTGCCTGATCTGCCTTACCAGCTGGACCATAATGGACTCGCAGTGAGGAATCTTATTCTCCACTTTTCCCATGTTTCAGAGGTGTGTCTGTGATGAACACTCAGTCTCCACTCTGACAACCCTCTTCCCCTAATACCCACATGTACCCACATACAAACTGGTTCTATACAGCAATCTAAAAATTAAACATGGAGGTCACAGACACAAGAACAGCCTCAGTGAGGACCCCCGTTGTAGTTCTACTGGAAGCTACTGATTTTTTTAAGTGACAAATATGACCATCCCTGGGACTTCAGACCAAATGTCAAATGAAGATATATTTGGAGTCCCTTATTCTTTCATTTGGGGTGGGGGGTCGGGGGGAGGCAGTAGAGGGGAGGGAGGCGGGGTGGTGTTTTTCCCCTCCTTGTAAACCTGGCAGGGTATGGGCCAGGGAACTGATATGCTAACATACCCCTCCCCTCCTTACCCCACAAGGCCCTGGCCCAAACAACAGCCTCTTTAAGAGCAGAGAGGAGGTGGTGCTGGCTGTCTCTGCAGGATCACAGGGAAAAATTCCAGGACTAGGGCCCACCCTGGCCAAGGATGAAATGGCAGGAAACTTTCAAAAAAGCAGGAAAGGAAACAACTCCAGCCCCTGCACTGACCACAGCCACCACAGCCCAGGCTCTCTCAGCTCCGGGCTGCTATTACCACTAGGGCCCCTAAGCCTTCTGAGTAAGACTCAGCTGACTACCAGGCTGAGGGCACTGAGGATTCACTTCCCTTGAAAGAGATCCTGAGTCAACAAACAGCTGGTTTCATAATTAGAATCTGCTCTCCGATTAGAAAAGAAAGAAGACAGACGTGGCATGTGAAAGCCCAGCAACAGGCAGGCAACACACCTGTTGCTGTTCACAGGCCCCTGTGGGGAAGGAAGCTCAGCCACTGCCTGAGGTCCTGCCACCTGACACTCAAAGAGCGAGAAACTCTGAACATGTGGCCTCCGTGCCCCTGAAGCTTGGAGGAGCCCCAGTGGGCCAGCAACTCCAGGCTCTCCCAGCCCTGAGTCATCACAACCCCACCTAGTTTTTCAGCCAGAAAACAGATCCATTGAATTTCAGCCAAAGGGCCAGAGAGCTTGAGATGGTTTAAACAAGGCCATCAGCGGACAGTCTTACAATGCGACTTAGCAGAACGAAGTGGGATAGAGCTCTGCCAAGACCCAGAAGAAATTAAACCTTTCATTGGCATCTGGGGCAGAAACCCACTCTGCCTCAGGGAGGCCTTGCCTTGGCTTCCCAGAGGTGTTTTAACGAGGATACTTTAGAAGTCTCTATGGTGCTTCCAAGTTCAAGTGTTCACAGAATATTAAAGTAGGAAAAGACCTTTTGCGGGGTGTTTGCAAGTCCTTTCTCCTCTCTGCTTATCTGTACTATGAAGGTCTTGGGAGGATCTACAGGTCTCAACCTCGTCTGCACAGGGGAGCCACCTGCGGATATCGCAATCATGAGTTTATGATGTCGGAGATGGCTTCGAAGTAATCCAGGTGCAGGAGGAGTCAGTGGAGGAAGTGCTGCGCAAGACTGACCTAGAGTTTTGTTTAAGCAAGATAACGGGCAAATGGGTGGGGAGATAATATTCCTTTCGCTGTTTTCAGAATAAAAGTTAAAAAACAAAACTATTGATGCCCTAAAACTATCTATTCCTGGTTCTTACCTGCATCCACTAAATTGGATTGTCTAGGGGCTGAGGCCCTGTCATTGGGGTTTTTAAAAAGGAGTCCCAGGTGATTCCCATGTGCAGCCAGGGTAGACACTCCATGGTCCCAACATGTAGCTGAACCACTGAGCCACCCACACCTTTGACCAAATATAGTAAGTCACATTCAGTCCCACCTTTGCTTTACTTCTCTCTGCTGGAGCCCTTCCTCTCAGAGGGGAGATGAAGGGATGGGCTGAGGCAAAGCTCCTCAGTTGCACTTAGAACAGAGAGCCCCTGCCAGGCCTTAGCCCTGGGTCCTCTTGATCAGGGGTCCCCAACCCCTAGGCCACGGACCAGTACCGTCAGTGGCCTGTTAGCAACCAGACCACACAGCAGAAGGTGAGAAGCAGGCTAGCGAGTGAAACTTCATCTGTATTTGCAGCCGCTCCCCAGCACTAACTAGCATCACTGCCTCAGCCCCACCTCAGATCATTAGGCATTAGATTCTCAGAGCAGCACCAGTCCCTGTGCCAAAAAGGTTGAGGACATCTGCTCTAGATAGCTCACTCTGCCCTGAATGGTACTCCCTAAGGCCTCCAGGGCCATGTGTACCAGTTCAGGGAGGGTGGGGGACTGTACCTCCAGGTACATCAGGAAGCTCCAGGTAGAACTAACCCCTCTTACCTATATAGTGAGCTTGAATTTTAGTCTCATTTTCAGTCTCTTCATGTGGCCAAGCAATCAGGCCTCCCATCGCTCTGAAAACAGCAAGTCACATTCCTGTTGCATTTGGTTTGACTTCCCAGCAGACACTGAATGTTCCTGGACCACTTCCCAGCACCCTTTTTTTCCCTGTTGCATTTAAGCATCTGAAACCAGGAAGCAGCAAACAGGCTCAGTTTGGATTTCCACTCAGGATGCTCAGCTTCCTGGGGCCCCTCAGATGTTCCACCTGCTTTCACTGCCTCCACCCACCTCCTCCGTGATCTTATCCTACCAACTGGTGCAGATCTTCACATTCCGAATTCCTAGCAAACTTCTTGGGTCCTTGAATTCTCTCTCTCTCTCTCCTTCTTTCCTTCCTTCTCTAATCTTTTGTCCTTTATAAGTGACTAATCAGCTCTGCAGTGGAAGATGGGCCAGGCAGTGGGGTCTCCTCCTTGGATTTTCTGCAATGCAGGCACTTCATAGGTTACGGCGCCACTTTTTTACATAGGTACTTCCGACTGCCTTTCTGTAGCTTAAGTTGGTTTTCCAGTCTGGCATTTGAGGTCTTTCCTGTCTCATTTTGTTACTTCCCTATTAAATATATATATATATATAAAGCCTTCTCTTTGGTCTCTCTGGTCAGCTTATGTTTCTCAACATACCTTGTACCTTTAGGTCTCTCTCTGCTCAGGCTAATTTTCCTGCTTCAAAGAATGGATTGCCCGTTTCTCTACCTGCCATCCTTGGAATTTGTCAAACCAAATAAAATTAGAGGTTAAACCTTCTTGAGCACTTACTACGCCAGCCGCGCTAAGCAAGCACCTTACACACACCATCTCATTGACTCCTCACAAATCTCAAATCACTTTTAAGAAAATAACAACTTTAGAATTATAGAAAAGTTGCTAAGATAGTAGAGAGCTCTTATGTACCCCTCATCCAGCTTCCCCTAATGTTAACATTACACAACCATAATACATGATGATTTTTTTTTTCTGGTCAAGGATCCCAATTTCATTTAGTTTTGTCTTTGTTCTCTTCCAATCTGCAAATGGTTCCTCAGTCTTGTCTCTCAAGACTTTGACCATTTTGATAGTGTTGATTAGTTATTTTGTAGAAAGTCTCTCAATCTAGATTTGTCTGATATTCTTTTTTTATGATTAGAATGAGATTATGCACTTTTGGCAAGAAAACCACAGAAGTGATATGTCTTCCTCAGTGCATCAAACCAGAGAGTACATGATGTAGATTTGTCCAATTATTATAAATTTGTCATATTAACCTTGATCACTTGATTAATGTGGTATCTGCTAGGTTTCTCCATAATCAAGTTACTCCTTTTCTCTTCATAATTGGTGCATCCCTTGGGGGAGATACTCTGAGTCTATACAAGTATCCTGTTTCTCCTCTAACTTCTGCCCATCGAGTCCAGAACTCAGCAGTTATTACTGTGATGTGAGCTAAGGAATTTGTATTTCATGAAGGCCCATGTTTTCCCCACTTTGTAGACAAGGACACGGCACCCAGACCTGTAACGTCACTTGCCCAAGGTCTTAATGTTACTATGTGGGGAGTCAGAACTCAAGCTTCCTATACTAAGCTCTTTATTCTCCTCCCTGGGGAATGAGCCACGTGCTGTTCTGTGACACCTCTTGTCCCTCACTTGATCATCCATGTGTGGTCTCCTCCCCCAGACACACTGTTGGTTACGGGAGGGCAGGAACTGTCTCCTATCTCATCCCCCAACAGCTCAGGGCAGGATCTGGTGTTCGTAAGTGCTGTGGACTGGTCCTGGGCAAACTGAGGAGGTCATTCCTGTTGTCAAGCAGATAAGGTGGAACCAAGAGAATGTCCAGCCACTTTCCTTTTTCCCAGAAGATATTATGGCCACTGACATACCCAAGTCTGTCAACAAGGGGACAATAGTGGAGAGGGTTTCCTCTGAGGGGCAGGGGACTCAGGAGAGCAGATACCAGCATAAGCCAGGGGTTAACTGATGGGAGAGGATGGGAGAAAGCGGCACAGAAAAGTCAGAGGGAGGAGGAGAAACTATTTTATCTGCTCCATCATTTTATAGATGAAATGCCCTGCCTGTTGGCATGGCGTGGGCCAGCGGAAGAGGCAGGTAGCCAAGCAGGACACCGCCTACTGGGAACCCACACTGGCAGTCAAGCTTGGGAGAGCTAAACTGGAGGAGCAGATCCTCCAAATGAGGGCAAACCATGCTGTCTGTTCAGGCCTCTGAGGTCACTTCCCCTTTCCCGGCCTGGTTGCTTCAAATCTCAACCAGGCCAAAGTTCATCTGAACATATTTGTACACCAAAGAGCAGAGTTCAGGGCCTAAGCCCTGGATGCACTTTGTGTTGTCCTAAATTTCAGATCAACAAATTGAAGAGAACTTACAGGAGTCTCAAGGGCTGGCCAGAGACCCCGTGACTCAGTTCCTCTGTGGGAAATCACATACTCACCAATTTATAGCTCTGAAGCTCAACTTGTCCCACTGTGTATGGGCCATCAAAATGTGTTCTTCAACGGCTCCTTCCTCCCCATCTCCTATCTATAATACCTGCATTTTCTTCTACAACTTTGTTAGCCATTTTGATGTCCATCTCCTATACCAGTTAGAAGTTGGGACTGTCCCATTTTTTTTTTCACTTGGGAGCCTGGCATATAGCAGGTGTTCATGAATCGAAAATAGAATTGGATAAGGCAAGGATTAGTCTTCTGTTTTCAAAAGATGAAAACATTATTGTATGGTTTGTTATTATTTTAGAATAATCATCAATCTAATGTTATAGATTTCCAGAGTTCATTAAAATAACCACTTTAGTGGTTATTTGCTACAACATTTCCCAGCAATAATACTAATTTAGATATCTAAAAAGAGCCCAAAAGATGAACCATATAAAGTAGGAATGGCAACTAACAATACTTAGCATCTATTTTTTTTTCAAAGCTTTAAACTGAGTAAGTGATATTCTACCTTATTAAATGAAAAATGATAGAACCATTATTTTGGTAAATGAGAAAAAATTTCTCCCAGAAAGACACACAAGCCCATAAGAATCATCTATACAGCTCATAATTATGAAGGAAACATGACCTACAAATAAGGGGGTTCCTGTTGACTCTATGACTAATATTTATCCCCCTCCCAACACACACACACACACACACACACACACACACACACACACACACACACACACACACGACAGACAATTAGGAGCCTTGATGTAGGAATGCTGGTGGAAGAGCAAGACCTTTCATATTTGGGTCTGAGGTGGCCCCTGGTGGTGAGGGAGGTTTGGGAACACCTCTCTCAGGGTAATAGCGGTGCCTGGAGACAAAGGAGCTGGAGAGAGGGCATTTGCAGCCCACACAGAAAGGACTTCACCACAGAGAATACACTATTTATGGAAATAATGACTGAAAAAAAAAAAAAAACCACGACCTTCAGGACAACAGTGCTTGTTCTTCGGTAGGCTCTAAGCAAATTATTCTCAGAAAAGTGGATGAAAACAAAAGATGCACATGTGGTCCACTACTCAGACAGGTGCCCAGGCCTGATAACTGGCCTCCAGGAGAGGGGATGTAAAGGTGAAATCTTTAATTTAAAAAGGGGGTGAAGGGTCTGTGGATAAGAGTCACCAATGACACTTATGACAAAAATGCAGGAAAACTGTAGCAGAAAGATCCCTAGAAGCTCAATAACGGAAACAAAAACCTACAATCACACTCCAGTAGCCTTTGGCTCATCTCAACTACTAAGTCACAGCCCAGAAAGGAAAGACAACTAGTCTACTTCATGGAGCCTCGATTTTGTCACAAAAAGATGTATACAACAATCACTTCCACCCATAGGTTGTTGTAAAGGTGACGTAAGATCACGGCAGGACTTATAGATGCTTTTTCTGAGACCGGAGCAAACAGTACCTTGGCCTGGCTAAATAATCTGTAAGTCTGCATTCTAGTATAGAAAACAGAGGTGCTATGCCCTTACTCCTGTGACTAAATGAGACATGAGCTCCATTCCCTCCTATTTTTAGTATTTCGTATTTTGGTTTTATGATTTGTCCTCATTACTTTGCTTATTTAAGGAAAACCATTTCATCAGGACCTGAGAAAAATGTAGGACTCACAAATGTTAATAGCAAGAGGATATTTTTATGTTACAATGACATTTCGGGTGATTGCAAATGTTTGTTTTTCCCCTCTGGTTATGAGGTTATGCAGACCATGTGAAAATTCAATTAAGCAGTACAGTTTGTTTGTAAGTTAAGTTAGTTAGTTTCATAAGGCAGTATTGGCAATGTTCATGGAAATGAAAAGTGTTAGGCCTGGTTTGATTCCTTATCGAAGTCTCTTATTGTGACAGGCTGGAAAATGAACTAAATCAGAATGTGGATGTTCTACACAGTGACTTGGTCAAGAAAACTGGTCCGAGAGCAGAAACATGGGAGCTGCACAAACACCATGTGTCCACGACCCAAGGCCAGCCTGATGTAGACGGCCTCTTAATTCTAAATGACTTCGCCTTGAACAATGTAGACAGTAAAGAAGTTCCAAAGAAATAGTCCCTTAAGCCCCAATTGATACAGATTTCAGTGACAACCAGTGAGAGGCCCTCATGCCAAGGCACTGCCTCTCTGTAGGCAGCAAACACCCTAAAGAGTTAGTGTGCCCTAGCTTCTTGGAGTCTGTGTGGAAGGCAAACACCCTCACATAGAGATATGCTGCCTGTTATTCACCAAAACAACCCACTGATTCTCAAGAATACCTGTGGCATTCTCCCCACTGTCACATCTGATTGAAATCTCTCCCATGAGGGAGGCAATTCTCCAACTATCTCACAATTTTCAATCAGAAATTCTACAAGCAGGAAAACCACGTGACCCCAAAATTACACTTTTAGATATTCAGCCAAGAGAAGTGGGACAAAGTTGTACACAAATGTTCCCAGCAGCTTTATTTATAAAAGATTATGAATCTTCTTTAAATACTGAGACTAAGTTTACTTCAAAACTAGAATTTAGTTTCTCCTCAAACTGTCTGTAGGATTTTATATTGGCAGAGTATCTAAAGATGCCTCTGAGAGGGACTCTGGGCCAGCAGTCACGCTCATGAATATTCAGGAACCCTAAAGCACTGTCCTGGCCCAGGGTTTCCTGACTAGCAGTTGCAAGAGCCTCTCCAAAAGGCCTACTTATCTTGTGTCTTCTACCGTAGGCATCTTTTGGCCTTAGTATCAAAACCAAGTGTTCATCATCTGGATCATCAGTGCCAGGTTGCTGAGGGCTGTTTGCCTGGTTCAGCAGCATCACACATATTACCTCTTGATCATCACCGTATGTTAAGACAGTAGGTCATCTTATACACATTTTGCAGATGAGAAACCAGCCTTCACAGAGGTGAAGTAACTTGACCAAGGCCACACAGCTGGTGACTCTTGGTCTAGGATTGAACCCACATGAACTGGTTCCTATAGTAACTGAGGTTGCCCCTTCATAGGTAGAATGAACTACTGGGAATGACCTCTGAACTGCACCAAAGGGGAACATGAGGGTCTCACCCCACGAGGGCACACACTGCGGCATGCTGCTCTGTTAGCTTGGCCAGGCTGTATTTCCTGTCCTGCAGTGTCCACCAGGCTTCCACACACAGGAAGGGCCTCACCCATCAGCTGGCCTTGATGCCCTCCTGGGATGCCCAGGCCAAGAGATGGGATTGAAGGCCTTGAGTTCTAACCTTAGCATTTTACAGTTACTGAGTAATTCCTTGCAAAAGCCCTATGTAGTAAGTTATGTTAGCAACCCTATTTAACAGGCAAGAAGGCTTCCCATCCCCTCAAAGCTAGTAAGTGGCAAAGCCAGATCTAACAATCAGGTCTTTTTCTGACACCAAATCTGGACTCTAACTTCTCTCTTCTCTGAGATTAGGGGGGAAAGCCATGACGAAAATGCTGGGCCAGAAATGAAGGTCTTAGCTCCTTTGCAGTAGAAAGCCATTTCTGGGTTCAGTGGTAAAGCAGTGATGAAGCCAGAGGTTGCTGGAGGTCAGGCCACAAACAAGTGAGAGAGCAGCCCATTAGATTAAGACCTTAATCACAGGCTTGGCTGAGAGCCTAGTAGCAAAAGCTTACAGCACCCCCTACAGTGCCCCTTGGCTAAGAATTTCCCATCTGGGCTAGTTCAACCCTCTACAACCAGGCAGTCCATCCCCACCCCCACCTTCATAGACTTGGAACTAGGAACCATGGGGACTTGTGAATCAAACGTTGGCCAAGAATATGACATGCTTCGTAAGAACGTCACTCCAATTCTAACAGTTCACTGAAATTAAGATGTCCTGCCAGCTATCAGCGCACAAAGTGATGCCTCCGCCTCTTCTGCCCTTTTATTCTCGCCAGCACAACCACCCCAGGCACACACCCTAGTTCCTCTGACCTTCAGGCGAGGCTGCTTTTCCTCCAGGCCAGGTGCGGGGGAAGCCCCCTCCCTCCCAGGTCTCCTTCAGTCCACCCACTGGCTGCCGCACCAGAAGTCAGTTCTCTGCCTTCTCTGGGGTTAGAACTGAAGCAGGCAGGGAGAGTCGTGTTAGGGTGAGAAGCAACAAAGACCTAAATGACTGTGTGCCTAAGACGGTGACCGAGCAACACAAACAAAACTAAAGGTGGCTGAAGAAACGCGGGAATCTGCGGAGACCCAGCTCTCAGCAGGCGGCAGCCTGGGGATCCTTTGCATGGAGGATGCTGACCCCTGCTGGCCACACGCGAGAACGCAGCGTGGTGGCGGCCGGGACCATGACAGTGACCTAGGAGTCACTGGCAGCCCCAGGAAGGTCTGAGCTCTGCGTGCGTCAACAGCCCCAGGACTCTGCATGGGGACAGTGGGTCTGGGGGTGGGGGGGAAAGGCAGGGACCGGGAGGACCTGGGCATCAGAGGCCTCGAGTTCTAGTTCTGCTCTCACCGCCGTCCGGTATTTTGCAGGCTGCCTCACCCCTCCCAGCTCTCAATGCTGTCAGCTCCGTTCATGTTCTAGGACAAGAGTTAGAAGAAAGTGCAAAGAAGAAAAACTATAGTGGAAACGACTCTGACATCCTCCCCAGGACCTACCTGTGCCTCCAAAAGGCTTCCCCTATCAGGATCTTCCTCAGAATCTGTCAACTCGCAAAGCAGCCGACATCTCACAGATAGTTGTTGAAGAACAGCCTCCAAAAGTATCCAGGTCCCTAATCCCAGAAACCTGTGAACATCACCTTATATGGCAAACGAGCCTTCACAGATGTGATTAAGTTAAGGCGGCTGAGATGGGGAAAGGATCCCGGATTTTCAGGTGGGTCCTAATGTAATCACCGCACCCTTCCGCAGGCATGCTCGTTTTACTGTGCTCTGCTTTATTGCTCTTCACAGGTGTGGGTTTTTTACAAATGGCAGTCAAGACCATTCACCAGGTAAAAGATCATGACTCACTTTATTGCGATACTTTATTACTGATGGTCTGGAACCAAACCTGCAACCTTTCTAAAGTATGCCCATAAGACTGAGGCAGAGGAAGACCATAATACAGAAGAGAAAGCCATATATAAAGGAAGCAGAGAGATGCTACGCTGCTCACTTTAAAGATGTTCATAGCTGCATTATTCATAATAGCCAAAAACCTGGAAATAACTCAAATGTTCATCAATGGTGAATAAAGATGTGGTATAGACAACGAAATATTATTCAGCAATAAAAAGGCATGGATTACTGAGGTGCTACAACATGGATGGATCTCAAAATCATTACACTAAGTGAAAGAAGCCAGACACAAAAGATCATATATTGTACGATTCCATTTATATGACATATCAAGAGGCAAACCCATAAACCCCGAAAGATTAGTGGTTGCCTGGGACTGGGAGTGGGAATGGGGAACAGCTACAAATTGGCAGGAGGCATTTTTTGGGGGTGATCACAGTGTTCTAAAACTGGATTGTGGTGATGGTTGTACAGCTCAGGTAAAACACATAAATTTTAGGGTGTGTAAGTTATACTACAAAACTATTATTAAAAAAGAAGGCACAGCCCAAGTATAGGTTGATGACGCCTCAAACCTTCTAGGAGTATTTGCAGTTTAAGAGGGGCTTTTAAAAAAGATTTCAAAACCTAGAGTATAATGGAAGGTCAGGTGACAACCTTGCACTTCTTTGGGTCATCCTGGTAGGCACTGTCTGTTCTACCACCAGGTACCCCAGCTATGCCAGCACCCTCCTTGACACTCTGGGGAATGATGGGAACAGAATTGTACACTATTCATCTCCCACCTTGGCCAGGGCCTCATGGGGGAAGCCAGCACGTGCCTCAGTGCAGCCACATTCATGCAACAGCACCCTGCTATGGTACCCAAGCTCCATGAGGCAGGTATGGAATCTGCTCCACTCCATCTTCACAGCTGGTTCAGTCCAGCTAGAGCAGTTGAGGCCCCTTTGTATTCCCTTCCTCCTCTCAGCAGGGTTCTGCACCTCATCCCCTCACTTCAGCTCTTCTCCAGCTCCATTCAGCTTACATGCCTGCTCTTGAGAAAGGTTAGGAAGTGGGAGCCAGGGCAGGAAGCTGCTGATGCACAGTCAGAGCTGCTGTTGAGCCCTGTATCCCCAAAGAACCTGATGCCAGCTTGAACACACTCCTTATCCTACAGCTTTATTTCAAGTAGATGAATTCTTTCTACAGACCAGGCCCATGCTTGCACTGTGGACAGAGTTCCTGCGTCTAGAAACTCAGGGCTCAGCCTGCCTGCCTCTAAGTTTTCCTTCTCCATCTACTGCCTTCGTAGAACATAACTACCTATCCCCTAATTGTGTGTTCATTCTCTCAATTATTTAGCTCAATATAATTAAACAAGCATAGCGAGGGCTAGAACCATATTTAAGACCTCTTGCATCCTCTGCGATATGTCTCCTCCACAAAATGCCAAGTGTAGGCAAAGAGCAGAGGAATGGTAAATGCCTGATTTTTAAAAGATAGAGAGCCAAACATTAGTGATAGATTTAAAGAAGTCTACCCACAGAATTTTGCTGTTTTAATATACCAAGGGGTTTCTTTTATTTAGGGTTAGGCTGTGGGGCTCTAACATCACGCTTGGTATATACTGTGGCCAAAACAAAATAAGGATAGAAGACAGAATCTCTCAAAACCACAAATTCATAACCCAATAAAATAGAACCGAGGATAAACAAAAAAGAATCAAGAACAAGAGTTTCTCACCCCCTACTTTTAAGGGGTGTTTCCTCTCCCCTAAAAGGAGGAAAGTGCTGAGGTCAAATGAGGTTTCTAGACCATGTTACCAACTCATTGGTCTGTACATCACGTAACTCATTCAGCTTTATAAGTTGGTACCAGGTGCTTCCCGCTTCCCTGGGCACCTCCATGGACCACACTCATTACCTGAAATGTCAGAATCACCAGAGATCTCCCTCTGCCCTGTTCTGGGATTATAGGCCAAGTATGCAGGACCCAAAGCACACAGGCTGTCTCCCCAGAGAAAGTAAGAACCACAAAAGAGTTGGAATCATAGAGAACAGGGTGACAAACAGGATCAGAATCCAGCTAGTTCTTCACCAGTGAGTTTTTCACCTCCAGGTGAGTTTTTCACCTCCACCCTCCTTTGTAGAGGCAGCAGCTATCTATCCTCAGAGCCTCTCTAATTACATCACCCACACCTGCAGTTCCCTGCTCTGAAGAATCTTCCGGCCTTGAGCGCCATCTGGAATTCTGGCATGCAGCTTAGGCTGGTAGGGGTTGAAGGGAGGGTTTGCAAACCTTCCTCAGGTCAAAAACAGGTGCAATAGTCAGGCACTTGGGTGATACCACATTCTGACCCCAAGAATTCACCTTCTTAATGTAAGTTTTCATCACAAGCCACATGAGGCCAATAGCCAACGTGAGCAAGACTGTGGTAACACAGCAACTCCAACCAGCAGGTCCGGGTAGTTAAAGGATAACCCAACTCCTGAAATACAAGGGAACATTTTTTAAAAAGAGAACCAAATGGCAGGCTTGTTCCATTACCTAATGGGCTCTAAAAAGCACCTTCAGAGATTTATACCCTTATACTCCTGGTCCATAGCATATTGCCTGGGACAAAGTAGTACCTTTTTGAGAGAATAAACAAATGAACTAACTGCTAATATTTTATCAAAGCCAAAGCCAGACTTAGAACAAAATGAATCTGGTAACATAAGGACTTGCCACCAACTTTTGCCGTATGCTCCCTCAAGAACCCTATGCACACATTCAGAATTCACTTTGGAAAATGTCCAACATCCCTTGGTGATGGAGAACTAAATTGCCTGAGTTAATGACTAAAAGTTTCCCATCTTAGGCATATCAGAAATTCTTTGTCTATTTTTTAAAAGACAGAAACTAAGTTTGAGACCACGTACCTAGGGAAGCACAAACGCCAGTTGTATTCCAGAATGTATTCTATCATCGTGTAACTTACTGTAGATTCAAAGAACTAGAACTAGTTTGCATACCCTCTAGAAACTATTGTTAGAGCAAAATCCACAGATGCCAGATTTCTAAAACTTTAAGATGGCTGCCTCACAGACCTTATTTCATCTTAACTCTTGTCACTGCTTGCAATGGACTGAGTGTTTGTTTCCTTTCCAAATTCATACGTTGAAAAATAAACCCCCAATATGATGGTTTAGGATGTGGAGCCTTTGGGAGGTGATTAGTCATGATGGTGGAGCCCTCATGAATGGGATTAGTGCCCTTATAAAAGAGGCCCCAGAGAGACCCTTTGACATCTAGTCAAGCCCTTTGTTTCATAGGGATATCGAGACATAAGGACCAAGATCAAACAGCCAGTTAGCAAGATGGAAGTAGAAATTGTGTCCATTGATCTGCCTGTGGAAGCACCAGGCACTTTACATTATTTCCCAGGTAACTGTACTGAATAAATTACCATCATGAGCAGTAACTCATTAAAAAGGTGAAGGACATTGGCCAATCCATTACCAGTTGCCCTTTCTGGACATCAGAAGGAGCTCACTCAATTTCCCAATGCAAGTCCCTGCCCTGTCGTCTTTGGTACAAAAATTTCTAAAAGTAAGGACACAACGGATGGAGCCTTAGGGAAACAACCGGATGTTCAAGTTAATTCCTATGCACATCTACTTTGATCAGAGTCAGGAATAGCATCCTCGTGGAAGTACTCCAAAGCTAAAGTTTGCAAAAGAAAAATCAGCACAATGAAGATTCTCATGGTAAACGGTTTTATATCACATTCTAAATTCTAGAACAGTTCCTGGACTTTGTATCCGTAAGAGAATGTTTTCTTTGGTATTTGCAGCCAGAGGCATCAGAATGAGAGCTCAGTCCTGACCTGAGGGCATACAGGTATCATAGGAGATCCCAGAGACTCATAAGCATACCGAGCGGGAGAGCATCTGGGCAGCCAATACCTGTGTGAGGAGCACACACTCACAGCATGCCACGCTGCACAGGGACACAGTCTTCATACGCCTTTTGGCAGTGACATAAGTAAGAGCCGACTCTGTTGACACGTTCTGCCCCATCACCACAAAGCTGCAGGCCAATTTCACATTCATTCACATCTAAAAAGAGAAGAACTAGGCTGTTCTGCTGAGTCTCACTGTTTGGTCCCTTCTACCATACTATCTTCTAGGCTATTCCAAAGGCTCATTCTCTGCCTTTTCGCCTCTTGCTGGCCTCCATGCTCTATTCTTTGTGCATCAGGCACAATCCTGCCTTAGGGCCTCAACAGCATCTGGAAGCCTCTTTTCCTGATGGCTGCCTGCATGGCTCTCTCCCATGTCTTCTCAACAAGGCCTTCCCTCACTACCTCTTACAGACTAAATAACCACCCTCTTCCATCGCCTTTCCCTGATTTTTCTCTCTAATATATATTAACTATCAACTAATATACTCTGTAGTTTTCTTCTTTGTCTCCTGGGTCCACTGTAAAGTACGCAGGGAAAGGATTAGTTTTCCAGGTTCACTATTGAATCTTCAGTACCCAGGACAATGCCTAACCCATAGTGAAAGTGCAATAAAATGTAACATAAATGGATGAATTAATAGCCAAATCCTTCCATGGACTGGAGGACAAGTATAACTTTTCCATGATGAAGAATGAGAAGGAGCCTTCTATCCACAAGAAATGACATGGACTAGCACTGGGAGACTTTTCCAAGTTTACTTGATCTTAGTTGAATCATGCCTAATCTTCTAAGCAGCACCTAAGAGACCCATCCATACCGTCAAGGAAGGGGCATCTCTTCTCCACCTCACAGGTTCCTAAAGCATCTTTGATGAGGGTCCTTAGCTAGTAAGACAGGGAATCAGGCTCACCACTTGAGACCTTAAATGTAACCAGAAAATGTATGTGACTTCACAGTATCTCTTCTGGGATGTTTTAGATGAGAGGAAAAGAAAACAAAATCTAAATACCTCTTCGTAGAGAAATGTTAAGTTTTTTTTGAGAAATCTAAGACTAGACAATAAAACTGATTTATCTATATATATAGTTATAAAACTATTTTGTAGACTGTTGAATTCATGAATTTCATTTGTTTAAATTCAAGTCTTTTCCATCAAGTAATAAGTCTGGGTTTGTGTACATGTAAAAATTTTTCTCACATGAAAATTTAGCCCAAGAAGGTGGTTTTTAATCACATTCTTTCTGGGACATTAGTGATGTTAGTGGCTCTGGCCAGTTTATTGTGTTTTATCAGGTTGTTCTGCTGTTTACTAAGCAGGAAAGTTGTGTCAAGGTCTTGTTTGACACTCTAGTTTTAACACGATGGGATTGTTCCCCTTTTTTTAAGGTACTTGGACTATAATAGAAATGATCAGCTTTTCTCCAATAAATAGAATAACCACACATTAACACATCTTGAATAAAACAACTAAGACTTTCAAGCACATACTTTTCTGTTCCAGTTAGCCTGCTTTCGTCATTTTGGGATGAATAGTAGTCCTTTTTGCCTAAGATCTGTAAGTAAAAGTAGAGATCGTATGAGACCACCTTTGCTCTTGATTTCAGCTGGTCAAGACTGAATACATTCCTAGCAACCCATTATGGAGACTGCCTTCAGCCTGAGAACACAAGGGAGTGTTGCCAAAAAAAATTCCCGTGGCACCACGGCATTGGCAGGGAGCCATTGGTTGCTTATCCCTAACAGGAGTATCTTTTCCTGAGCAAACTTTCTTCAAGAACAAAAGTGAAAGGCAACCAATTCCAAGAAAGAACTAAGTGACGCTTACTTGTCAATCATTAAAGCCAAGTCTTCCTGAAAAAAAGTAAAAACAAACAAACAAACAAACAAACAAACCCTATTGTCTTCTGTCCCCATTTTTGGTTTTATTCGACTGTCTTTAGCATCTGTTGCAAGATCTCCTCCTCTTTAGTTTTGAAAGAAAAAGGAAAACCAAAAGCTTGTGCACTCCATTGCATGCACTCTATTTTTTACAGGGAGTATCTATCATTGTAGCAATGTCCCATGCACACAGGTTCATAGATTTTTAAAGAGTTCTATTGCTATAGTCTTTTAGCAGATGTAAAGGAGTCAGTCAAGTAGAGGATGCCATCATTTATTTGATCTTGTTCAACACTCATATTTCTAACTTTTATTATAATAATCCTGTGATATATTCGTGTATGAATTTTCCAAGTTATAACTCTGGGATTTCTAGAAGTGGGATATGTGGGTCTGAGAGCCATTTGTTCTAGGCTCTTGAGATGTCTGTTACTCTGTTGTCCAGAAGAGACCTGACAATTTATAGCCCTATAAGCAATGTCTTAGAACCACTACCACTTTATAGCTTGTATTAAATGGCATGCACTGTTCTAAACTCGTCATATTCACTCATTTAATCTTCATAACAATCTTATGAGGTATGTACTATTTATTATTTTCATTTTATAGAAGAGAAAACTGAGGCACATAAGTGATGCCAGATCTCTTTACAGGAGAAATACTAGTTTGAGGAATTATCATTTTTCAACTGAAGGTGAATGTTGAGGGGAACCAGCACTGCCACAATTACTGATATCTGTTACAGCATAAAATTGTTTCCATCTGAACTGTGAGGAGATAAGGAGTGTGGGATGAATGGTCCTTCGTACCCTCTAAGTGGCTATGGTCCTTCTCCAGAACAGCTCAGCAACCAGGTCAGAAGTCTGGCAATAATGCAGGTGGCAGTGGAATTCCTATTCAATTAGAACCTTTGTTAAGCCCACAAAAGAGAGAAGCCTGTAGATGCCTTCTCACTTATTTCTTAGGAATTTGGCCACCCAAACCAGGGCAGGGCTAAGGCTGGGGATTTCCCCCAGAGTGAAAACAAGATGATGTGGAAAATTACTTAACCGGAGAGCCACTTGTGCCCCCACCTCTCTTTTCCGTACCCTTCTTCCCTGCCCAGTGCCCCCTCATCTGTCCTCTCCTTTGAGACATCTCGTGTACCCTCTTCTCCCACAGGAACCTGCTTGCAGGAAACCAACTGGCATCAGTCGTTTGCACCTTTGCATGATTTCAGTCCTTATGTCACCTCTCCCCCATAATCCCTTGGCCTCTGATTGGGACAGCTAAGCCTTATAGCCATATTCTTTCTGTGTTGAAGAATTCCAGGCATGGCAAAGTCCTGGAGGAGATGGGGGTGGGGGTAGGGGTGGGGTGGGGTGAGGAATGGGATGGGAGTCACAGAGGAATTCGGAGGCCCTGAAATTATACCATCCCAGTGAGTCTTGCCAGCTCAGGCTCCACTACCCTGGAAATGTTAGCTTTCCTTAGTTATATCCTTGGTCAAGGTCATTCCTCCCTTCACACTTCTCTCAGGGTGATCTCTGCGGTACCCAGAACTTCTACCGCCAACCACGCCCCGATGATCTCAAATTGTTTCCTACACTACGAGGTCCCTGAGTGCCATGTCTGAGTGTCAGACCAGCTGCTGAATGCTCAGTTTCCACCTGGACACCTAAGCTCCTTCCCCACACGTCTGCTCCTTTTTCCATGAACAATGCCACCATCCACCCAGGCACCCAAGCCTAATGCCAAGAACCGCCCTAGACTCCTGGGCCTCTCTTCCTGGCTTTCCACAGCCATTCTACCTTGGACAACATCTGCTATATACACCCCTACCCTCTCCATCCATTCTACCATTGCCTTAGTTAAAGCCCTAGAACCTCACTTACCTATGATAATATTGTACATTCAACGTAATTTGGGGGAACCCTTTGGGGGGGGGGGTTCTGCATAAAAAATATTGTTCAAAAAATATTTTTGTTTTTAAAAGTCAATATGACTTTTTAGCATTATCAATTCAAAAACCTTCCTTTAGCTTTTTTAAACATAAGTTAATATAAAGAATTATTAACAGCATAAATTTGTTGACTGTATCACAGATAATTATCACTTTGAGATACTCTATTAGGCAATAATATTTGCAGCAAGTAGAGCTTTTAAAGGCTAAGGGCTGAGCACTTTTAGAGGGTATATATCTCTCCCACAGGAACATAAAACTGCTTATCCATTTTAAGCATCATATTGTTCATTCAGTGGCATGAAGTACATTCATAACATTATGCAGTCATCACCACATCCATCCACAGAACACTGTTACCTTGCAAAACTAAAACTCTGTACCCATTAAACAACAATTCCCTCCATTCCTGGCAAACACCCTCCTGCTTTCTGTCTCTGAGTTTGACTGCTATATGTACCTTTTAGAAGTGGAATCACACAGTATCTGTCCCTCTGTGACTGGCTAATTTCTTAGCATAATGTCCTCAGGGTTCATCCCTGAGGACATCATGTGTCAGAATTTCCTTCCTTTTTAGACTAAATAATATTCCATTGTATGTATATACCACATTTTGTTTATCCACTTATCTGTAGAAAAACCTTCCATTAGCTTTTAAGTTCTTAAAAATATTTTTTCCCTAATTATAACTTTAACAAACAAAATTACAGTGAACATCTTTAAGGGTGTCTTTGGTTAATATTTACACCTTCCTTTAGTTTTTATGTTCTTAAAGTATTTTTCTCTATTTGTAACTTTAGCAAATAAGACTATAGTAAATGTCTTTAAGGATGTACTTGGTTAATATTTATTTGATTAATAATTGGCCCCACTATAAGCTTAATTAGATACATTCAACATTTAACACTACTTTTATAAATTTAAAATATGCAATTTATTTTTTATTTAAAATTTATTTTATTTTATTTTACAGTAGAAAAGAAAAGTTTTATCAGAAGATAAAGTACACTTCCAGACATGGAAGCAGGCCGAGCAAGAGATGCGTAGCTCAAAAGGCCCAATTTATTTTTTTAAATTCCTTAATTATCTGACTTAAACAAAATCTTGCCAAGAACTTAAAAAATATAAATTTAATAAGCTAAACCAATAAATATAGTAACATCTAAGTTCTCCTAACTCTTCCAACATCATACATAAATTTATTAAACTTTCAACTTAAAATCACAAGTCTAACTCGGTTACTCAATTACACTTTTAAATTCGAATTATGTCTCACTTTTCCTCTAATAGATCAAATTCTCTTCAACATTATAAGCAGTTAAAATGCCAAATATGCATAGGGTATTCTTAGAACAAAAGAATCAACGCTGTAGGTTTATTTTAAAACCATTTCTATACTTAGTTCTAAATCTCCCTGGGCCTAACAAAGTTTCTCAGAGTATGGGAGTTTCCAGACTTCCCAGAAAATAAGAACCACTTGGGGCATTTGTTAAATATACAGATTCCCAGGCAGCTACTCACATCCACTGAATCTGCATTTCCAGGGAAAAGAGCAGGTGATCTGCATGATTATAAGAGCCCCGGGTTTATCTTACCACAGAAATTGGAAAACACTTTACTTAGGGGAAAAAAATTGCTTCTCAGACATCTATGGACCAGGCTCTGACTAGATTCTTGTGGGTAATTCTGAAAGGACACCTCAACCCTGATTTATCCTCCACTGCAGGGTCCTCGTAAGTAAGGGAGGGGGCCCACCTTCCTTAGAGGTATGTCATGCTGCTGCTTAAGATTTCAAGTCAAAGTACCGCCAGCGGACTTTGCATTTCTCTGGCTCTTTAGGTAATGTAAATGCCTTTTTCTTCTATCTCTAAATAACTTTGAGTGTCATCCTTATGTCTCTCCAGGCTTTCACAATCACACACCCTTAGAGACATGGAAATGATGCCCAATCGAACCCTGGTGTCTCCCTCAGCTTTATCTGACTTCTCAATCACAATTTTAAGGTCATTCTTCTGACAGGCTCCTAACTGGTACTCTGATTCCAGCACTGCCCCTGCCCTTCCACGCAGCTCCTAGATGATATTCCTAAAATGCAAGGCCAGGGTACACCCTACTAAGCCCTCCCCTGGCTTGCCACTGCCCAAAGAGATGGCTGCACTGGTTCGAGACCTGGTTCATGGACGCCTGCCTTCCTTTCCCCAGGTCCACCTCAGGCCTCTCCCATGGGGCCCAAGCCCTACAGAACTCCCTGCAGCTTTCCAAAGGGCTCACACAGCGCCATACTCTGAGCTAAGCACCTTTCCTGAATTATTGCAGAGTCAAAACAACATTGGAAGCCTGCAGAACTCATCTCAGGTCTTTGCCCTTGACGGTTTCCTTTGCTTGCAGTGCCCTCTCCTGACTTTGATTCCCACTCATCCTTTAAAACGCAATGTGCCTCCTCCTCTGTGAAGCATTCCTTGACTACTAAGCATGCCCTTGACCATTCCCCCTGCCTTTTTGTGACCCCACCAACCTAGCAAATACTTCAGTTTGTACATCTCTACAATTATTTACTTACATAGACAGAACTCTGTGAGGCCAGGGTCCCCTGTAACTTTTGTTCACCACCGAGGCCCCAGTACCACATAGAGCCATGCTCATTAACTGAGTGATGCCCCTTACTCTCCCTCAACTCCATTAATCAAAGACAAACAGATGTTCCGGGCTCGCCCCTGTAACACCCGGGATTTCTATACTGCCTTTGTTTTTCATTTCAGTGGCTGGCTCTGGGGTGCCGTATGAGCTAGACTCTGCCCCCTGCACTTGTTGCTGTTGCTATTGCTACTTCTATCTGGGTTGTGACCCAGGCCTGTGGATAACTGATGTCAGGCTGGTGACTGAACCATTTCATGCATCTGCAGCAAGCATCAGCTTTTTCTTCTTGCTTTCTGTGTGAAAATGCAGCAATCTCCATGAAACTCAACACTGGACAGAGGGGGCAAGTTGCAGGTACCAGATCTCGAGCCCGCCTAACCTTTCTCTCTAGGAGAATGTGGGGTTAAAATAATAATACTTTTCCTCTCACCTTCTAAATTTTTCTAGCTGGGCTATCAATTAAATTAACAGAAACAGATTAACAGGAGAAAATCAAATGTTTAATGCATGCATGTGGGAAATCCACATAAGCATTAAAATTCCAAGGACACTGAGACAACATTGGGTAGATAAGACATTTTGGACAGAGTAGAAAAGAGGGGAGGAAGAGAGTATTAGATTTCGGAAATGAGAGTGGGTGATTTACAGATGGTTCAGGAAGAGCAGAACGTATACGGCAGGAAATTTCTTGCTAGGTGACTCAGAAACAGTGGGACAGGGGATAGAGAGCTAACAGGTGCCTGCCTGATGACCTCTTATTTACCATACTTAATTCAAATTAGACTAAGGCAGCATTCTAAGATAAAAGCAGTTTTCTGTCTGACTCTCTTAGGCAGGAAAGGGGGGAGGGCCACAGGTTCTTTCTGACTCTTGTTTCTTTTATCTATCTATCTATCTATCTATCTATTTGTTATTTATGCCTACAGCATCTGGTATTCCTAGTTGGTCTCCCATCCAAGTACTAAACAGGCCTGACCCTGCTTAGCTTCCAAGATCAGACATCAAGCTTGTACGGGGTGGCATGGCCATAGACCATGGACCATGGCTCCACTGGGGCACAAACCCAGGACCTTCTGAATGTAAAGCAGACATGCTAACTGCTACACTATAGAACCACATCCTTGTTTCTTAATAAACAACTTAAAGTCAATATCCCAACAAGCAGCTTCAGGGCGGCAAAATTTGGGTTCCTTTCAGGGGCAAATCCTTGCCAGAACTTCAAGCCTCAGAGAAGATTTCTTTCTACTCAGGCCCAGTCTTGAAAGCTCAGGGGAGAGGCTGTTTAATGTCTATGAGAAATGCTTGGAGGTTGACAGCATTTCCGGTCAAGTGTCCAATGCTTGTAAAAGAAGGACCAAAGACAGTCTGCATCAGAATTGCTGGGAGGAAAAGCACATGTTTGCCAACATACAGATTCCAGGACCTTCTAGTTCTGAACCTCTGGGGAATGGGGCCCGAAATCTACCAAGTTAATACAAGCCCCAACCCTAGCCCCCAGGTAATTCCTGTGAACTTTGCAAAGCATGGCCTGCCTAGTCCAATAGCAATAAAATCAACATGCTTCACTTTCCTAAATCACGAAGAGAAAATATTTCTGCCCCGGGGTCCAGATTTAAGAAAAGTAAAAGAGTCACAATCATTAAAGCACCTCCATATGAGCACCATGGCTTTGCATTTGTCTCCAGAAACCCTGCGGTCTAGGTACACATGGGTGGGTGTGTAGGTAGGTGCGGTGAGAAAGTGTCCTTTGACTTGAAGGAAGTTGTGGTGGAAGATGCAAAGAAGAGAAGAGGAGGATAATGAGAAAGAAAAGTGTCTCCAGTGGGACTGTTGCACAAAGACAAACTGAAAGCCCATGACCCTTTGGCCTGTAGGGTTACAGGAAAGATGAAGATTGAAGGTAGGGCAGGGGAGCTGACTGAAAGACTGGATCTCAAAAACATAAGGGCTGGATCTCAAAAACATAATATTGAGTGAAAAGAAAGGATCACAAAAGAATAATACAGTAGATTCCATTTATGGGAATTTTTAAAAAGCAAAAGCAGGTAGCATATTGTCTAGGAATGATAGATAATAACATTGTAAAGGCAAACAAAGGAACCATGCACTGCAATTCAAGATGGAGATCCCCTGATCTACCTCTGGGAGGTAGATGTTTTGGAGATGGGGGACCACGTGGGACTCCAAAGGTACTGATAAGTTTCTATTTCTTAAACACAGGGTGGGTACCCAGGTGTGGTCACATGTGCATAACACATATCATTTTGTATGTACAATATGAAATGATGAGCAACATGAACAAAATAAACACAATTTGTTCATCAGACTCTGAGATATTAGAAAAAGGCGGCACCTTCTGGAATTTGTGGCAGGTATGGCTTAAGCAAATAAAAGTAAATCCCATTTACCAAGTGAATGATGAATGTTCAGTTCTTGTTACTGACGGAACTTGCCTCCAGGATAGGGATGGGCAGGTGAAGTCTTGGGGACTTGACTGGAGGAGGAAGTACAATGTCTCATGCCCAGACCTACGGGACATTGGCTGAGGGCCATGTAGCAGCAGCAGGGTCCTGTGGAGTGTGTGGGCCCACGCCAAAGTCAGCAAATCCATAAAGGGCAAAATGGGAAGGGGGAACTAAGACTGGGAGCCCAGCAGAGGGAGCAGGGGAATTGGAAAAGGCCAGTCTGTGAGAATTCTCTGAGATGGATTTGGGGCCTGTCTGGGACTAAGGCAGCCTTGGCCTGTGGCAACCAATGACTGACATGAAGCAGATGTTACCTCCAGAGGTGACACTACCAGACAGACCCCCAGATGGCCAAGAACAGCTCCCCTTGGGGCAGAATCTGAGGTGGTCCCATTAGCCACTTACCCTCAGAGACATATGGAGCCCTAGAAGGAACCTGTCCATCCTGTGGCTCAATGTAGAAATCCCTTATCCATCCTGTCACACAAGTCCCTGACCTCTGTTTGAGTATTCCGGAGGTCCTGCCCCATTGTATAAGGATACACTTTCTTACCAAGTCCTTTGTTCTGAGCTGTGGCACATTTCCCTTATGGTGTCACCTCTACTCTAAGGAGCTGTGCAAAATGAGCCAAGTCCCTCTTTACCCACCAGGGTAGCAAGACTGTGAGTCCAAACCAGTAAACATAACAAAGGCCACGAAGGAGGTGATGTGGTAGACACCAAGATGTACCGACCTGAGTGTCCCTCAGAATAGGACTTGATGCAGTTAGCAGGCGCCTCCAGCTACTGTGGGATTGGGCAAGAACTGCCTCAATAGACCATGACTACATGTGACAACTAATCACAGGGAGGGTGTCCGTCATACAGTGGCCACTGCAGCCTACTCACCGAAAACTCTGCGGGGCTGTCTATGCCTGTGGGTCAGCTTTGTCAGGGTGCTTCACTGTGTGGCCACTCCTTCTGCCCAATCCTGCTTCCCCTTCCTTCCTTTCACAGATGTTTATCCCTCATACGTGTCCTGCTCACCAGATTCCAGCTCTGCATCTGCTTCCAAAGAGCCCAATCTGTTACAGAAGGGGAGTCTTCATAACAGATTAAACCAAAGAGGAGGTGGTTTTAGACCACTCGCAAATAAAAAGAAAATGCTGTTGAAAATCTTGTTCACTGCAACCTTTGCTCAGGATCTGGCATTTCCCTAAGAGTTTCTTCAAAACAAACAGGAAAGATGTTAAGAGATGCCTCTTAAAACTCTCCAGTCTGAGCATGTTGCTTCAATGAACAATTCAGAATGGGCGAGACCACAAACATGCTCAGCTCCCTGCCCCTGGGTGGGGTTGGAAAGGCTCCCTAAGGGCTGTGTCCATCACCCTTCTTCTATTTGTTGGTGCTGGAATAGGATTTGCCAACACAAGCTAGCAGAGCAACCTGGCATCTCCACTCACTCGAAAAGGGTTTTCTTTCAAGTTCCATTTCCTTTCCTACCCCCAGCATTCTCCAAATCAGCAGTTCCCAGGTTCTCCCTCTTCTGGACCCATAATACTGATGGCCCTAGGCCCCTTTTGTACAATTAGTTGTGCATTTTGTGCACTGCTGTAGGACAATTCTCAGGCTGCTGGCTGGCCGGGTTATTTCGTTATTCCTGGCATTATTGTTTTCTACTAATAGGAAAACAAGAACCAGCCACTCCTATGAGCTGCTCATGCAGACTTTTTATAGGAATAAGACTGTGTCAGGCCTCCTCCTAGCACCTCCTCCTTGGATGGCTCCTTGGGTTAAACTATAAGGAGTGATTTCTAATCCTCTTTTTAAATAACTTTTATCATCATCGTCGTCTCCTTTTTCTGACTACGAAATAAATTCATTGTACAAGCTTCCTTTTGCTGCTATAACAAATTACCGCAAACTTAGTGGCGTAAAAGAACACAGATTTATTATACGGTTCTGGAGGTCAGAAGCCCAACATCGGTCTCACTGCGCAAAAACCAATGCATCAGCAAGATTTTGTTCCTCTTCTGGAGGTTCTAGGGGTTTTCCAGCTTCTAGGGGTTGTTGGCATTTCTGGACTCATGGCTGTTTTTTATGGCAGGGAGAGGACAGCTAAGTTATTCTTTGCCCTGGTTGCCAATGATTTTACTTTAGGTGAGTCTATTCTGGCTTCTGATCCAGGTATTGGCTGGATGAGCTTCACAGCAGCTCTGACTGACATCCCCTCCCTACACACAGGCCCAAGTACAGGCTCAAGCAGAGGAGGAACCTTCACAATGGGCCCTTCCCAGACCCAGGCATGTGTCCCCGGGGAGCCCTGTAACAACACAGCCAAACTTACCTGAGCAAACTTACCTGAGCAAACTTACCTGACAAACATCTGCAAGAAACACTGACCATAAAGAGCCAAGAACAAAAGCTCAGAGCTGTAGACAGTTCAAGTTTCCTAACATGGAGAATATTATAAACAATGAGTTGCACTGTCTCATCAGAGAACTTCCTCTTGTATAGAACACTCTGAAACCATCAACTGTCAAGAACACCCAAATAAAGCAGTTGCTGAAACCATAAAAACTAAAAGAGTAAATTCACTGTGAAGATTCTAATATTCAAACTGGGGTTTTGTTTGTTTTGTTTTATATTTTGGTAGAGGTCATTTGAATCTGGCCACCAAGGCTACAAAATACTCTCTGGGAAAAGACCCTGATCCCTTACAGCTGCCTCGTTGAGCTTCTGGATATATAAAATGGGAATTGTGTGTGCAAATCCTGAAAAAAAGGTCTCTGGTTCTCAGACGTCTTGCTGCAGGCATTTCTGTACTGCTGAGTCTAACCCGATGAAACCGGTCACCTTGTCCACCCAGAGGCCACTCAGGAAATATTTGACTCACTCTTGTTGACTCACGTTGGAAAAGCAAACTCACAACAGTCCTGATGCAGTCTAGTTTGGAGCAGTTTTACTTGTAAACAATCGGCTCCCTGCCTATAGAGAATATAAGCTACAGAAACAAAGAAATAAGCTTAGCACTCTGTCCCCTGCCCTCAAATCATGTTCCAGGTGATGTTTTGTACTCACACCTGCAAACTGTGCTCTGTTTGTTAACCCAGAAAGCGAACAAAACACACCTGGGAAATTTGTTCATTAAGTGAGCCAAGAGCAGACTAGCGTAGAGCACGAAATGGCTAAGGACCAGATCTCTAAAGCTTGGGTGTTCTCGCTAAAAGAATTTTTGGTTTTGGTTTTTGGTTTTTTTTATTTCAATTTTGATGTCAGTGGAGACCTTTATTTGGAGATTTGGGCTGTTGGATATAAGTAAAGGCCGGGTTGTGGGATCACCATGGGTCACAGAAAGGAGCCTGACAATTTGGAGAAAGAAAACACTGATCCAACCAGTGAAGTGTCTTGGATTTCTCACTGCAAGAGTTAGCTTCTGTGTTTAGAAGGATGGGAGCCACAGCGGTCCTGAATCTAGACCTAGAACATGGCCTCTTCATATGCTGTGTGGACCTAAAAGGTGTCTTTGGATGCTAAAGACAGGGCTGGCTAGCAAAGATATAAAATACTGGGTCTGTTTACAGACCCTAGACCCCTAGATTATCTCTTGTGTCATTTCATATAGCTGCTTATCCTGGACCCACAGTTATAAGAAGGTCTACATGAAGGGACAGCAGCGATAGCCTCAGTCTGTGTTCCTTTACATTTCCTTTTCCCCTCAGATCTCCACTTGTCCTACTCCCTCATTGCATTCAGGCCTCTGCACAAATGTCGCCTGCTCATAAAAGTTGTGCCTGATCAATTACCCTATCTGAAATAGCCTTACAATTCCCGCACTTGATTTCTCTTCATTGCACTTATTACCACTCCCCATTATATTAGGTATGTATGTGTCTAATATCTGTCTCCCCAGTTAAAATGTCAGGTGCATGAATGGAGATGTTTTTATTTTCAGGCAGGTTGCCAGGTCTTAGGACAGTGCCTGGCCCATAAAAACCGCAATACGTACTTGTTGAAGAGTGAATGAATCTTAAAATTGGGGGTTGAAGCAACCACCGGACAGCAGGTGTTTCGTGGGGCAAATATAGACTCACCTGAGAGGTATGTGGGAAGAGGTACAGAGTTTGGTGTGTGTCTGGGGACAGGTTGATAGAAGTGGGGATTAACAAGATCCATGGCTTGTGCCCCTGAAGCTGCAGACACCATGGGTGAGCACAGCCCAAGGGCTTGTTCCTTCCATGCCTCCTTCCTGGTTTGACATCAGCTGTCATCAAACTCTAGCAGATCATAGCCTGGTAGAACCAAAAACGTCTAGAGCAAGTGTCCCCAACCAGTCCTTGGCCTATTAGGAACCAGGCTGCACAGGAGAAGGTGAGCGGTGGATGAGCAAAGGAACAAAGCTTCATCTGTATTTGCAGCCGCTCCCCAGCACTAGCATCACTGCCTCAGCTCCACCTCAGATCAGCAGGCATTAGATTCTCATAGGAGCACCAGTCCCTGGTGCAAAGAAGTTCGGGGACCACTTAGAAGAATTATTTGACTGATGAGAAATCTGAGGTCCAGAGAGGCTTAAGTGGCAGAACTTGACTTGCACCCAGGCCTATCTGGCTCCCAGTCTACTGTTCTTTCCAAAACACAATACTGTCCCCAGCTATTATATTGCTGAGGCTATCGCTGCTGTCCCTTCATGTAGACCTTCTTAGGGCTGTGGGTCCAGGATAAGCAGCTATATGAAATAACACAAGAGATTGCTTAGGCCTTCTCTAACAGTGGGCGGGGGAGGGGGTAGATCATTTGGAGGAAATTGCTCTTTAAATCTTTAACCTGGGGCCACTCTAAAGGTAGAAAGCAGGCTCTAAACAATTTTTCTTCTGAGTTTTTATATTGTTCCACTAAATGACAAGTCTGAACTTTCTACAACAGCATTGCTCAACAGAACTTTCTGCAACAATGGTAATGCTCTATTTCTGTTCCCTCCAACACAGTCGCCACTAGTCACATGGGGGCCGTTGAGCACTTGAAATGCAGCTAGTCAGACTGAGGAAGTGAATTTCAAATTTTGTTTCATTTTAATTAATTTACATTTAAGTATAAATAGTTGTATGTGACTCTAGTGGGTATCGCTTCTGGATGGTGCCATTCTAGAAACTCGTATATAGAAATCTTACTCTGGAATATAGAAGAGAATTAAAGGGGAAGGGTAGGAGAGAGAGAGGGAGAAAGGGAGAGAGGGAGGGAGGGCGGGGGAGGGAGAGAGGGAGGGGAGGTAGATCTGGTTGTAATTCCTCATGACAGCCACAAGATGGCATCATTGTTCAGAGTCTTTGAAAAGCAAATCAGGCTTTTAAAATAAAAGCGCAGGCTGATTTGGGAATCTTTGCTCCCCTTCTCACTTCCTCCGCTCTTCCTCCCTTTCTTCTTCCCTCCCATTCTGTCTTTCTGTGTTTATTCTATCTCTGCTCTCCTCCTCCTCCTTCAATACTGACTTTCTGGTGGCCATGAGCAATATAATAGCAGTCTGTTCTGTGAAGCTCAGAGCGATAAAGATCCTGAGATGGCTATTTGGCTACACGAGGGGCAGAGGTGGCTCATTGGGTGTGACAAGAAAGGCGGAGTCCACCTGCCATTTCGCCAGTCTGGGCTCTACTGTTATGGCCCTACCCCCGACCCTGGGCTTGGGAGGCCGGCAGGGACGATCTTGTTCACTCACCCTCGCCCTAACCATGTCCTTCCACCACCCTCAAACATTTATCTTGGAAGCTCCAGTCCTCAGATCTGGTTCTAGTTTCTCTAGAGAAACTATAAACACGTAGAGAATGTCTCCTGGTGGGGGTTCTGAGGTCTCTTTTGTATTTTAGCTTAAGGAAAAAACAGTCAGTGGCTTGCAGATGGTGGGTGGAGCTTGAAGCATTTTTCTAAGTTTTTTGTAGTTTGGGAATAAATCTCCAGGGATAGGGCAGGGCTGCAGGCTAATTCCAGTACAGAGGATCAGGGCTATGAAAAACACATACAAAGAAAACTTCAAAGCTCTTTCCGTGAATCTGAATAGGAGGGAGCCTGTGGAAGGGTCGGATGTTAACTTTGCACCAAAAGCCCTCTTAAGTGTTTTCAGATGGCCCTGCAACTCAGAAAACATGCAGGACCAACCCCCTCTCAGTCGAGTCAGGAATCAACAGGGCCCCAGAAGGTAAAGACAGGGAAGGCAGGGCCCAGAAGTTGGGGTCTGCCTAACTGTTCTCTGGCTTGAGAGCTGAGGCTGACTTCATCTCTGCAAACTGCATCTGGTCACTGCAGGAACTCACCCCATTTCAGTCCCACCTCCTCCCCAAACCTGGTCAAATCCTGACACAGCTACTTTGGAGGAGGCTGTGGTGAGAATTACTAATGCTGGAATCATTCATTTCTGAGACCTTAAGTGACTCCTTTATCTCTGATAGGCAGAGGGATCAAAGGAGGGTATTTATGGCTTAGAAACAAACCTCCCATTCTTTACCGTGCAATAATAAAAAAAATAAAAAGCTCCTAAGCCTCCTTTCCTCACCCATCCCTTCCCTGCCTGGTCTTCTCTGTCTTAACTGTGTCTGTACTAAAACAAACTCTTCTATTATTCCTCTCCCTTTTTTAAGAACCAGGTCAGGTCGAGCTGATGTCTGCCCAGCTCAGAGAGTCTTGGCTGCAACTGTGCTACCAAATGAATGGTGCTGACCCCTCCGTCCCAGGGGAGGACAAGAGGTCCCTGATCTCAGGCAGGCTCTCCCTTGGTACTAACGACCTTTACTTTACCTAGATATGTGTATCAGCACCAGAGTCAGACTTCCTGGCTAGGCTAGAAACCTGGTCACTTATTAGCTGTGTGACCTTGGGTGAGTTAGTTACTTAACCTTTCTTTATAAGCATCAGTTTCCTGATCTGTTAAATAGGGATAATAATAGCACCTAAGGCACATTTATGAAAATTAAATGAGATAATATGTAAAACGCTTAGTACAGAGCCCGATACAAAATAATGCCAGCTACATTTGTCAGTACCTCAAAAATCTTTATTTTATTTCTAAGAACTTGGAGCTCTAGTGCAAACTGAGTTGTTCGTGTTCATTTGTGGCCTCTAAGAGGTACTGAAGTGAGGAGGCATGCGGTCCCAGCAGGATCCCAGACCACCACCCCAACTGGAATCAGAACCTGTCAGGGAGTAGGGCATAGGGTGGGGTGGAGGGAATCCTCAGCCTTAAGGAGGCTGTGAGATGGGCGCTGTTGGCATTTTGGACCAGGTAATTTTTTGTTCTGAGGAGTCGTCCTGTGAAGTTTAGAATGTTGAGCAGCATCTCTGACCTCTGCTCACTGGATGCCAATAGCAGCCTTCTAGTTGTGACAATAAAAAAATGTTTTAAAAAAATCTCTCTAGACATTGTTACATGACCCCTGGAGTACAAAACTTCCTCTGGTTGAGAACCACTGGTCTAGGCAGATGGGGAAATAAGAGGGCATCCCCAAAGATGCTTGGCTGAGCTCAGCTGAAGAAGCAGGAATGAGTGGTCAGATCCTGCCCCTGGCGGGCCTCAGGCAGACCCTCAGGGTTTGAGTACGGAGGTTGGCCTTGGAAGACAAACACCCCCCCTTCACCCTCTTTCCCCACCCCCAACCCCATGGGTTTCCCTGGTGAGTATGTGTCTGGCTTCCTCAGGAGACAGTGCTTGTGTGGATGTAGATCTCAGGGATTCCCGTCACAGAACAAAACCCATTGCCGCTGTCAGCCCCAAGGAGCCTGGCAAGACACAGTGTTCCAAGGCAGAGAATGCTACTGAATGGATTTGGTCAGTTCCATCTCAAGGCAGAGTTCGAGCATGCTGTCTGGGTGTGAATGAATCTGCTCTGCTACTCACTCAAGGTGTGACCTTGGGCAAATTGCTTCCTTCTCTGTGCCTTATTTGAAAAATGAAAACAACAATAGCGTTTACTTGATAGGGGTTATAGGGTTGTAATGAGGATTAAATGACTTAATATTATCAAAGTGCTTAGAAACAGAGCCTGGCACAGAGCAAGCACTAGATGTTTACTAAATAAGCCAAAACCCAACAGGAAGCTGCTACAGCCTGGGAGACGCAGCCTTCCATAAATCGGTAGTTGCCCCTTCTGTGACCTAAGGTCCAGCAGTTGTATTTCTGTGCATTCCTGGAGTGAGGGAACCGTGAACCCCTGAAGCATCTCTCCTACAGAGGTGGCTGTTCTTTAGTAAAAGTTCATCTGACCAGACAGAAAACTTGGTGCAAAGGGTTCCAGAACTTCCTGAAAGCCGCTGGGGACTCCTTGGAGAATGTTGGGAGCAAACCCATTGCTCTACCAACTTGGGTCTGAGCGGAGGGGCATGTGGATTCACTGACAGTCGATAGATTAACAGGCGGAAAGATGAGGTTTGTACTCACACAGAATGTGGGCACAAGGAGTAATGAGTAGCTCACAAGATAACACGACGTAAAAGGTTATAGACCAACTTAAAGAACTGCGGGTTAGGGCTTTTGCGGGGGGGGGGGGGGCGGGAAGGGGGTTAGGATGCACGGTTCTGAGGAAACCTGTTGTGTGTTTTGTTTTGTTTTCACTGTTGTATGTTGTTTATTAGGTATCATTGTTTATTATGACTCGATGAGTGATAACAGTGGCGCTGGAGAGTACTGTACCTTCTCTAAGCTGCGTGGCAAGGACCACCAACAGCGTGGCAGCACTGCGGCCCTTCCGAAAGCCACAGCTCCTGCACCCTGCAGGTGTCAGCCCTCGCATCTCCCTGTGCCTGTGAGCTGGTCTGGTGATCCTTTGGAGAGCCACTGGGTGTCAGGATTCCGTCTGATGGCTTTACAGAATGGATCGGATGAGGATAACCTCGAAGAATCTGTATGGGGAACCTTCACCAACCCAGTAAGAATTCAGGACTCTCAGGGCCCCACGGTGGCGTGCACCTTGCTCTTCAGCAGCAGGCAGAGGCTTTGGGCAAAGCTTAACTGGTTAACGCCACAACGGACAGGCTTGCTGTACTTCGCACCCTTAGGACCTAGGCGTTTGCAACTACCATGGTGCACAAGAATCTGATATATGACATAAACTTGCTTGGCCTTGTATCTCAGCCTGCGAGCTTCATCGGGCTGAGGCGGGGGGGGGGGGGGGGTGGGGGCGAGGTCGGGGAGGGGGCATTGCTGTGGAGCACAGAGAGCAGGCAGTACACCCTGAGAAGAAAGCACATGACACTGGATTGCTCCTTCCTCCATAGTTCCTAGATGTGCTTGTAAGCATACATCTTGGCCGACCTGATGGCTGCGGCCAGATGGAGAGGAAAGGACTGATGAGACTTGTTTACACATGTTTCTTGGGGATGTCCCAGTGCCCAAAGTTAGTGCCTCCCTGACTGGAGACCTCCTGGGAGTGGTAGGGTGGGGTTGTGGCATGTAGTCAGGGAAGGGAAGTTCAGATGAGGTTTCTTTCTAGGCTGCTGTTGCGTTATTGGTCCCTTCAAGGGAAGTAAGTGCCTAGAGGGGGAGAAGGAGTGAGGGAAGGAATGGAGGCTGTGCCCTTTGAGGAGCCCTAATATTTCTGCCTGTCACAGGAGGCAAAAACCCAGCCAAGAAGCCTGCCCAAACATGCAACGGAAAAGCCACTCAGAGTTGCCAAGTGCTTTGTATCAGTTATCTATCATTATGATGTCACAAATTAACCTTGAACCTTCTCAGCTTAAAAAATAGATGTATCATCCCTAAGAGAATCTTAGAGCCAGGAATTTGGAAGCAGCTAAGCTGGTGGTTCTGGTTCAGGGCCTCCCATGAAGCTGTGGTCAAGATGGTGAACAGGGCTACTACCATCTGAAAGATCGGCTGGAGCTGGAGGTTGTACATCCAAGATGGCTCCTCACATGGCAGTTGGCAGAAGGCCTTAATTTCTCACCACGTGGCCTCCGATAGGTCTGCCTGAGTGACCTTATAACATAGCAGTTGGCTTCTTCCGGAGTGAGCAGTCCAAGGCAGAAACTAAGGCAGAAGTATAATGTCTTCATTCAGCTAGCCTCAAAGACATCTATCATCCCTTCTGCTGTATTCTGTTGGTCATACAGACCAATCTTGCTATGATGAGGGAGGAGACTATACTAGGGCATGAAAACCAGGAAGTGGGGACCATCTTAGAGGCTGGCTGCCACAGACTTTCAGTTTTCCCTCCCAGAAGAATGTTCACCCGAGCACTCGCTCAGATGTCAGCCCCGTACAGGTACACCCTGGCAGAAGCCTCTCAGATTGAAAGCCTAAGGCACTGGGGTGGTATTTGGTGCTATTACCCATTGCCTCAGTCAGCCTCCTCACTGAACAGCATACCCACTCCGATTGAGTGAGTCATGCCCTTCCATGGTAGAGTAAAGGCATATGAAAGGCATTGGGTAGGAGAAACACAGGGCACCTGGGCCCCTCTCCAAGTCAAGACTGGGAAATGAAGCCGTCACACCAAAAAACATTAATAATAACAGTAGGGAAACATATGACTGTAAGAGGAGGGGGACATGATGGGGCTGGGGCAATTCTGCAGGCTTCAGGAAGGAGATAAAACATGAGTTAAGTTCTAGTAATCCCCCAGCCCTGCGTAAGCTTCAAATTCAGATATGATGAACTTGAAAGCTTCCCACGGCTTCTGCTGTTTTGTGCCTCCCAGCCATTGTACATACTCTCCCCTCCAGCACGAATGCCTTTCTCTCCTTATTCCCCTTCTTGTTAACTCCACTTATCCTTTCAAATTCAGCTCAAGGAGCACTGCCTCCAAGAAGCCATCCCTGATACCCTGCCATCTGATGTAGCTGCTCACCTCTGTAATCTCAAAGCACCCTTACCCTTCACAAATTCCTACAGTGCTTGGATCACGTTCACCACTTACTCACCACTAGACTTGAACCTCCTTGAGAGCAGGCAGCAATGTCAGACTCACATCACACAGTGCCTAGCACAGTGCCTGGTGCACACTCAGCACTGAATATGTTTGTAAAAGGAAAGGAGAGAGGGGAAGAAAAAGAGAGAGAAGGATGAGTTCAAGAGAGAGCAAATAACTAACTCATCATCTTTCTCCTCTTCATTCCCCATGAGTGGGCTTCAAGCAAAATCAGAGCTGTTGCCCAGAACCACTCTCCCCTGCTCCTCCTTGTCCCAAAAAAATAACCTGGAGAGTTCTAGTGTCAGTCATGTAACATGTTGTTTGAGAAACAGCTTTTGGCACTGAAGGCACCCAAAAAGCGGGGGCTGGGGAGTATTTGTTCCCAGGATTTATGGCTTTGCCGGAGAAGCTTGAAGCTAATAACAGGTTGAAACTACCCCGTGGTGACGACCTCTGTGAGAAAACCTGTGACCTATCAAGTTCCCTGAGAGTACTCAACAGTTCTGGAAGGAAGCTGAATGTCTGTGTTTGAAGAGACTCAAGGCTACGACAGGAAGTGACCCCAGAACGAGATCAGTCATTGGAGAGATTCCCCCGGGACTAAAGGTTCTGGGACACCTGACTTCCCCTGGAGCTGCCCGAGGCCACCCGTTAGCTCCATTCTGCCCGAAGGCCCAAGAGATAGCCTCTCTGCCACCTCTGGGTACACATCAGACCTCTGATTATTCACAGCCACTCACTCGAGTTCTCTTTCCACATGCGTCAGGTTAATATTTTAAATATTAACGGATGTTTTATTTTGGTTTAGTTTTTCTGTTTGCCGAAACCTCATGTGCTCAGAAAGAATTAGCCATCCTCCTTGGTTCAAGGCACACCATCTCTGTGAGTATGTGCAGGGCTCACTTTTATTTTACTTTATTTTTTTGACCCCTTGACCCACCCCCAATCTCATTTTTCTCCTCTTACTTTTCCTGTGACTCTGTGTGTCCTGCTAATCTACATTTCTATTTGTATCCGGGTCCAATATTGGTAGTTTTTTGTGCATATTTTTAAAAAATGTGCTTCAGTGGTCTTTTGATATACACATCATTCTCTTCTCACTTTTTTCAGTACAAATTAGGAGATCTTGAGATGGCTCCAAGTTGATATACTATGAACCAGAGCATTCCCTTTTTCTGCTAGATAGTACTCATCTGCAGAGAACACATTTTCTCTATCTACTTTACTATTAGTAAACTTCTAAGTATTTCCAAATCTTTGTCATTACAAACAATTCTATAAGAACACATTCACACACGTTTTTTTGGGGCCTAGGAAAGAGTTTCTCTGGGCTCCGCGTCCAGAAGTGCTAGGTTGCAGACTCTGTCTGTGTCCCATTTCACTTAGTGACACTTCCTAACTGCCACCCAGAAAGGTTACAGCCATTAACACGCCATGAGAGTCTGATTTCCTTCACCTTTGGCAGGACTTGGGATTATCCAACTTCTTAATATTTGCCACCTTGATAGGAATATGACCTATATCTACATCTTAACCAAATTTTCCACAATTTTTCCTTCCCATGCCCATCTATTTCCCTGTTCAAAGTGCCAGGTTATTCTGTTCTGATGCCCTCAGGGAAAGGATTTGATGGCTGAAAGCAGGAACTGGGTGGGGGAAGGAGAAGCATTTCCTTTTGGCTTTTGAGTTTCAAAATCCTGGACTCTAGGACCAAAAGGATATATGGCACAGAAAAAAGGATTTGGGCAAAAAAGATCAAGAACAAGAGAGGCCTTTGGCCAGGCTTCACATGAACAACGGTGGCTGGGCCAGGTGAAGGGGATTGTTAGAAGGAAGGAAAGCAAAGTTCCAGTGGGTTGCAAACCAAAATGCTGACAGGCTGAGGCAGTAGCATAGACAGAGGAAGTGGGCCAGGTGATGGGAAACAACGGGGTCCCTTGATGGTGGGTGCGCCTTCCTGTAACACTTCTCGGCTCCGGCTGGTTGTTGCAGTGAAGAGGTCTGGCCTAGTGTTATCAGATCTATTTTTTTTTTTTTCAAGAGAATCCAGAATCAGAATTTTTCTGTGGACGCTCTCATTTATAAAATGTGACTATGAAAAAAATTCAAACACTTAAATATTGGCAAAATAGTATAATGAATCTCCTTGGATTTATCACCAAGTTTTAACAATTACCAACTCATGGCCAATTTCGTTTCATCTATAACCCCACCCACATCCCTCCATCCTGACTTATTCTGAAGAAAATCCCAGACTCACCAGTTCCTTTGTAAAGATAAGGACTCATGTTTCTAACCACGATTAAGTGCCATAACTAAATAAACCCCAATAATTTCCCATAAAATAGCCTGTCGGGGTTAACATTATAGTTTTCTCATGAAGATCACAAATGTTTGTATTATTTTCTATTTCACAGTGTGTCTGAAACAGAATCCAAACGAAGTCCACACATTGCAAGTGGTTGTTGTTTTCCAGTTTCCTCTAACCTATAGGTTTGCTTCCCATCTGTCTGTCACTTGCATCGTATTTGTCAGTTTAGAGTATTTCTTGGTTTAGAGTTTCCCAGTCTGGATTTTGTTGGCATCATTTAACATACTCCTCTGTCTTCTGCATTTCCTGTAAATTGGTAGATGGATCTAAAAGCTAAAGTTCTCATTTTTAAAAAATGTTCATAATCTTGTCAAAAGAATCTTTAAATACTATCTGCGCCAGATAAAATATATCCTGGACTAGATATGACCTGCGGGCTACTTATTTGCTACCTCTGGCTTAGATGTTAATGGATCGTGGACAAAAGGATTCAGAATGCTCTGTCCTGGGCAGAGCCCCAGGGAGAGAGCAAAATCCCAAATGAACACGTAGGATCTGAGAGCAGGAGGCTCTGTGCCTCAGTTTCCTGACAGAAGCCCACTCAGAGAGGTGGCAAAACCCCAGAGAAAGGAGAAGGGCGTGCAGCATGTGGAGACAGACAGAGCCTGGTAAGGCCTGGCAGGGTGATTCACAGGCACTCAAGGGCGGTACAGAAGGGGAGAGATGACACCCAGTCCTGAGGGACCCTGTGTTCCCCATGTCACGGGAGGTCTCTAGGACTAAACAACTAAAGGAAAAGGGGGCAGACCCCATATGGCTGAGGTGATCAGGACAGTTCCATGGAATGCAAGACTGCACTAAGTTCGTTGCTTTTAGGAAAACAGACCCTTGTGTTTCTTCCTCCCTGAAGTTTGTGCACTGAGGTTTGTATGCACTACAACCAGAGCCTCCAGGGACCCCTTTGCATCACAACTCAGAGCCCTGGCATTTGAGAGCAGTGGTCCCCTCTCTGTGGGAGAACCAGACTGAGGAGTTAAGGGGGACCCGCAGAAGTCATTAATGATTCTGGAAATCTTCTTATCCCTTCTTTTTGTTTGATTTTGATAGAAATATTTATCTAACTTTCTGGGTTTGGGTGGGTTTTTTTGTTTGTTTTTAAAGATTTGAGTATGCCTCATAATAATTTACTAATGGTTTTTTTGTTTTTCAATCTGAACTGAGGCTCTTTGTTTTTAGTAGAAAAATTTTGACTATATTCATTTACTGTTATATTTAGTTATTTCTTGGTTTCATATTTCATTTTAATTTTTATATTTCCCTGTCTCTTTTCCGTTAAATCTTTTGCTTATTTGTGTCTTATAAGTACGTAAGTCACATTTTTTCAGCAGTAATAGGCAATTAACTTAAAGTAAACAATGAACATTTTCTTTTCTATATTTAGTTATAACTATCAACAATCAGAACTTTTAACTCTCTTCTATGAGAAACAAAATAATTTTGCTTTTCACTCCCTACCAAATAAAGGCAAAAAGTATTCAAAAGAATGAAAAAGATAATCATGTAATGGAAAAGACATATTTAATAATAAAATGTTAAAAAGACTAAATATAGATGACCCCAAAATACAGTTACAAAATACATAAAGCATAATTGGGTATAAATACAAGGAAAGTTCATTTCAGAAAAACAAAGTAAGAGATTTTACTGGCCTGTCCTCAATTAGGCTTGAATTCAGCTGCATAAAAATAGAGGCACAAATATGGCAGCTTAATCTAATGGAATATTTTCCTTAAGTAACAACAAGTCTGGCAGGCCCCCAGGGCCAGTGCAGAGTTCATGGATATTATCAATACTCAGGCTTCTCCTAACTTCATGCTCTGCTACAGCGTGCTGTTCTTGATCTTGGAGGGTAGCAGAATATGCCACCCCTAATATATGCCACTTTGGCATTAGGATTGTTTTGGCTTCAGGCAATTAAGAAGTAAACACAAGAAAAGCTCTCTGCATTCCCTTATTTGTCTAAAAGCAGGATATACATTTATAAAGGTGTCCCCTTTTCCTTCTCAACCAGGAAAGACAGAAGTTGATCACTAGACACAGCTCTAAACTCTTACTAGTCTGAAGAGAGCACCAGAGGAATCTACCGTGTGCAGACAACCCAAATATTACATAATATAGGAATTTTCAGCCAGATTCACATCTCTCTCTGATCCCCTCTTTGACATGTCTGCTTGTTTACTGTTGGACCCCTGCCTCCCGGTGCAGGGTGACAGACACATTATGTCCCCATCTCTATGGCCTGTCACACCAGCTATTCTCTTAACTAATTCCTCTCTCTATTTCGGCAACACACCCATTGGTTGTCTGAGCGGTGGCCTTCCCAGCTCAGCCAGGAACAAGTCCCCTACCAACCGCATCCATGGATGCTCCCCAACTCCTACTTCAGCCCCTGAGCCTGTCCCAGACTCTGAGAAAAAGTATTTTAGAGACAGTATTAATGGATCTCTTGTACTATGTATAATTTCCAACTATCCATGGCAACTTCCTGTGTGGTCTCATGTATCACATGCTAGGCCACAAACATCATCTCAAGTAGTTCAAAAAGAACAGAAATGGTACATTCTATGTTCTCTGGCCAAAATAGAATGAAAGATAAAGTAACAACCAAAACAAATAAAAATAAACCAACTACTTGGAAATTTAAAAATTCTTACTGAGTCAGCAACTGAACTGGAAAGGAAATCAAGAACACAAAAGGAGTTTATTCAGAAAACAATGATGGTTAAAACATGCCACAGTAATCTCTGTGGAATGTATTCAGAGGAGTATTTTTAGGAAATTTTATGATTTAAAATTTCCTCTCTTTTGGTGGTTGATAAAGAGAATGTTTTAGAAAGAATTCCACTGAAGATATTAGAAAAGGAATACGAAGACAAGCCAGGCTAAAGAGGATGAACAAAATATGATGACAAGAACAGGAGATAATTTTGAAAATGAAAAATAATTTCACTGGCTCAATAAATAAAATCAAAAGCTAAGCATTTGAAAAGTAAAGCTATAATTCAATAAAATTTGAATTAAGAGAGGAGATACCAACCAATATATAAAAACTTTTAAATAAGAAAATAGAATACAAAAACATATGCAAATAAGATTTGAACATATGAATGACAAGAACATTTTTTTACAATATGAAAGTCCAAACTTCACTTAATACATATTAAACTAATAACTTGGGAAAGGGGAAGAAATATAGAAAGTTATTCAACCAGAAGTATCCAGGTATATATATATACATACATATATTGGTTTCTGTTGCTGTGTAACAAATTACCACAAACTCAGTAGCTTAAAACAACGTATATTTATTAACTTACAGTTTCCATGGCTCAGGAGTCTGGGTACAGCTTAGCTGGGTCCTGGGCTAAAAGTTTCACAGGTAGCGATCAAGATGTTGGCTGCATCATGTTCTCATCTGGTAGCCCGACTAGGGTAAAATCTGCTTCCAAGCTCATTGGTTGTTGGCAGAATTTATTTGCTTCTAGGTGTAGGACTGAGAACCCAACTTCTTACTGACTTTTGGCTGTTGGCTATCCTCAGGTCCTAAGGCCAACCGCAGTTCATTGCCATGTGGTCCTTCCTCTCTGTAAGCAGTTCACAATATGGCAGTTTGCTTCCTCAAGGCCAACAGGAGAATCTCTCTCCAGTCTACTTAGACAGTCATGTAACAAACATAATTAAGGAATGACATTCCATCACCTTAGCCATATGTCATGCCTAATCAAGAGATTAACATCTCCTCACCTTTGCCATGGTATATGGGTTAGAAGCAAGTCACATGTTCCACTTGTATTTAATGGGAGGGGACTGATTATCCGCCAAAGGAGCATTACTCATCGGAGATCACCTTAGGTGGCCACCACATATTCTTGTCTACCACAATATGGGTGAATGCAAAATCCTCCTAAACTTTCCAAAGCCAATTACCTTACAAAATGGCAATCAAGAAGTTCTGTTCCTTGATGATAAGACTGATGCTCCAAAGGCCTCACATGCAACAGGCAAAATAAGCCTTTGAGAACAGAGTCCCAGGCCCTCACCCTTATGCACTTTAACATTCATTGTACATCACAATCTACAGCTCACCCTGTAAGTCCAAACTTTGCCCTCCACTTCTCTCTGACTTCAAACCCAGCTACCGTACTGTCAATCCTTGGCTTCATTTTTGGTTTGACAAGCAGTTGCCCCAATGGAGTGTTGTTCTCCGTGGCTGTCATGTTCTCTTCCTAAGGCCATATGTGCAATGCATATAGCTTTGGGGTCTAGGAATATTCTAGGCCCTCACCCCTTGGTCTCCTCTCCTATCGTATACCCTGCCTTACCCACCAGATGTTACAAATATTCTGAGCCATATGCTGAGGGCCTATCCGTGATTGATGCTGTAAAGAAATAGACTGTAGGCTACATTTTATGAAGCCTTGCTTGGTAAAAACTCTCTAGGGATAGACTGAATTGAATTGGAAGGCTCTGGGGCTGATTTTTTTTTAGCAATGACACAGGTCCAATGTATTTCTTTGTCTATTTTTATAGGATGATCAGAGAGAACCTAATGGACAGACTTGTTCTTCAATAAAATATACCGGCCTTAAAGCATCTCTGCCATTTCATACCTAGTTTCTAAACCCTTAAAAGTGTGGCCTATTGCATATTTGATTCCAAGATGTAAAACTACATGAGGCTTGATCTCAAAATCTAATAAAGAAATTACACAGATAAAGACTATAGGTCATATGTTCTCAATGGAGAGATATCTCCACGTATTCCAGGAGAGCAATTTGGTTCTTGAGGGGGCTAAAAAATCTCACTCTTTTTTTAATGTAGAAAGTACAGATATACATGCAATACGTATACAGATATATAGTATATCTGTGGAATTAAAATGACATGAGGAACAATTAAGAAAAAGAATGTCTAAAAAGTCTCCTTAGGGGGGTAATAATGAGAACAAGGTTAAGTAGTACTGCTCTAGGAATTCTTCACCCACAGATATAGTCCGCGCAAATCTCATATTAAAATATATATAAAATAGATTTAATTAATATGTTAGGGGAAACATTACACTATGACCAAAGAGGCTATACCCAAGAATTATTGAAATGTTTGACACAAAGGCAACTATTATTAATAATGAAAATGAAAGACCACCCATATCACTGGATTAAATAATGAAAAATACAATTATTTCAACAGATGCTGAAACAGCACGATTAAATTCAATCACCATTTCTCATTTAAAAAAAAAGGAATAGAAAAATATTACAATAACAAAATATAGAGCTATTTAAAACAGAGCTGGCTATATCTGCAATGCAAAGCATAAGAATTATTATTAAAAATAGGAATAACCAAGAAGTCCTGCCTGTTCCACCTGTACTTCAGCCACCTAAAATGATTGTCCAGCCACCGCAGCCACGAGGAAGCTTCATATGAATTAATAAAACAGTTGAGTAAAGTGAATGAATATAAAATACTGTGTATATTCAAAATACAGCATAATTCCTTTGAACTAATTAGAAATTTTAATTAAAAATGAGATCTTATTCACAAAAATAAAAAATAAAATAATAAGAATTGTAATAATTTTCAAATCACCTAAAATTTTCAAAAATCATGTGTGTTACTACATGTTTATATATATATGTAAATGAATAGAAAAAGACCTGGAAGTCTAAGAGAAGTGCTTTTCCTGAGAGGAAGAGAATGAAGAGAGGGCCATAAGGAGCTTGTCTGCTTCCTTTGAATTCCTTCTAATGATAATGTATTAACACAGAACTTATACAATTTTTAAAACTTTACAAAGTAGCGTATGACCCCATTTTGTCAAATTACAGATACATTTATATATACTTAGAAAATGTCTCAAAAGATGATCACACAAACTCAGTAGTGGTATATGTATAGCTGGTGGGATTTCAGATGATTTTCACTGTGCTTTTTCTTTTTAGTATTGTTTAATATTTTACAATGAGCATGTGTTATTTTTATAATCAAAACGAGTAAAGATATCTTCATTTTGAAAAGAAACAATCGAATGAGTACTATTCATGTTATGAAAAAGGACATTTTAAAACTAAAAGAAATATAAACAAATGGAAAAATCATTTTCCTCTTTATAATTTATAGTATATTCACATAGAAATATAATAAAGATAAATATTTCCAAGCTACAAATAGATTTATTATAATACCAGTTAGCATTTTTAAATAAGAAACTTCCTGTTAAAATATATATTGCACTCTCCTTTTATGAAACCCATTGAACATAGTCCCCCCAAAATAAAAACTGTAAGGAGGGAAGCCTCCATTTTCAATGAGATAAGAGAGCACCAAATCATGACAGGAAGCAAACCTGCTGGAACAGAACCACAACAGGAATAAGAAAGAGATGCCAGGTACCTCTCTGGACCATAGTAGGACCCAGATCTTTCCAAGGTCCATGGGGAAAGGTTTACTGCATCTGTGAGAGATGGTAGCATGGGCTGCCTTCAGAGACTGGGGAATGTCCTGTAGAAAGTGAGATTCATACCTCAGAGTGGCAAACAAGGTGGAGCTACAGGAACCACATTGCTGACCTCACCTCCAGAGAAGGAGACATGAGGGGATGATGCAAAGGGGAAGGAGGAAGTGGTGACACCACGAAATTGCGCCACAGGGAACCTATGATTCTAAGCCACACAGATTTCTAGAATGCCAAAAACTGAAGGGAAATCGTCCCTAAAGAGAAGAAAATAACTGAAAGCATGTTTGAGACAGCAAAACCTGTTAAAGTTAAAGGATTCTAAATAGTCTCCAATCTCTCCAACTTCCCCACTTGTCATACTGTTATTTAGCCAGTAGTGGACCCCACTCAATGATAAGTAATAATCAGATAGAAACCAGAATGGGATTTCTGCATAGAAATTATAGAGGAAGGGAATATGCACAAGAGCTGATTAAATAGAAAATAAAATAAACGTCATGAGAGAAATTACCCAAGGAAACAGAAAAGAGGTTCAGATAAATTATCTATATTCTCAAAGAATTTTCAGACAATACGGTTTTCTAGAAAAAGATCCCAAAGAAAAAGACATAAGAATTCAATGAAGAGATTTAAAAATGAGCAAGATAAAAGGCAAGCTAGTAGATTCAGGATAAAAATTGAAGAGTAAACCATAATAGAAATGGAATCAACATTAGAAGCAACAGAAAATAGGATACGAATAATTGACTTTATAGTTTAAACCATGGAAAGACTTTGGGAAATCACACGAAATGAACAACAACACAATCCAAAATTTGTTAGCTATTCTAGAGAAAATTGCTAGTGTTATCAAATAGGGAACCCTATCTAATAGGGATCCTTGGCATTTTGCAAGAATAGGCATTCCTAAAGAAGGAGAATAAAAATAATTAAATATAAACTATTTTCAAAAATAAATTTGAGGGGAACTTTCTTCATATAAGGATGACTTGAATATACAGATCTAAAGGGCATATATATTCCAAGAAAAATGGATACAGACTGTTAGACATTGAGATACATCATACTGAGGTTATGAAACACCAAGGATAAAGAACATCTCACGTGGATGGCCATGCAATCAAACCATGTACAGAGAGAAGAATCAAATATCTCTGGGCTTCTTCACAATACCAAAAGATAAGGTCGAACATCTAAAAAAAAGTCTAAAGGAAAAAAAAAAAGCATGATTCAAGGATTGTGTATATGCCAAGTCATCCTTTAAGTATAAAGACAATAGACAGGCATTCTCAGGCATGCAAAACCTTGGTGAATAAAGCATCCAGGAACCCTTCTTGGAAAACAACTTTTGAATGAAATCTATCCAACCAAGGAATGAGTCAAAATAAATTCTGGAATAAAGGGTTTAGGCATATTAGTTTCTTAGGGCTGCAATAACAAAGTACTACAAAGTGGACGAGTTAAAACAATTGAAACGTGTTGTCTCACAGTTCTGGAATCTAGAAGTCTGAAATCAAGGTGTCCACAGGGCCGAGCTCCCTCTGAAGGAGCAAGGGAAAGATGTTTCCTTGTCTCTTCCAGCTTCTTGAAGCCCTGGACGTTCACTGGCTTTTAGTGAACATAGTGTTGCATATAGTCTTCCTTCTGTGCATGTCTGTGTCCAAATTTCCCCTTTTATAAGGACACAAGTCAGACCAGATTAGGGTTCACTCTAATGTCCTTGTTTTAACTTGATTACCCCTATAAATAGTCTACTTCCAAATAAGATCACATTCTGTGGTACTAAGAGTTAGGACTCCAACATACCTTTTTGGGGAAAGGATACAATTAAACCTGTAACCCTGGGGCAATATAGAGCGGTGAGCACTGAGTCCATCAAATATGGAGCTAGAACTAAATGACAGCAAGAAGAATGGTTAGAGAACAAAATGAAATGAGGTAAAAACATTGACAATGGAATACAATAACAATCAAGAGACAGAGTCAGGCAGTGGGACAAAGTATAAGTATGGGTAATTCCTCATTCTTCATAGCAGTAGGTCACTAGATAGTACTTAAAATTGAAACTTGTTCTTTTTTAAGAAGCATAGCAAATTCAATTTCATATATTCATTCTTTAATTTTTTAAAGAATTAATCTTTTAAGAACCTGTAATGAAGAACCACTTAAGTTGTTCCTAAGTTTTGCTTCAGTTTTTCTACCATTAAAATAAAATATTAAAAATTTTTCATCTAAAATAGTATGCAGAGTATGATCTTATTTCTATAAAATTCTTTCAGTCACTCTATCTACATACCTATAGCGTCTCGAATGATGTTTCATAAATTTTGAGAATGGTTGTCTCTGGGCAGTAGGATTTATAACAAGATTTTTGTTTTTTTCTTAACTTTCTTTGTTATACTTTTCTATATTATTTGAATTTTTATAATGAACATTTGTTTTTTCTGAACAAAAACAATAAAGTCATTGTTTTACGCTTTCCCAAAAGCTTTCTTTGTAGGTACTGGAGGTGGGACTCAACTTCAGGTCTTAGGAGGAGATGGGTCCAGGAGGCAGAAGGTGGGATCTGAGGGTGTTGTGACAGCTGACACAAGGTCCCTGGGTTGTCAGGAGGCCCTTCCACAACTGGGCGTCCTGTTTCCCAACCACGATGGCAGAAAACTCCTCAACTGCAAATGCCACCACATATATTAAGGACTTTCCAGTGTCAGAACAGCCCCCACCGGAACCACATGGCCTCTAAGGTCAGCAAAACAAGCCAGAGCTGCCATCTCACTTTTGAAAGTGTCTAACATTTGTTTTATTGTGACATCAAAGAAGCCAGTGCTCTCAGAAACCAATTTACAGGCTTGCTCTATTCTTCTCAGCCCCAAAGCAAGAGAGCTAGCTGCCTGTGTGACTGCCCTGAGCTCACAGCTATGTGACCAAGTTCCCCATTCCATCCTTTAAGCTGCACTTTTTCAACAGGAAAGGCATCTGGGTGCATAACGATCGTCATCATATTTATACTTTATTGTTCCTCTTCTTATATCTGGTTTTCGCCAAATGTTTGGCAGGAAATTTATCTTTTATTGCTTTGCTTCCTGTATTTTAATGGAAATGGTGGAGGTTTCTGTGGAAACAGCACGCAGACAGCTGGGGTTCTGTGAGGCAAAGCATATCACAAAAGAGTTGTGGGCAGTCAGCCTTGCTTCCTGAAAGTTGGTGCTAGCCCTCACATTTGATCTTTCCAGCCTCCGTAACATAACGGATGTTCTAACAAGACACACCAGCTCAGTAGCAGTGGGTGCAGGGACAAGCAGGGGTGCAGTAGTAGGGAAGTGTGCAGTGGGAACAGAGTCCCAGCCTGAGAAAGCACTTTCCCTGGGGCCTGAGATATTGTCTAAACCTGAATGCAGGCCTAAGGTAGTGTGGCTTATAGGACCCACATACTGAGCTCTGCCAAAGGGCTGGGAATCACATGTAGCCAGTGTCTCCAAGGCATAGAATCACTAGAGAGGTTGTCATAGTAACATATCCAAGAAGCAGGTGGTAGCCTTCCATGAATGTTGACCACAGAGAAACAGAGCAGGAGACATGAGGGCAGTATCTGCCAGTGATCTAGAGAGGCTTCTTGGGGAAATGTTGTCTATATTCACTTTTCTTTTTAATCAGAAAGTTTATTAAACATACAGAAAATTATGTTAAATGTATAGGAAACAAATTTATTTCAAATAAAATAATACTATAATGTTATGTTCTCTGTGTTCTGAAGCTAAGTCCTAGAATTATCCGCTGCAATTTATCCATCTCTTCTTTGCTCTCCAGGTACATCTAAGACCAGTGCTAATTATTCAAAGGCTGAATGTCTCAGGTTATAGCCATTTAGACAAATCAGCAGAGCCATCTTATCACCCTCTACCTTGACCTTTGAATCATCTGTGTCTCCCCTCATAATCCTTTATCCTTTAGTTCTTTGATTCATGATCAGCTTCTTATGTGTCACTGTACCTGGCAAGGCTTTTTCCTCTCTGATAGTTCTAGTTCAAGCAAATGGCTTTTGATCTATTTATTTATGTTCAGTTTGTTACATCTTTTCCACAACAAAGTTGGCAACTCTAGAGAGCTGTTTATTAAAAACTTAATTTTACTCATCAGTGAAGGTAGACTATGAACACAGAGCAAAATGAATATGGTCCTTTCACCTCCTCTTAGACTTCCAGCTTCCTCTTAGACTACTTCCCACAATAGAGACTGACAGAAGTTTCTGCCTTATCTAATTTCAAGTCTTGGGTGACTATGTTTAGCCATTTTTATGTGAATTACTTCAGCTCATTCACTCCTCAGCCCATTATAATCAGGCTTCTGCCTCCTCTACTCCATCAACAAAATCTTTCCAAGACCACCTTAGAGCCCCTACTCCTGTTAAATAAGATTGACAGGTTTCAACTCTCATTTCCCTAAACCCTCTATTCATATGTGAAAGAAACTACTTAACATTCCCTCCATCCTTAAACTACCCTATCCACTGATTTCTCTCACATCTTGCTCTACCAGCTCTTCTTGCAAGCTCTCCAATCATGCCTCTCACTCTTTAATGGGCTTCTCTGCCTCCCCTACTCAGAAGTTTTCAAGGTTTCAGTCTCAACAAGCAAGCTCTTTCATCCTCTTGTTTTAGCTATCAAATATTTCCAAACCCAGGCCTCTCTAGAGTTCCAGTCTCATATATCCAACCCCATTAAGATGTCTTAATTTGACCTAAATAACACACTATCATGCCCCCAAGCACTCTCTTTCTGAGTTACACTGCCTACATTACATTACATTTCTGAAGATAAGAGAAAGATGCTCATAAATAGAAACGAGAACATTCTGGGGTCCCCAAAGAGGAAGTGACTTTGAGGGATGCAATTACTGTCCTTGGGTTAATCAGAAATCATGGCCTTTAGGGATTTAGCAGATACCAACCTCAGAGAGGAAGTTCAATTGCTTTTCCTCCTGTGTTCAGTTCCCTTAGAGGTCTTTATCTCCCCAGGCAGAAGGTAGAGAGAAACAATTATGCTTCTTCTTTGCACTAGTGTTGTCAGTCTAGAAATGGGTATATGTGAAAACAAGGTGGATGAGCTTTAAAAAGTGGATGAACAATGAGCTGAGAAGGATTCCCCCAAATGCTCCAATGCGTCCTCAGAATATAAACCAAGCCAACTCATTTAGCTCTGAACCATGAAGCTTTAATCTCTCAAGAACACAATTCTTTCCTGTATTTCTAGTAATGACTAATTCTGGCTTTTCTGGGAATCCCACCAGTCACAAAATAATTGAGTCACAAAAAATAGAACCACGAGAAAAGTTAGTTTGACCTCTTTGCTCTCTGGAATGCACTGGTGGAAAGAGCCTAAGTGAATGTGGTAAGGTCAAGAGGAGTCCTACTTTAGCTGATTCTTCTATCTCAAGGAAAAATAAACTGAAGGAAAGGATAAAATTTTTTAAATTAATCATCCACAGGAAAGGGATGTTGTGGGAAAGAGTTCAGATGTGGACTACTCTAGTATTTAGACAAGGAGCTTTTAATTTGATATTCGTGAATGGGTTTTATCAGAATATATGATCCTTCAGAAACTGTGAGCTACATGTTTTTGTGTCTGCATTGTTCTGCGGAGAAAGTCCTTAGCTTTTATGAGATTCTCAAAGGGGTTTCTGACACCTTAAAGGGAAAGAACTACTTAGAGGTTAACTTAGTTGTATTGTTATCTTTTTGTATGACAAATTACTCCAAAACTTAACAATATCATACAACTAATATTTTTATCTCACGGATTTTGTGAGTCAGGAATTGAAGTGTTGTTTAGCTGAGTGACCCAGCTCAGGGTCTCTTGTAATGTTGCAGTCACGAAGTCAGCTGGCGTTGCTGCCATCTGAAGGCTTGACTGGGGCTGGAGACTCTGCTTTAAGATGGTTTGCTCAAGTGGCTGCTGACAGAAGGCCTTCATTCCTTGCTGCATGGACCTCTCCATTGGGCTGTTTCTGCTTCCATTGGAGAGTGTCCACTGCTGAACGAGCAACCAAGAAAAGAAGCAAGAAGGAAGCCACAATGCCTTTGATGACTTAGTCTCTGGAGATATACATTGTCACTCCTGCCACATGCTATTCTATAAGCAAAATAGTTCACACTCAAGGAGAGGTAATTAAGCTCCACTTTTTGAAGGGAAGCATATCAAAGAATTTGTGGATATATATTTAAACTACCAAACTAGTAAAGAGGCCTTGCTGTATAGTCAGTCTTGCTGAAAAGCAAATTTCTCTCCCTGTAAAACCTCCCCACTTCTTCTACCAGCTCATTTGCAGTGTTTGGGACTCTCCATGGTGGGGGATCCCTATGATCTTGGACAAATTATTAAACTTCTGTGTGTCTCAATTTTTTTTATTGGTTACTGGGCTAATAATGATACCTACTTTTAGGATTATTGTATGAAGACTAAGTGAAAATCTGAATTAAAAAACGTTTTAAAAAATGTTAGCTATAATAATAGTGACCCCACCCTCAATCTAGAGCTTTTCCATTAAATAGAGTTGAGCATTTATGGATAGTAAATGTAGATGAGGTGAGAAGTAACTATTTAGAATTTATTTGTAAAGCAGGTGCTGTAGGACAGGGAGAGACAAAAGAATTTACAAATAGACCCTGTCCTTGATAGGTTTAAAATGGAGTTAGGGAGAAAAAAATATTCTATACATGAAACAGAGGCATGCTTTGAAAATCTTGTAACACTTGAGAGCAGTGGAGAGTATCTGCACTGAGTATAATTTTAAAGGTTAAGATGCAGGCCGGGGAGCATGAATAAATTTAAGGAGAGATGAATGCTGAAGTTTGAAGGGGGATCACAGAAAGCTTTTCAGGGACCGTAGCAGAAAAAAATAAAGGAGAAAAAGACAAGGATTTGTAAAGTCAAGATTTCACAGAAAAAGGAATGAACTTAAAAGAAAAACACAGGAGTTTCTCTGACAGAAGACCTGGTTTGTGCTGGCAATCCCTGAAGGAGAGCTTTAACACATTTATCAATCTATTTATTGAAACAGAAAGATATTCTGTTAACCTTTCAAGGGCAAGGAAAGTGTCTATAGGCTTCTGTAATACCACACAGTGAGCTGTGGAAGATATTTTAAAAAATTTACCAAAAAAAAAAAAAAATGCTTACCGAAAAACTACTTCTCCAATTCAGACTTTAAAATTTGACTGGTTAACATTTCACATTTAGGTTCTATGCAGCCTGGCTTTTCTGCTTGTTTCCTGTTGTGGGAGGGACCAGATTTCCAGGAGCTGCTTGATTCTACAGGGCTGGTACAGACTCAGATCCTCAACAGACCTCACAGGCAACCTCTCAAGACTAGGGGAAGGAAGAGGAGAGAGGTGGCTTCAGTCTGGTCCCAAAGGCCCTTTTGCAGCATAGAGGGTATGGGAAGCAAGAATGATCAGATACTCCTGGGGCCTTCTCACTTCTGAGGTCTAGCTCTCTATATTCTTGATTTGGGGAATTAGCCTAAGTTAATTTTACTCTATAAGTAGCCCAAAATGTTTTGAAGTGAGTGGGAGACAGTTGGTCACTTATTACCTTGCTATTAAGTTATAACAAAAGCAAATCTCAGACCAGACTTTACCCCTTTATATAGACATTTCTTAAAAAAACATTCACGAGCAATTAGGCATAGCACATTTCATGCGATGTGCTCTGTAGGTTCCATGACGTTCTGGTTCTTATCCTTTTAAGCGATCTGAGCACTAGCAGGCATGAATGCTGTACTGGAGGCAGACCAACCACATTTCAGAGGCATTTCATTATCCTTATGGTAAATATCAGGCAACCAGAAACCCTCCTAAAGCTATGGCTGAAGGTAGGAGTGATTCAGGATCAAATGTCTGGCACCACCGTTACAGGTTCGTGCTAAAGGCCTTGCTAGACCCTTAAACCCTATTCAGGAAAACATGAGGAGTGCCTCAAAATATTTTAGCCTATTCACATACCTTAACTATCTTTAATTTTGTCGTTAAGAGCCCTTATCTATCAGTCCTCATGCTAACTACCAAGCCATAATTTCATCAAATAAAATCCATTTGTGATATCATTGTGCTGTTTGGCAGTGTCTGTTATGAGTCAAAATACAGATAACTTGAGTACTTGTAGGGGCCACATTGGAGGATGGCCTTTCTGATAAAATGCTGGCTGACACCCCTGGGATGTAGATTTTCCCTTGAATTGAAGCTTAATCTAAATAGCAGGTGCACAGCATTTCACATCAATGCTGCAGTATTTTCAGGAAAATTACATACATCAAGACTATCGCTTTGGCCTGGGATTTTTTTAAAAATCATTTTCACAAAGTTCAGTGGAAAGCTAACTGATACCAAAAACATTAGTTCAAGGTTCTGTGACTATTTCATCAGTCACAACTTCCCTCTGGAAAGATAAGTAATGTAAAATATGATTAAAGTCCATGAGATTGTATAGGGGACTCCAAATTCCTAAGGATTATAATAAAGGGAAATACTTGTTACTTGAAAGAGGTTATTATAGTACAAGTAGAAGAAACTATTGTTTCACAGGGTTCTTATGAACCTGGTTACCCCCATGGGTAGTTCAAGCTGTAAGCAAAAATCATTCTAGGCTAAATCAAAGGTCATAAAGTGGCAACCCACAAAAATCTTTTATTTGGCCTGAGCAATATTGTAAAATTATTGGGTTTTGTTGCTAGTATTTAAAAATCAATTCCCATAAAAAGCTGGATTTCCAGCTTCTCTTGCAAAAATTCAGGCCTGGCAACACTAAGTCTGCATTCCTTGCTGACACCAGGCAGTTGAAACTGAGGACCCATGTAACAGGCATTTCTTCTCCAGCCTGCACTGCTGTATTTTTTTGCAGTAGAGTTAAGAGAAACTATTTCTTGTACCTTGAGCAGCATTTCAGAATCCTAGTTAGGAGCAGGGGCCCTAGAGGCAGACAGCATAGTTTTGAATCCTGGTTCCTTTTTTACTTTCTGGTTATGTGACTTTGGGCAAGTTGCTTAACCTCTCTAAGCCTAGGTTTTCTTATCTGTAAGATAAGAGTTCTACAGGCATCTAATTCATAGGGTGGTTGTGAGAATTAAAACACTTAGGGAAGCCTCAGTCAGATAAGTGTCTCTGAGAGGGCTGCATGTCCCATCCAACCCATGTTAGTCTTTTATGTTACCCACCCGGCCCTCTGGAGGTACTGAGTTTGTGATCTGCAACTTAAATAAATATTCAGATATCATTTCATGAAAAATTATTAACAGAACTGAGCATTTCCAGAAGACAGTCTTCACCTTCAAAAATCATGGAAAATCCTTGAACTATCTGCACCAGCCCAGCCCTGAAACTTTAAGTTAACAGACCACAATCTTGGGTGGATCATAAAACTGAATTTCTGACCAAATGCTCCCTTGGAATAAGATGATATCCCTGCCTCAACAGACACTATATCTTCATGAAAAGACATGCCACAAAATGGGATAAGATGTTTACAACACATATAGCTACAGAGGTTTGGTATCCAGAATAATAAAAGAATTTGTACAAACTAATAGGAAAAAGACAACCAGTTGTATAGAAGAATGGGCAAAGAGATGAATAGGCAGGCAATTTACAGAGAAGAAATAGCAATGATCTATAAACATAGGAAAAGATGCCCAATTCCATAGTAATCTAGAAAACAAAAGTTAAAACCACAATAAACTATCATTTCACAGTCAACATACTAGCAAAAAATTTACAATTTAACAGTATCACCACCAGTTATATGCATTGCTGGTTGGATATAACTGGCTGAGCCTATATCTAGAGCTGTTCAGAATTCTCTGGAAAAGCTGTTTATCCAAAGTCCCAGCAGTTTTGCTCCTAGGAATCAACCCCGGCAGAAATGCACCAGGAGAGAGGCACAAAAATGTTTGTGGCCCCATCGTCTGTGTGGGGAAGAAACTTTCCTCTACCTTCCTAGGTTCTTTTGGCTTGTCTAATATTTAAATCAACATGAGACAGTTTAGATTAACAGGAGGAAATAATCAAATTTATTATATACATTATATACATTCATATGGGAACCCACATACATGAGTGAGGAGGAGACCCTCACATATGTGAGAGGTTCAGAGACAGAAAGGAAAAGTGAGATACATGTGAAATTCTGAGCTAAGGATTAGGTAAAATACCTTGAGGCTTCAGAGGGGAGGACAGTCATTTGCAAGATGATAAGAAGAGCAGATGTTCAGTAATTATAAGTTTACTCCACCCTATAGATAGGTCATAAAAGGTTATTTCTGTGAAAACTCTTTCTACGGGCAAGGCCCCTAATTTAAATTTTTTAAGGGAGAGGTAAAAGTTTCTAGTGAGCCTGCAGGGCCTTGATTCCCTTAAGCTCAAAATGATCCACATGCCAAAGAGGCACATCTTGGGGAAGCCTGTTCTGAACCTCTTCATTTATAATAGTTAAAACTAATAACAACTTAAATGTTTGTCCACAGAATAGATAAATTAAGTATGATTTATTCCTACAATATGGTAATATGTAGTCACTGTACCCATTTAATGACTCTCAAAACATGCTAGATATAAAAAGCATGTTTTTGCATGAGAAAACACACATCATGTATATAAAATAGCATGCAAAGTAGTACTACACGTCATTTGGAGATATGGTATAAAAAATGTATAAAAATAACATCTGAGATGAGTCTGCAAGGGGCTTCAGCTGTATTAGAATCAACTGCTTTATTTCTTGAGTTGGGTGGGTAATACCTGGTTGTGTGTTATATTAGTCTTTATACCTTTTTGAATATATTAAATATCATAAAACCATTTTTAAAATAAATGACATTTATTAATTTCTATTTTGCAGTTTTCCTTTTTTACTCCAGAGTTAATCAAAACTTTTTCAGGCTGTATTAATTTTCTGTTGCTATTTTAGCAAACTGCCAGAGATTTATGGCACACAAATTTATTATTTTATAGTACGGGCCCCATCCCCAACTTTGAAAGCTAGCAACACAGCCATATTTAGATCAATCCTTTCTCTCTCCTGTTTCCATCAACATTACTTCTGAATTGGACCACCCCCCCCCCCGCCTCCCGCCCCGTCTCCCTTTTAAATGGACCCTTGTGATTACATCAGCCCACTCACATAATCCAGGATAATTTTCCCATTTCAAGTCCCTTAACTTAATCACATCTGCAAAATCCCTTTGCCATGTATAATAACATATTCACAGGTTGAGGAGATTAGTACATGAGCATCTTTGAGGGGCCATTTTCTGCCTGCCACATGGGCCTTAAACATTTTGTAGAGCTGCGTCTGTGCCTAATGGCAACCTGCTGGCCTGTTCAGCTCTTACTAAGTATCCAAAATGCTTTCTCCCTGACCTGGATGGGTTTTCCTAGAGACTAGATAGCCACAAAACAGTCAGAGGTGAGACCCAGCAACGGTGGGGGAGGCAGCGTGAATCACAGAGGCTTGAAATTCCCTGGCTGGAGAAAAGGGGCCAGAACTATTGAAAGAGTGGCCCCAAACTAGAACAGCTAGATCTCAAAATTTCCTCAGATCTCTTTAAAACATAAGTCTGATCATGTCCCTCTCCTGTGTAAGACCCAGTTAAAGCTTCTCTTTGTCTTTAGAATAAGGAAAAAGTCCTCAAAGGGGTCCCAGTTTCTCAACTTCAGCACTATTGACATTTTCGGCTACATAATTCTGTTACCAGGAGCTGTCCTGTGTGTTGCAGGATGTTTAGCAGCATCCATGGCCTCTACCTACTAGATGCCAGAACCAGCCCAACACCCCAACCCCAACACACACGCGCGCGCGCACACACACACGCGCGCGCGCGCGCACGCGCAAGCGCGTTTGTGACAACGAAGTTGTGACAATCTTGCCAAATGTCTCTGAAGGACAAAATCGCCCTCAGTTGATAACTTCTGTTCCTAGGAGTTCCTGCAGGATCTGGGACTTGTCCACTTTCCTACTCTTTTCTTTCATCTTCAGCCCCTAAAGGACATTTCCCAGCTGAACACAGCAGGGTCCCTCTGGCCTCTGAATTTCTACATACACTGCTCCTTCTTTCTAGATCACTCACCCCCACATTTCCTCACCTGGAGAACTCTTTGCACTGAAAGGGAGCAGTTTTGCCACCCCAAAATAAGCCTTTTGGGGATATTAATTATTTTAAGCTGATCATTTTTAAGAAAAAAGACTCAAAAATAAACTTTGACCTTCCCCAAAACGGCCAAAAAGAATTTAGATAGAGAGCCTGCTCCAGGAAGGGAGCTATCACCATAGATAACTATATCTTAATATATACCAAGTGTGGTAAACAAGGAGGAACCTAGAAATGCTGTTCGTAAGACCTCCCTCTGTGTCCCATTGTTTCTGGGTGGCCCAGTAATAATTTGTTTTCCAAACGTTTGCTCCTTCCTATCTACCCATGAATAGCCTGTCTTCCTTTTGAAGTATAAATTACTACCCCAAACCCCTTTCTCCTTAGCTCAAGATGGCATGTAAGCCTCAACTGCCTGATTTGTCCTCAGTCCCATAGTCTTACTTACAGAACCCAGTATGCACATAGGTAATTAAATTCTGTTCATCTGTCTCATGTCAATGTGATTATTAGAGCAGCCAGAATAACTAAGAGGGAAAATAAGGGAAATTTCCCCCTCCTCTACAGTCGCAGTCGAAATGTCCCCTGCTCAGACACCCCTCCCTGTTCCTCTTTCAGAGCGCAGTGCTGTGTGCTGCAGTAGCACCCCTCCTCTCTTGCAGACGCCTTCCACATCTGACATTGTTGGCCTTCTCCATCAGACTGCCACCCTCAGCAGGGTAGGGCCTGTGCTGGTCTTGTCCTATTGATTTACAGTGACTACTGACTGGTGACTACGGCATCTGTATTGTCTCATGATGGCAGCTATCGGCCCAACCCCCACCTGTCATCATCACCCAGAACAGGAATCAGACCATGAAGTCAGGTAAATCCCCAAGAAAGAGCTGGAATTCACTGTTTGATCCTTGTTGTGTCCTGACTGCGCTGGCCCCATTAAAGATTAAACAGTAACTCAGGGGTGATCTGAAAAAGCCTTTTCCTGAGGGCAGTGAACCAAGGATTCCTCAGGCTACACACACATCAGGAATCTTTGCCCCGGGGGCTCCTATTAAATAATTCCCTGCATTTTGGAATGGCCGGCATTATGAACTGGCACCAGCTGCCAGAACACTTTGGGAAGAGAGCCAGACCGTGGTCACCCCGCGCACAGGGAACAACAGCCCAGCAGCGGGAAGGCTGGCACCTACCGGCTCTGTCACTACAGACCGTTCACAGGATAGTATTTCCAATTAAAAACATCTAGATCCTAGCCAAATTTCCTTTGTCTACCCCAACCTCGGGCATCTAAATGCAGGTGAGGCAAAGATCTAACACACCACAGAAGCTCGGCCCCATCTCACCAAACAATCAATGCTTTACCTGATTCAAAAGTTGTAACTGAGACTCTTAAATGAAATCCTCTCAACAGTGCTGAAAAGACAAAGCTCAACCCCCACACCATAGGCACCCAAACTTCCCATGACAGAAAGCCTGCCCTTGCTCTTTGCCTGAGCCCCGTTTCTCACAGTCTCCAAGGGCAAAGTCACCCAAGCTAAGTCAGCCATGCTTCCAAAGCCATATATTCCTTTTCTTATTATGTACTTAATACATTCCTTTAAACATATATACCTTTCTCCATAACAAAAATAGTTGTTTTCTGATTCTGTAAATAATGTATGCTCATTGTAAAAAATATGAACACAGAAAAAGTATAAGGAAGACAAAAACACTGTGAAATAACCACCATCATTTTGCTGACCTTTCTTTCCTACATGTCTTTATCCAAAGGTATGCATAAATGTGATTTTACATATATAAAGTGAACTTGTTTGTTCAAATATATATATTAAAAAGGAAACTTTCTATTAGTATTACTAATAGCAAACAGCAATCACCTGCAAGAATGGAAGGCAATTCCAACAAATACAAGGAAACAAAACAGTGTGATTAAGTATTTAGTTAGAAGCACCGCTACCAAGGCTCCAAAGCTGAAGCCAAGTCCCTACAAGTTAAAAAGGGAATTAACAAGTGTTAGGCTCAAAAAGTTTAGATCAAAGGGAGACTTTCTGCCAGATACAAATAGAAGGACTGAAAGTGAATCAAAAGAAAATCTTTCTCTACTTCTACTGGTATCTGTTCCATATCTACGCAGTAGCTTAAGCTTTCTGGGGTGCCCCAAAGCAACCCCCGCATTCTATGGAGAAGGCAGGGGGCAGACCCTCACAATCCCCTGACAGCATGGAGGGGAAAGGCCTTGCGTGCACCAGCCCACCCCTGCCCCATAGAAGCCTCAGAAAACTATAAAGCCTCTCACACACCTCAGAGGCACCACACCTGATCCTGCCCTTCTCTGAGGGCCAGGAACCCCCTTCCCTCAGCCTAAGGCCTATGGGAGATGGGAGATAACAGCCCTCCTTGCCCTCCCTCTTCACAGACTCTTGTCTCAGGAACCAATATTCCTGGGTAGGAGACCCAAAGTCTCCTGTGTATTGATGCTCAGGACAAGCTTTTGCCATGGGCTGGGTCCCTCAGAAGGAAAGAGCAACAGCAAGGCACTGAGGTGTGAGGTTGAAGAAGGTGCTCACTCTCAATGACAGACGCTCATGACCCTGACAGTGGGCAGCTCACTTCTGTCACTCTCTTCCTGACCCTGGGGCAGAACTGAGCCATGAACCATTCAATATGTGGTGCTGGGGCAATTGGGTATCCTTGTGGGAAAAGATAGCATGGTTTTCTTACTTTACTTTACCCTGCACCATGTACAAAAATAAATTCACTGTGCAAAGGCCAAAAGATAAAAGGAAAATATTGAACTTTTTAAAATGTAGAAGAAATTAAAAAATAGCTCTATGATTTGAGAGTAGAAAAAAATTTCTCACAAGGCACCAAAGAACAAAACATGAATTAAAATGTTGATAAATTCACCTTTACAATTATCTGATTACTTTTCTAAAGTCACTATAAAGTTAAAATACCAAATACAAACTGGGAAAACACATCTGATTTGCATATAACTGACAAAACTTTAGTAGCCAGGTTCTATACAGGAAAAAGATTTTAAAAGAACATGAAGAAAAATAGACTAAAGACTGAATAGGAAACTCAGAAGAGGAAACATAAATAGCCAAGAAATACCCAAAATATATTCAAATGCACTATTCACTGGAAATGCAACTTAAAATTACAATGAAATGCCAATTCACACCCAACTGGTTGGCAAAATGTAGAAGTCTGGCAATGTCAAGTGATAGCAAGAATATGAAGAAATGATAACTTGCTTAGCTTGCTGGAGGGAATGTGGATGCCGACAGCCTTAGGCAGTTTGGTGCTGTCTGGTAAAGGTGTAGCCATGTTTGTATGCATAGCCCCTTGCCTGGATTCTTTAATCCCCAGTTTCTCTGAAACTTGGCATCTCACGTCTTTCTCAGCCCTTTCCTCTATAAATGCCTTCAATGGCTCTCCGTTGCCTATAAAAAAAGCATCAAACTCTAAAGACATTTTAGCCTTCCGTGGTGAACTCCTACAAACTTTTTGGTTTATATCCCACTCTGCTCTGTGTTCTTAATGCTCCTGTAAAATTAACTGCACAGTCTGACATATCTCTTTTAAATCCTTAACCACATGAAATGTTAAATAAGGGAGAGATAAAACTGGGGGATAATCTAATTTAATACCTTATGTTACAGATGACAATACTGGGGCCCAAGAAAGCTGAACATCTACCCAAGGCCACCCCATGAGACAGAATTGGAGGAGACTCCGGCTTATCCAAGTCCTCATCAGGCCTCTTACCACTGCACATCTCCTCCTGGGTAGACCTATCCCAGGCCCGGCTATGGGGATACATGGAGCCCAACTTACTTTGGCTTCCTTTACATCACCGTACTTAACACAGCCCAGGAATGACAGCCACCATTTGTCACAAAGTAAAATATGCCAGGAAGCTGGACAGGCAAGCACTTTCTGTGCCGGCAGCCCGCCAGTTCTAAAGCACTATAGCCCTGAATTGGGATGACCTTGTGTTCACCTTGTCAACAGGGAGCAGCCAGATCTCTCCTTTACTGTAATTGAGTTAGTCTTTTGGGTTCGCCCTCCTCCCAGCTGTCAAAAGAGATTATACAGAAATGTACTACTGCATCGACCATAGTTCAGGTGCAGGCTGAGGCCAAAGCAGGAGGAAATTTCCAAATGCATTCATTAATCACCCTAAGTACCAGGTCACTGCTGCCTGCACCTTCTTCCAGCAGCAATCACTTTTGTTCCCACCGGAGCCCAGAGGTCTTCCTGTAAGCTGTAATGCCCTCAGCAGGAGCCTGAGTGCAAACACATGAAGGGAGGAAATTGGGGAAGCATCCCAGAAATCTGCTCTGTACTCACCCTGCAAATCTCTGCATGCCTGAGAGCGCATGACAGTAAACAGCATATTTTTATGGTGAGTCAAGATGGAGCCCACAGAAGAAAAAAAAAGCTTTTCTCCTGCTTTTAATTATGAGGCCCTGCATTTGCTTGCACTGGGCCCCCTAGCCCAGCTGTACCTTCATCTGTTGGGCTGCAATAACAAAACAGCACATACGGGTTGGCTTAAGAACAACAGAAATTTGTCTCACAGTTTTGGAGGCCAGCATGGTTGGGTGAGGACCCACATGCAGGTTGTAGACTTCTCATTGTATTATTTCAGGGGGAAGAAGTCAGGGAGCTCTCTGGAGTTTCTTTTTCATAGGAGCACTAATCCTACTCAAGAGGACTCCACCCTCAAGACTCAAGACTTAGATATCTCCCAAAAGCCCTACCTTTTAAAACCATCATCTTTGGGGGTTAGGATTTCAACATATGAATTTGGGGAGACACATAGAGTTTCTAAACTCTAATGGATAGAAGGGAACATCTGTTTCCTCAAAACCCATAGGTGCCTATAAAAGTAAAACTGCTCTGGTGGAGGCCAGCATTGGTCAGAGGTGTGGGGTCAGGAGGCCAGCCCATTAGGCTTCCTGCATCAGCTCCTGAGGGGTCTGTAGAGCCAGGTCTGTGAAGACCCAGACAGTCCACCCAGTGAAGCTCAAACTTTAATGAACTACAAGTCACCTAGAGAGTATGTTAGACATGCAAATTCTCAGGGGCAGCCCCAGAGATTCTGACTCTGAGGTGGGGCCTGGGATTCTGCATGTCTAACATGATCCAGGTGATGCCAAGGCTGCAGATACTCTCATCCTGGCCCCGTAAATGTTAGGACAGGCCTGCTTCTGTGCACGTATGCTGTCTACCACCTCAGATAGGCAGGCAGGGCCTGTTTTCTGCTGATCTTTTGCCCCCCACTCCCACCCCCAGCCTAGCACAGTGTCCATTGTATGGAAGGCAATCAGTAAAGTTGGCCTGAGCATCTTCCCTCTGGCAGCTGCCTGGCTCCAGCGGTGGCCCTCCCCCAGCCTCTGCCACGAGGCAGCTCAGCTGATATTGAACCCTCAGTGATTAGACAAGAAGGGAGGCTCTCACATGGTACAGGAAGGTAGTGAGAAGAGCAAAGGCCGCACGTCAGCAAGGCAGAGCTGACTCCTTCCAGTGGAGCAAATGCTCTAAGACCTTTAATAAAAACATGATTCTTAGGTTTCTTCTATTTTTTAGTTCATTCTTATTATGAAAATAATAAATATGATTATTTATTAAAAAGACATAAGAAAATAAGAGTAGTAGTTCCACCACTGAAATTCCTTTTGTTGTGTGTGTGTATATATATATAAATATATACATTCATTCACACATACATTCACACATAAATCTACATTTTATTCTATTCCATCTTCTACATAGCATTTTACAAGTATATATATGATATATATACATACTGTATGTATTATATTATACACATTGTTCTGCACTCAATATCTCTTAGAGAGAGCTCTATATCTTTACATACCAGTGGTTCTCAACCTTAGCTGAATATTAGAGTTACATGTATCGCTTTTAAAGATCCCGAATGCCCAAGCTGCACCCCAGACCAATTAAACTAGAATCTATGGGGTGCAACCCAGGCATCAGGATTGTTTAAAGCTTCTTAAGGTGCAGCCATGGTTGCACTCCACCAGTATACAAAGAGCTTCCTCAGAAAAGAAGTGGAAGAAAGAGGAAACATAATAATCCTATAATGCATATAATAGAAAATTAGAGTGACCAACTGTCCTAGTTTTTCAGGGACTAAGGGGTTTTCCAGGACATGGGACTTTCAGTGCTGAAGCCAGGATGAGTGCTCACCCTATAGATAAAATTGGTAGGTATTTCCAAAGAGATAGAGGAGTAAAAGCATATCACATAATATTAAGACTATAGAAAGAAATGTTGTACTTCGGTGAAAAATTACACATCATCTATAGCACAGCCTCCAGTCCAATTCTAGCCACATTTGTTATCTTTAAGTTATTTTGCCCCTCTTGGCAAATTGTAGATAAATGAAAGATATGCAAATCTATATTGTTTGGTAAACTTTCCTTTGACTTCCTTCCCTCTTTGTTTTGCTTCTATCTGTAATTCAATCCCTTCCTTCCATTTAAATGTGTTTCTTTGACTTTTCCTCTGAACCTGTTTAATAACACCTATCTAGTCCCCTCACTAATTAATGAGTAAAATAAAATCTTTAAAACATGTTCATTCTTGTATCTGTTCTAGGAGAGCCATGCTTTTACTTTTTTCTGGGAAAAAATTTTTTAAAAAAATATGGAACACCTCACGAATTTGTGTCATCCTTTCATGGGGCCATGCTAATCTCTGTATCATTCCTATTTTAGTATATGTTCTGCCGAAGCAAGCACTGAAAATTATTTTTTAACAAGGCTTCTGTTAAAAAGAAAAAGAAACAACAGACCAAAATGGAGTCACTTTTGCTAAGCCACATCACCAAACTAAAATTTAATAAGCTAATTGCAGTTTCAGCCTTTCCCAGCAGTGAAATTTTAAACCAGTCTGGAATTTCCTGAGTAATTCTACTAAGGTAATCTGCCTGAGAAGACTCTCTGCCTTCCCCTAAGGCAGATGTCTCCAACTTTTTTGGCACCACGCGACCAGTGCTCCTATGGGAATCTAATGTCTAATGATCTGAGGTGGAGCTGAGGTGATTAGTGCTGGGGAACAACTCCAAATATACAGATGAAGCTTTGCTGGCTTGCCCGCCGCCACTCACCTCCTGCTGTGCGGCCTAGTTCCTAACAGGTCACCAATAGATACCAAGGCGGGGGAGGGAGGGACCCCTGTCCTAAAAGAAGGTATCCTTGCTGAAATAATTTACTCTTTTAACTTCTAAGTCTCGCCCTCTTCCTTCCTATAAAAACCTTCCGTTTTGTACAACCCCTGGGAGGGCACCTCCAGTTGCAAGATGGGATGCTGCTTAATTCAGGAATTGCGCTTAATAAAGCCAATAGATCTTCAAATTTGTTCAGCTGAATTTGTTGTCTAACACTACAGAGGTATCTACTAAACTAAAAAAATACACCAAACCTTCTCAATTATCACTAAAAACACAAAACACAGAAATAAAACAAAGATAATAGGCCCAAATGTAATTGTCATATCAATAAGTTTTACTGGACCAAATTCACCTACGACTTTCATATTAGATTGTGAAGTAAAACCTAATGATAAAACAAAATAATTAAAGAAGTTTAAAAACAAAAAGATGAGAAAAAGGGTTTTACTAAGCAAGTGTAATAGTTTAGCAGAGATTATCTTACTAGATGGGTAAATTCTGCCCAAAAATCAGTAAATGAGATTAAGGTTATTAAATAATTATGGTTGTGAAATTCACAACTACTAAGAGATATGTTATTAATATCTATGTAACAATATATACTAATAAAGCAAAAGCTAGAGTAAATACAAGGTGAAAATACAAAACATATCAGTAAGGGAGATTAATTTACATATTTATACCATAGTCATAAGGTAAAATCTAAATAATAATTTTTTATATTTATATATCAATATTTATGTTGATATATATCAAATTTAAATCTGAAACTAAAATTTTATTTTCTTGTATCTATGAAACATTTTCCAAATTAATTGACTCTGCCATAATTAGGTCACAAAGAAACTTCAATAAAATCTAAAAGTAATGTATTATCAGGGAGAAAAAATCTTTTTCTTTTTACCCCCTTAGGTTCATACATGGGAGTTTTACAAAGATATGAGACTCAAGGAGGCAGCCAGCTGATTAACTGAGGTTTATATTCTATCTTAGGCTAAAAAAAAAAAAGAGAAATTTGGGGTTTTGGGGGTGTGGGAGGCAAGTTATGCATGGGAAGGTGAGGGGTGGTCTTTGTTACTGAGTAAAGGGGTCCATCTGCCTGCGTGCATCTAAGTCCAATGAGATACATACAGGTTTTGCAGCAAAGAAAGTAAAGATTTATTTTAGAGAGTTGCAAGTCCTCAAGACACAGGCGAGCTATCACTCAAAGATCTGGCCACCATCCCTTCCCCTGACTATGAGGTGTTCCTCCTTAGTGGGTCTAGGGCTGAAACATAGCTAAAACCAATATGTTATCCTTGGTTTAACTGAAACTTACTGTCCTTATGATCTATAGGCTTTATTTTTAAAAGATTTGACACTGACTATAACCTTATATCCTAAGACTTAATGATTAAGGGAGTGGGCATACAAAGGTTGAAAGGATAAGAGCGAAAAAGCAAGTAAGTCACAATGCTATTACACTAGTCAAAGTCTGCTTGAATCAAAGAAAAGCTATCTTAAAAAGTAAAATCTGTTTGTAGTTACATATTGTTAAGCAGTTAAGAGTCTCCCAGGTGATGAGTTATCTTACCTTACCACTTGGACATTTATAACTCTCCCTTAATTAATACATGTTCCAAAAAGAAAAAAGAAGAAGAAGAAAAAAGAAACTGTAGAATATCTAAACAATAATGGTAATAAAAACTGTGTATATCAAAACCCAAATAATATAGCTAAAACGGTTCTGGGGGGGGGGCGGATATTATATTCAAAAACACTTTAGTAAAAAGAAAAAATAAAATAAATCAAACAAAACTCAAGAAAGTTAGGGGGGAAAGAAAATCATTTCTAAGGAAAATAAGAGGAAGGAATTAATAAAGGCAAAATGAATGAACTAGAAAACATAAAAACTATAGCACTAACAAATAAATCTATTAGCTAGTTCTTTGAAAAAGTCCACAAAAAAAGAAAGAAAAGTCCACACACAAAAAAGAAAGAAAACAAGAGAAAGGAAAAATAACATTCCCAAAGAAAGGCAAACAAAAGACATAAACAATCCATAGGAAAGAACATATAAAAGGTTCTTAAACATAAGGATGCCTAACCTTACTCATAAAGAGATATGCAAATTAAAACTATATTGAGGTAAAGAAGCATATAAAAAGATGTTCAACATCATTTGTCATTAGAGAAATGCCAATCAAAACCACAATGGGTCCTACTTCATGCTTACTAGGGTTGTCAGAATAAAAAAAACCTACAAGTGTTGTCAAGGTTGTGCAGAAACTGGAACCTTCCTAGATTGCTGGTGGGATTGTAAAATGTTACAACCACTATGGAAAACAGTTCCTCAAAAGGTTAAATATAGTTACTCTTACACCAGCAATTCCTCTCCTAGGTATATAGGTAAAATAATTTAAAACATATGTTCACACAAAAACTTGTACTGGAATGGTCAAAGCAGCATTATTCCAATCAGCCCCAAAGTAGAAATAACCCAAATGTTCACCAAATGAAAAGCAGATAAATAAAATACATTATACAATGGAATATTATTCAACAATAAAAAGAAATGAAGTACTCATGCATGCTACAACATTGACGAACCTTAAAAACATTGTGCTAAATGAAAAAAGCCAGTCGCAAAAGATCACATATTGTGTCATTCCATTTACGTGAAATGTCCGGAACAGGCAAATCTATAGAGGCAGAAAGTAAATGAGTGGTTTCCTAGGACTGGGAAATAGGGAGTGTCTGCTCTCTGTTAATGGGTATGGGGTTTATTTCTGAGGTGTTGAAAATGTTCTAAAATAGATCAGTGATAGTGACACAACTTTGTGAATATACCAAAAACCAGTGAATTGTACACTTTAAATTAGTTAATTGTATATTATATAAATTATATCTCAAGCTGTTATAAAGAGGAAAAAAACCTATACTGAGACAGCATTTTTTTTTTAACCATTAAGAAATCTTCCCAACCTTTAGTATTTAGAGAAAAGGTTAACCATTAAGGATCACCTCACCCTCCTGTTTCCAAGATAACACCCACCTATATCCTTGCGCAACAACTCTCTCATTTTAAAAAACTGCAAGTTTTCTTCCTTTTCTTTGAGAACTTCCTCGTTAATGAACGTTTCCCCTATTACACTAGCCTAGTAAAATGATCTCCTTAATCGTCAAGTGCATTTTGTCATAGATGGTATTTAGACATATAGCACTCTTTGCAAGGATTGGTTAGATTTTATAAACTAGAGAATTAATGAAAATATTCGTGGTCTTATCTTGGAATTATGGGTCTGAACAAACTGAGTTACTGAGTTTGGATCATGTATGAAGCACATTATAGCTTGGTCTGGCTCTGTTTATTCGTTTTGTGATTCAGGATATGTTTGCAAGTGGTTTCTGTTCCAATTTTCAGTCCTCACACTTACCTGGTCCCTGGTATGTGTTCAATAAATATTTGTGGAATGACCAAAAAAAAAAAAAAAATCAACGTATTGTTGGCAGGAGAGGAGGGGAGGGGGGAAAAACTAGTACAACTTCTTTGATTATAATTTGGCAAAAATCTATTTAAAAAAAAAACAACCCTCTTGACTTAGCAGTTCCACTTCTGCGAATTAATTCTATAGATTAACATGCAAAGGGCCACCTGATAAAGCTATTCATCGTAATCACAAGAGACCAGAAGTCTCTTAAATTTCCTTCAGTGGGAGACTGCTTAAACTATGGTACAGACATACAGTAGAATGAGATGCCAGCATAAAAAAGAATTAGAACGTTCTCATGATACAGAATACCACTGAGATACATTAGCTCAGTCCAGCTATACTAGCTGGCTTGTTGTTCCTTATATGGAATATTCTCCTCCCTCAACGCCTTGCTGTGGGATATTCCCTTTGCTTTGAATGTTCAACTGTCTGCCTGGTTCCCTCCCTCACTTTCTTCCGGGCCTTGGCTCAATTATAACTTAATCAGCAAGGCTTTCACTGACCACCCTCTGTAAAATGGCAACAAACCCCCATCCCCTGTACACAGACACACCAAAATACATACACATACTTCTTATCTCCTTACCCTGCTTTTCTCCATAGCATTTACTGCTTATTTCTATATATTTATGTGTTTGTTTATTTCTCACAAAAATGCAAGCTCCCTGAGGGCAAGGAATATATCTGCTTTGTTCATTCCCAAATCCCAAGTGCCAAAAAAGTGCTTGGCATATAGTAGGTGCTCAGTAAATATTTATTGAATAAATGATTATATTAAGTGAAAAAAGGCAAGATGCTAGGTAGTGATTTTTAACATGCTTCTATTTGTTTTTTTAAAAAGTCTATTCATGTGAATGCTTTTATGTGCTTGAAATATCTTTAAAAGGTTGGAAAAGAAATAGATCATGCTGGTTGCCTGCAAAAGGTGAACTTGGTGGCTGGGAGACAGAATGGCAGGGAGGCTTTTCACTGTATTCTATTTGTAGACCCATGGGGTTGCCCTGGCAGGAGTCAAGGAGACTGTCATGACTGAGCACTCTCTGTGGCTCTTTTTCCAGTCCTGCCAAGGGCCCAGAGTGTCCTAGGAGGCCAACCCTTCTGAAAAATATGACAAGGCACCAGTTTCCCAGAACGACTCCGCCCTGTTCTCTTGCCTACTCTGAAAGTAGACTCTGGGAGAAAGAGGCTGATAAGCACATTTTCACAGCCCTAACCCTCACAGGTACAAATGGAGACCATATCCATTCTTATCTCTGCATCTGTAATTAAATCATTTAATAAAAATATAAATCTGCAGAGATTTCATTCAACCTGTTGAAGTCATGAATTTGATAAGAATAATTTTCTTGCTCATTTTCAGCTTTTATTAGCAATTAAAATTTCATTAAGTAAAGAATTTGTGAATTCTCTCACAAATTCTATGAGAAATCTGCTCAACAGAAGACTGCTCATTTTCAGTGTTTCTGGTTTTTAAAAATCTAAGCAGATCATCTTTTTGAATACCTTTTCTTTTTTTGGCTTTTTTCTTTTCTAAGTTCCACTGTCATATATTCTAAATTGATTCCAACTCAACTTGTATTCATTCTTGATAAGCTAAGAGTTTTTATAAAATAAAGTTGTTTTTCTTCTAAAACATTCAGTATAATTAATATTACTAAGCAAAATACAAAAAAGAATATTAAATATTTCAAGTTTATTTAAATAAAGCTAATTTGTTTATTTTTAGACCTTTTTAATTAAATCTTACTAAATATTATTATAAAAATAAAACTCAAAATTCTAGGGTTTTAATGTCCACTAAATAAGCAAAGAATCTGTATCACACTTCAAATACCTTACAATTACACATATATAAGTGCACAAAAAATATGAATTCTTTAAATGGCAAAATATTCCTCAGACATTGCATTGTATTGCTATAGAATGTTCCCCAACACATCATACCTTGCTGTGTACAGCTCATCTGCAATATGAATTTTGCCATGCCTCCCATCCCTTAAGACTTCCTTAGTCAATAGAATGAGACAGAAGTAACACTGTACAATTCTAAGGTCAGGCCTTAAGAAGCTTTGTAGCTTGTGCCCTCTGGGAACATGTTAGCCATTATGTGGAAAAGCTCATTCGAACTTAGAAGATGAAAGGTTGTTTGGAGAACTGAGGCAGTCCAGCCAAGAGCCAGCATAACTGCCAAACATGTGAATTCGGCCCTAGTGAGCTGCTGGCTGATTGCAGCCCATAAGTGAACCAACAGAGTTTGGCAGAAAAATCGTTCAGCTGTGCCCAGCCCAGAACTATAAGTAAATAAATTGTTGTTTTAAGCCACCACGTTTTAGTGTGGTTTGTTATACAGCAGTAGATAGACACTGCATACAACAGTTGTGAACAGTGAGCTAATAATACATAAATGCATCTAGAATCACAAATTAGAATCAAAAGAAAAGAAGAAAAACATGGCACTACTGGATTTGGTTATCCCGGGACCTATTGAATTCATGCTCTCTGAGAGGAGGAATGTGACAAATTCATTTGTCTTTTCTGTTATCTACACATATCAGCCAATTAAGTGATTTCTCCCAGACAGCAGTGACTGTCTCCAAGGTCAGCAGGAGCACAACCCACAAACCTCAAAGCATTTGGACTCAGCAATCTCTGTTTTGAGAATATAGACGGAAGTGTGGAGACTTAGGGTGTGGGGCACAGGCATTCATGTTCGGGGCTGCAAGTCAGACTGCACCAGCCCAGTCCTGAATGCAGCCTCCCATGCGGCCTTTAATAAATTTATTTTTTGTGTGTTTGTGACATGCAAAGCCCTCTAAAGTGTGGGGACCCAGGACAAAAGTCCCCTTGCCTGATTAAAGGGCCATATTACCTTGACCCCAGTTTGGGGAAATGGTTGAAGTCTTTTTAGGGATTTGCCTGTGAAACATGACTAAGGAAAGTTGGTGATGGCGATTAAAATTTAAAATATGTCAATTTCAATCTCTTGATACATCAATCCAGCTTCAGCAAAAATATCCTATAGAAATAAAAGGACCAGTATAGTAGGGTAACTGTGCCAAAATGTTTATCGCAAACATTGTCTAAAGTAGGAAAAAGTGGAAGCAACGTTAAACATCATTAATAGGAGGATGGTTAAATTAATTATGATCTATACACATCAGCAAATATTACAGTAACTGTTGAAAAGTTGTTATATCTATTAACTTGGAGAGAATTATTTATTCTTTCATTCATTAAACATTTACGAGCATCGGCTATCAAGCCAGCACTGTTCTCAGTACTAGGAATACAGCAGGGAGAAAGGCAAGGTTTGTTGCTCATGGAATTTATATCTTAATGGAGAGACAGACCATAAACAAATAAATGTGTCAGATGGTGGTAAGTAGGTGCTATGAAGAATAAAGAAGGTGGGTCGGGAGACAGAGTCTGGAAGGAAGTGAGAGAAGGAACTTTGTGGCTACCAGGAGGAGGGCGGTCTAGACTGAGGAAACAGCAGGTACAAAGGCCCTGACTTGGGAGTGTGCTCAGTGGGATCTAGAAACCTCAAGGAGGCCAAGGTGGCAGGGGGACAAGGATGGGAGGTAAAGTCAGAGAGGAGAGCGTTAGAGTTGGGGTGTATGTGTGCTCATGCAGATCATGTAGCTGCTGGTGAGGACTTTGGTTTTTACTCTGCATAGGATGGGAAGCCACTGGAGGGTTTTGAGCTGAGGAGTGACATGTCCTGACTCAGATCCCTCTAGCTGCTGTGAGAAGAACAGACTGCAGTGGGATGAAGAGTAAAGAACCTTCTGCAGAGAGGGAAGATGGGGAGAGAGAGGGACAGAGGAAGAGAGAGAGAATGCAGGGTGTCCTCGTGGAATTGGCTATGGGGTATGAGCAAGGAGCCAGGTAATATTAATGAGAATAGCTAGTTTCAGAATCATGTGAGCTTAGCATGATTTCATTTGGGTTCAAATCAACAACAAATAAAATGCCTTCTCCTCCTTGTGCATAGATCTTTGTGCAGGGGTTATAAAGCAGCTCCTAGGGCTGCCTTAACAAAATACCACCGTCTGGGTGGCTTAAACAACAGATACGCATTTTCCCACAGTTTTGGAGGCCAGAAGTCTAAGATAAAGATGCCATCAGGTTTCTGGTGAACACTCTCTGGCATATAGACCAATGCCTTATCACTGTGTCTTCAGTGGCCTCTTCTCTGTAAGGCCCCACCACTATGACCTCACTTAACCATTATTATCTCCAAATACAGTCCGACTGGGGGTTAGGATTTCAATATCTGAATTTGGGGAGGACACAATTCAGTCCATAATAATGAGTATAGAGAAAGTTGTGAAAGGCGACCCATAAATAGTTATCATTGACCACCTGAGGGATTGTGGACCAGGTGAGGGTGTTTATTAATTTTTTTTCCTTTGAATGGTTTTCATTGGTTGCAGTGAGTCTCACACGTCAATTTAAAAATGTTGACAAGGCATTTAATGTAAAACTATTTTAAGAGAGAAAAAAATCCACCTTGGCTCTGAATTTATTCCTGCACATATTTTTCAGGCCACCACTAGCCTCTGGCTCTGAGCTCCTGCTCCTGGTCCCTGGTTCACTCATGGCCTTGGCAGAGAAGCAGGGATGCTCAGGCATGCTCAGCATTTGGTGAGGGGGTCAAAGAGCCAAGGAGAAACTAAGTGGGGATTACTCCCCTGTCGGGAGCCATTATGAGACACTGAAGAAGTCACATTGCTTATAGCCATAAAGCAGTTGCTGAGACAGTTTAAACAATGGTTCAAGGAAGCAGGGTGTTGAGTTAAACATTACTGACCCTGGAGGGGAGGTACACCTCCTAAAGTAATCCTTTTAAGATAGTGGAATGTTTTACAGAAAGCAAGGATGTTTGTACCCTGAGGGAAGGATGTATAGGAACTTATGTAAATGCAAGCATTCCTATGGAAATGTACTCTGTGCTTTGCTATTGTGTTCAAAAAGATATAAAAAGGCTATGCTAAATAAACTCCGAGGCTGTAGCATTGACTGTATGCCCTCCCGAAGCACTTTCCTGTCTTCTTTTTTTTCCTTAGGCTTCACCTCCCTCTTTTAGGTGCTGTTCGACTTTAGCCAGCTGGCTCCGGCACTCTCCTCCCTGAATCAAGTTCGGGATGTCCATGACACGGCCCCTTCTCCCGCCTGGCAAGCAACTCGGGTGAGTGTCCAAGATGGCAGTTGCTGGAAGGAAGCCTTAGTGTAACTTCCAGGCAGTGAAGTCAGTGGAAGCCTTAGGTCATCCTGCCACCCCTCCCCTTAGGGAATCAGAGCTGGGCTATAGCTATGACTCCATCTGGCACCTTCTGCACTCCCCACCCACCTCCTTGGTCCTTTCAAGTTCCAATGAGTATCACTGTTCTCCTTGTCTGCCCATTTTGGAGAGAGAAAGCACGGTATCTTTCACGTCTCTAGACCCCTCCCAGCACCACAGTAGAGCTTGCTTCAACTCAGCACCTACAGACTGCCATAGTCGGGGTTCTGAATCCCAACTCTGCCACTTGTGCACACGGCAACTCTGGGCAAGCGGCTTGGCTTTGCTCAGCCTGCTGATTTTTAGTGGAGATAAGAATCACTACCTGATAAAGGTGTGAACATTCAGCAAAAGGAGGTAGACAACTTGCCTGTTTTTTCCATTGCCAAATGGGACTTACCCTGCTGACACACTCTAATGGCAGGAAGAACTTGTCATCTCATAACAGAACCTTCCATGTGCCAGACACATGACACGGTACGGCACTCACACATGTTCTCTAGCACCTCATAGAGACCAGGATTCATTTTGCAGCTGAAGAAAACAAAGAATACAGAAGCGAGGCAATCATGTCCAAGATCATATGCTCGAGAAGAGTGGAGCTGGGATTCAGGCCCAGCTCTCCCCACCCCAAGGCCGGAGCTTTCACCCCACTACTCACATGGTTTAATTTGTATGAAATCACCTGAGAAGCATGGACCCCTGGGTAAACATGAAGTACTGGTATCTGCCTCTGGCAGTTCATTCCTGACCCCAGGGCACCCTGGATCTGCTCATGAATTCACCAGATACCTGTTTTTTATGTCTGAGTGTCTGACAGTCCAGACACTGGCTTGGCAGGTGAAGGCTGGTGCAGGCCTTTGCTTCTGTGTCCCAGGTATGTGTTGAGGATGCTCCACAGTGAGGAAGGCTAGAGAGCCTCACAGGCAGAGGCTGAGCCCCATCCGCACACTGAGCGACCTTAGACTGGCCACCTCTTGGACTTTCGTGACACAGCTGTAAAGTAAAGATGGAGCCTGTCATGGCTTGGAGTGTTTTCAGCTGTGAAAATTTATGATTCCACAGAGAATCCACTCTGGGCTTCCTCATCTGGGAATAGAGACCTCATAAAGAAGCCCTGAGCCTCATGGTCTCTAGAAAGCTCACCACAAATCCCAGATATCTCAGATACTAGGATCCCCCTGTCAATGTAAGAACATCCAAACTTAGAAAGAGTTTATTTGAGCCAAATGGACAACATATGTCAGGGAGCATGGTCTGATCTCAATATTCACAAGAGTAACAGTTTTGCAGTTTCTTTAAAGCATTTGAGATTAAGGAGGGAATGCAAGGAGGTGAGAGAAAGCAAGGCGAGGATTACGGATTAGGGATTACAGGATAGTAAAGTTTATGTGCTCTCTTGAGGGTGGTTATGCCTTAGAGGGGCATTACTTCTGGTATTTCAAAGGTGTGTTAACCTAGATCCACAGATACAAGGGACAAGCCTTGCTTAAGGCAAAAATAAGCCTTTTACTGAAGAAGTTATATGCCTGGGGCGTGACTACTCACCATGACCTGCCCAGTTATGAATTTATGATCAGATCACCCTGTGAGGTTACTTTCCATAGAAGGCTTTTTTCATCCACATCCCCAAACCCAGCTCATGGTTTAGCCCTGCCTTCCTCTTCTACTTGCTTCTCTTACTTCTATTCCTGTTCCTTATATTCCAGGAAGAAAGCCCCTCCCACTCCAGGGACTCAGCTCATTCAGTCCCTCTGACTGGAACAGAACACCTTCTGACCCTTGGGAGTGTGTGGCTAGTTCTTCCTAATCTTTTTAAGATTCCACTTTGCAGGGAAGAGATCCAGAATATACCATTGTGAAGACGTTTTTTACCTGAACTTCCTTTATCTGCCTAAAAGCAGAGTCCCCCACACGCACCCCGAAAATTAGATGTTCATACATCCCCTCCATGAGAATTTTGCAACCAGAGAAGATTGGCTCCTATTACCCAGAGAAGTCACAAGGGTATAAGTCACCTAAACAGACATTTCACAAAACTATCTCATCTCCCATTTATCTTTTCTAAGTCACTTGTTTTTCCTTAAGTGCCTTTATCCCCCTCTTCATCCCGTTAATATGTTATATAAGTCCCAAATCCTAACAGCCTCTTCAAGCCACATTCTTCTGTGAACTCCTGCATACATTTGTGAATAAAATTCTGTCTTTTCTCTTATTAACTTTTTTATTATAGTTGATATATTAGTCTCAAGCATATAACATAGTGATTCAACATTTGTATGCCTTATGAAGTGATCCCCATGATAAGCCCAGGAACTACCTATAATTGTAGAGTTATTATATATTTTATCGACTATATTCCCTATCTTGTACATTACATCGCCCAAAACTTATTTTCTAACTGGAAGTTTGTGCCTCTTAATTCCCTTCACCTTTTCACCCTCTCTCCACCCACCTTCCTCTGGCAACAATGTTTGTTCTCCATGTCTATAAGTCTGTTTCTGCTTTGTTTTTCTTTAGATTCCACATACAAGTGAAATCATATGGTATTTTTTTTTTCTGTCTGACTTATTTCACTTAGCATAATACTCTTAGTTCCTCCAGGTTGGCACACATGGCAAGACTTCATTTTTTATGGCTGAGTACTATTCCATTATGTATATATAGTAATATATATTATTCATACACACACACACACACACACACTACATTTTCTTTATCTATTCATCTACCAACGAATAGTTAGGTTGTTTTATAAATTGGTTAGTGTAAATAATGCTGCAATGAACATAAAGGTACACATATTGAAACCAAGGATTCTGACTTAATGCACGATTTTGATTTAACATGTAGCCCCAGGACTCAATTCAGTTCCTTCACAGCATGCCCTATAAGCCTCTCTCTCGCCCTTTAGATTATAACTCCCTGAGGCAGCAAGAAAGGAAGGCCAGACTCTGGCTAATAGTCACAAGGTATGGGCTCTATTAAGTTAAAGATAACATCATGGCCTAAGTTGTGTTTCAGTTTCCAAGCCCTAAAACAGAACAACCTCCTGGCATGTTCCCATGAAATCAGACTGAGGAACTCTGAAGCTGACCTCAAGACCTGAAATCATGATTTATTGCCATTGCCTCACTCTTAAACAATCATCAAAACTGATGACCTCGAACCCCTTACTCATGATAACTTATGACTTTTGCTCTATGAAGCCTCTTGTCTGCAAGCCATCTGGGAGCTGGGTATTTAGAGCATGAGCTCACCAGTTCTCCAGACTGGTGCTGGTCCTAATAAACTAATTCTTTTCTTCATTGCAAACTCCTGCTCATACATTTTTTCAGCCTGTGCGTGAAGGCAGATGAACTCTTGTTCAGCTTGGTAACAATATCTTTTTGAATTACTGTTTTTTGGTTTTTTTGGACAAGTACACAAAAGTGGGATTGCTATGTCATATGGTAGTTTTTTTATTTTTTATTTTTCAATTATAGTTGACATACAATATTGTATGAATTTCAGGTATATGGCCTAGTAGACATTTATATAACTTAGAAAGTGATCCCCTGTATAAGTCTAGTGCCCATCTGACACCATACATAGTTATTACAATCATATTGAGTATATTCCCTATGCTGTACTTTGCAGCCCTGTGACTACTTAATAACTGCTAATTTGTACTTCTTAATCCCTTCGGCTTTTCACCCAGTTCCCCACACCCTTCCATCTGGTAGCCATCAGTTTGTTATCTCTACTTATGAGTTGGTTTCTGTTTTGCTTGTTCATTTATTTTGTTCTTTAGATTTCACCCGTAAGTGATATCATAGAGTATTTTTCTTTGTCTGATTTATTTCACTTAGCTTAATTCACTCTAGGTCCATCCATGTGGTCACAAATGGCAAGATTTTATCCTGTTTTTTTTTTTATGGCTGTATATATGTACTATTTCTTCTTTATCCACTCATTTTTTTTATCCATTCATCTATCAATGGACACTTAGGTTGCATCCATATCTTGGCTATTGTAAATAATGCTGCAATGAACATAGAGGTGCATGTATCTTTTTGAATTAGTGTTTTGGATTTCTTTGGATAAATAGCCAGAAGTGGAATTGCTGGGTCATATGGTAGTTCTATTTTTAATATTTTTTGAGGAATATCCATACTGTTTTCCACAGAAGCTGCATCAATTACAATCGTACCAATAGGGTGCAAGGGTTTCCTTTTCTTCATACCCTCACCAATACTTAGTTGTTCTCTTTTTGATAATAGCCATTCTGACAGGTGTGAGAATCTCATTGTGATTTTGACTTTTCCATATGATCAGATGTTGAGCATCTTTTCATAGTCTGCTGGCCATCTGTATGTCTTCTTTGAAGAAATGTCTGTTTAGATACTCTGCCCATTTTTAAGTAGGATTTTCTTTTTTTCTGACTTGTATATTTCTTTATATATTTTGGATATTAACTCCTTGTTGAATATATCATTTGCAAATATCTTCTCTCATGCAGTGGGTTGCCTTTTTGGTTTTTGATGGTTTCTTTTGCTGCGCAAAAGCTTTTTAGTTTGATGTAGTCCCATTTATTTTTGCATTTGTTGTCTTTGCCTAAGGAGACATATCCAAAGTAATATTGCTAAGACCAATGTCAAACAGTTTACTGCTTATATTTTCTTCTAGTTTTATGGTTTTAGGTCTTAAATTCCATAAGTCTTTAATCCATTGGGTTTATTTCTGTATAGGGTATAAGAAGGTGGTCCAGTTTCATTTTGTTTGACTTTCTGTGTTTCATTCTATGAAATAGATGAAATAACTACTTCTCCTGGTCCTGAAGGAGTGGCCTGGTGTAGGAGTTACCCCTGTACAGACTGTCTGTGCTGGTGGCTTTGGCAGGCTGGCTGGAACTGAAGTGGGTGTGGCCAAAATATCCCAGGGCACATAGCACTATGCCACGCAGGCAGCATAGCTGGCTGGAGCTGGGATGGACACAGGCTTAGGTGGCCCAGGGTGCATGACTCTGGGTCCTCCCTGGTAGGGTGGTAAACTGGAGCTGGAGTGGATGTGGGCCAGGAGACTGGGGCCTACTAAGGCGGCCTTGCAGGCTACCTAAAGCTCTTGGAGCAAGCTCCAGCCCATCTTATCTAGGTGAAAGGAAAACAAACAGCGATGCTCTCCAGTGCCTCTGATCCCAGATTTCCAGCAGTTCCATACCCATCTGGCTTTGGGAGTAGTAAATAGATTTCCCTCATGTACATAGTCTAGGTGCCCTTTAAACTGCTCTTTTTTCACTGTGCTCCAGAGCAGGCAAATCTGTTTACAGGCCCCTCTGTGAAATCCCCTGCCACCTGGAGGGTGGGGTTCCCATGTCTCCTACTTTTCTCTATGTGGGCCCTCTATTGTTTATTGTACAGAAGCTGTTCAAGTAGTTGTTCTTACGGAGGAATTCTATATGTGGGTATATGTTAGGTGTGTCAGTAGAAGAAGAGTTCAAGGTCTCCCTATGCTGCCATCTCGGCCCCTTCCGGTGCTAACCGCTCTCTCACTTTAATTCACAGATTCTCAATCACTAACCTTAAGAGGGTAGAGAAAAGCCTTTACTTCCCTGACAGTTGTTACCACCTCAGAGGGATGTTCCCTAACCATTCTATCTCAGTTTGGTCTCTTCCCCGTTTTTGTTTCCCAAAGCACTTATCATAACTTATTATGATTTTATTTTGTTGTCTGCATACTAGTTTTCGTCTAACTTTCCATTAGAATGTAAGCTGTGTGGAGGCAGGGACAGCACCTATCTCAGTCATGACTGAATACTCAAGGCCTAGCATGGTACTTGGCATATAACAGTTCAGTGAGTACTTTGTAGATGAATAGATGAAGAACTCCATCCACAGGTATTTATTGTTGAGTCTACACTCATCTCAGTTCAATAGTGACTTTAAGAACTTACTAGGTGCCATGACAGTGCTCAGTGTTAATGACACAAAAAGATTGACTCCCTGTCTTTGAGCTTACAGGAAAATGAGCACCTATGCTGGGCCCAGTGATGGGCAAATATGAGAAAGATGACATAATTTCTCCCTTGAGAAGTTTACTGACATTAGAGGAGGGGAGGAGAAAAAGAAAATATGCGAAATGGAGCTTGGAAACAAACACAACTCCAAGTATGCTTATTTAGTACACAAATAAAACAGACACTATTAAACTATTCTCTCCGCCTTTGTTTAGGGAATAGTTCAGGTCATTTTGCTAATTACATTGGATGGAGCTCATGTGGCTTCTGTTTCATTTATACACCAAAGCCTGAGGAGCTTGTCCCCAGGGCACAGAGACCCACTGATAAACATCACTGGTCCCCTCTTGGCAACACTTCGGACAGTCATGTAGCCTCTAAAACACCTAGTGGACAGTCTCCCTGCCTCAGTCAGGGGCTTTTTAGCCAGAAGGGCCAAAGATGGACTGAAGTTAATTCCTTCACCTCTCTCCCTGAAAAGAAGTAAATAAAAGAGAGTTTATTAAAATTATTTCAATGCACATGAACCCAAGAGAACCTGAATAGCCAGGCCAGGCCTAGTATTCTTAGAGCATGTCCTTAGTTCTCCAGATTCCCAGGTTCAAATTTCTAAATTGTCTTATCTTCCTGAGTTAGGCCTTCAGTTCTAGGTGCTGGCTGGCCTATGAAAAGAAAGCCTGGGTTGGGTAGCCACAGCCTGATGCAACCAGCCTATACCTGAGAAGGAAAGTAGAGTATAAAACAAGTCCCCTACACCAGAGGAGATGATCCCAGAAGAAAACTGGGTCAGGTAGAGTGATCGACCTTTGTCCAGGACCAAGGGATTTCATTGGAAGTCTGGCTTTTAGGGCTAAAACCAGGAAAGTTCCAGGCAAACCCGGTGAGCCAATCACCAGTACAACCAACAGCACATCTGTTTTATGCCCGTATATCATTAATCCTGAGGAACACATTTCTTCACATTAAACATTACTAAAATCAGAATGTGTTTTAAAGTGATGGTATCCTGCAATAGCTGTCAGCTGGGATTGAAGCCGAGTTCTCCCAGAGAGGGTGCATGTTTGCTGGTGACTTCTGAGGTGCTCCCAATCAGACCACATTAAATTAGTATTTTGTTTGAGTTTTTAAATTCACACTGACAAGGTGAATTCAAACCTCAAACCTGCATGAGGACAGGTTTATGGTTCAAATTCTCAAGAAAGAATTGCTTTTCCGCCCACCACACAGTGCCAAGATTGAGACAGGCACATTTCTAGCCAGTCTCTTCTTTGGGAAGATTTCTTTATCTCTGGTGTCCCAGCTTTTGTGTGAAGTCTCCCTCTTCAGCACTTTTTTTCTGGCTTAGTGGTACATAAATAATGGTACAACTTATAGTTGATGTTATCTCAGATTGGATAAAGTATGGGTGATCAAGCCCCAACAGCTCACATGGGGGCAGAGGGCCACATTGGTGCTCGATGAAGGCACAGTGCTGGATCCCCTGGGCACACAGGACTGGATCCAGAGAGAATAAAAACCATTCTCCCCATCTAGGCCTCTTGGCCCCTGTGAGCATTGCTCTGAGCTCAGGGGTCACCTCATGTACCTGCACAGCCCTACAGGCAGCCTATTTAAAAAGCTATTATTTTTTCATCAGTTTTGCTAGACAAGTCAGTGTTTAGAAACAACAGTAGCTTTCCCTACAAATAGAGGCCATGTGTGTGAGATGGTAAACCTCTCCGAACATCTGCCCTATGTGGCAAACCCGAGGAAGCAGAATTCTCATAGAAAGAAAGGGGAAGAGGCAGTGTTTAAACTTAGAAACCAGTATCCAAGTTTTGTAACCCCAGATTTTTCTTCATTTCCCCAGGCCACTCTGCATTTTCTGGATGTGTGATACCTGGCCCTTTTATTAGTCCACTCAGGGATATTTCCTGAGGGCCTTCTCCACTCAAAGCACCATGTTTTCAGGGCCTGCTCAGCCAGTCTCTCCTCTCAGCTTTCTAGGTCACCATTTCATTTACCTAAGATGATTTTTAAGATTCCTACTAACACAATGTCTCAGTATTTGTAGACTGGTTAATCAGCTTCACCTCTTACTTTGAGTATTTTCTAACCAGACTTATCAGACTTAACGCGGAGCCATGGCAAACACATTAAGTGGTCCTATTCGTGGCCCATGTTTTGCTTTTCTTGGTATCATATCTCAGCTTCCTAGGTTTAGCTCCTTTCCACCCCAGCTCAGGGCAAGACTGCACCCTCCAGCTGCACTGAGGCCAGCCACAGTGAAGGCAGAGGCAGGTGCTCTGGCCTCTCACCTTGGGGGCAGGCGCACCAATACCCTGCAAAGGTCTTCCCAGCTCTGCCCAGCCTTCCTGAGCTGGAGAGTGGGGGTAGGGAGGACTGGTATGCCGCTTCAAGGCTGACAAAGGGGAAGAAGTATGAGATTTTTGCAAGTACTAAGGATCCAGTTTGAAAATTAATAAATAGAAACCTCATTTAAAATGGAGTCGAGAGGCTAGAAGAGAGAACTCTCACGTCATGTAACCACACGCCACTGATCCCAACAGGAAGAGATGTACCTTGTCTCTTTGGTGGGAAGTGACACTGCTCTACCACCTCAGCAGGAGGAAGACTCCTCCTTGCCTAGTAACAGCTCAGCCAACAGGGACTGCCATAACTAAGCCAATGAAAAGTCACTATACTTTGAACTTGCACTTTCTTCCAATGGACTCTTCATTTACAACAGCCCCTCCTAAGTCCCTAAAAGAGCGTTTCTCTCTTTGACTTCTCTGGACTTGCTTGAGGTTTGCCATTATACCAATTTGCCATTAGAGTGCATGTCCTAACTTGCAATTCTTTGTTCCCAAATAAACCCATTTACTTGAGAAATATCTAGCTATTTGTTTAAGATCAACAACAGCATGCACAAGAAAGAGCTTATGTTGCCTAGTTTAATCTAAACCATATGATAAGACTTGAGGGTGTTGTTTGAAGTGGGACTAGGGTGTGGTTTTGGTAAAAATATTACTGGGTTTAGATTCAGAGCTACACGTCAAACCCCTTTCTTTTCTGGCTGTGTAACTTTGGGTAAGCTGCTTTAACAGTTTAGACCTTAGTTTCTCCATCTGTAAAAAGGGAGTTATTATTTTTATTTTAGGGTTACGTGAGGATTAAATGGGATTAACCCATGCTTTAAAATCTGCTTTGTAGGCATTAAAGCATTACACAAAAAGAGTACTTAACTTATGCCTGGGAGGGAAGAAAAGGAGCTATTATGTTTAATGCTGTGTTTTTCAAAGAGCATGTTGTGAGCCATCAGCGGGTGGTGAAAAAATTTAGTGGATTCTGATCAACGTTTTAAAAATGGAATAGAATAGAAAATGCCAACCCATATTACAAGTAATAAGGGTAGGTTTTTTTAAATTTAAGTTGTCTGTGTATGTGTATTAGTATGTGTGTTGTGATGTAAAATCTATGTCTTTTACATCACAACACACATACTAACACTTTATTTCTGTGGTAAATAATGGAACCAGAAATAAAGGAAGCTGTTTGTGCTTTGTTGTACTTTTTAACTGCAGCATTTCCACATTCCAAGAGTGGGAGAAAAATTCATCTCAGGAAAGAATTTATCTTTTGTTTGGGAAAAACACTTTAACAGGCCTTTTGGTGATCCAAAGGTAGAGCCCTGAGGCCAGGTTGAAGGACTTGTGACTAAACTGCTCTGCATGGTAAAGCCAATATTCAAGGGTTTCTTTTTCTTTTGCTGGTCTTAGAAGTAGCAATTTGGGGCCTGGAATCTCAGAGAAGAAGGGGTTTTGGCTGGGCCCAAGGGAGGCCTTGAGTAAAGGCCTCTCCACACAGTGTGACCAGAAGATCCGAGAGCTCTCTGTACTAAATACTAAGTGAGTTCTCCTTACCTGTATTAAGCCCTTACTTGGGTCTTCGAGCCTTCAGTATCGTTGATTAAGCATCCTAACCTGGTTCTCTTCAGACAGCTCTGCCTTAGGAATGACAGGCAGGTCCTGGTTTGGAAGCGAAGTGCCTCAGAGGGAGTGGGAGGTGTGTAGAGCCTGTGACGGGAGTGCTGGAAGAATCCAGGGGAAGTCAGGAGAAGTAGAGTAAGAGAAGACGGACCACATGGGTGGACACATGTCTGGGAATCCTTGGCAATATTTGGAAAGGGACTGGAATTCCTCTGGCCTCAGAGCATGAGTCATTCTTTGAATATTTAAGTAAAGGGTAATTCTGGAAGGCTGAAAAATGTAGGAACACCAACCATGTTAAGGTCTGATGAGGCTCAAACATAATTGAAAATTAGAAAAATACTGATCTGTAGCTTCAAGCAAAACTTGGCTGGACTGTGATCATCGCCAGTGCTATTATTATGGTTACTATGACCATCTCCTTCCACAGAGCACAAGCTCATGACCCTGGTAGGCAGAACAATGGTCTCTCAAAGATGTCTGCATCCTAGCCTGTGAATATGCTAAAGTATACAGCAAGGGGAAATTAAGATTGAAGGAGGAATTAAGGTCGCATGTAATTAGAACAACTAATCCTGAAATTTATATGGAACCACAGAAGACCCCAACTAGTCAAAGAACTCTTGAAAAAGAACAAAGTGGGAAGTATCGCAATACTTGATATCAAACTGTTAGGTAGCTAATCAGACATAAACAACAGGGGAACTAAGGAATAGGGGCCCAGCTGTGTAACTACAGAAACTTCCCTTGAAGATCTTCTTTAAGTGCCTCCCAGAAATACTTCTCTTTTAGGGTTGTAAATTACCCCAAATCCTAGAGAACAAAGGCCATAAAAACTGCTGGGCTAACCTAGCTACAAATGTATGTGCAGAAAGTACTGCCCCTAACTTCAGCCTCATTGTACCATCATTATAATCTCATTACTATGCCTGGAAGTTCATGAATCTAACTATAACAGACTGAATTCTGAGTACGCACATGCATACTACGCAAAGTTATATAGCAACCAGGTGTCAATCAAGGAACTTCACTTGTCAGTCATCTAGGAATGTCTTTAGAACCACCTCATCATGATTCCCAAATATAATGCAGACCTCTCCCTCCCCCAGTGTTGCAGCTCTCCATCTTCCTTGGCTGTAACCTCTACCCTCTCCATAGAGGTACGTAATCTCATTTCTACTCAGCCAGCCGGTTTTAGGCTTGACCTTTCGTCTCCCATACAATGTACTTTTAATAAACAAATATTTCTCATATTCATTGAATTGAAATTCATTTCTTCAGAAATGAAAAGAACTGTGTGAATTACCGGAACTCCAATCACTCCATTGGTAACAAAACTATACTGCAAAGCTACAATAATCAAAACAGCATGGTACTGACATAAAAACAGATACATAGATCAATAGAATAAAATAGAGAGATAAACAGAAATAAATCCTTGCTTATGTGGTCAATTAATCTATGACAACGGAGGCAAGGATATACATGAGGTAAAAGACATTCTCTTCAATAAGTGGTATCAGCAAAACTGGACAGATACGTGCAAAAAGAATAAAACTGGACCACTTTCTTACACCATATACAAAAATAAACTAAAAATGGATTAATGACCTAAATATTAGACCTGAAACTTAAAACTCCTGGTAGAAAACATAAGCAGTAAACTCTGTGATATTACTTTGAGCAATACCTTTTTGGATATATCTTTTTAAGCAAGGAAAACAAACAAACAAAAAATGAACAAATAGGACTACATCAAACTAAAAAGTTTTTACACAAGGAAGGAAACAATTAACAAAACAAAAGACAACCAATCTGAATAGAAGATATTCACCAACTATACATCCGGTAAGGGGTTAATATGCAAAATACATAAAGAACTCATAATTTAACACTAAAAAAGCAAATAATCCAACAAAAAAAAAATGGGAAGAGGACCTGAATAGACATTTATTCTAAGAGAACAGATGGCCAACAGATATATATGAAAATATGCTCAGCATCACTAATTATCAGGGAAATGCAAATTAAAACTAGAATGAGATAACACCTCACAGTTAGTCAGAATGGCTATGATCAATAAATCAACAAACAACAAGTGCTGGTAGGATCATAAATTAGCACGGCCACTGTGGAAAAGAATATGGAGGTACCTCAAAAAATTAAAAATAAAGCTGCCATACAATCCAGCAATTCCACTTCTGGGTATTTATCTGAAGAAACCCAAAACACTAATTCAAAAAAATGTATGTACTCCATGTTCATTGTGGCATTACTAATAATAGCCAAAATATGGAAATAACTTAGACATCTATCGATAGATGAATAGCTAAAGATACGGTGTGTGTGTGTGCACGTGCATGTGCAATGGAATGTTATTTAGCAATAAAAAATAATGAAATCTTGTAATTTGCAACAACAGATGAATTAGAGTATTATGCTAAGTGAAATAAGTCAGACAGAAAATCGAATACCATATAACCTCACTTATATGTGGAATCTAAAAAAATAAGTAAATGAATAAACAAAACAGAAACAGACCCATAGATATAGAAAACAAACTGATGGTTGCCAAAGGGTAGGGTTTAGGGGAATAGTGATAAAAATATATATATAGGGATAAAAAACATATAATGTTCGGGAAATTCTTTTTCTTAAAATCAAGAAAAACACTCATTTTTCCAATATAAAATAAAAACACACAGAATTACCTGGGGCAGAAGTACAGGTAATGGAGGAGAAGAAGAGGCCAGGGAGTGGGAGAGTGAAGGAAGACTATGGGCAGAAGGCCAGTTCAAGCATTTCTTTCCAAAGAAATCAATGGACTGTCTTCCTTTCCCTGGGGCCGAGACCACTAGGATTGGTGGGCCAAGTTGAGGCTAGGTTATGTTTAGGGTGGATGTATTTATTAAAAAAAAAAAAAAGGAGCTTAACAGGTAACCTTAAAATAGGGAGATTATCCTGAATTATCTAGGTAAGCTCAATGCAATCACAAGTATCCTTAAATGTGGAAGAGGGTGGCAGAAGAGTGAGTCTCAAAGTGATGTGTTATGAAAAATCTTAACCAGGCACTGCTAGCTTTGAATATGGAAGGTGGCCATGAGCCAAGGTATGTGGGCAGCCATTAGAAGCTTTAAAAAGCAAGAGAACCTATTCTCCCTGAAGCTTCCACAAAGGAATGCGACCCTGCTGACACTTTGATTTTAGTCCAATGAGCTTCTGACCTCTGATACTGTTAGATAAAAAATTTGTTTAGTTTTGTTTTTTTGAGACTTGCATTTTTTTTTTTTACAGCAGTTTTAGGCTCACAATAAAACTGACAGGAAGGCACAAAGATTTCCCATATACCCTCTGCCCTCACACAGAAATAGTCTCGTTCATTATCAACATCTGCCACCAGAGAGTGGTGCCTTTGTTACAACTGATGAATCTACAATGACATATCAAATCATCCCAAGTCAATAGCTTATATTAGGGTTTACTCTCAGTGTTGTACATTCTGTGAATTTGGATAAATGTACAACGACATTTTTCATTCACAACAAAATTATGCTTAGAGACTGAGAATGTTTTTGCCAATATCTATAATTTATAATATATCACAAGCAATAGCATATAGAATAATGTCTCTTAAAACAACAAAGAAACACTCCAAACCAATGATAATTTAATTATACTGTTATTCCAGGCAAAGGGGAAATGACATCAAGTCCAAATTTAGTTGAGCTGTACAAGTTGGTTCTTGGTGGAATGAGCCCTTCCAACTAAAAGCTGAGTATCAGCTGCTGGCTTACATCACTTGCTGCTGGGGCGTATAGCTAGCAGGCAAGATGACTGGATTTGAAGGTTCTTACTTCAAGAACTGTCACCGGGCTTACATCACTGCCTACAAGAATTAGCCTTGCCAAGCAGGAACAGGTGTCCCTTCCCTTCTGAGACTGCTGCGCGATATAACACTACTGCCGACCAAGAGTAGTAGCCCGGCCCCCGCAGGAAGAAGTATCTCAAGGTCTTCAAAGAGTTACTTTGATAAAAAAAAAAAAAAAGTTGTCTTACCCAGACTGAACACTCTTGGTTAATCCTTACTGGCTCTAGGTACTTAAAGTTATAATGTTAATTATGTTATAGTCGCTCTTCCATACGTTCTTCTGACTAAGTCCCCAGTGGTGCCTGTCAAAAGCTGAGCTACCAAGTGCTTACCAACAACAAGTGTCAATGACAACGTCCTGGCACAGTTTTCTCAATGTAAAAAAAATCACATTTGTGAATGTGGATTAGATCAGAACTATTTCCCTTAAGTCATAAGCGAGTGAATACAAAATCATAACAAACCAATACACAACATGACCTGTATTCATCATTTAATATCATGGATACTGAGTATTTTTGCTGCCTTAAAGTCCTCTGTGCTCCTTTGATTCACCCCAATCCCAACCAAACTCCTGGCAACCATTGATCTTTTTATTGTCTTCAGAGTTTTTCTTTTCCAGAATGTCATACAGTATGGAGACTTTTCTTTCCTTTTTTTTTTTTTTTTTTTAATGCCTACAGCACCTGGTCTTCCTAGGTGGTCTCCCATCCAAGTACTAACCAAACCTGACCCTGCTTAGCTTCTGAGATCAGATGAGATCGGGCACATTCAGGGTTGCATGGCCATAGACTGGAGCCTTTTCTTATTGGCTTCATTCTCTAAATTCCAAAGTAATATGAATTTAAGATCCTTTTCTTTCTTTTCATGGCTTAATAGCTCATTTCCTTTTAGTGCTGAATAATGTTGCATTGTCTGGATGTACCACAGTTTATTTATTTATTCATGTACTAAAGGACATCTTGGTTGCTTCCAAGTCTAGGCAATTATGAATAAAAATCTGTGTGAGGGTTTTTGTGGACATAAGTTTTCAACTCTTTTGGGTAAATACCAAGGAACATAATTGCTGGATTGAATGGTAAGAGTACATTTAGTTTTGTTAAAAACAAAAACAAAAAACTGCCAAACCATATTCCAAAGTGACCGTACCACTTTGCATTCTAACCAGCAATGAATGAAAGTTTCTATTGCTCCACGTCCTTGCCAGCATTTGGTGTTGTCAGTGTTCTGGATTTTGGCCATTCTATTAGTGTGTAATAATATCTCATGATTTACCTCATTGTTGCTTTAATTAATTTGTGTTGTTTTAAGCCACTATAGCAGCAATAGAAAACTAATACAATGACATTGTGCAAAGAGGTGACAAGGGACCAGGAGAGGAGGTCTAACTCAGTGCTGCCACCCGTTCACAGTGTTTCCTTGCATAGGTTTTCTGACTCTTCTGAACCTCAGACACCTGGAGACTGATAAACTAGGAGCGATAATTCCTGCTGTAGCTATAGCAGGAAACAGTGAATCAATTTGGGATACGGTAGCTGTAGTGACAATAACCTTGGAAGCTGCCATTGGAGAAATCTGGAAAGGTTGAGGGCATGGTTTTATAGCTCTATCAGTGTTGGTGCTTTTGGTGGATTCAGCCTCTTATGACACAGCCCAAGTCATGACACAGCGCAACGTGACTAGGCAAGACTCCAGGCCCACCTAGAGGAGTAAGCACCGACAAGAGCTCTGGATGAGATTTGGCAAGACTTCCGCCCAGACTTCCTTTCTAGAGTAGGAACTGCTCAAGGGCAAGGCCTTGCTGACATCTGGATTTGGCAAAACTACCCTTAAGTTCCCAGCAGACCACACCCATCACTGAAGATATTTGCTCAGCAGATCTTAAGCCAGACATAGACTCATAGGAAGTATCATTTAATAACAGCCTCCCGGTGTTCTCCAATCACAGTTATTAATCCTAAGAATACTGCATTGATATTCACCTTCCACAGAGGTGTGCATAGGTTCTAGAACTTGCACAAGGGCAGGCTTAGTAAGAGATAGAGCCAGGATGTAAACTCAGATAGATCTGCCTGCCTATAAAGTATCCTGCGTCTTATATACCTAGCTGAAAGGGAGCTTGGAGATTAACAAGTCCTGACTCTCATTTTATAAACGGAGAAGAGAAGTGACTTGTCCAAGTTTACACAGCTAGCTAGAACCACAGTTAGACCCAATTTCTTGACTCATGGTCCATTGTTCTTTCTACTAATCTTTGGAGGTGGGTGATCATAGACTTCTTTGAGGAGCTGATATAAACTATAATTCCCTCTCCTGAAATGAACATTGACACATAATTAGTTTGCTTACAGTTTTGGGGTGAGTTTGTGAACCATCCCTATCTATGAAGCCCGAGTTAAGAGCTTCTGCATTATAACCTCTGCCTCTCTAGAGCGCAGGGCTATGATGGGGTGGGAACCCAAGGCTGCCTGTATATCAGCAAGCATTGTAAAGAGAGGATTTGTTTTCCCTATAGTCAGGTACCCATTTTTCACCCATTTTTCATCTTTATTTTCTATAACAGCTATGTTGAGACACATGATTCACATACTACACAACAAGCTTTTCTGCCACTGCTGCCTCCTCCACATTTCTGGAAAATGAGAAAAATTCTAAAATTTCTTGCATCATGAAACTGCTAAGAAACCCTATAAGGTTTTACCTATGTGGTAATCATTAGCGCTTTTGCCATATAGTCATTTCCATTTTATACCTTTCTGGGCACATGTTAGAATTTTACTTGGTATCCTTGCAGTTGGGTAGAGCCATGTGATCAGTTCCAGTCAATGATTTTCTTTGGCTAGTGAATTTTGAGCAGAAGTGATACATGCCATTTGGGGGCCAAATGTTTAATTTCTGAGTGCGGTCTATCATGACATTGCCATGGTCACTAGCAATGTTCTGAGTAGTAACTACTTTAGTGCCCTAGGTCTTAGAGTGAGCAGGCAAAGTCATGGGAAGAGTACCTAATGCATCTTTAATAAATATATACTAAAAGTGAGAAATGAAACTTTGTTGTTTTAAGGTACTGAGATTCGTTTTCTTTTTTTCTTTTTTCTTCTTTTTTTTTTCCCAGCATAATCCAGCCTATTGTGGCTGATAAAATATGTGAATGTGCTTTAAAAACTATAGGACACTTAAATATAAGGGATTGTTAGTACACCTAATTGTACTCCCACCGCAGCTCTACCTGACATTGTCAAAGTCTTCACCTTGAGACAATGTATATTCTGTTGAAGTGGATGATTGCTCACCAGCGTCTTAATGATCTGCTGTAGGAACTGTTAAGGGACTGTTTACCACAGTCCCAGGTGCAATTCCTAAAAGGGAAACATTTTAGACTCCTCTGGGGATGGCAGAAGAACTGACCAGCCACTAATGAAATGGCCTTTGCTTTGAAGAACATAGTTTAATCCTACAAATGTAGCCCAAGAAGGAGATTTGGGAAGTTGCACTGCTCATTTTACCTGATTTCTTCCCTGTAAACTCAGCTAAGGCACTCTTAATGCAGTCAGCAGTCTGGCAAAAGTTAAACGAGGCCATCCTAGAGACAGTATTTAGAGAACCAAAATAACCAATCACAAGAAAGAGAATGATACAGAAGAAAAGGTCCTAGCATTTTCATTTCATTAGACCCCATAAATTATATAGGCAGTCCTGGCCAAAGGTGAAACAGTTTCTGTGTCCTCTCTTTTCTCAGAAGGGCTTGTCACTCTAGAATTCAGTTCATTTTGCCCCCTTGTGACCTTAGTTCTCTGATGGGTTCAAGAAATTTGTGATTTGCTGCCTACAGGCACACTTCATTTGGTTGCACTTCACTTTATTGCACTTCACAGATGTGGGTTTTACAAATTGAAGGCAAGACCCTCCAACAGCAAAAAGATTACAACTCACTTTTTTGTGATTCTTGCTTTATTGCAGTGGTCTGGAACTGAACCTGCAGTATCTCCAAGGTGTCCCTGTATCTGTCTTTTTCTCATTGTTCGGATGGGGCTTTGTTCTTTAGTCTCTTGTAGCTTTCTACACCCTAAGTAGAAACTGAACTCTTTCTCTTAGAATCTACTTGGGGCCTCAAAGGGAGGTAAGAATGCTGTGTTTGGCTACAAATGTGTAGGGGGGTGACCTGCCAGAAAGTAAATTGGTGGTAGACAAGTAATTATCTTTGGATGGCATGACTTTTTCCTACTTTTTATTTAACTGTATGTTCCCAAATTATTTTTTACAATGAGCAATCATTACGTGGTAAAAACAACCAGAACACTGAATTTGAAGTATTTTTTTGAAACAACTGTTCTAATGACTGTGCAACAGTTCCTGAAAGCCACTTCTCTGGACTCACCAGAGAAAACAGATATTCAGGGGCACCAAGGGATACTGGACGGAAGGTTCACGGGACAAATGAGCAGAGCTCTGCTGTTCTAGGACACAGGCCCTTCAGCCCTGGCTCAGGTGGCAGGAAGGCTACTCTCTGTATCGTTCCTCTGAGTCACCACTTCCTCCCAGCAGGGGAGCACCAGGGTGTGGCCCCTGTTCCTTCGCTCTTATTCTACCGGTGGGAATGGAGCAGGTGCCAGTCCAGGTACTGAGTGGCTATTTCTCGCTGAGATGACGTGCGTTCCTAGCACTCTCTGTGGGAACTGTCAAGATCTTAGTGAAAAATAAACAGGATGGTATAAAAACACTGGACAGGTAGTCAGAAGTCTTATTCCCAGTTCTGTCACTAAGTCTGTCACCTGAGACGAATCACTGAGCTACCTCAAGCCTCAGTTTCATGATCTGTAAAATAAAGGTAGCAATTATGACCATCTCATGGGATTTTTTAGGAAGCCCACTGCAATGATATAATATAGAACATTTTGCAAACTATGAAGAATTATCATCATTCTTCCTGTTAAGCAAATTAGCCCTGGGAGTAGAATGGGGTGGGGGAAAATAGGCCCCAAAGTCATTTGCAAATCAAATATTTGGAGACAAAATTTAGAGATAACAGTATCTCTCTATTTTCTTGTCTTTTAACCACCCTGCTCCCCCCACCCTCAACTCAGTGTTTGTGGATGTGGTTGTAGGAGAAGGCTGCCCCTGTAATTACAAAACTCAGGGGGCCCCTTTCCTGTCACCTTCTAACCTGGCTCAGTGAGCAAGTGTGTTGCAGGAAGCCCTTACTAATATAAGAGCAAATAGAAATGATTAAGTACCTGGCAAGTGTTTCTCTGCTAGCCCATCACTAATCCTTTAATTGAAAAAAGAGGGGCCCCTTAATGACAATGGCTGTGACTTCTTCTCAGTCCCTGCCTTTGTGTGTAGTGTGGATGCTACCTAGCTGATCTCTCTGAAAGAAGAGCGCTCCTCCCACAAACAGGGCTTGTGCTCCAGTCCTCAGGTCACAGAAACACATCCTCCCTCTGCAGCTCCTCAACCAAATGGAGACTCCTAGATGGAGGGTTCAAGGACCAAGGCCATATAGCCAGGTTTCCCCATGGGAGCTTTTAGAAGAGGACTGGACCAGGGATAGAGCTGGCACTACTGGCTGGTGGGCAATAGAGCATGTTTAAAATGGTACTTCCCTTTAATTAGCTTCTCTTTGTGTTGTGGAGCCTGATAATTTGACCATTGATATTATCTTTTTTTTTTTTTAGCATGGCTGTCTCTTATAATATATTCATTTCAAAATTATATATATGAGCATCTATAAAAATATCTCTCAACCCAAAATATAAAATATCAATAACATATTCACTTATATGTTATTTCCTACACCTTTACTTTTATTTTGTATTTATAATTTCCTTTTTCTGAAAGTAAGCTATGCTTAATTACTGTTTAGTTAATGTTAAATTATATTTAATGAATGTAAGGTTTAATTAATGTTTAGTTCTAGCTGTTTTTAAACTTTATAGAAAAGTTACTAATTATATACCTTTTATATCACTCGGCGCGTATAACAGAATTATAGTGTAGGAACTATGCTCCATGCAGTTGTAATTCCTAGTTTTCATTGTTGTATAATATCCCACCGTGTGAATATACCAGTTTATTTCTCCACTTACCTGTCAGTGGGCATTTTAACAAACTTCTGAGTTTGTTTTGTATTTGTTTTTGTTATTTTGCATGGAACTGCTAAGAATATTCTTCTATGAGTATCCTTATGTCAGATCATGGAGAATGTGAATATTCAATTTTATAATACATTACTATGGTCAAATTTATCCATCTTTTCTCTTTTGAGTTAGTGCTTTTTGCACTTTAATAAAAGAAAATTGTATTAAAGAAAAGCCTTTTTCTAGTGCTTATCTTTTCCACCAAGACAAACATATGGAGCCATGCTTTGACACTGTCCTTAATTCCTTTAGAGTTGATTTGTGTGTCTGGTATTAGATGGGATTCTGTTTCATTTTTATCCCTGTGGACATTTTTTAAGCTGCAGTTATTGAATAGTTCCTCTCTTCCCCACTGATGTAGCATAGTTATTAATATTGGATTTCATACTGATTCTTTAAAGGGGAAACATTTTTTACACATAGTCTTAATAAAATATTATGTTGATATATTACTGTTAAAAGATTATGTCGACATATTACCTTTAAAAAAAAAAACTGTTGAAAAGTGATCGCTTCTGGAAAATGTATTCCCCACTGGCTATTCCTCCTCTCTTCCCTCATGGTATCAGGCAAGCACCTGATTGGTCCAGCAGAGACAGAGGAAAGTTTTGCTATTGGTCAGCAGGAGTCTCACAGATTCATTTGACTAAAATCAGAGACTACTTCAAGGGCCTGAGGGAACCAGGACTGGGGACGCTAGTCTGGGAATGGGAGAATTAGAACCAATCTGACCAAAAGGGCACTGTTATGGGTTAGGTTGAATTGTATTCACCCACAAAAATAAGTCCTAGCCTCTGAACCTGTGCATATAATCTTATTTGGACATATGGTCTTTGTAGATGTAATCAAGTTAAGATGAAATCACACTAGATAAGGGTGGGCCCTAATCCAATGACTGGTATCCTTAAAAGAAGAGGGAAATTTGAACACAGACATGAGGAGAAGGCCATGTGAAGATGGAATTAGGTGTTGGAGTGATTATCTAACAGCCAAGAAATGCCAAAGATTGTCAGCAACCTTGAAAAACCAAGAACATGCAGAAAAGGATCCTTCCTTGAAGCCTTCAGAGAGGGCATGGCCTGCTACCACCTTGACTTCTGACTTCTAGCCTCTAGAATTATAAGAGAATAAATTTCTGTTGTTTTAAGCCACCCAGTTTGTGGTATTTTGCTAGGGAAGCCATAGGGAGCTTATTCCAAACAATAACAATGGTTAGCGTGAGGGTATAAAAATGACTGACAGTTCCCAGCCTTTCTTATCCTTGTGCGGGTCCTGGCGCCACTCTCATCTGTCTTTCCTGGACCTCATCTTCTGAGGGAAGGATCCCTGCTCTGCAAGCCATTCTTGAGATAAAAATCAGGGGAAGGGAGGAAGGAATGGAAACAGCCAGGGCAAGAGGATCTGAGAGCCAAAAGGATGGTGTGGCATGTGAGAGCAATGGTAGGAGAAGGCAGAGAGGGAAGCGTGGGAAGCTGAGCATCTCACTCTGCTACTGGGAGACATCAAAAGGAGTGTTTGCTAATAGCGGTGTGTAAAAACATGCAAGCGAAAGATCTGAGTTACTTTTAAATTACTTTTGGTTTCATGGTCTCTCGGCGGCCCCATCAGAGCACCAGGACAGAGCTACGGTTCCATCAGCTTTATTGCCCCTTCATCAAATACTTTCTGCCCACCAGGCCCTGCTAAGTGCTTGGCAGACACATCTCCTCTTCTCCTCACACCAACCCTATGAGCAGAGTGCTGATTTAGATCATAAAACTGAAGCTGGTGAGCATTAGCTACACGATCAAGTTCAGAAAGCTCTGGCTGCCGTGCTTATCTCAGAACTAGAAACAGCCAGGAGTTTCAGGGCAGCACCTGAAAGCTGCCACCAACCTTAACAGCTGGCCTGTACTTCAGAATGGCCCTGGCTTCTAAGATAACGGCAGCTTTTTTTCCCCCCTTGAGGAGACTGGATAAGCACGTGTGTCCGACAACAAGGCCTTACCAACAAGGGGGACAGAGGTGGTGGCTACAGAATGGGCCCTGGAATCAAAACTGCTGGGGGTTCTCTCCAGCTCTGCTTTTTTCCAGCTACGTGAGCCTATTCTCTAACTCCCTGGACCTCTATTTCCTTATCTGTAAAATGGGCATAATAGTTCCACCTAGAGGGAGCAGTTCTGAGGATTAAATAATTTAATACAGTAAGTAATGATGCACTGGGAACAGCAATGGCACAGAATAAACATTCGATAAAGTCTGGCTCTCATAATTATTAAAAAACACAATGCCCTCACAGATCTGACAAAACCTTAGCTGCAAAAAATATTATAAATCATCAAGAAGAAGACTCTAATAGGTGGATTTCATTCTGTGTAAGAATCCATGTCACTCTAAGTATATATTGTGCCTTTAAATATTAGCTAATTACAATGCTACATATATATTCAAAAATAACATTATTATTGATACATCTCCCCATGCAGAGGAGAATTCCAAATCCTTTATGTAGATACACTGCCCTGAAGGAGAGCATAACTCCTTAATCCTTAAAGTATGGGCTGCACATAGTAACTTCCTTCCAAAGAGTACAGTAAGGAAAGGGGGCTAAGGGCCGGGGTCATTTCACAATGAAATCTCTGACAAACTCCACCTCAACCAGAATCTCAAGGTCAACATCAAGAGTGATAAGTATATTGATACTGTGTATCCTTGATGTCTGTGATAAGACAACACTTCCTCCCCAGAACCCAAAACCCCAGTCTACAATGAGAAAAACTTCAGACAAATCCCATTTGAGGAGCATTCTACAAAATACCTGACCGGTCCTCTTCAAAACTGTCAAGGTCATCAAAAACAATGAAAGTCTGAGAAACTGTCACCACCAAGAGAAGCCTAAGGAGACATAACAATTAAATATAATGTGGTATCCTAGATAGGATCTAGGAACAGAAAAAAGACAGTAGGTACAAACTAAGAAAATATGAATAAAGCATGGACTTTATTCACTAGTAATGTATCAGTATTGATTCATTAATTAAGACAAATGTATCATACAAATGTAAAGGGTAACTGGGTGTGGGGTATACAGGAACTCTGCACTGTGCTCACAAGAATTCTCTGAATCTCAAACTGTACTAAAAAACAAAGTTTATTTAATGAAAATGTTGGGAGCCCATGCTTTTGATGACTGATAGGGTATATCACAGTCTACACCAGCAATCCCCAACCTTTCTGGCATTACAGTCCAGTGCTCCTATGAGAATCTAATGCCTGATGATCTGAGGTGGAGCTGAGACAGTGATGTTCACACTGGAGAGCGGCTGAAAATACAGATGAAGCTTCGCTTGCTAGCCGCCACTCACCTCCTGCTGTGTGGCCCAGTTCCTAACAGCCCAAGGACCAGTACCACTCTGCAGCCCAAGGGTTGGGGACCGCTGGTCTACATCATTCATTTGTAATCCCATATTGTCACACAGTCTTTCTTATGATTTTGCCATGTGACCATTTAATATGGGAAAAACAGGTACTGAATTGGCTATTTGAAGCTGATTCTGCCACTCTAGCTGTATGGCCTAGGCTATGTTCCTAAACCACACTGAACCTCTCCTTCCACCTGTATAAAGTGAATGAAGGAGCTATGCAAGGCAACAATGATTACAATAACAGCTAACAACATTTACTCAGCAATTGCTATGTGCCAGGCACTATTTAAAATGCTTTTCATGAATTAACTCATTTAATCCTCACAATGACCCTATGAAGAAGATACAGGTATGATCCCCATTTTTCAGAGGGGGAAATGGTTTATATCTAAAGTCCTTCCAGCTCTTAAGCTGTAAGAAGCATAAGCCTTTTTTCCCTTTCTCTGAAGACACCTCTCAAGGTAAAAGTTACTCGAAGGAAATCACATGAGCCCACAACCTAGGATTGGGTCCTGGTTTGGCCAGCACTGGCTGTGTGACTCTGTACATGACCCCTCCAATCTCAGCTTCTGCTTCTTTTGAATGGGGATTATACTCTACCTACAATCTAGAGAGGTTTGGTGAGCATGAGAGCAAGATGTAGGACACACAGCAGGTGATAAGTAAGTTTACCTTCTTAGTTTAAAATGGCCAAGCTCATACATCCTCAAAATTAGGCGCAAGGTGAGGAGATATAACTAACTATGGTAGGTACAGAGGTCTGGGTCCAGGCCATACCCAGCCCCTTCTCTGGCTGGATGTTCCCTCTTCTCTCTGAGACCTGCTTAGGGGTTACATGGTGGGAGAGCAAGCCAAAGACGGTTACTACCCTCCAGCAGCATGAAGGTCTGGGGTGGTCACAAAGACCCTGCGACAGATTCACTCACATCCTGGGCTCCTTACCTTCTAGGGACCTAAATGATTTTGGTCACCAATTTCAAACTGTATGGGAAAGGGATTTCCCCACACCCACACCAGTTTTCTGTGTCCTACACTTCACATCAATTTTGACACTACTTACTTGGAAATAGCATCAGTTCCCACAGGTTCAGTCCCATAAGACTGTCCATTCCCCAACTTCAGATGCCAGTCGCAAATCTAGGTTGTCACCTGTGCTTCTGACCAATGGGCTACAGATTAAATCTGGCTATAGATCCAACACCTCCCTCCCTCCCTCCCTCCCCTACCATATTGGGTTCAATTTGCTAGAGTGGCTCACAGAACTCTGAAAAACATTTCACTTACGAGATCACCAGTTTATTATAAAATGATATAACTCAGGAACAGCCAGAGGAAAGAGACGCATAGGCAAGGTATGGGGAAAGGGCATAAAAAACCCTCTCCAAACATATCACTCTCCCCAAATCTCCACATGTTCACCAACCCGGAAGCTCTCTGAATCCTATCCTTTTGTTTTTTTATGGAGGCTTCATTACATGGGTATGATTAATTAAATCATTGGCCATTTGGTGATTGATTCAAACTCCAGCCTCTCTCCCCTCTCCAGAGGTGGTGATAGGGAAGTGAAAGTTCCAACCCTTTAATCACCTGGTTGGTTCTCCTGGCAACCAGCCCCATCCTCATTTGTTCTGGCAACCAGCCCCCAGCCTCATGTTCCTCCAAAAGTCACCTCATTACCATAACAAGAGATACCTTCATGGGTTTCATCAAAGGAAATTCCAAGGGTTTTAGGAGCCCTGTGATAGAAACTAGGATAAAGATCAAATATAAATTTCTTATTCTACATGAGAATATCACAGGACCTCATAGGCCTCCCCTGTAAAATGGAGATCCTAGAGGCTACCCTGCCAAGCTCTTGTGAGGATTATAGGAAACAGTCCTGGGAAAGCACCTAGCAGGGCACCTGGCATGCAGCATGTTTTAATAAAAGCCACTTGAACTATAGTCAATATTATCTTAACTTTGTATGGTGACAAAAGGTAACTAGACTTATTGCATAGTGATCATTATGCAATGTATATAAATGTTGAATGGTGTTGTACACCTAAAATCAATATAATATTGTACGCCAACTATATTTTAATTAAAAAAAAAAAAAGGCTCTGGAATCTGAAATTCCTAACCCAAGTTGTTGCTCCTCGGTTTCCCTACCTATAAAATAGGGATATCACAGCACCACCTCCCAAACTTTATATGAGGAGTCAATTTTGATAGTTCTCTTTTTACTAGGTAAAGAGTCTCTGAAACTAAGTTCAGGGACACTCCTACAAAAATTACATAAGCATGGTAATTGTTCCTTGCCCTTTATAATAAGTCCCTGGCTGGCAGAGATCAGGGGGCTCACCCACAGACTTCTCTACTAGCCAGCCTTGGAGGCCCCCCTGCTTGCCTGTCTGTCAGGGCTCCAGGGCTCCTCGCCTCCCTGCAGCCCAAGGACTACGGCCGCTTCCTTCTCATCAGGCAGCTGCCCCATACATTTCTCAAGAAACCTGCCTGCATAGAGGGAACTGGGTTCAAGAACTTCCCTTTCATGGTTGTCCCTTAGACAAGCGCACAGTCTATTTTTGATTTTTGAGTTTCGTGGCTAATGATTACAGAAAACATGGGATGGTAAAAATAGCAATCTTGGGGAGATGACAAAGTGCTCCCAGGCTGGTCCCTGACCTCAGTCCTGATGACTGTGGAAACAACCTGGACTTTCACATTAACATGGAACCCAGACACAGAGGAGTAGATCACTGCCGGAGAAATTTCATCCAGTGCCAGTTATCTATAAGGAAAGGCAGAAGGGAGACAGGTGGCTTCCACTCTTCATGAAGGACACCCGGTGATAAATTTCACTGTTTAAAGATGCTCAGACCCCCTCAGGTGTCTGGCCGACGACAGCCCAGGCAACTGAAATACTCACAAAAATTAGTCATAAAAAAGGCAGAAAAATGAGATGTGTTACCAGTCTCCCTTTTCTATTTCACAAAGCAGGGTGAGGTTGTGACAAACAACGCGAGGGGCCCCTGCTTGACAAAATCTGCCTGCCCTCACTACACTTCTGGCCTTGGGCTGAGGTTGAGAGGGGAAAAGGAAACTGTGCACAGGCAGGAAAGCCCCTGCAGGAAGCCAGTCATTTGTCCAGGTTATCAGGCCGACCAACAGATGCTCTCCTCCCCTGAAGAGAGGATGGGGGTTGAGGAGGCTCAGATATGCCCTGACCTGTTAGCCGAAATAAGAGGCCCTTATCTTGGACAATATCAAATAACAGCATTTCCCATGCATTCTCATCTCATATAATCCACCTCTTGAGGGAGTAAGGTCCAACGTGATCATACCCATTTTCACAGGTGAGGAAACTGAGGCCTTGAGACATTAAGTAAATTTGCATGGCTAAGAAGTAGCTCAGATTCAACCTGAGTTCTTAAACACTAAGTCCACTGTATAGTCTCCTACACAGCCTGCCTGTTGAATCAACGACATGTGGTTTTTCCAAGTGCTCTCACATCTGTGAGTGCATGCCTTCTGGGTGAGAAATATAAGGCGTGGATCATTCCCCTCTCCATCTTCCACATCACAGGTGAGAAACAGTGGTGCAAAGAGATGGGGCTGCCAGCAGCGGCAGTCTGTGCGGTTAGCCGACCTCTGACCAAAACTCGAATCCAAGGCTTTTTCCACCAGCTGCTGCCTTCCCCCTTACCACACCTGGAAAAAATGACTCAGGTGACAGTGGGCTATTCATGTCATCCTCTTCTACAGAAGACGCCATGTTGTTTACGAATCACTTCAAAGTAGGAACACTTACCCTGGCTTTCCCCAGGCCTTTATTAAGTAAAGGTCATGATATTTATTGAAATTTGAGCATGCTGGTACCTGGCTCATGGGAAAGGGTTTCAGAGACTATGCCTGAGATAAAGCTGACTTCTGGAGGCTTCTCTGCAGATAGGTATAAATCCCACCCAGCCCCACCTCACCATTGGATAAGAAGATTAAAGCTACAGCTCTTCCCTATCTGCCTGGCTTTTTTGAACTCTGTATCTAACAGGACGACTTTTCTCACCTACCTGAGGTCTGTGCTGCAGAACATTCCGACCACCCAAGAAAACCAGGAAAAAAGAGAGGTTCAGGCCCAAAGATGATTTATAGTCTTCCTCGAGAGTGGCAAGTTTTCTGGCTATGAAGAAAGGTTTCCAATCCTGACTTCACAGGTCCTGGCTCTTGGTTGCAGATTCAGGGCCCTTCACCTGGTCGTTGCACTAAGACTTGGCTCACATATTTGGCTTTCTTCTCTGCCCAAAGCAAAGAGGTCAGCAACGGCTGTAGCAGCCTCTCTGAGACAGTAACAGGAAATAAGCCTCCTTGCCACGGCCTTCCCACCCACCGCTGTTCCAGCAGGTGATAACTGTAGAGACGGTAACAGGTAAAGTGGTAGAAAGCTGAGTTGAAACTTTAATTGGTCTTAAATCACCCATAGCTCTTGCCTTTTTGGAGTGGTTAGAATGTTCTGTAGCATAGACCTCAGGTACGCAAGAAAAGTGGCTGGCCATCCAGTCAGACACAGAGCTCACAAAAGCCAAATAGGAAGGGGAGAGCTAGAGTTTTAATCTTATTATCCAGTGGTGGGGTTTGGCTGGGTGGGATTCATGACTGCCTGCAGAGTGGCCTCCAGAAGTCAGCCTGATCTTGGCCATACCCTCTGCACCCCTCTCCTATCCAGCCAGGCACCAGGGCATTCAAAAAAACATTAAAAAAAAAATTAAGATAGTTTTTTTTAGAGCAGTTTTAGGTTCACAGCAAAAATTAAGGGACGGTACAAAGAGTTCCTGTATACCTCCTGCCTCCATTCATGTACAGCCTCCCTGTTATGAATATCTCCCACCAGAGTGGTATATCTGTTACAGTTAATAAACCTACATAGATGCATCATAATTACCAAAAAGTCCATAGTTTAGGGTTCACTCTTGGTGTTGTCCAGTTTTACCGATGTTGAACAGCACTTGCAGTCAACCCAATGTGAGCCAAGCAGCCGGCATCTTTCTTGGAAAAGCCCGGATATGATGCTTCTGATCCAAGAAGTGATGGGTCCTGTTTGGGAATATTAATTGGCTGTACAGGCAGAACTGCCCCCAAACAAGTTAGAAACATGTTTTAGTTATTCCCTTCTCTTAAATCTGGTTTGAGGCTGTCCTGTGGCTGAAAATAAGCATTGGCTCCTGGGAATGTGGATATTGGGTTGTCCAACATCTGTTCATGGGAGAAGGGGTGACTAGATGAAGGCAGACCTGACCCTCCCTGACTCCAAACTGGGAGAAGGACTGTGACATTGTACTGGACAAAGAGCAGTGCTGTTCAGACTGGCCTGTGGCTCTGAGACCAAAAAATTCAAACTGGAGACTATTCTGGTTAACCTGTCTGAGTCAACGGGCTCAGGTCACACCTTTCAGTATGGGGCGGGGACGAGGAGACTGTACCTAACAGAAAGGGGTGTTCTCACTGTCAGTCATCCTGTGGCAGACAAAGGAGAGTGCCTCAGGCTGGGGGAGGGAAGGACTGCCTCCTCTTTCTGTGGAGTAAGTGGCCTGGAGACTGCTGATGGTAAGGACTGAAGTGGCCCTTGCCAGAAGGAGGCCTGTAGGTACCAGACTTCTCTTTTGAAGCAGATGGAAATTACTCTCTACAGTTTGTTCTCTTTTCTTCCCTGCTAAGTGGACCTGTCTTCAGCTGGGCTGTGGGGATTGGTGCAGGGCAGTGTCCCCTATCTGGGCACTGGTAGAGTCATCGAATCGCCAGTCTCATGAGCTACAGAGGCAGAATCATGGCAGCAAGGTGAGAAGGCTGATGTGGGAGAGAGACTGGGGCTCATGCCAGGCTACGCCCCAGGAAACTCAGAAGTCCTGGTGAGCGGAGCTCTATGTTTTAGTGTAAGAAGGAAGTATAAGTTCATGTTAGATATAGTTAAGTTTCAACACAGTTTACTGGCATATATAGCACATTCATTCCACAGATGAAGAAATCAGTGGTTGGAGGGGTGGTTGGAGAGAGAGAGACAGAGAGAGAGAGAGAGAGAGAGAGAGAGAGAGAGAGAGAGAATGCGCCTGTGAGCGGGTCTGCTGCCTGAGGAGCAGGTACCACTCTCACCACCCTTTGACAGTAGCAATAACCCAGGAGCCCCTGGGATCTTGTGAAAAGTTCTCGATAGCTGCATCAGCTAAGACTTTGGGTAAAGGTGGTATAAGTGAGGCCAGAACATACAACCTCCTTCTATCCCACACATCTTAGGGTGATCCGAAAAAAAATTTTTTAAAAAAAAGCCAAAAGTTAACCAGAGACAATCAAATACTAAAAATAGTACAACCTTATAACATAAGACTGATCATATGGCACGAAGAAAGAAAAAGAAGATCCCAGAATGGAATGTTAGCTGTCTCTCCCCACACACATACCTGGAGTTGAATGAGAGAAGATCAGAGAAAAAAAATCTCAAGTGTCATCTGTACCTCACAATTTGGCACAGAGAGGGCTGAATAAACAGCTTGGGGAAATTGAGGGGACATTATGCGGGAAGGAGTCCCTGGGCCTCATCAAGGAGGCCCGCAGGGGCTGGAGGAGCAGTGGACATGCTTTTCAAGGGCTCCATGCTGCCTTCAGGAATGAGCCAAAGCCCCTGGAGAAGGCCACACCTCTGTGCTGAGTGGAGAGGACCCTGGGGTGGGGTATCTAATCTATTTCAGGAGGAATAGCAGAGCCCAGATCTGTCTTTCACCTGTCCCTGTAACCCTAAGACCCCAGCGATGCAGGAAGTACAGCCACTCCCAAACTCTAGTATCAAATGAATGACAAGTAGATCGAAGGGTGTCAAGAAGAACTCACCCTCACACCTTCAGAGTTTCAATGCAAAATTAAAAGAAATGGCAGAGAAGTTAAGCCAACGTACTAGATTTTAAAAAGAAGATTGAGAAAGAGAAGGCAGAGTAGGGGAAGGAAGAGAAGAAAAATAAGCAAGAAACACACGAAAAAGATAAACAAAACATTCTGGAAGAAATCACTCTCCCAGGTACAGAAGAAAACTCCTAAGGGTGCTTCATACTATAGAAGCAATAAGAATATTTAATATTTAATTAATTATGTTAATTTAATAGTTAATTATATCATCTTAACATATAATGTTATATACATTTAGTGTATAATTATTGAAACATATTTATATGTTTATGAAATTTAACAAAAGAAGAACCCGAGAATGAATTGAGAAATCAACTACATAAAACAAACAGGAAATCCAGAGTGAAGGAAAAAATTAAGGACAAAAACAAGAGATTAAGAGAACGATTAGATAAGTTAGAAACATCAAGAAAGCTAACAAATTTTCTGGCTCAGGGGAAATACTTGCAATAATTGCAGTGAACATAGAGGCAAATGACAAAGCAATTAAGATGTTGCTATATGGGGGACAAACACAAATCACCCAGTATAGGAATAACTGGTGTTGGATTTCAAGTCAAGATGAGAAGTGTAAGTGACCCTTCCCTACAGCCCTCACCTCTTGTTGGGAACACATGGAAAAGCTTGACGGAATATAAAAACGCATTTTTAAACGACCTCTCCAGGCTCCAAGCAAGAAAGGGAACTCTCTAGGGAAGGAACAAGAACAAAGGTGTAAATAGGAGCTGAAGCTTTGAAATCCACGGGGACTCAGACTGTATGATTGGTAGTTGGGGTTTCAGTAAGTCATGAGCCCCACGTGCAGCAGGGAGCCACAAGGCCAGGAGTTAGCACTGTGATGCCCCTCCATGAGAGAACCAGCCGAAGGTGTGGCTGAACACAAGCCATCTGCCCAGTGATGGGTGGAAAGAAAGGCAACAGGCCTGATCCACTAGCCTAAGATTTGGTCTGGAGGCAGTGCTGTACCCTGTAGGACCACACTGAAACCTCCCTGGAGGAAATCTTCCCTCTATAACCCAGAGCACACGGGGAAGAGGCACCAAGAAAGACGACTCCATGGAAGAGGAATTCATAGACAAGAATTACAAAATCTATAAGGAAGACCAAAAATGCTAAAGGCAATTTTTAGACACCCTCCCAAACCAGAAAATTTACACTTAAGGAATAGACAATCCTAAAGAGATTTAAAATAAAAATGTATATAAAACTTCAGAGAAATAAATGAAAGAATAGGCACCATACATAAGAACAAGAGGTTATGAAATAAAAACAGGCAAATACCTTACAAAATAGAAATATTAAAAATTAATAATGTAGGTATTGAGATAACTGGACATAGCCTTATTTGTGTTTTATAGGCATATGATGTTTTTATACACAGACATTTCATTGTACATACATAGAAGATTTGGAAGTATATTTCATCAAGTTGCAAATAGTAGTTAACTATCAGAATGGAACTGTGGTCTTTAATTTTCATTTTTAATTTTCTTCCTTTTGCCTATCTATATCTTCTAACTTTTAAAAAAGGTGATACGTAATGGTTTTATCAAAAGAAAAATCAATAAGAGAAATATTTTAATTTTAAATGGATGGGGAGTTGGCTGGTCTTCTGGCTCCACCCATATTGCTATGTGTAAAATAATCATGAATTAAACTGTGAGAAATGAATAAAATGTTATTATCATATGAAAATAGTTGAATAAATGTTGAGCAAATGTTTAGAGCATGTTCAGGATTGTCTGACTTTATAGAGACTACATGTCATGCCCAAAATAATTACTTCAAAGAGAGAGGGGCAAGATCTTTCAGAGTGAGTACAACTGAGGGTCAAAGAGAAGCCAGTGTGACTGCAGGGGAAAGAGATGTATCCTGTATAATCAGGCTCTGTGGGCAGAGAAAACAAGTAGTTTCAAATATGAGGCACACATCCAAAGTCACAGGGCAGATGCTTAAAATCCCAGGCCCTGACTGGGGCTTAACCTGCTTCTCACACGGGAAAATATGCGTCTTCAGGGTGAGGAAAACAGAGGTTATTTATTTAATGATGGCTAACTGTTCTCCTGAGCAACATACCAGGTAAGGCCAGGTAGTAGTAAATTAAAAAGATTTAAAGAACATGGCCTAAACAAAATTTTCCAGCCCTAAACATGTAATATGTTTTCCCCAGAGACACAGCATCCTAAGGGAATGGGTGACAACTGCAGTGTGACAGAAAAACCTTTATTAGGCCCCAGCCCATGGTCCCCTCCTTCTGCTGGCAGGACTCCGGTATCTCACCAATGTCACCTCAGCCTTTCCACACTTTTCTTTGGTGCCATTCTCCTCTTTATTTTAAGGGGACCAGCAGCAGTTTTTACCACGAATGCCACGCTGGCTGCAACCAAGACCAATGTTGCTGACTCCATACGTCACTGCTGGCGTTGGCCATTAGCCACACAGCTCCCAGGTCACCATCACTGCCAAGTGAGGAAGGACATCACTGTGTATTCTGCCTGTGGCTCCCGCATTGTAAGCTCATGCCAATTAGGCCAAAGAGTGCCCTTCCTCAAGACGTTGGGCTTCCTCTATCAGAGAACATCATGATAGCATGACTTCATTAGGGTGCAACACTTGGCTGCCACTTGCTGGAAAGTTTGTCTCTAAGTGTCTGTTATGTGGATGTGCTTCCTTGGATGTGGCAGAGCACAGCCTCCCCGCCTTCTGATCACTCTTGGGAGAGACGTCTCTCTTAACCAGTATTCACAGCTTGTTTATAAGGCTCCAAAAGGAACATCCCAACTCTTTCCATTTCCTTATGGCCCCTCCTGGCTCCTTTCTTTACCGGTCCCTCCACATTACCTCTCTCTCGGCAGGGAAAAAGGATTCCAGAGAAGGAGAGAGACACACAGGGGTAGACATACTGCACAGTTACGGACTTGAAACTTCTGAAGAGTATTTGGCACCTACACATACTATAGGTTCTGAATGCAGAGTGAAACATAGCTTTGGTTCAGTGAGAGGGAGGGGGTGGGCAGAGAGAAAATATGTCTCTCTGACTGCATTTTAGAGGCCCAAGGAAGTCATTTAGGGGTTTTGTCTGGGAACCCCCACCTCCTGGAGCAGGCCCTGCAGTTTGGATGCACTAGCCACCTCCTACCTCGCCCCCAGGTCTGCTGAGCTGCTCCTACATGCCACGTTTCCGGCTCTCATTGCTGAAGATAATCTTATGCGAAGGCAAAAGACGAAGGCTCTTTCATCCCTGCTTTTGTCTGAAGTAGGGGGCTAGTGGGACAGCTGGCTTGGGTACCATGTTCGGCTCAATGTTTTACCCTTCATGTGGTTAACCCCACTACCTACACTTTGAGATGTCCCCAAGGCATCCTGCTGCTTAAGTCTGAGCCCCCAAGCCGTTCCCTGGACTTGACAGAAGAGGAGGAGATCGGGAACTCCTCGCAGGCCGGGGGACTGATGAAGACGGGCAGGCCAGCGGTACCCTCGGCACTGACATCCTTCTGCATCCCGCAAAGAATAATTTTCAAAAAGTCGAAAACATGTCACAACATGGATTGACCATGAGACCATTATGTTAAGTGAAATGAGCCAAACACAAAAAGACAGATACTATATGATTCCACTTTACGTGACGTAGCTGAAGTAGTAAGATTTATAGATATTGAAAGTAGAATGGTAATTACCAGGTGCTAGGGGAAGGGGGCCAAGAGGAGTTATTTAATGGGTGTATTAAAAATGAAAGAGTTCTGGCGATCTGGTTTACGACGACGTAAGTATTTTTAACGCTTCTGAACTGTTAAGATGGTATATAATGTGTGTGTTAAACACACACACAAGTTAAAAACATGATTCTGCAGATATGACGCAGGGAGTTTTGCCAGGCAATAAAACTATTTTGTATCCTGATTGTGGTTGTGGTTGTACAACTCTTTATATGGGTTAAAATTCATAGAACTGTACATGAAAATAGCCCGTTTTGCTCTCTTTTACTTTTTTAAATTAAAAATTTAAAAATATGGCTTTCATACAAATGTACACTGTACATGTATCAAAAGTGTAATTAATGATAATCAGCAGGGTGGTAAAGCGAATTCAAACAGTACAGGAGATCCTTAAGTATTTATAATAACTGCAAGAATGAATATTGAAATGATTGCTAAATGATATCATATAAAATAAAGCCTTAGCCTTTTGACTAAAACATTTCTATTTGCATCACTATACATCAGTCCTGCATTGCTATCAGTTTTCTACATCTTTCTTATAAAGTTGCAAACAACTCCAGTCAATAGTAAACAGCAAGCTAGACAAAGGTACACACTCCTGGAAAATCAGGTAATTCACCCCAGGCAGGACTGCTGGACAACGCCCCAGCCCAGCATGACTCAAAGGCTTGCAGGAATCCCTCTGTCCCATTTCCAAGTCTTGCACAACTTTTTCTAACTACCCGGATGAAGGGAAGTAGGATGTGAGGCCCAGAGCTGTGCCTGGGAGGAAATGGTGAGCGACCCTGTCACAGAAATGAGGGCCAGAACGCCTGCTGTCCTGAGGAAGCTAGGTGGTCCTCAAACTAGTAGGATATCAGTTTTCGGGAATATAAGCATTTAGAGAAAGAACTGAAGGAAAAAATCCAGGAAGGGGTTTCTGGTTCCACAAACCACAGGATAGTCCTCAAGCCTGCCAGGCTTATTCCTGCCCTAGGATTGTAGACCCGTGGTGGAGTAGCACTGGTGAGGGGCACTGGCGTCTCTCCCTCCAGGTTTCACAGGCACCATTCTGACCTCCATGACTCCAGGTGGGTCCCTTCGCCATTTTTTTCTAGGCACTGAGACACTTAGGGGGCTTCATTAACCTTATCTGTGCAGAGGGGAACTCCAGAGTAAGCCCTGGACAGATCTGGGGGTGGATTTGCCTCCTTTGGACCCCTCCAGCTGAACGGCAGGGGGAGGTCATGCCAACCAGCCCACTCCAGGCCGACATCTGAATGCGGTTCTACCCAACCCAAAGCCCCTGGGCAGCTGCAGGGTCTTCCTTTGTGGGGAAGGGAAGAAGCAAAGTTGCCTTGTGGAAAGAGGAATGAAGAAAATGTGTGTGGCAGGGGAGCTCAGAACCAGGAGAGCAAGTAAGCAGGAGCCCGTAAACAAAAGGCACTGAGAAATCAGGTTTGGGCTAGGGGCAGGGACAGCCTCAGTCAGGGTCCCTTCAAGGACAGTCAGATGCCCTGTTTATAGTTCTGGTCGCAACCGGAACTAAAAGCAGATTAAGTCTTCACCTCTTGCGTGACTGAAGAGAGCACGAGAAGAGAGCACACCTCACTGGACACAGTACAGGTTTCCCCTTGGCACTCGTGCCAGCCAGCCTCTCGCCCAGGGCTTAATAATTCAGGCCTCTCAACCTAGTGGGTCTGGGGCCTGCACCAGGGCTGCCAGCTGTGGCGCGGTTTCTGTTTCTCTGGGTGCCTCCCCATGCTCTGAGCTTACTGCAAGTGGGAGAAGGTTTTAGGCCAACACTGATAAGACCCTTTTCAGCCCCACCCACCAGCCCAGGTAGTCCTGACTGACCTTCATCTTTGGCTCAGACACCTGCCAGGACCCAAGGAAGGAGGGGAGGGGCTGTCCCACAGCTCTGGTTTCTGTTCTCTGGCGGCTACTCAATCCCTCCCTTGGGATGTGAAATTCACACCTCACTGGATACAGTTCAGGAAAGGGACGTTCCCCTGCTCTCCCTCCTCCCTGCCCTTCTCCTCCGCACTCCCCTCCCCCAGCCTCAATGCCAGCTGCCTCCGTTTCCAGACCTGAACCCACTGTTAAGTAGGGGAACCTGCGTGGTAAATGGCAGGACTCTGGCTCCACCCCTCACTCGAGACCCCAGACTCTGTTCTACGACCGTCAAGAAAGCCCCTAGCCACGGATGTGACAGTGGGGAGGGAGACTGACACCTGAGTTTGTGGGCCAAGCAGAGGAGGACCCCTCATTCCCTCCAGGGAGGGCAAAGGCAGGAGCACGCTCCTGACATTCCTGTCACAGGCCCAACTCGGGAAAAGTGCCCACTGAAAGAGCCTCCGCACCAGACACAGGTGGGGCAGAGGGTCAGTCGCATGACCTGGGTTCTGGGCCTGCCAGGTGCACCTTCCTGGGGACAAGCAGGGGTCTGAACAGAGCAGGAGGAGAGGATTTCTGGTGGTGGGACTTTTCACTGGCAGCTGAAATGGGGCTGTTGCTGTAGCAGCAACAAAAACAAACCGGTCACGAGGAACAGGTAAAAAGCCTTCTGCCTTGCCATGGGTAGTTGCCGGCAAGATCCTGGCAGGTAGCAGCTCAGGTCTCTGGAGTGTCGGGGAGGAGGAATATGGGACTACAGAGGAGACAGCAGTCCCTGAAGGACCCCAGGAAGTCTTCTCATTCTGGGACAGCAGGAGCCATCTCAATGGGCCAAAGATTTCTGTACCCCTTCAGCGAGGAAGAGCCTAGCAGTCTGCTCTGCTGACTTTGGCACCCAGACAGAACCTCCTGGATGAGAGGCAAGGAAAATACCTCTTACACAACCTTAGTTCACAGCTGAACTTTTTGAAAGCCACAGCATGCCACCGATTCCTAACATGACTTTGATCCGAGGCTGCTCCACAGTAGGTAACCTTATCACTAGGCCTCCTTCTCACTAAAGAGGTTCCCCAACCCTGAACAGCTGAGTGCCAGGCCTGGGCTGGCTCTTCACATTCTCACCACAGCCTTGTGAGGTGACAATTAGCACCCTGAGGTAATGGAGGCTCCAAAGTTAAGCCACAATTCTTAAATTAATTGTCTCCACCTTGGATTTCTGCCAATCATGTTTTGGACTCAAATATAGGTTGTCACATTTCTCTGTTAAAGGCAATTTTGAAGCCTGTCATGAAAGACCATATACAGTATGATTTTGTTCATATGAAATGTTCAGAATAGGCAAATCTAGAAAGTAAGATTGCCTGGGACTGGGGGAGGGTTGGTGGGGTTGGTGGGGGGACCTTAAACAGTACAGGGTTTCTTTTTGGAATGATGAAAATGTTCTAAAATTGATTGTGACAATGGTTGCACAATTCCGTGAGTATAATAAAAACCATTGACTTGTGCACTTTAGATGGCGAATTGTATGGTATGTGAGTTATATCTCAATAAAACTTAGAAAAAAATAATTTTGACAGACTTTGATTCATAAGATGATCTGTCATTTAGTGTATGGGCTCTGCGTCCAGCCTCAGGTCAGCTACCCTTCTGACCAGCATGCCCTCCTCGAATGCATTTTAAAAGTTCCTTGTGCAAAGAGTTATTGTCATCCACTCTCACCCTCTCTTCCCTGCCCTCACGCATGGCAGTCACACTCGCCTCGGCTATAGCTGGGCCCCACAGAGCTCCATCTGACACTTCTGCTTACACTCAGGCAGATAAGGCTACAAGGGCCCAGCTGGCATCTCACCTGCCTGCTTTACCTTTGAGGATGGAAGATAATGAACTACGTGGGTTGTCAGGAACACGACAGGAAGAGATCAGCAGAGGCTCCCGGAGGAGGGAGGACAAAATATGGAAATCTACCTTACACTCCACTCCAGACTCCAGCATTTAGAGCTATATAGTCTTGCACTGGGCTGGTGGTAAAATGAAGTCTTCATTTCCAAAGAGAAGTGAACAGAAGATCTCTCCAAGCTGCACTCCCTGTTATCTCAGGGTTGGTGCCAAGGGCTTTGGATGGTCTCCCTAGAGGTCAATGTGCCTTAAGGTATTGGTTCCCTTCACTGAGTGTGGCCCGAGGCGGCCATGGCTCTTGGACATGTAACCTCAGGCTGTTAGCGACCTGGTTCAGGCTCCAAATTTCCTCCAGTTTACCCAAGCAAGACATGTGCCAAGAAGTAAAAATGGTTGGGTGAAATAGTTACCTAGCCCAGGGGTTCTCAAAGGGTGGCCCCAGGACCAGCAGCATCAGCATCACATGGGAACTTAGGGATGCAATTTCTCTGGTTGCTTAGACTCGCTGAATTGGAAATTGGGGATGGGGCCTGGCAATCTGTGCTTTAACAAGCCATCCAAGGGAGTCTGATGTACATTTAAGTTTGAGAACTGTGACAGAGATTCCAAGGTCCAGGGCATTGGGTCTTGTTCTGATGTGGATCCTCAGCTCCTGTTCATGTCCACCTGCTACATAGTAACCTGTTAGGAAAATTTACTAAATGAAAGACCAAATGAATGAATGAATGGTTTAGCTCCATTTGTCACTGACTGTTTCTCTTCAACCTTATGCCAACCAGGACATTTGCAAGCTGATAAAAAGAGAAGAGTGTAGGTATATCTGATAATTCTCTCTAGCTTCTTGTTGGCTCAGTGTGGTCCCTGAATTATTAAGTAGGGCTCACAGCACATTTCACATTTTCTTTTTAGAGATGAGGTTTTGGCTCTTTGACAATTTTTTTCTTAATGTCCAGAAACTAAAGGGCTTGCTTTCAGAACCAAGCTCTCCCCCTACATTATTCTGGCCCTGGGAGGAAAAGGAGGATGCAGCTGGAAGGATGTTTTCACATTTTCAAGTTAAAAATGTACACCAGTTACTGCACATCTGGTTCCCAGGAGAACCAAGAAATACAGGCCAAGCATTTCTTATAAGTCCTGGGGTTGAGGGGACAGATTACACATAACAAGAAACAGACCTGCTTCCCTTTCACGCTCAGTTAGTTGGTGGCCAGAGGCTAGGTGAAGTTTGGTGCTTTCCCTCATCGGATTCTGAATTATGGGCCAAATTTCCAATTCTCTGCTACTGCCACCTCCCTCTAATAATGCAAAGCCAGGATTTCTTTGGGCTCACACCTCCCAAAACCATTGGCTCTGTCACCCATCTGAGTTCCCTTTCTCCTGTAACCACACACATTTCAAAAGGCAGGTGCTGGCCTCGTAAAGGCCAGGCACGGTGCCAGGACACTGAGGTGTTATCTCTGTTTCTGGAGCTCATGGCTGCTTGTCACTGGCCTCACCCTTATGAGGTCACCACACTCAACTGACATGCACTGACCGCCCTCTGGGGTCATCTCATCCCAATTGGACATCCAGCTCTCTTGCGCTCGCTCTCTCTCTCTCTCTCTCTCTCTCTCTCTCTCTCTCTCTCTCTCTGTTTCTCAAAACAGGACCCCTACAGCAGTGTGATAGAACCAGGCTGAGAAACCCACTGTCCCTTGTTTTCTGGGCTATAGGCTTATAATGGAAAAGCAAAGCATCCTCCTTCCTTCTAATGGATAACCAGGGCTTAAGTCCTCCATGTTTGGGCTTCCCTTGTCCAGAGAGGTGAGCCTTTATTTTTATCAAGTGGATAAAAAGCTGATGGGAGGGCTTGGAGGGTAGCTAGAGAGTGCGGGAAAGGATCAGGGAATGTGTCATCCAGGGTGTGCACGCAGGAGTGGTGGTGCCTAGAAGGTGAATGATAGTGGCACCAGCAGTGGTGGCCTGAGAACCTCCATAAAGCTGTCCTAGCTTAGTTCAAAAGAGGAAGAGCCATGAGCTTGGAAGAGATCATGAGGGTAGTGGACAAAGGGCACTAGGAGAAGTAGCTTGTGCTGGACTGAAGGCGGGGACCCTTCCTAAGCGTGGGCAAGCCCAGGCTTCTGATGTACACCTATGGCTGGGTGGGGACTTGGGTGGAGGGATGTGGTGGGAGAGGAAGGCGAGAACCCTAACAAACAACAGACCGTCTTTCCTACCAACCCTAGAGGGCAGGGGCCAAATGAGATTTGATTTGTCATTCCTCACATTTTGGGGACCGTGAAGAAAATTTCGCCTCTCCGATAGATTGTAAGCTCCTAGAGACAGGGCATAGGTATTGTACTTTTATACTCTTGTCCCAGCACTTAACTAAGACAGGTACACAAGGTAGGCGATGGATTGATTGGGCATATAATCAATTCTACGTGCTAATTTTCTTCCTCTTTCTCCTCCTCCTTCTTCTCTTCCCTTTCACCTTCCCTTTTTCTTCTCTCTTTTCCCTTCTTCTTCCTATTCTTCTTCTTCAACTTCTTTTTAAGGTAACTTTTCGGGTATAATTTATACATGGTGAAATGAACTTTTTTTAGCATACAGCTCCATTCATGTTTACAGACTCATTTAATCATGTTAACCCCCATCCCAATCAAGTCGTAGAATAATTTCATCATTCTCCAAAATTCTCCTGTGCCCCTTTGAACTCAATGCCTTCCCTCACTCCCAGGCCCTGGCACACGCACATAAATGGAATCACATAGCATGCCACCTTTTTGTGTCTGGCTTCGTTTGCTTAGCATGATTAATGTCTTGGAGAAATACCCATGTTTTTGCATGTGTGGGTACTTCATTCTTTCTTGTTGCTGAGTAGTAACCCCTTGTTTGACCATACCACAATTTGTTTATTCATTCATCTGTAGCTAGAAATGTGGATTGTTTTCAATTTGGGCAATAATAAATAAAGCTCCTATGAGCATTCATGTATAGGCCTTTTTGTGGTCAGATGGCTTCATTTCTCTTGGAGTAAATATCTCAGAGTAGAATTACAGGGTCCTATAATAAATATATATTTAACTTTTTAAGAAACTTGTCAAACAATTTTTCAAAGTGGTTTTACCATTTATATTTATACCAGCAATACACGAGTGTTCTAATTGTCCCACATCCTGCTCAACATTTGGTTTTATCAATCTTTTTAATTTAAGTCACTCTAGTGGATATGTAGTGGTATTGTATTGTGATTTTAATGTGCATTTCTTTGATGACTAATGATATTGAGCATCTTTTGATATACTTATTGGACATTCGTATATCCTCTTTTTGTGAAGTGAAACCAGCCAATTTTTTGTTCATATTTTTAAAATAAACTTTATTTTGGAATAACTTCAGGTTTACAAAAAAGTTATAAAGATAACACAGAAAGTTCCAATATACCTTTCATTCTTTTGATCATTTTTTAATTTGGTTTTTTCCCTTATTACTGAATTGTGAGAGTCCATTTATATATTCTGAACATAAGTCTGTGGTCAGATATACACATTGCAAATATTTTCTTCCAGTCTTTGGTTTGCTTTTCATTTTTTTAATGGTGGTTTCCAAAGAGCAGGTGCTTTCTTTGAACATTTTTTATTTTAATGAATTTCAGTTTGTCAATTTTCTTTTATGGTAGTGCTTTGTGTGTATGTGTATCCTATCGTGAAGTTTTACCTACCACAAGATTATGACTTTATCCTGTTTTCTTCTACAAGTTTTGTTACTTACTTTTAACTTTAACTCAGAGGTGATTAGTTAAAATTTGAAATACCCTAATTATGAATAACACTCCAGAGGTGATTATTTAGCAGTTCAAAAATGTAATCAAAATCTACACGAGAGGGTTTGTTAATTGGCCTAAGGGAAGTTAGGAATGCATTTTCGTGATATGCATGATATCATAGTCATCATCAAGTCATATCACAGTCATAGTCAAGATACCACAGTTGACTAAGAAGTGATATAGGCTGCAGGAAGGAGTTACAAGGGTCTATTGGGCAGGCCTTCTCCAAGCATTTGAGATCTAGGCCCCAGTTGCCCTGAATCCCTCTACTTCACTGAGGGTCCTGTTATCCACTTCAACCACAAGCCTAGTTGACTCTGGAGCCCAGAGAGTGTGATATCACATCAGAGAGGACCTTACAGTAATGGGGCCAGGTGAATTCTGAGAGCAGAAAGCAAGACTTCTCAAATAGGTTGTATCTGTTTTGTGACCGCTGGAAAATATTTGTGGATTTGGTGGACTTTGGTCTCAGGCTTGCTTTCAGTGGAGCAAACAGCAGCTAGGAGTTTCATGTGACCTTTAAAGCAGCGGTCCCCAAACTTTTTGGCACCAAGGTGCTCCTATGAGAATCTAATGCCTGATGATCTGAGGTGGAGCTGAGGCGGTGATGCTAGCTAGCTCTGGGGAGTAGCTGCGAATATAGATGAAGCTTTGCTCACTCATTTGCTGCTCACCTCCTAACAGTTCCTAACAGGCCACAGTCCCTAATAGGCCATAGACCAGTACTGGTCCACAGCCCGGGGATTGGGGACCCCCACTTTAAAGGATCCCAAACTAACCAAAAGAACCTGAGGATTTCTAAATGGCTATATCATCTTAGGTCAGTTCACATCTGAAGGAAAAGGAAGGGAACCATTCCAGGCAAAATAAATAGTGTTATTGAGGGGATGTCTTCGAAATGTGAATTCCAGCTGAAGGAAGGATGTCCTTCCTGTTTGGGGAGTGTGGTCCATATTAGGCCCCTTTAGAGCTGGGACAGGGACCTTGTGCCTCAGAATAATCCCTCCTGCATAGGGTGCCCAACCCAGCTACTGAGATATGTCTAGACCTGACCCTGTTCCACCTGCCACCAAACCCTCTGTCAGACTCTGATTTTTCTCTTTAAAATCAGGACCCACTTCTGATTATTGCCTTTTCTTCCTGTAATGTGCCCCTCAGCCAGGGCCAGAGGGGCTTCTCCTCTTCCAGGAGAGTCACACCTGACCAAGTGGGACGAGTCCTGCCTAGGAGCCAAGGCCCAGATTAGTGGCTCTGCCTTCAAAGGTCTCCAGAGACCACCATGTAGCTACATCCGGGCTTTATCTTGAGTCTTCCCATTCATTACCACACAAGCAACTCTTGTCATTGCATACAAACCAGAAATGTGGAAAAACAAAAAAGAAAACAATCCAAATCCCATCAACTAGCAAAGGATTTGAACAGACATTTCTCCATAGAAGATATATAAATGACCAATAAGCAAATAGAAAGATGCTTAACATCATTAGTCATTAAGGAAATGCAATTCAAAGCCACAGTGAGATACTGCTTTATACCCATTAGGATGGTTATTAACAAAAAAAACTAGAAAATAACAAGTATTAGCAAGGAGGTAGAGAAATTGGAAATCTCATCCATTGCTGATAGAAATATAAAATGGTGCAGCTCCTGTGGAAAACAGAAAAACAGTATAGCAGTTACTAAAAAGTTAAATATAGAATTACCATATGACCAGCAAATGAACTCCTAAGTATATACACAAAGGAATTAAAAATATGTGTCCACATAAAAATTGTACTAGAATATTCATAGCATCATTATTCATGATAGCCAAAAATTAAAAACAACCCAATGCCCACGGACTGATGAATGGAGAAATAGAGTATGCTATATCCACACAACAATAAAAAGGAATGAAACACTGACACATGCTACAATGTGGCTGAACCTTGAGGGTATCATGCTAAAAGAAGACAGACATAAAAGGCTACATATTGTATGATTGCATTTATATAAAATGTCCAGAATAGGCAAATCCATGATGACAGAGAAGACTAATGGTTGCAAGGGCTGTGGAGTAAAGTGACTGCTAATGGATATTGAGTTTCTTTTTCAGGTAATGAAAATGTTCTGGATTTAAATAGTGGTGATGGTTGCGCAACTCAATAAATATACTAAAAATCACTGAATTGTACACTTAAAAACGACATTTTAAAGTGAATGATGAAGTTTATGGTATGTGAATTATATCTCAATTGAAAGCACATTCTATCAACCAACTATAAGGATTCAGGTCTATAATATATATACATATATATATTTTGAAAAAGAGGCCATAATATATATATTATTTGTTAGCCTGCATTTGTCACATAATATTTTTGAATATCTATCCATGTCAATAAATATAGATCTACGTTGTCTACTTTTATGGCTACATATATGCGATCTTATTGTTGTAACAATTATTTAACCAATCTCTTATTGTGAGATACTTAGGCTATTGCCAATTGTTTACTATTTACCAACAACACTTTTGACTATTCCTCTTAACTTACATTTGTAATTATTCCCTGAAGATGAATTTCAAGAATGAGAACTGCTGGATTTTTAAGGTCTTGAAAAATTGTTAACTTGCCGCCCAGAAGTTTGTGTGATTTACCTGCCCATTCAGAAAGGTGCATGAACCCAAACTCTCAAAACTTCTTCAGCACTAGGCATTTTTACTTTAATTCATCTTTGCTTATTTGTAGGTGGAAAAGTGGTACCACATTCATGCTTGATTTCTAACCTCTTTTACCACCTGTCCTTTCCTTCGATGCCAAGGCGTATTGCTGCCGAATTATCACTTTTGCTAGAGCACCCAACCCTATTTTATTCATTTTATTATTTATTAAATATTTTGATATGAATTTTAATGTTGATTAACTGTCTGTTCTGTTGCGTCCCAGCTTACTCTTCATAACACTCTGGGAGGTGGATATTACACCCCTTTCACAGATAAGATGGCTGAGTCTCAGAGATCGTTGACCCCTATAAGTGGCAGAACCAAGATTCAAACCCATGGCTGTCTCATTCTAAAGTCTCTACTCTCCACTCAGGACATGGAATCAGGACCATCCTTCCCCTGAACTTTTTAAAAATCTCCCTTGAAAGTACACATGTCTCACGCTCTTCCCTAGATGTTATGCATAAGCTTGCTTCTTCTCCTTGATCAGAATTCAGTGACAAGCCACAATTACCTTGACATCCCCAATGGTGAGAGAGCACTGAGGGCCTGCTCTCAGACGCCCAAGCCTGAAGCAAGCCCATCCAGGCAGGTAGGGCCTTATACCCCAGGTTCATCTGGATGATCATCCTTGGAAACCAGCTTCAGCAAAGTGTGCAAGGCAGAGCTAAAGGCCCCCACAGAAACTGAGCCCCGCAGGATACCTATCAAATCAATGAGGTTTCTTTTAACAGTGAGGTTTCATCTAAATTGTGCACAAACTATTGATTTTGCTGGCACGGTTGGCAATTTTCCAGAGCAACTCCATTCAAGACCAATGTGTATTTAATAAGAATTTGGCTCTTAAGACTACAGAGTTCCTGGAAGTGGAACAGGAGCTGCTGCAGTCAGTTTGCAAAACTGTTGCAGAGCCCAGGACCGAGCAGCTACAGAAGAATGGATTCCAGTGTAAGGAGCAAACAAGGTGCCCTCATTCCACAGGCTCATCTGATCTTCCAGCAATAGGCTATGGCAACCTGGGTAGATCATTTAAGCTCACTTTATAGATTCAGAAATTGAGGATCAAAATTAAAAGTGACTTGAGGTGTCACTGCTGGCAAGAGGTAGAGCCTGGCCAGCAACAGATCTTCCCCCGCCAGGCCCGAGTCCTTCTGGGGCACCAGAAACTGGAGGACACTGTCTAACTGCAGATCGCTGACCCTTTGCCCTCTTCCTGGGCCTTCCCTGCCGTCCCCTGGGGCTGTCCTCTGCACTGGCGGACTTCCTGGCGCTGAGGTCTTTGCGTTTGGAGCTCTCGTCTAGGTAGTCTTTTCTTGGCACATTTCACTTTAGTCTTATTACCTAATGTTGCATAACAAACCACCCCCAAAACATCAACAGAAAACAACCTCTATTTATTATGCTTCCGGATCGTGTGATTTGGACAGGGCACTGTTGTGGGGGTGTCTTTTCTCTGTGCCATAATACGTGGGGCCTCGGCTTGGAAGATTCAAACAGGCAGTAGTGACTCCAAGGCCTGAAATCATCTAGAACTGTAGTGTCCAACACAGTAGCCAGATGTGGTTATTTAAATACTCATTTAAATTAATTAAAATTAAATAAAATTTAAAATTCAGTTACTAGTGGAACTAATTGCATTTTAAAGCCCAATAGCCATATGTAGCTTGTGGCTACCATAAGGTATAGTACAGATAGAGAACATTTCCATCATCATAGAAAGTTCTGTGGGGAAGCCTGCTCTGGAGGCCTCTTCACTCACATGCATGGTGTCTGGGCTGCGATCTTTGAGTGGAGCCTCTGCGTGAGGCTGGGCTTCTCACAGCATGGCTGCTGGTTTCTAAGAAGGTGCATGCAGAGAGGCAGCATCAGCAGAGCAAGTGCTCTATGAGGCCAAGGAAGAAGCTGCAAGGTTTCCTCTAACCTAACCTTGGAAGCCACATACATCCCTTCTGTCACGTTCTGTTGGGTACATAAGAGTAGGGTTCTAGGTAAAATACAAATATTGCACAGAACATACCTATATAAAAAATCATGCATCGTTTGTTTATATCTGAAATTCAAATTTAACTGGGTATTTTGAATTTTTATTTGCTAAACCTGGCAACCTTACATGGGAGTCACTAAGGCCAGCCAGATCCCAGGGGAGGGGAATTTAACCCACTTCTTAATGAAAGAGTGGCAAGGTGACATTGCAGGGAGCATGTGGGATAAGAGATACTACGGATGTCTTTGGAAAATACAATCTGCCATATGCTGCTAGGTGGGTCCTCATTCAAGTTTCATGGCCTGGATGGATAGAATTGGGAGAAAGGACTCTCTTTCATCTGTTTTTCATTTCACGATGAGCTTTGGGACCAACTATTCTTAGATAATAGCTCCAATCTCGTTTGACATAGGCATTCTTCTCTGCCTACGCCATGAGTGAAATTACAAATAACAATAACAGATATTCCATGGCACCATCACAGACAATGTTTTGCTAAAGTAAGGGTGCCCAAGGTGACCATGTACTATGGACACATTGAGTAATCAGGAAACTTTTGTTAGAGAAAATGGCTCTCAATCTGGAGCTCCCCAAGGTCTAGCTCAGCAGGAGAGCTTCTCCCGTGCCTGCCTCCCTATAGCCAACATAATGACACACATGATAAAGGCATAAGCAGTGCTCTGTGCAGAGATTACCCCTCTCTCCAACACCAGGTATGTTTATTCCTTGCACGACAGTGGGTGTTATCAGGTCATATAGAGATATAGGTGTCATGTTGAGGCCTGCAAGAGTGAGTCTGGGACTCTCTGAGGCGGTGATGTCACTCCCAGTGTCAAGCCCTACTCAGCCTGGAGAAGAATGTATTCATTCATATTCTCTCTCCTCTCTCTCTCCCTCCCTTCCTCCATCTCCACTCCCTCCCTCCCTCCCTCTCCACCCCCACTCCTCTCTCTCTCCCTGCCTCCTTCCCTCTCAACCGAGGTACCCTGATGTCCTGGGAGCCTGAGAGGGAGCTCTTTAGAGGAAAGTGATAAGATGGTATGCCCCATGTGGAGACTAGTTAGGAGTGGGAAGTCAGGACCTTCCCAAATCAAAAGTGAGTTTTATTTCATTAATCAATTCACGGAGACACATGATGTGTTCTGTGCTTCTTTCCCTTTCCTTTGATGCATGGCGAGAAGCTAGAACCAAGAAGGAAACAGTGGGTTTATCATAAAATGTTAAGTGAAAATAGATAGGGTACTAAACTAAAGAATATATAATACAGTCCCAATTTTGTGTAATATATTTGTACATGTTTGTATGTGTGTATGTACATACACACATATTGATTTTTTTAAATTTCTTCTTTGTATTTTATATTCTTCCCATTGAGAAATCAGCACACATTACTTTTATAATAAGAAACACATAGATGTTGTTTTCAAACCAAAAAAGGAGGAAGACGATTGACAGAATTCCAATTTAAGAAGAACACCAACTGAAGAGCTACAAATGGCAGTTATCGCTGGTTGCTTACTTGGTTGCTGTTTCCTGTTCTTTCTTGTGAACAGAAATCTGATTTGATTCAGGGTCGGTATGCCCAACTGAAGAAGGTTAATTGCGATTGGTCCAAAGCTCTTCCCCTTTGTCAGTAAGTGGTCTAAGGGTGGGTACATGACCCAGTTCTGGCCACTATAACATAAGGGAAAGTCCACTGGTGATTTTAGGGAAGATTTCACTCTTTGGTTAAAAATAAGAGAAGAATGCTCACTTTGACAGCACGTATAATAAAATTGGAATGATACAGGGGAGATTAGCATGGCCTCATGCAAGGATGATGTGCAAATTCATGAAGTGTTTCATATTTTTTCGTAAATGATATGTTTAACCAATGTACTATACACTTGAAATGAATAATAAAATAAAATAAAGTCCTTTAAAAAAATAAGACAGAGAGAATCACAAGAGGAAAAGGCCCCCTATGTCTTCCTTAACCTCCATGTTAGGATGCTGTCTGTGCAGACAATACTAGGTGCTGCAGCAGCTACCTTGTGACTAAAAGGAGGGCCCCTGCCAACATACCGAGATGGCAGAAAGAAGAGAGGAGAAGACGCCAGGTCTTCAGTGACATTACTGAGCCACCAAATACACCCTGAAACTGCCCACTATCAGACTTTCGCTAAAGAATAATGGTCTATTGTTGCAGTTATATTAGTTGATATTCTTATCCACCGCCAAATACATCCTAAAGAACACTCCCTATCATTCAGATAAGGTTAGAAACTAGGAGTTGAGGATTTATTCAGACGGTTGAAGCCCCTGGAAGTGCTAGAGAAAAGCTAGAGTGGGACAGGTCACAGATGGTATTAAAAATTCGTAACAACTGGTCCTTATGGACACAAACTAATATGCAAGAACACTGGCCCAATCAGAATGGACACCATCCCATAAATAATAGATGTGCCCAAGCCAATGTGTCCCAGTTGAATATCAGCACCAGAATAATTACAAAAGGTAAATCGGGGGACTCAGTTAAATCCATACTTACAAATGAATTTGCTTGGATCAGATTCTGCCCACAATGTGGCTCTTTTGAAAGTCCTGGCTCTACCGTCTAAAACCAAGACTTCTGACAATTTAAAGTGGATCAGTGGCTTGTTAAACTCCAAAGACAGTGACTGGAAGCTGTCAACTTATACACTGAATTGCTATGAATGTTGTGGTGGTAGTGGTGCTTTTGAACTGTTAGGTTTTTAAAAATTTTATTTAAAAAATAATACGTAATCTTGGTATAAAAATGCAAAATTTTCAAAGATAAAAAAAGTAATAATTTAAAGTGAGTCTCCCCTTCTGGTACCCCCAGAGGTACATTATCAACAACTGTTGCATATATTTGTGTAAATTACACAAACATATATGTATATATTTATATATCTTTTTTTAACAAAGACAAGAACCTACTTAGACATATATATGCACTTTGTTATTCCCACTATTTCTTAGGGCTTGTTCCACATCTGTATATAAATCTAGTTCTTTCTTTTTTACAACTGCACAGCATTATATTGTATGGATTCATATAATGAATAACTTTTGTAATTAATCCTCTGTTGATGAATATTTCAGGTGTTTGTTATTACAAACTATGCTGTAATAAACACTATTAATTTGAGTGTTTCAGGGTGAAAATAACAGAAAAACCAACTAGTTTAAACCATAAGGAGTTATTATCTTACACAACACAAAATCTAAGCTAGATGGTCCCAGGGTAGATTAATTCAGAGGCCCAACAATGTCATTAGGGGACCAGGTACTTTCCCTGTTTCTCTTACCATTCTCAGAGTGTTGAATTTTTTGCCTTGGATTTGGAAGTAAGATGGCTGCACAGTTCCAGACATCCTATCATCACCCAACTATGTTCAAAGAGAAGTTAATTTCTCCTTACACATCTCCTTTACCCTGGAAGGAAAACTTTTCCCAGAAGCCCTGCTGCAGACTTTCCATTACATATCATTGGCTAGAACATGTCCATCCATAAATAAATACTCACTGGCAAATGAAGATAGAAATATTATTATTGGCTTACATCAACTGAGATTCATCCTCCAGGGCTAGGGAAGAACACTATTTTCCTGAGCACAGTGCATCCTGATATCTGAACCAACTCAAGGTCCTATTGGCAAGAAGAAAGGGTGAAATGGCCGTGGGTTAGCCAGCAAGAGAATATTCCACTAACACTCTTGTATATCCATTTGTATGTATGTATGCAAGTATATTCATTAAACAATGTATTTGCAATAGATTTGTTGGGTCAAAAAAGTTTGTTCATTTAAAATGTTGAGAGACATCAACAGATGAATGGATAAACAAAATATGGTGTGTGCGTGTGTGTGTGTATGTGTGTGTGTCTGTGTGTGTATAAAAGAATATTATTCAACCTTAAAAAGGAATGAAATTCTGACATATGGTAAAACATGGGTACACCTTGAAAACATGATGCTAATTGAAATAAGCCAGACACAACAGGACAAATATTGTTCAATTTTACTTATATGAGGTACCTAGAATAGTAAATTATAGAGATGGAAAATAGACTGGTAGTTACCAGGGTCTGGTGGATGAGGCAGTGAGATTTTATTTATTTATTTATTTATTTATTTATTTATTTATTATTATTTAGAAATTTGAGTTAGGGAAGATTAAAGGAGTTCTGGAGATAGTGTGTAATGGTTGTGCAACAATGCAAATTAACTAATACCACTGGACTATACACTTAAAAATGATTAAAATGGTAAATTTTAAATTATGTATATTTTATCACAATAAAAAATGTTGATAGCTATTGCCAAATTGTCTTCAAAGAAGCTTCAGCATTTAACTCTCCCACCCGTTGTGCATAGGCCAAGGCTTGGGTTCCTTGTGATGTTTTGAGCCTGGTGCTGGATCAAGCCTGGTCCACGAGTGGTGGCACAGAGGCTCTTGGTGGATGTAAGACCTTTATAAGATCAATAGCAGAAAAGTCTAGTTTTAGAAGTAAAGAAGAATCCCCAGGAGGGGCGGGTTGGGCAGGCATTTCCTCGTCTTCCTGGAGTTCATTTCACCTCTGTATCACTTCCTTTCCCGAAGCACTTTAACCCCTTACGGTGGCTCCAAGACTGTTCCCCTCTAGTTCTCTGACTGAAGTGAGCACAATGGTCTAGTCCCTTATTTCCCCTTGTTAAGAAAAATCATGCAAAAATTGGAAATTCATCAAAAAGATTACTGCAGGCCCTGTCAAAGCCACATGACTGAGTCTGTGTAATAAACTACAGACAAGTGGTCTGATTGTCTAAGGGCTATAACTTTGTTTGACCTCCTATGTACAATTGATTAGGCCAGGTTCCATAAAGCTACATTTAATGTATAAAAGAGTGATACATTCTGCATTTGACTCTTTATTTATTTATTTATTCATTTATTATTATCTATCTATCTATCTATCTATTTTGCCAGTAGCAATGTAAATTGATTTCTGTCTGGCAAAAAACACAAACCCAAAGGTTTGTATGGACATTAACTTGTTTTTTCTGTGAGGACATTAACTTGTTTTTTCTCTAACTCAGCCATATTATTCAATGTTCTTCTTTTCACGGACAGTATATACTTCAGCCTACTCTCCTTGAACTAGCTTTGTCATTACGCCGGTTCTCTTCTTAGTGAGCTAAATCAATGACAAGGGCTCGCTGTATGTGTGTATGAGAGTATGTTTTTAACTTTTTGAAAATTATTCTTTGACACTCGTAGCTCCAGCAGGCTTTCAAAATGACTTTGCTAAACATGAATAAACAAGGAATTTAAGAAGCCTTAGAATAGCCTGGCTCCTGATCTACTTCACACCTTGTCCCAAAGTTACAAGTGGCTGCAGCAGAAGGCCACAGTGACCCTTCTGAGTTTCCTTGCGCGTAGCGCAATCGGGGCAGCTGCCAAGTCCAGGCCCTCTGGCACCTCCCGTTAGACCACAAAACCACAAAACCATCAAGATCTGCCACTCGGGTTGAAGCCGGTTTCATGATTTGAGGGTAAATTTCCCCCAGATGGTGAGCAGGACTGTTAAAATTGGCCATGGCTGTGTCTTCCCTCCTCTGGACGCCCCCCCCACCACCACCGGCTGGGCAGGGCTTGGTCTCTTTCAGCACCCTTACTATCCATGACACAGATGTGGCCTGGGACGTCCTTAGCCTCAGGGAGGCACCCTGTCCCTTCACCTTTGCACCTGAATGGCTGGAGCTGTGTGCATTCCCAGGGTTCTCCTTCCTTCCAAGCCACCTCATTCCTTCCAGTGGCCTGTTCCCACTGCAAGTCCTGTCATGCACTGCGCTGTTTCCCTCCTTCAGTCCCCCTTCCCCCCAACCCAGCTCCCTCCTGGTTTCCCAGAGCCATCAGTTGCCCGAGCAATTGTGTACAGCAGATCTCCCAAAGATTTGGAGAGAGGTTACCTTGCAGCACTGCATGCCACAGTTTTCACATTTACTTTAGAACCCATGAGCATTCCTGCCTTTTCTAGAGTTTTGCTGGCTCGCCCTTCTCAACTAGATGATTGGCTCTTTGATGCCAGGCCTGAGGCATTGTTTGCTTCTTTGTTGGCATGTTTTGATGAAATCATGTTTGTGAAGCTTGAGCACAGTGACTGGTGTGTAGTAAGGGAGCTGACAGTGGCTCCAGAGTAGAAGCCCATATAAGAGGAGAGCAGACTATGTCACCTCAAATGTGCCTCTTTTGTTAAGGATTATTTTGAGCTAATTATTTTGAGAAGCAGCAGACACAAGAGAAGCTTTGAAAACAGAGTAGAAGTTACCCTTTTGTAAGGGAAATTTACATTTATAAAGGAAGTCTCCCTCGGTACCAGGAAAAGGAGGCTGGCTCTTATAATGAAGAAGCCACTGACTTAAATCTGCATGACAAAGGTTATCCCTTTGATTGTATTTTCCCGGTTATTTTTCAATGGCTTGCCTCTCCCACGCTTTTCTTCCTTTGTTTAAAGCTGAAGATGGTGTTTAAGTTCAAGTTCTAGCTATCTCTTTGAGTTACTCTTCTCTGTTTCTCCCACTGTATGAGATATACATATTAAAAGAAACACTCTTTGTCTTTCTCTTGTTAATCTGTCTTTTACACCAAAGGCCTGAGTCAAGAATCTAGAAGAGTAGAAGAAAAAGACTGTTTTCCCTCCCCTATACCGCCTACTTCAAGGTAAAACCAGATAGAGCTAGAAACTGTAAACCCAGCCTACCCTGGAACCCTGGCTCCTGCTGCTAACCCCTTGGGCAGTCTAACAGCTTTTGTTGTTGTTTTTGATAGTAAAAACAAAACCAAATACATTTTAAAACCTAAAAACGTATTACAAAAGTAATGAAAGTAAACTTTAAGGGGGTAATGTTCTATTTCGTTTTTTTTCTTTCAAATTTTATTCCGGAAATTTTCAAACTGTTGAATCAAAAAGTCGAAGTGGGCTTTTTCCCAAAACGGGCTTTTATCTAGACGGCTGGACTGCAGGTCTCTCTCCTTGCGGCCCCAGCGTGAGAGCCCAGTGAGGATCGCGGCGGCACGCCGCGGCAGGACAGACACTTAGAAAGTTTCTTCCTCTCCTTGACTGAGTGTTAGTTAAAAGGAGTGCTGCGCAAACCCTAACCAAAGGAGGCATTATGCGTCCGGGAAAACCTCAAGGAGCAGTGCCGCAAGCCACAGCAGTAACTGTTGGATCGAACGCTAAAGGGAAGGGTGGAGAGAGTCAACCAGTTAGCGTGACAGTTGGAGATAAAGTTCTTCTTCCAGAATGTGGCACCAAAGTAGTTCTAGACAAGGACCATTTCTTATTTAGAGATGGTAACATTCTCGGAAAGTATGTAGACTGAAATGGCATCACGTGAAGCTGTCCGTTTCACTGAAATCTCATCATGTAAATAATTTCCCTGTCTCTTTTGTAATAAACTAATGATATCCAGTATCTCTTAAAATTTAGTTTCACTGTACTAATATAAACATTTCCAAGTAAAAAAAATATATTTTAAAAAAGTTGAAATGGATAATAAAATGAACTTCATATATATTTATCAGCTGACATTTTTCCTTTTGTTGAAAATTTTGAAAATAAATCTTAAATCAAGACACTTCACTACTAATTATATCAGCATGTATCTCCTAAAAATAAGGACATTCACCTGCATAACTATAATAATATTATCAATAGTAATAATAATATCCTAAGGATTGAGCACAAGCACCAAGATCTCACCAAGGCACTTCTGCTAGTGGATTATGCTGGATTATGGAAACCCTGCAGCCCTGGGAGAGGGCAGCAGAGGCCCCTGCAGCAAGTGGTAACAAAACTCCGTCTGCCAATGCGTGAGGCAGAGTTCCGGGACCCACCTAAGTGCTCGGGAAGAGCCAGCTGCCTTCTTTCAGAGACTGCTGGGGGAGGCTACCCAGAGATTGGTAGAAGGTAGAAAAACAAAAATTTTAAAAGCTATCATTTCAAAGCTAGGAACAGTTTTCTGTTTTGCTGTGTGGACGGACTCTCCCTTTGTTCTTGGAAAAACACCTGCCTAGTTCATTAATGTTATGCAAATGTTAAACAGGAAATGTTTAAGCTAAATTGCTTATTATAATGTAAGCGGCGTCTATGCTTTTACAGAGCCAAATCCCGTCAGAGTTTGTTCCCTTAGGAGAAATGTGAGAAATGTTTTGTGTGTTTGTGTTTGTGTGTGTTTGTGTGTGTGTGTGTGTTGCCTATACATGGTTTGAAAATTCTCTGCGCATAAAAGCTGTTGCTAGTTCTGGTGGAAATGGGTAGAAGGGGACAAGAAATGTTCTGTAATGGTCTATATGAAGTTTTCGCTGTTACCACCACAGAGGTTCCTTCAAGCTTTGTGGAAGAATGTGAACAGACTGGCTCCTGGGCATTCTCAGAAACACCTAGAGAACTCCTGAGGGGTGGCTTCAAGTCATCTTATCTGGCTTTGAAAGTGAAATGTGACCTTATTGTGATACCAGTTTGATATAGCATACAAAATGCTCTTAACACCAAGACGCAAAATTAAAACTCTTTCTCTGAGAAAGCAATGTGGACTAGGGAGTAGTGGACACAGATATTAAAGGCACAGAGCCCCTCCGCCCCACCCCATCTCTGGTATCTTCAAGAGAGTACAAGAGGGCACATGTTGGCAACAGACCCTTTCACGTTTTAAATACAGATTTCTTTTTTAGCCAGGCTTAGAGGGTAGCTACCTATGAAATGTCATTAAAAATGGGTCAGGTTAGGTAAACAACAGTTCTGTCACCTCCTGACCTTGATATGGTATTAATGGGTCAGAATTTAGCCATATTAGAATGGATCTCCTCACTGGGATGAACACATTATCCAAAAGTTTTCTGATTCTTGAAATTTCTCAATACCTTAAACCTCTTAGCAGTAACTTTTGAAGACCAGCCCACCAATCTCTGCTTATCTCAGATCCACAGTAATCCCTCTCCCAAGCTGCCGAGGGACAATAGTGCAGTCTGAGGATGCACCCTGTGCAGGATCTTGGGCTGTGCTGGGACTGGTTCTGTGCAGGCAGGTGTTGTTATAGCACAGGGCCCAAGACCTCAAAGTCTTGTCCTCTTGTCATCTTTCTCTGTTATTAGATGTTTTGCCTTGTGAGATTATCTATTTAAATAACCATGTCATTTTCTGTTTTAATTTTTAATAGTGACTAATATTGATTCGTTTTTGAATCTTGAATCAATCTTACAATCCTGAGATAAATGTTATTTAGTCATGATTATCTTCTTTAGATACTGTTAGATTCAGTTTGTTAAAAATTTTTAAGAATTTTTGTACCTAGGATCCTGATGAATATTGGTCTATAGTTTTCTTATGATGTATTTGCCTCGTTGTGATATTAGATAATGCTGGGCTCATAAAATGAGTTGAGAAATGTGCCCTTCTCCTCAATTTTCTTGACGGGTTTGTATGAAATTGGTAGTTTATTCCTTAAATGTTTAGTATAACTTACCAGTAAAACCATCTGAGTTTGGATCTTTCTTTGTGGGAAAGTTTTTAAATACAAATTCAATTTCCGTAATACATATAGAGCTATTAAGGTTATTAATTTTTTCTTGAGAGAACTTTAGTAGTTTGTGTCTTTTAAGAAATTTGTCATTTTCATCTGACTTGTTAAACTTATTGGCATAAAGTTGCTCATAATGTTCCCTGTGTTCCTGCTAATATCTGTAGAACCTGTATTAATGTCACCGCTTTCATTCCTGATTAGTAATTTGTGTCTTCTCTTGTTTTCCTTATGGCCTAGCAGGAGGTTTATCAATTTTATCGATCTTCTCAAATAACCAGCTTTTGATTATTTTATTGATTTTGCTCTATTGTTTCCTTTTTTCTGTTTCACTGGTATCTGCTTTGGTCTTCATTATTTCCTTTCACTGGCTTGCTTTAGCTTAATTTGGTCTCCTGTTCCAGTTTTTAGGGTAAAAGTTGAAGTGTTGACTTGAGACCTCTATTTTATTCTAATACGGGCATTTAGTGCTATAAATGTCCCCCTAAGTGCTGCTTTCACAACATCCCACAAATTCTATGTTGTGTTTTTATTTTCATTCAGTTCAAAGAAGACTTTCTAATGACCCTTTTTATTTCTTCTATTATCCATGGCTTATTTAGAAAGTTTTATTGGGAAGGTCCTCAATAGATGGTCAACTGCTGGAAGGGTGTTCCTCTCAATTAACTGGTGTCTCTGAATATAACTTCCACCTGAGGTTTTAATGCTGCCCCTTCTCAGTCCACGCTTTTCCCTCCACCCAACCACCTTGCAAATAGAAAACACCTCTGGTCGCGTATGCCTTTTGCCTTTTCTCCTCAAAACCAAAACATTTTTTGTTGAATTAAATTTTTTAAAATAATAGTTTTCGAGCCCTCCTTGAAAGTAAGACACAAGTGGACTCAGAGGTAGGAAAATAGAAGGAATCCCAATCAAGGAATTTTCTCTTTTGCTTGATGGGAACTGGAGTGTATCCAGGCTTTGGACCCTGAAGCTTATGAAATTTTTGGCCTTTTTAAGAGAAAGAACACAAAACTCAAAACATACACAAATTTTTTTTCTTAAAATAAAGAGGAAAATTGCAACAAATTAAAAATTGTATAAAGCTTAGAAATACAAGAATCACAAAACCCCCAAAATTATGTAGTTTCATAAATGGCCTGACGTACCTCTATAATACTTTTTACATTTATTGGTCTGCACATGCTGAGAGCTACTTCATAGAACAATTTTGTGAAAATTTTTTACAGAGAGAAGGATAATTCAGTCTTTCCTCTAGCATGTTCAATCAAAATTTGCTTTTATTGACAGTCTAGAGAAGTCTCTTTTATCTTCACAATGGATTATTTGTAATGTCATTCATATTGTTAGGATTTTCCCAAAATTTAGGTAGAACTATCAAGTTCCTTTTATATAGAAGCTCAGGGACTTTCAAGTTTGCTTGTTCAGTGACTCATTTACTGTGTATTCTTTGAATTGACCGTACTCATCATGTGGTTGACCGCCAACACCCTCATAGTAGATTATGAGTTTTATGTTTTATGAATATTTCATATCGAGACAGCAAAAACTTAGGAAGAATTTATATAGATATGTTTGGAGAGGCCATTTCAGGCTGAGGGAGAAGTATGAGTACAGGCAAGCGTGGCAAAGGTGAATTCCATGGATCAAGCAAAGGGTACAGGATGGTGGCAATGAGTGATAAGGGTAGGAAAGTGGAGAATAGCATCAAATGTAGCCAATATTTGAGGAGAGATTGCCTTTACAATCAGGAATCAAAGCCACTGATGGATCAGTGAGACTATGAAAGCCGGCCTAACCTCGTGTTAAAACTATGGGATGAACCTTGGCTTGGACCCTAACTCTGCAAAGTACCAGCCTGTGCAACATTGCTAAGAACAACATGACTCTATACAGAAGTGACTGCCAGCCACATGAATGTACCCCTAAATCCCAGTTAATGTAGCTACAAATCAACTTCCCCTTACCAAGTCCTCAAAACACCTCCAGCAGTTCTTACACCATCAGACTCAAGAGGAAGTACAAGGGAGGGGAAGCTGAAGTGTAAGAAGCACCAGCCCTAACTGACTGCAGTTAAAAGATTTTGTGTAAATTTTACAAAAACATCTACTATATGAACACATTGCTAGGGACTGCCCCAGGGCCAAACAAGGGGTTTATGCAAGTGAGGGGCCCAGATATTTAAGTTTCCCTAGCTTTATAGTAAATCCATCTCTTGGTGGAGGTCATAAAACAAAACACATATATGATGTATTAAGTAATTATCTCCTGTTGAGTAACAAATTATACCAAAACTTTTTCTTTCAAACCACACACATTTATTATCTGTTTCTGAGGTTCGGAATTGCAGGCACAGCTTAGTTGGGTCCTCTGCTTCATGTTCTCACAAGACTGTGTTGGCATATGGTCTGCCAACTGAGGGCTCAGCTGGGGAAGGAGCAGCTGCCCTTCTCCTGACCATAGGACCCCACACAGGGGATTCACAGCCCACACTCTGGCTGGACAGGCAGCTAAGCACCTCCTCTTGCCCATCTTTTCCCAACCAACCAGCATCTTTTGTATGTTACACACACACACACACACACACACACACACCCTCTACCTTTTGTTGTTTGTTTATTTCTTCATGTCACCAGAGCAAACACTTATAAACTGAGCCTATGCAGTTGACCCTGAAAGAGAAGCTGTAAACTATCTCGGCCAGAGATTTCTACACCCTCATGAATACACTGTGGGAGAAAGAAAGACTACTGCTTACTCCCCACTCTCTCCTTCCTACGTTTTTCTAATTCTTTGGCCTAAGACAAGTACATCAACTTCCATTCCCAGCTGCCTACTTGGAGCAAATGACGTGAAATTGGGTTTCTCGGGTGAGAATCTGGAGGCGCTCACAACTGGACCTAACCTAGAACTCAGAGAAGGAATGAGGCTTTTGTGGTATCAGCTAGGACCAAGAAATCCAATTCCAGTGAACTTGAGCAAAAAGGGGAATGTATAGCTGGAAGGCCAGGAGTGGAGGTGGACCCAGGGCTCAGAGGCTTCTATGTGTCACTATGGATCTCTCCAAACCCCCTTCCTTCTTCCATTCGTGTCACCCTCATTCTTCTGCTGGTGGGAAACTTCCTGGAGATAGGGAGCTGGCCAGGTAAGTCCACAGCCCTATTTAGCAATCCCAAGGAAGAAGAGCACCTCTCTCTCAGCTTGGGAGGGACTACAATAGGCCTTGTGTGGTCACATCCTGCAGTCCTGGGGCTCAGTCTCTCTCTAGAAAAGGGAGGATGGAGAAAAGCAAGCTGGGCAGGCAAAAATAGTAACTTCAACTGTCTTCGACATGGCAGCTATTTTCAAACATGGGAAACTTCTCATCTCTGAGTAAAAATAGAACCCAAATGCTCTAAAGTAGGGTACGAGTCTGAGAGACCAAGGAAACTGCCAAGAACAGTCGTTCTGTAAATAACGCTCCATGTGTTAGAGTAGGACAAGAGACCTCCTGGAAAGCAATTCACAGCCGTGTCCTTGAGTGCACTGGCATCTCTGTACTCACCTAGAGGGAATCAAGGTTGCTTTAACTTGGGCATCCTTGCCCAGTGCAAGAAGGGAGGGCTCTCCCACAGCAGAACCTGGTGCTCCCTCCACCCCTGACCTGGCCCTTCTCTCCTGCTGTGACCCCAGAAGGTTGCTCAGAGCAGCTGTCTCCCTGCTCATTAAAGAAAACTCCACCACCTTCCATAGGAGGAGGTCCACCTCTGGCTTGGTCCTGGCTTCAAGGCCTCAGCCAGGTGGACTCTTCTTCATCCTGCCCCTCCACAACCAAGAGGAAAGTGACTGTGGGTCCTCGAGATTTGGTCCAGATTTGCACCATGAAGGATACGGGCAGGTGGCCCCCCCTCTTCCAACCAAGGTCACCTCTGAAGTAAACACATCCCATAGCGAGGAACCCTTCCTCCTGTTAGCACAGCTTTGTTCCGACCCTGGAGTAAGAGTAGGCTCTTGCCCGATCTACCCCTGTGTGCTGAGCAGCATCCAGCTTTTCTGTGCCCTTCTGAAGGCCACAGATATTTGCATGGGATCCAACTTCAGTGTGAGGAAGTGACCAGTCAAGGGTTAATCAGCATGGAATGCAGAGGATAATGAAGAACAATGGAAGTAGCCAACCCCAGAGAAGGAAAACCAGAGGCAGAACTGAGACAAGGGCAGCAATAATAATGATGATGAAAAAAGCCACAGCTACTTAGCATTCATGGAACCCTTACTACATGCTAGGCCCTGAGCACTTGCCATGCATTCACTCATTGAAGTATTGCACATTTCAAATGAACAAACTTCTAAATATACAAATGTCCACCGCAACATTTCTTAACTACAAAGTGAAAGTAGTACCTCACAGAGGAGAACACCCAGTGAGCAAGATTAAAATGACCAGGAACAGGACATAGTGACACCATGAACCCCCAACATAATGCACTGAGGACACATCACCTCTGTGATAGCTTTGCCCAAAATACATAACTTCATTCTAATTGTGAGAAAACATCACACAAGCCCAAACTCAAGGACATTCTGTAAGGGCCACTACTCTCCAAAAGTATTAATCATGAAAGACAAGGAAAGACTGAAAAACTGCCAAGATTGGAGGAGACCAAGAAAAATTACTTAAGTGCTATGTGGGATCTTGAACAGGATCCTGGAATAGAAAATAGGTATTAGTGAGAAAATTGGTAAAATTCAAATAAAGTCTATAGTGTAGGTAATAATAGAATTATAGCATCGTCGATTTCTGTTGTTAGCTGGTCCAATGTTTATGTTGAAGATTGTAATATGCTTATGTTGAAGATTGTAATATGCTTATGTAAGAGGTTAATATAGGGAAAGTCAGGTGGAGGTATACAGGTACTTTCTGTCCTATAACTTTTTATAAGTCAAAACTTAATTCCAATTTGAACATTTTAAATTATTTTTTAAAGTTTTCTAAGTGCAAGATTTTCCACACAAATCAATCACATCTCAGGAGAGTAACTTACTAGGTGGTTTACCAGCAATGAAAAAAGCCATGGGATAAAGCAGGAAATATTTTTAATTGTCTACCATAGCATTGCCACAGCCTGCGTGTGTTACGCTGTGATTGCCCCTGGTTGTTGAACAGATCCTTGGCTGCAGCAGGGGTGCTAACACTCATTCAGTAAGCACCTCTGCAATTTCTGGAGGTGTGACTGGCAAGACAGGCCGCTTCCTACGATGAACTGCTCCTCCCAGCCTGAGCCAGCACGCTCTCCATGGGGGTGTTCTGCATCTTCTGTTTGTCTTGTTCCTCAGGCCAGGGCTTGGGGAGTGAGAACGTTCTCTTGCTTTCCTGACAGTGCATTGCAACTCCGCCTTGTACATTCTTTCCATGGTGACTCACTCTTGGAGATTTTTCAATTAAATAAAGGCATTTTCCACCAACTTGAAGCCCGACAACTTTATCCCTCAATGTCCCCACTCATTTCTCATGTCCCACAAGAGGAAAAATAAATCAGATTATTGCTATTTTGCTCACGTTTGATTATTTTTTCTTTTTGTGCTTCTTCAAGTTTCTCCCATCTCACCAGCAAATAAGAAGCTGCAGAATCTGTGGCTCAGGCCTCCTGGTTGACTGCAGCACTGCGGCGACAGAGGAGCGGGGAGCAGGCAGTATGCTCACCCATAAAGGTTCCAATGGGCAAAACAGGCAGACTTGTGCCTGGTTACTATGCGGGACCTTGGCACTTGGCGAGACCCTGGGTCCCTGCATGCTTAGGTTTCCTGCTAGAACCCTGCAAGCCTGCCCCTTGGCCGTCTTTGTCCTGTTCCAACAAAGTTCCGTCTTCATTTTCTTCTCTCTACCCCGCAGACTGAAAAATAAATCATCCAATGATTAGTTGACACCTCATGACTGGGTACATTTTCCAATAAGGTTGGACAAGTGAAAAAAGGTATTCTGAGTCCAGTGCCTTGACCCTTTGAACGAGAGGAGGAAGAGCCAGAGAGCCACTGAATCAAAAGAAAGTGAGAACTGGGCTTTTTAACAGGGATATCTTGGGTAGCACCAGACTGAGGTTGGGAGAGCCTGCCCACTTCCCATCCACCTAGTTTTTTGGCAGCTGAAGGGGTGTTGTCTGGGCAGGAGTGGTGTCTGTGAATGAGCCTCAGAGGCCCCTTTCCAAGGCCACCTCTCTGGCTACTGAGCTCCGTGCAGGAGGCACCGTGAAAGACAGGACTTAGGTAATGAGCAGGAAGAGAACCATAACTGAAGACAGGCTAGGAAAGGGCAAGTCACATAATAGGAGGTTTCCAAGTCAATGAGTGAGCCCTGGCTAACACTTAAGATGCACGTTCATATGGCTTACTGATTGAGAAAGATGAGAGAATATTCCCCTGATGTGAGCCAATATCAGGAAGCTGCAAGCATCTTTGTTCCACTGCCAGGACTCAACTTAGAAATAAGCCCTCAGACTACGATCAAATTAAAAACTATTTTGCTACTTCAGTGCAATCAGTACATCCCCTTTTACAATGCACAAGACAGGAAGAAAGCAACTGCCAAAGCTCAAAAGCCACCACGATTGCGTGGGTAAAAATTCCTAAACAGAAAGTGAGAGGGAAAAAAGTGAGAGAAGCAGAAAATAGACCTAAACAGGACTCCATCTTTCAACTTAAGGGGAATATATATATATAGCATTAGTGTTTTATTGCTGTATTTTCAATTATTCTAAGATGTAATCTTTCTGTTTAACGTCTCTGCAACTGAGACACATCATACAAGTCATATGGAATTGGCAGAGTTTTTTTAGTGGCATATAAAAAGTATTGCATCTTAAAGCTAAAAAATATAGTAATTCATATGCAATGTGACAAGATTTGGGGGGCTCTGTAAAGACAAAGTGCCTCATTCTCAGCCTCTACTTTTCCAGATATGACAATTAAGGGGAAAAAATTCTTTGTAGTGTATTACTTTGAGACCTGAACAAATCAGGATAATAGTTTAATTTTTCAGATTTATCATCCACTGTAATAAGTTTAGCTTAAACATTATTTGGCAGATGTTTTTAGCATTTATAAAATAAAATAAAATATAGAATTTACATTAAGGGAAAACTGAATTCATCCAAAAATCTCAATAACTCAGCACGTGAAGTATGTTTTGTTCCATAATTTTTTCTTCATCTGAAATTTTTCATTAGAAGGCAAATCACAGAGAAGTTAACTTTGAATCCAAGTAAAGGCTTCATTCATTTTGGCTTCTGTGGAATTGAAAATAAGTCATCCTTTGCCTTAATAAATTCATTTTCCCTTTCTGCATGAGGGGGCCAAGATGATCCAGAATATACTATTCCAAGACCATTATCACAGGTAGAATAGTAGGAGACAGTCACACTTTGGGTGTTTTTTATTCTGGATTCAACTTCCAAGTATGACTCAAAGTATTCCCCCAACTCCTTACCCTTCTTTTCCATCATCCCTTGACTCAAGAATGGAGATGAGTAAAACCAGGGTCTGGGATGGACATGAGACATTTTGGTCTTTCATCCTTATCCTCTTAAGGCCTGGTCGGGTTTATGAAAAGTCCAATGGTAATGCTTACTCAGCCTTTTTGACCTTCAAGTTCAAAATTGACATGACTTGGGAGAACCCACAAAAAAAGTCCAAATGTCAGTTTTCACTGAGGCCTCAATTATTCAGCAGTTCTGAAAGAATGAACTTACTGTGACGCTTACATCCAGGAGACGGAGGCTCAGAGAAGAAGCCATCTCATGGGTACCAAGAGTTTCATGGATTTAAGGATCGCTCAGTACCATGATGGAGCCCAAGCACATATAAAGCTCTAAAATCTAGTATCCCTTTGCTGAAATGCCCATAAGGTCGGTGACCAGTGTTGTAGGCCCACAACACTGAACTGCCAAGGAGGTCCAGAGATCATCTCACCCACCAAACATCAACAACATCAAAGACTTATGTTCAAACAACGACAGATGTCAGCTGGAGGCTCATAAAAGGCCCTCATGGCCCTCCAAACCTTATTTCAAAACCTGCTACATCTCATCTTTCTCTGCAAACTTGAAATATCAGTGGAGCATTCCTTAGAAGAAAAAATTAAAGAAATTGCCCTCAGAGGAAAAATCTATTACTTGAAAATGCAGGGTCATGTTATACAGACATGCAAATTGTGAACACATGCAAATTGTGAACCAATCACCAGTGAATGTCCTTAAAAGTTTCATTCTTCTTCTCTAAACCTAATGTGGTAATGCGTTTCTCTCTAGGAGATGTGCTTGCAACCACTGGAGTAAAGAGGTCAACTGCAGGCACATGAAACCTTTAGAAGAACCAAGTTTATAACCATCTTCAAATCCACATTAAGTATCTGTGTTTTCACACTTGCTCATATATGGCCTCAGCGTTCCCAGTAAGAGAGGACAGTCTGCTAAATGTTCTCACAACACCGATCTTAATCTGTTGTTTGAGCTTCATCAAATGTCTATGTGTTTTTAATTGACCATTAGCAATTTCTTCTCACCATGAATCTAGGTAAGAAATTTGAGTGGTCATGGCTGCCTCTGTATTTCACTGCTGTGGATACAAACCCCAAAATGGACACATGGTTTAGGACAATATAGTCTTCAAGATGCTGCTCCATTTCCTAATTAAAATTTTTATACTCGCTGAAAATAGAAGCATAAATATTCATATTCCTTTTTAAAGACTCTAAGTGGGAAAACACTTAAGAATTTTAAACGCAAAGAGAGATGATCCATTGAGACAGAGAAAAAATTATAGTTCAATATCACTATCATAGTTTCTGTGGGGGAAATGGCCTCTTTGGGTAAAATGTAATCAAATACAAACACCAAAAAGGGATCACAGACTATTACACATCACACATGACAATTAAAAATAAAGTAACTTTATTTCCATCTTCTTACAGTCCCCAGTATCACATCTGGTAAGAATCCTCAACTCTATAAACACAAAAAAATTTTCAGGAAAGCATGTTACAAGATGGTATATATAAGTAACAGTTTGGCAGAATTTTGTCAACTCCAGCAGCTCACAGCCCCCCCCAAAAAATGAATTTTAAAATTCAAAAGTAACAGCTTTATTTAACATATGTTACACTTTAACATTTAAAATACCATGCTCTAGTTAAATATTCCATCAACAACACTGTATACAAATAAAATATTACACAAAATATATTTAAGAAAATGTTTTGGTCATTGATCTGAACAATAAATAAAAACACAGGCACTTCTACACTGAGACAGGGAAGCAGTCACTATTCAGAATAATTCTGTATAAGCAACATGTGAAAATATGGCAAGAATAGAATCCTGAAGTTTTAAGCTGACAAACCACTCATGGAAAGATTTGCAAGTATGATCTTTTCACATAAAATTCAAAAGTTACATATGCTTTCCTGGTCCACATTAAAAAATCATAAATGTGATATGACTGCCAGGGTCAATTCAATCTTCAGTTGGCCATTATGAAATCATACTCATTATTTTCAAATACTAAAAATAGAGAATTATTACGATACCACCCAGCAAACGAAAGAATAGTTATTATGTTCTTGTATCATAATCTCCTTATTATGACTGTAAGATCACAACAAGATAAACTGGATAAATGTCACAGTGATCCTCATTTCACAAAATTAACTGATTAAGATTAACAAGAAAATACTATTGGGGTGGCAGGAAATTTCAACAGAAGTCAGTTTTTCTAGACAATTTAAAAAATGTGTCCAAATTTCATAAAAATTAATTCAATTTCACAAAATCACTGAGTAATATATAACAAATTCTTTGTAGCCAAAAGGTTTATAAACACTTAAATTGCAGACAATTCACTCATTATAATGGAAAGTAGGGATAGTATGAGGGCAAAACAAAAATAACTTGAAATGGTAAAATTCCGGAAACTTAGTTTTTCAGATGAGAAGGGGGAACAAATTAGAAAATGATGACCACCAGCCAGTAGAAAAAATAAGAACCAAGTGTCCTGCCATATCCTCCTTAAAAAATTATGATCTGCTTTTCATCTTCAGAAAATACCACACATTGAAAAGAGTTTGGAGGCCCTCATATGGATACTATACTTATGAAGGCAATTTTGATGGTTTAGCATAGAAATTACCTCTAATGAGAGAACACAACATGGGAACTATTCAAGATATGCCTTTCTATGCAAAATTTAGCTTGTATACATTTTAGCAACTTAAATGAGCATTTTGCAACCGAGACCAAATATCGATCATCTCTTGAGGTTTTCTACTATGTACTAACATCAAATCTAGATAGGAACAAATGTTATTTCTTTTCTTCTCTTCTATATCAAATGTCTTGAAGCCTTTGTGTTTCTCTGGAACGAGGCCAAGTTTCTGAAGGCACATTCCAGTATAAACGTCATCAATGGGGTAGAGAAGGACCTGGTCAGTTATATTGTACAGCCTCAGAGCCAGGTGGCCCGAGTAGAGGAATCCACCTCCCCCTGCATAAGGTGGGTAGACGCCAGTGTAAACGACTTCTGGGATGTAGTACTTCAGTTTCTTATCCCGATGGGGTCCAGCATTGTGGATCACATCACCTATAAACAAATCTTTGGCTTTGTTCTTGGATAAGCTATTCAAGTAATTCAGGATATGATGGGTATTCACAAAGACATCATCATCGCCCTTGAAAACGAACTCAGCGTCTGGGCAGGAAGTGCTCACCCACCTAAGAAAGAGCACTTCTTTCAGAGATAAGTTGAAGAAAGTGTCTCTGTAGTTCCACATAAGGATGTCTTGGTGCTTCTCACTCTCAAATTTCAGCATATCTGAAAGGTCAGGATGGTTGTCCTCTGGGGGCGTCTGGCCCAGTAAAAAGACTCGCACCACTGTCTGGTTCCCCACATTGGTTTCTCTGCCCCAAGATTCCCGAATTGCCTGCCTTCTAGCGAAGTGTGGAATGAGGGACTTAATCGCTAGCAGTAAGAAGGGTTTCTTCGCACACTTACGAGGTTGGTCTATAAGCAATGAATAGTTTCGACATCTCAGATACAGCAGGAAGTCTTTAAACCTGTCTGGCAAATTGCTGAAACCTGAAACTACTGATGTGACCCTCAGGTCTGGTTCACAGTAATTCAAATGGCTTACATTGGAAAACCCGTACACTTCCCCAGTATGGTTAGCCAACATGTTCAAAATGGGGTTGTACCGCCTGTTCAGCTTTTCTTGTTCTCGGTTCCAATATGCCACGGGAAGGTCAGATGTCTTCCAGAACTTTTCCTTGGGTATAATTACTTCCCCCTTTCCATTTTTTTCTTGGTTACTGTTTTTGGAGACTTCCACAATCAAATAAATGAAGACATTTACCATCATCAGGATACCCAACAACTTTATTCTTCGACGTCCAACACTCATTTCTCATATCTGGAATAAAAGGGAGGAGGCATTGTATTAATTGGATAATTACTCATCTTCATTTGCTCACACGCCACTTGCCTCTGCATCTTCATCTAGCCCCGAATAGCAGTTTAGAACAGTATGTAAGTGGTAGCAGTGAGGCCAAGAGATGTGCACTTACTAAATAACCTCACAGGTGTCCCACTTCCTTGCTTACAAACACACATACAAATCAGTGTGTTGCAAACTGATTTGCCCACAATTCATAACAACAACTACATTTTCCATTGTGACCCAGTACACACATGTGCACACACATTAATTATATTTATATATGTTACAATGTTTGCCATTCCATGTAATTCACTCTAAGTTTTTTATTTTATTCTATTTCATTTTTTTAAAAAAATGGTGGTCTCAACCCTGAATTTTTTCCCAACTCACCATTTCACAGATTAGAAAACCAGGGCAGAGAGGTTAAGACACCTGATCAGGGTTGCTGGGGTGGGAGGGGGAGAGGCCATTGACCACACGAGTATTCAGAGATAACATGAAAAGACTCACACCAGCTTTATCCTAATGCTAAAAACTGAGAACACCACAAATACCATCAACAGAAGAACTGACCACCAAACTGTGCTACATTCACACAATGAACTAACTCTCCAAAATAAAAGGAAACTCTTGCTACCAGCAACAAGAGCACATTGTGAGTGAACGATGAACCTCAAATTCCATTTACAGAAGGAGAAATTAATCTAGGCCCTAGAAATCTAAAGGCGATCGGGGTGGAGGTCTTGACTGGAGAGGGGCAGGACGGAACTTCCTGGGTATAGAAATATACTACGTATCGTGTCTTGATCAGGATTAGACTTTCATGGGTGTATACATTTGTTAAAATTCAAAGAGTACACTTAAGATCTCCGCTGTTTATAGCAAAAAGGAAAAGAGAAATAAAATGACATTTTAGTGAAATATCAAAGGCCAAGGACAGATTTCAGGCTGTAGGCAACAGAAGAACAAAGAAAGAGTAATGACATGGTTTGCTGGGGATATACTTTGAAGTGGTTTTTTTTTTTCAATAAGATAATTTTTAAGTTCACTGGATTTTAACAAATAGTCCCAAGGTACAAGTATATGTATGCCATGCTGAGAATGCTATGAAGTTATTACATGTTGGACAGCCCAGATTAACCATGGGAATCCACAAGTACTCTGTGTCTCTTAAAACCTATTTAGTGATCCTAATCTAGTTGCTTGTTTTACCACTGCTAAATAGCTTCGTTTATGGACATGTAAGTAAAAGGTGTTTTTTAAAAAAATTAGCCCCTTCCACATGGCTCCACCCAAAAAGTGTTTGCACATCTAGAGAACACGGCTGATGATAAAGTTATGTGGGTGCCTTCAGCTCACCCAAGTACAGTCACCGATTTCCACCCCATTTCTCTCCTCACTTCACCACTACTCACCTCTACCCCTCAAGATCCCACCACTGAGCTACCAAGAAGGAGTTTTCTTAAACTTCCGCCATGGAAGGTAGTAAAAAAACCAAAAGACATCTCTTACTCCTTGATTACAGTTTTAAAGGGCCCCAAGTCACACACAACCTGAATAATTCAAAATGTCTACACCTAAGTCTAGGGTCCATACTCTCCTTGAGTCAGCTTCTTTTCAAAGGAGCTTTTGGGCAAACCTCATAAGCAAGGGGAAGGTCTGAGTCCAGTACACCTTTGGCAAACGAAACTTCTTTGCTATGGGTTATTTGCAAGGTCACGAGAGCTCAACTGGACACTAAGAACATATTTGCATGGTTTTTTCATATAGTTAAAAGCATTAGTCATCTTTTTAGAAAATCAATCATAGATAGTTTTAAGCTTTTCTTAATTTTGGCTTCCAGATTCTAGACAAAACACTTTTCTCTCTAAATTGGGATAACTCCCTAAAGCTAAGGCATCACTTGACCCAGTATCTCTGATCTCTAAGATCTTGGACCCTTCATGTTTGCGAATAGGCTGAAAAGGCAACAAGGAAAGATGTGAAAGTAAACAGATAAAGACCACAATGAGAAAAAAGAGGCGCAAGTGCCCTCAGGAAGCAAACAGCACACACTATGAACAGCTAACTACTTGGCAGAAATTTTCAACTCAGAAAAGGAATATGAATATCAGTAGACTGACCAAAATATCTGGAGTAAAAGAGGACATCTTAAATAAGAAAAAAGGGACACACAGTACTTTACTGTGAACTTCTAACTCAATTTTACTAGGAAAAGATTCAGGGTAAATAATGTGTGAGATGATTCCAGATAAATGAGCCAGTTATGCATCTAGGTTATAGGGCAGGGCTATGAGTATCTGAAGAAATGGTCTGAAGTTTCTATCACGGAAAGCGCCAAACCTTCTTTTGGGAATACTGTGAGGAAAACATTGGGCTTGCCAGCCCTGGCCAAGATTTCCAACTTCATCCACTGCAATTCAGGCTTTTACTTCTACGACCAAGACCCAGCCAGAGCCTCCCATCATCTCAGTCAAGACAGGGTTTTGTAGCTTTCAAAGGAACACCATCCCCACCTATGTCTGCCCAAGGATTCCAGTCTGCAAAGCTTTTTCCTGCCCACTTCTTACTTGTACCCCTGTAAGGAAAATGAGAGGCAAGTAAGAAAAACAGAGTCAGGGAGTGGGTGGGGGTGGGAAGGTGGTCAACTGAGCGGCCTAAATGTTACACATGAGTTCGGTGACAAGGCTGAGATGGCACAGGTGTGTCTGGCTTCCAATCCAGGGCTCTTTGCATCTCCTCCTTTTCCCATGAGGCACAGCCAGTCAACAGTAAAGGCACACAGCCAGGTCAACAGTGAAGTCTCAAGGGCTGGCTCAAAATTGAGAAGACCCAAGGCACGGGGTCATGGTGCATGTGACGTTACCAAGACTCTCCAAAGAAAAGGAAATAGGAACACCTAGGAGCTCCCAGCCCCACTGCTGAGAACGGGCCAGTCCTCCTTTTCTAAATCTCCAAACACGCATCTGGGACTAACTCTTACCACTCCTTCCTAAAGGGCATTTCTTCCCAAGCAACCTAAGAGGAAGGATGGGAAAACCAAGATTCTCAACTGAACTTTCCATCAAGTTTAAATGTCATCTTTCCTTTGTGAACGGAGCACAGTCACTCACGTGAGAACTTAGCTTTTGGCAGACTCCTATAACAAAACGAAGTTCATGGAAAGGAGGATAAAGCGGTGACCCCCATAAAAATATCTGTGGGAAAAAGCTCTAACTATTCTCACTGCAGACATAAAACCAATTCTGTGTCCTTTTGTGAGCAGGAAGTTACATTGCTTGAAAAGAATTTGAATAAGAAAACTTACCCCAATGCTGGGAAGTTGTTATACAACCCTCACTGTGAAACACAGAAGTTTTACTCTAAGAGAAATAGTAGGGAATCCCATGTAAACAACCTGAGCTTTTCGCCTTGTGCTTAGGAGTAAAGTCTCCTCGACAGGGACCGAACAATTCTGTCATTTCTAAAACACTTCAGTTCACTTTATTTAGTGAAAAACACTAAAACACTCCTTTACTTTGCAACTACAACATTTAGAAATGCAAGACAGAGACAGAAAAACATATTTGTTGGCTGCAAACAGATTACAAAACAGCACAGAATCTAAGCTTAAACTATGTGAAAATCCAGATAAAATACCACACACAAACACAACCAGTTTAATCAGGATGCTGAGATTACAGGTTATTTTAACATTCTTTTATGCTGCCACTCCAACTCTCTCTCCTTGAACAGCCTCTACCACACACCTAGACTCCTGGGATGGGCGTGGGAGCACAACACACAAAATTCCTGACACCCACGTCACTGGCCTGTGTCATGGCCCCGCAGGCCCGCAGACATTCCATCACTGCACTGGGCCCACAGTGTCCCACAGAGGCGCTGCCACATCCATCCCTACATCACCTGCACGCCTTTCCTTGGGCCTGTGCCATCTGCCTGAAGCCATTTATTAGAAAGTACTCCTAAAAATAATAATAAAATATGAATAACATCTGCTTTATTTTAATACATTCTTAAGTACCTGCCAGGCATTGGCAATCCTATAGGGCAGATAGAGAGGTGATTTACACTTGCCCAAAGCCACGCAGCTGGTAAACGGCAGAGCCAGGATTTAAACCCAAGCAGTTCAGCTCCAGAGTCTGAGTTTTAAACTGTGATGCAAGTGAATGCTGCTACGTAGGATTTATGGCTAAAGGCACTAAAGGGACACAAACAAGTCTTATTTTCAATGGTTAATGTTCTTTTAAAGTATTACATATTTTAAAGCTTTAGACTTTTTTTAACCTACAAAAACTATCTATCATGAGTCAAAATCAGATATGAAAGGCAGGGTGGTACCATAAGTAACATTTATTGAATGACTACAGGCCAAACTCTGGGCAAAACACCTCACATACCTCGTTTCGTTTCCCAACATGCAGTCCAAATAATCCCAATGTTTCATTCATGGACATTAGGCTGGGAAGCAAGGAAGAGGATGGTCCTAAAAGGTTCTTCCCTACAGTTCTGAAAGCCCTATAAACACTGAAGTGAAGTGCCAGCCAGAAGGCATTTCCACGTGGCCATCGACAGCCGTGAGGACTCACTCTCACAAAACTGAGTCAGGGATTGACAACCACCCCTTGAAAGGGCTTCAGCAAGTTAAGGAGTTGGCCACCAATAGCTAGTCAGCAATAAAACCAGCAACCATACCCAGGCCCAACCCAAAACTTGTGCCTGAGACTACCCTATTCTCTTCTCTAAAGATAAAAGAAGGGCAGCACCTTCTTTTAATGATGAAATAAAATGACCAGCCACCCCACATCCAGTCAGGTTGAGGCAAGGAGGCTGAAAATCCAAGCTCCTGATTCAACCTCAGGAGCCTGAGCTAGCAGCCTGTGTCCACACGGTCCTGCTTCCTGCTCACTCTTCTGCACAAACCAGACACACAAATCCTCAGAGGGAAAGAGCCTAAGCCCACTGCCATATCACGGGGGCAAGGGAAACGTGTTTACTCTTTGGAGAACTTGTACAGGATTCTGCCTGGCCCCTCCGGGAGCCTGGAGAGCGTGGCTTTCCTCAATCCTCTCCTCCCAAGCTGCTTCCATCTGTTGCCTGGCCCTTGCCAGCCCTCTCCAGGTTCTGGTCAGGTGAACAGAGACAGGGACAGCTTGCAGCAAAGTGGTTCTGGGGGAGAGAACAGCTTCTAGCACTCAAGGCAGACAGCGGGATAAGCGTGTGAGTGAAGCAACTCATTTGAACCAGAAGGGCTGGGCCATACCTAGACCCTGTTTCTTAATAGGAACAAGAAGTCTGGTCTGGGTTCTTGCCAGGGCTGGGGCAACAGAGCCCCAAGACTGCACCCACAACCTCATTTAGAGGCAGCATAAAGCGAGAACATGTACCTAATTCTGCTTTCTGGTCTGTTAAGTCTTGGTGAATGCAAGGAATTTGGCTCATAGTCACTAGTAGTACCCTTCACGTTCAAGATCAAAAGGGAAAAGGACATATAATAAATCTATTCACTTACATATCCCCACAGGCGACATTACATCTCAAAGTGTCTGGCAGGACATTTCTAGTCCTCATTGATTAAATTTTCCCAAAGCCCAGCATGGCTGATTTCCTCAAATGATATTTATCATTTAAAATAAAATCAATCACTAAGTTCATTCTTCAAATAAACACATACAGAACTTTCAAATAGGGGGAAGGAAAGAAAAAATTAGCAAACAACAGGGCATTAATCCTGCCAGAAGCCATCTTGCCTGTGCCTTTAGTAAAACTGACAAGAATTCTAGATCTTCAGTGTAAAGATTATGTAATTATAAACAGAGCAGGTAGATGGTTGAAGATAGAGATGTCTCAGATCCATTTTCACTTTGGAAAGTCCCTCTCACATCTGGAGTTAGATAGCCCGAAGTTAAACTGTTTATGCTACCTACTAGCTATGTGACCATAGGCAAGCTGCTTGACCTCTCTGAGCCTCAGTTGCCTCATTTGTAAAATGAGGATGGTAAAACTTACCACACCAGTTTGTTGTCTACCATGAAATGGGCATTCACTAGTTCTCCTTCAGAAATTTGACTCCTCCACTAAGTACAAAATTAAAAGCATGCTTCTCAAGTCTTGGCATTCATTGCCTCTTTTACAAATTTACTTTCTAGAAAGCCCATCTATCCACAGCCTTAAACATCACCTCCAAGAGGATCACAAGTTGATCCAGCTACCTCCAGATTTGAGCTTTGCGGAGTCCCTCTTCCTGGGCCCCCATTTGCAATGAATCAACTTCCCAGGCACCTGGGTGCCACCCCAGCATGATCTTGATGTGTTTCTTCTCCCTGCTTTCCACATCAACCAGGAGCAGAGTCTTGTGTTTTCTTCTCCAAGGAAGGTTACTTGCACCCTCTCCTCACCTCTCCTCTATTCCATTCTGCTCTGTTACTGGCTACACCTCCTACCATCCTCCCAAATACGCCCTATTCCCCAACTGCTCAGTCTTCATTCCCTCACACGTGCAGTCCCTGCTAATTCTGCTCCCCATCTGGTCAGACCACCATAACATGCTCCTCTCCCTCAAAGCCTAATTGTAACTGTGTGTTGTCTTCTGAACTCCTCTCTTCGTCACTGCCAGACTTATGCTCAGGGCCTTATCCTTATTCCCGTCTAAGATATTTCCTGCCCAAGGATATACCCCAGCTTGAACACCAGCCTAACTCCTCCAGTTTTCTCACTCATATGCCCTTCTGGTCCCAACCAGGGCTCTTTATGATGTTTGTGCTTTCCTTTTGATTTAGCTTGTGTCACCGCCTGGCTGAAGCCCCCACCTCAGAGAGTTAGGGTATCCATGTCTGGTCATACTGGCTGACACCATGGCATCTTCCACGCTCAAGGTCTTCACACCGTACCACCATTACGCTAGCACGCAGCACCTGAGACCCATTCAGCATTTGCTGAACAGACATTTTGGTCATATGGTCAAGTTCATTGAATATAGTGAGGTGTTCATTAGAAATGGAATTAAACATACATACCTTTCCCCAAATAGATGACACTGGAAAATCACTTATATGTGTGCTGGTAAATGACACATGCATAGTTACAAAACACTGTCTCACTTTTTTTAAGTACTAAAGTACAATAGATAAAAATCTGAAGAATTTTCTAGGGTTAGGGGACATAAAGAGTTTCAGAAGTAGCGAGTCCGTATTGGACTCAAAGCGTAGGGGCAAGATTTGAAGAGCTCAACTGGGGCGGGAAATACGGCCCAGCCCCTCATTTCCCACAGTCAGCCCCAGACCCACCAAAGGCAGCACACACGTGGGTGTGCTTGACTGAGCACGCCCTGGGTGCGAGAAGGCAGGTGTGGGGGAATTCAGCTGTGCTTCCAGGTGAGGATTCCATCCATGCTCCTGTAGCAGACCCAAGCCAACCCCTCCTCCACCCCATCCCAAACGGGGCGTCCATGCCTCCTTCCAGGTTGGGGGGGGGGGGTGGGAGGTCCTCCAGCAACTGAAAACCCCACCACGGCCATGACAGTATAGGGACGGGTGAAGATGCTGAAAGGCAGGCAGGCCCCCGTACACATGTAAAACTGGGAGGCATGTACTTAACGAAGGTGGAAAATCACTTTTAAAAAGATATGCTGCAATGCAGGTAGTCCCTTTCTGGGGAGCATACCTGATTTGAAGGCCCTTGCTAGGAGTCTGTAAGTGGCTATGGCTTGGTAAGTGTTTCCACTCCAAGCTCCAGGACCTATTCACAAACAAGTGTAGTGTGTGAGGCTCTCAACGAGCCCTCAGAGACATCCCTAGAAGATTTCTCTCTGATTCATCCTTCTGTTTGCTCAGTTGGGTTACATGGGATATAGTTCAGTCTGGGTCCAACCAAGAGGCAAAACCACACAGTAATTTACACAAGAGAAGTTTAGTATAAAGGATATGATAACTGAGTAACTGTAAAGATGGACTGGAATGCTAACAGGTACCCAACAGCAGATGAAAAATACCCAAAAAAGGACAAATGTAGAAGAAGCATGCAGAGCTTACCGAAGTAAGCATGGATGGCAAAAAGGTCCCTGAGTGCACAGGCCAGAGATGGGCCACCCACCAGGAAAGCAGCGGCACCCTCCGGGATGTAGGCACAAAGCCTAGAACACAGTGTCCCCATCGGGAACAAACCCTGGGAATGCAGGTGAGCTGAGCCTGATGGGTGGGTGAGCAGAGGGAATGAAGGTGCAGAGGGAGTCATGCACGCAGGGGGTCAGGGTGCTGCTGGAACTGGGACCTGGAGAGGATCCCTCTGCGGGAGCTCAGCATGTCAGGGCCACTGCTCTGGACAAATATTGGGTGGCCAGCTCACTAGATGGCTAGGATGATGGGCCACACAATGTACACACACTGAGGACTGAGGAGAGGGGTGCAGGGAAGCAGTGACCAGGGCAGGGCACAGACTCCACTGTCGCCAGAGCTGGGCCAAGCACGGAGCAGCCAAATGCTAGAGAAAGCTGTGCCTCACAGACACCTAGTGGTGCAGGGACAGAAGCAGGCGCTCCGGGAGCCTGGAGACACACACACTCGACACCCGGGGGACCAGGAAGGGAAATCTCTCCCTCCGGCAAAGTCCTCTGCAGAGCCCTCAACCTAACAGAAGGCAAAGGAAAAACACTTGTAGGGCCCCGATTCATTTTCACAGATCAGGCAACAAAGGATGGATGTGGAAATGAGGGGCAAAAATCAGAAGCTGGCACAAGTTGTAGATCTCTGTACCGCTACCTCGAAGTCATCTCCAGCCACAGTATTTTCATTTGAGTCTGGAGTTAGAAGAAAAGGGTCTAAAACATGGGTCACATACACTGAATTGGCAGATAGTCAACAAATATATGACAGTCTATCAGTCGACAGCAGGGGATGAGGAAGGACCTGAGTGGCACCTGAAACACAGTAGATTTCAGAAATGTAGGGAGATGCAGAGCAGGCAAGAGATGGGGCGGGGGCAGAGAGTCTGCAGGTAGGGAAGGACACGGCTGTTTGTGGGCAGATGAGTTCCGACGCCATACTAACAAGAGGAGGTCGGTCGGCCCAGGGTCCCTCCACTAAGACGACGACGACGTGCCTGCGTCTAACTTAAATGCTACTGGAGAAATTCTAGGAATGTGTTTTCTTTCACAGCCCCTCCACTTAAAAAGAGAAAAGAAAATGGAACAAATTACAAGGGACTATGAAATACAGGGAAACTGAAGCACTCCAAATTAGATGCCCCTGTTGTGTTCACTGAGGTTTAATTTCTGTAAAGCAGGTTCGGTTCACAGGCAGAAAAGAGCACAATCTGAGTAGCTTGTCTTCTGTCGTCAGATCTCTAATGTACCTCCGACAGAAGACAGGTATTTGGTCATTTTACCACTCACTAACCCATGAGTTGTTTCTGATTTTCCCTATAATTGAAAAAAAAAAAAAAAAAAAACTAATGAACTACCTCATATATATGTCTTTTTCCATTGTCCTACATTTCCTTTGGAAAAATTACAGAGAACACAAATTTTAAAAGTCATTTAGAATATAATCAAATTGTCCCCCTCCCTTTCCATTTCCCATCAAAAAGAAAGGCCAGACTGATTAATCCTCTCACTGTACACCCGAAAGCATGGAGCCATCTACGTCTGATGTGGACATTGTCTTTCTTTTTAATCTTTACAAAAAAAAAGATATCTCCCTGTTTTAATTTACACGTCTTTTCATTTATGTCCTTCCTTATTTTCCTACTCCACATGCCCTTTTGCTCATTCTTCTATGTCAGGATGTTCTTATCTCATTTAATCTTTGTGAGCTCAAAAATGTGAAGCAATTAGTCTGAGCTCACAGAGCTAATCCCTGTGGAGTCAGCACTTGGACCCTGGACCCTGACCCCAAGGTCTAAGCTCTTACTCTTTTTACCATACAACATTGTCACTCAAAGAGGAGTTCAAGAGTCCCCAAATAAAAATTTAAAAATACTAATTTAGGAAATAAAATGACTGCATTTTGTGGATACCCAGAGGATGCCAACAATTTCAAGATAGAGTTTTTTGGTTTTTTTAATCGGCATGAGAAAGGACTAATGTAGACCAAACCACAGTTGGGAACTGTTCACTGGTTTGAGGTGCCCAGCGATCCTGGTCTGGAAACACAGGCACCTTCTCTACCATGGGTGGAGTCCAGAGGTGTGTGAGGTATTTATCCACACTCAAGAATGAGAGATTGGCAGGGCCTTAAACTGGCCTAATTACCAACCAGCCAGGCAAACCCCTTTGTCAGAGCAGTCTACACAGAGAAAATGCTGCCTTTTCATTCCTCTCCCTTCAGACACCACAGCCCAGAGTGAAGAGAACCCAGGCAGTCCCACAACCTGCTACAGGTGAGTTAGTGCGGAGGTGGCCTACAGCCCAGCTCTCCCGGCTCTGAGAGGACGGGTCACTAGCCTGTGTCAGAAAAGGTGATGGAAAAATAACTGATGGCCACAAACTGAACCGTCTCGCCCTCTCGTTTTCTAAAACAGGTACACACACTCCATACACAGAACACATCCCAGTTTCATTACCAAAAACAAGCTGCAAGAATATCTCTACCAGGGCCTTATAGCTCCTCTACTTCAACTTCCTTGTTTACAGAAGAGGAAACCAAGGCACAGAGCTTTGGCCCAAGGGTGAGGTCACCCACAGGGAGGAGAACTAGGACCAGGAGTCCAGCAGTGAAATTTACTATTAGTGACAAAGTCTTTTCTTGGCAGACTACAGCTTCAATTCTAGGCTGGCAACATAAAAACCAAAAAGTCCCATCACTCCAGCTCCACCTCCCATGGCACCGTCCCTGATCCCTCCCAGGGGTCAGGGTGTGATTTTATTACTTCCACCCTGCTGTTACACCTCACACACGTATTCACCTGACTTATGCACCCTGTCCTTAACAGGTCTGACACACTAACAGGACATGTGGGCCTCCAGGGCGGGGGCTGGGCCATATCACCTCTGCACTCTGGTGTCTGCCACTCAAACAATTTATCAGCCAATGAAGCGTGAGGATAGTAAAGGCATAAAAGGAAGGAGGGTGAGTAAAGGAATGAGGACTAACTGAAGGAAAATTTTTATTCTTCGAACTTTTTGTTCAAGAGTCTTTGACACTGCTCTAAATAAATCACTATTTAATAATTTCACACACAGGCCCTACTTTTCCAGGTGTCCCACAGAACATCCTCCCTGAAACCTGGCTGTCTAGTTGTCAATCCAGGTGACCCCTCTTCATAAGGGTTATCACCTTTTTCCAATTCTTGTGCTGTCCCCTCAGTGCCTCACCCTCTCACCCGTCTGGACAGCACTACCTGGGGTTGCCTCAATGCAGTACAGTACCTAAAAACATCTCAGGAAACAGTCTCACATAATTAAATAAATCTGTAAACAAACATAGGCCCAAGGAATGAGGGAGGGGATGAAGAAGGCAATTAAAAATTAAAACGAAAAAGTAATAAAAATGCATAAGCATAAATTAAAGTTGGATGAGAAACAGAATCCCATTATATAAACCAAGTTATCAAACTGACCTTGTTTAAATGCTCCTGGAAATAAATAGGCCATCAGCCATGGCTTGGCAATCTAGCTGTAAAGAGATAGGGAGGGGAAGAGGTAATCTGGTACCTGCTGTGTGGGCTACTTGCGGCTCTAGACACAGGTAGAGAAGAGCTGGTGAAGCCAACTAAGAAAGAATGTTTGAATATAGGAACTGGAAAAGAGATTACTGTCATGTTACATAGTAAAATGCATTTAAAATTTTTTGAATTAAAGACTAAATGAACTAAAATAAAAGTTGCCTGTCCTCAAAGTTTTTTAAGACTGACTTTCAAAATTACATCATTCTCACGACTTAATTCCATGAGTTGTGATAACTGATCGCGAACACAAGCAGAAATTTTAGATGTTAAAACAATCGCTTTATGTTAAGCACTTGGGCACAGAGATCTTCCCTGGCATTGGGATTCATCTACGTCACTTCTAACAGGTGCTCTACCAACTCTCTCAAATCAACCACTGTCTTTCCCTACTCTATTATAGTTGGCAATTCTTGTCCCCATGAAATGCAGAGTTTGAGAGCATCTCCAACAATTTCCTGAAAAATAAACATTTACATTTGTCTTCCTTCCAAAATAAAAATATAACCTCCCAAAATCAAGAACACACTGTGTGAACACTCTACAAGTTGGGACTATATACAGCATATTAAAATTAGCCTTCTTTTATAACTTTGATACATATTTAAATGAATGATAATGACATTGTTGTTGTTTTTCTTTTTTAATATATATAAGGAACAAAGTGCCTGGGGAAGTCTCGGTTTCTTGGCTGTTAGGATGAAGGTGTCCAGTGATGCATTCCTTAAAGAGCACTTGCCCTCAGTGACACTGAAGGACACCAGGGAGCATTAGGCACCGCACCTGGGCTCCAAGACTCCCAACTGACCGTTTGGAGTCCCTGAGAGGAGCAGCCTTAGATAACTGCCTGATTCACTCCTAAAAACGTGCATGAAAATCACGGAAAGTTGTGCAGACTTGGCATGTGCAGAGATTTAAAATTACTCAACAGGTCTAATACCTTGGGGGCAGGGGGGAAAACAAGAAATGAAGAAATGGGGCAGAGACATCAGGGGCACTTTTAGCAACAAGACGCATTAACAAATGTACAACAGCCCCCAGCCACTCACAGAGGGTTTGTCCATGTACCAGAAAACATGCCAACGACCCAACTAGACACATAGTCCTGGGAAGTGGTTACTGAGGTATCTTTATTTTACAGATAGGTAAACTGCTTCCAAAAATTTGTCTGAAGCTCTCCAGGATGAACAGTGGAAGGAGGGAGACAGGACCTGGGAAAGTAGAGGACCACTCCCAGCCTGCAAGTCCATCCCAGCTGCTGCCAAACTGAAGACAGGCATGACCTGCATGGTTGGCATAGCCAGGGTCGAGGGGAGGTAGGCATCCCCATACTCATTAAGCTCCCTTGCAAAGATATGATCCTAGATCCTGGCTGCCAATCCCTTCCTGAAGCCCTTGTGGGCATCAGCACCCCTTAAGAGCAACTGCTGTCCTCCCCACCCACACACCCTTGCTCATGTGGCTTCTCCTAGCCTGAAATGTCCATTTTCTTGCTTCTCAATCCTATCTTTATCCTTGAAGGCCCAGGTACAAATCCTGCTGCCTCCTCCTCACTTCCCTCAGTGCACTGTATTTAATCCTGCCTCCTTACACTCGGGAGTGCCCTCAAAGTGGAGCCTCCCTAAGGAATACCAAGAACTAACTATGTGGAACCCACTCCAGCCCTGGCAATGTTCCTCAGATGGAATGGTTTCAGGTGAGCCAGGTCCTACTCTCTTCAACCTGAGGGCGGCAGGACAGAGGCACCCCACCACTGAGCACAAGGCACTGCTCCCTACACACACTGTGTATCCAATTAAATTGGACTCCCCTGGGAAGCCACCTCTGCTCCAGTCAGGGACCATCCTCCTCCCAGAAGAGAACCTTCTCATGACAAATGACCCTGGGGTGGCAACTTCAGAATGAGGTACCAAACAAGAAAAATGTATCCCCTCTCCCTCAGCTCCCATTTCCTGGATTCCTTTCTCAAATGCTGAACTTCAACAAGTTATAGATAGGTGCTTGCCAACCACTGTTTTTAAGTTGTTTTGTAAAATATAAAAATAAGTCGTATGAATTTAAAACATATAGCCTCAAAACAATGACATTTTGGCCTTTTACACAAATGTTCTATTAAAGGGAGGGGCTGTTCAAACAAGACTTATGTCTACATGTTTAAAGAAGAGATGAAATAGTAACATCGATTTCGCTGGCTATCTGCCAAGAAAAATTTATATCGCCAAAATAAAAGAGAACACGTGTTCAAAATATGGACACACTACTGAATAGCTTAGAAATTGGGCCTCTTTCACCAAGCAGTTTAAGTCACCTAATTTTAAATATGTTTGTGAATGTCACCTTCACATACCGTAGGCACAGCAATCCCTTTGTCTCCCTGTATTGGGTTTCCACCCTCTGCCCACTTCTTCCTCCCCCTGGCATCTAATCACTCCCACAGCTTCTACTATCTCTACACTGGTGACTCCCATACCTGGAGTCAGCAAGGACTTGCTCCCAACTCTGGGTGCTGCCTATACAACCTCCTAGTCATGTGTGGGGTATGGATGAAAAAAAGAGAAGCCATCAGGCTGAAACCAGCAATGGCCACCTAAGGCTTCATTATATCACTCTCTGTGTCTGTAGTTATTAGAAAATTTTCATTATCAAGAGATTTTTTTTAAAGAGGATCCATCAGAACTTTAAAGAAAAAAATTCAAGAGAGAAACATTCAGTTAAAAATAGGAGAGTATGAAAGGTATTTTAAGTTCACTTGAAGAAAACAATTCCTTATTTGATGGAGGGATCTTAAACGGCTGCATCTCACTTACTTAAATAATAAAGCTACAAAGTTCCTTATAAACAAACAAGTGTCATATTCAGCCACGAAAATTACATGTAAAATATATCTTATTCCTTCCAAAGGTTAAATATTTAGAAATGATGGTATTGTAACAAACCTGCTTTGACCCTTTCAAGGCTAGACAAAAATATCTTTGATTCTGAAACATTACCAGGCTTCCTACTCAACAATCTAAAGCCAAACTGGAAGAGTTTTGTTTTTTAAACACAATTGTGTCACTCCCTGATCAGGACTCAAAAAAGAAGCACTCGGAGAAGTATGTTGATGTGAGAGTACTTTTCAAAGAAAATAATAGAATTTTAAAGCACAAATTATAAGCCAGTTTATATAGCAAGTTTATAATCCATAAAAATAACCTTACTGGAGTGCTAATACTTTCATATTCATGACTGCATTGGATTCAAACAATCAATATGGGAGGTTGGCTGTGCAGGTTTTTTCCTAGTATTTTGTGGGAAGGATGGGGTAGAGGGAGGAAAGGAAGCGAAGTGGTTTCCATGGTGACAAAGCTATTTGAAGTCAGCCCTGGGACCAAAATCTAAATCTGCTTCAATTGTCCGCATGGACCACCTATCCCTTTTCAGGAAGTAACAGTCCCCACAAGACGGTCCTTTCTGCTCCCCTGGGTCTTCGACCAGTGGCAATCTCTACTTTCTCCTGCACCTCAAAGCTCTCCCTCTCCAGTAGTTCTACAGGCTCCCCCTTTCCCTTCTCCAACTTCCTAAAAAGGTCATGCCCCTTTGTTCTGCCTTGACCTTTCCAATCCCCTTTACCCTCCAGAATCTTTACAGTCTATGCCTGGCCTCTCCTGACTTCCCCAAGCGCCTAACACCCTGCTAGTCACCTCTACCCGAACTCCAAGTTCAAGACCACCCTCTAACCTGATCTCTTGGCAGTTCCAGGCTCAAGTCTATTACTGGGTCTTCCCTCACGCCACGCTCCTGTCCCCCGGACCCTCTTAGACACCACTACAGCCTCCAACATCTTGAATGTTTAACAATACCCTAACCTACTTGTATATGTAGCTCGCCTCCTCCACATCTCCCTGAATTGCCTTCCAAATCCTGGCTCGCCCACCATGAAAGTCTTTTTATGTCTGACTCTCTTTCAAATAAATCTCAATCTCTCTCTGTCTCTCTGTCTCTCTGTCTCTCTGACCCTCCTTACCCTCTCCCTCTCTCCCCACCCCTTCGCCCAGACACACACACACACACACACACACACACACACACACACACACACACACACACACACACTTTAATCCTGTACCATCCCTGGCCTGTTTTGGACCCTCAGTTTTTCCCCCATCAAGCACCTACTTAAATGGAGAAGTATTTAAAACGACAATGAAGAATAAAGTTATGTGGTCGATTTTCCTAAGGTCGATAAGTATTTAGATGAAATATAAAGCAGAGTACATGGGATAAGGATAAGGACAATCAGAAAAAGCCTCTCTTCTCATAAAGGCGATAGGAGAGGGGTGCAGGACAACTCCAGGAAGAGGGAACAGCCAGCGCACAGGCCAGAGGCAAGCTAGCTCGGAGGCCAGTTTGGCTACAGTTAATTGAATCAAGGACCTGGTAGAACTTTGGCTTTACTCTGAGGGCGATGAGGAGCCACTGGAGGATTCTGAATAGAGAAATGTGTGAAGTAATTTTAGTTTTTAAAATCTTCCAGCTTCTTTCTAAGCATATACTGTTTTGGGGCAAATAGGAAGCAGGAAGCACCACCAGGAGGCCATGAAACGACCCAGGCCTGTGATCACATATGCTTCTCATTCACCTCTCTGGTTCAAGCTCATCTTCCTGAGCAGAAGCCTGACCAAGACATGTCACCACATCCTTTCCACAAGAACTTTCCAGGGCTCCCCACGACCTCAATAACTATCAAGTGCCACTTTTTTGCATGGCCACTGAGTCTGCGCTGTGTCCTATTACCTCTTCCTGAGTAGTATGCACACTGCCCTCCAAACATATGGGATTAATTGCTGTCTCCCTGGGCACATTGCCACAAGCCTACCATCCCTTCCCCTAACTGCCCCACCCTTCTTTCTCTGCCCCTGAAAACTTTTTATTCACCTATGAAGGCTAAGCCCAAACATCACTTCCTCAGGAAGCCTTTCTTGCTGCCTTCTGCTTACTCCACTAGAGCAGCACTCTTTCACCAGTTCCTGGTTAGAATTTCCATCAGACTGCTAACAACTTGAGGGCAAGAACTGTGCCTGACTCATCTAGGAATACACGTGCGACCAAGCGCAGTGCTAGACATATACTAAGTGCTCAATCATTGTAGGCTAAGTGAACAAACTGCCCATTTCATTACACATCATCTTGAAGTCTTGTGGTGTATGGGCTCAGGGGAGGGGGGTTTCCAAGGACAGGTTTCTTCACTCTGGGCTACTGTAATCTGGAAGCTAGGGGTCCGTCTGATGGAGTCTCTGGTAGCTGCATGCTCACCACTCCTGGCAATGGTACAGCCACAAAAGGGGCCAGAGTGTGGATGGACTTGAATCTAGGCCTTCAAAGCCTGTTGCCCTCTAGACAGGACCACATAATTGTTTTAAATTTGCTTTATGTGTTGGCAATGTGAGTTTTTTAAAAGCCCATTCTAGAAGTGTACAGAAGCAGAGAAAAGCACCTAGAAGGATTCAAACCAAGCCAACAGTAGTTACAGTGTTGAGAGATAGTGGTATTAATTTTATTTTCCTTTATCTTGATTTTTCCCCCTAAATAAACATCATAAGGGAAAAACCTTTTGAAAAGAATGCCAAATTACCAAGTTATACATTTAAAGAATGGCTCTTTAAAAAGTATCCAGTAAAACCACAAAAACACTGGGGACGCAGGACCACTGAATACATAATACCACGTATCAAGTAAGATTATAAAAATTGAAAACATTTTAAATGGCTTGCCAGAGCATGCTATTAACAGCTGGCTCTGTGCTTTCACTTCTGAAATAATTATTTCACAAAACATAAAGCAGTAAATGTTGTTCTGGGCATCCAGCGTACTTACCAATGCCTCTTACAGAAACTAAACACTTCCACGGGCCTTATAATAGAGTGTAAACTAGTTGTCATCACTGCACTCTTCTGCAAACTAGTTCATATCACACAGGTAACCAATCACCTCTGAATGGGACATTTCAAAGACTACCATTTCATGACTTAGAGAGGAAATATCACTTTAAAATAACGAGATAAACTATGAACAAATAATATCTTATTTAAGCTAATGCTACTACATCAACAAAGTGTTGAATTAAGATTTAGTCTCTAAGTTTCGATAAAAGACCTCTATAACTTGATGATGAAGTAGCATAGTTGCTTATTTATCACCTTTTTAAAGAAATAAAAGGGGGACAATGAAACTGCAAGTCAGACAGCGGTGTTTTCATGTTTTATTACTTTAATTTTCTTAATAATTTAAGATAAGGCTTTATCTCTCCCATTTCACAAATGAGGAGATTGAAGCTCAGAGAGGTTAAATAATTGGTCACACAGTTAAGTGGCAAAATGGAATTCAAATCTGGGTCTGTTTCACAGAAGACTACACACTATATGATTCCATAATTCCACTTGTATTAAGTTCAAGAACAGGCAAAACCGATCTAAGATGATATGAGTCACTTCTAAGTTAATATGTCAGAATGGTTCCCTCTGGAGGTGAATACTGACTGAAAGGAGCACAGGCACCTTCTGGGCTACTGAAAACATTTACTTCTTGATCCTGTAAGTGGACACATGTTCATGAGCTACACACTTAATATTAGTGCACTTCACATGCTTCACTGTATGCTATATACCACAAGTTTAAAAAAAATCCTCATCTGATCAACTCCAAGTTCATTTTTTAATCACTAAATCACCACGCCACCACTCTGACAAAAAATGGCCACAACCTAGAATTGATTCTCTTGGATAATCAGTTTTTAAAAACATTCTGGTAAGCAACATGCACTCTAACCACACCAGAGTGAAGGAATTGAAATAATAAGCTTATTTTTTAAATGTCCTAGAATGAAAAGTAGAAAGTATCAACTTCCTGGCTACTGGGAATTTCCCCTCTGTAGCCACATCGGAATAAAAACAATTTAAAACCCTACTCTAAGGGAATGTTCATAGACATACAGATAATAATATGTAACAAATTTCTTAAGAGTTATCAATGGATATACCTAACGCTAACATTATACCAAATATTTCAAGACATATGTTATAACTTTATCAACAATGCTAACTCTCAAAAGAAGTTTGAGTTCTGTTACAAAAATTAAAGCAAGACAAAGCTGATAGGCACAGAGCATAAAACTCACATTGGGCAATACAAGTGAGTGCAAAATCTCAACTCAGAGTTATAAAGATAGAAAACTCATACAAATAAAAATTTCCAGCAGTAATTGTGTCATATATGCCCTCATAAATTCTCCATCAAGTTAACAAGTTCTACCCACCCAAGCTTTGTTCAGACTAGCAAAACCTCATCACCAGCTTGTGATGATGAAATCATTACATCAATTCTCTCAAAGCCTTATCCCGCACACATACACACACCTCTTATTAAAACGGTAATTGCCTCTCCAGAGAGAGGAATTTATTCATCCTACAATGTCAAGACATATTTGGCAAGTACTTTGTAACAGTTATCCCACCTGGGGCGGGGAGGTGGGCCACTGCATCCACACCTGTTGGGTGTATGTGCTTGGTCTTTATCCGGTGCTTTAGATTATGCAAACCAGGAAATCCAACTTTAAAACTGTCAGTCTAGTTTAATTCATGTCTTAACATTCTGTATACACCAGAAATGCCAAGCAATTGATTGAAATTACTTTAGTTTTCCCTGAGCATCTGCATGCATAAGACCAAAAGGCCTCTTATGAGACTTTTTCACTATTGGTAATTTATGCACCACCACTGGTGTGTTGCAATAGTTATACCAGATGCAAGAATTGTAATGTTTATAAAAGTAGCTATTTACATTTATAAATTTGTAAAGTCTTTAACAAACTGCCCAATAAAACTGTCAAAAAAAGCCCACAAATGTAATAGAGTCAAATATTATGGCTATTAAGCAAGTTAGAAAGAATTAAAAGCACTGACCTAGTAAGTTAAGAACAAAGTGTGCTTCAGGCACTTCCACAGCCCTGGGTCAGTATCCCTAAATTAAGTGGGGGTTCCCCCCCTCCAGCATTACTAGAAAACACTAAAACTTGAAGTATCAAAGTTTAAGAAACAAAGGAGTCACTTTTTCTTATTCCTGCATCAGCTAAAAAAGCCCCACACATTGCTATCAAGAACATCTTAGCTTTATACCAACATGCATCATACAAACCAAAATGATTAATAATGTTTGGATTCTCATTCATTTCCTATTGTAACGCTTTCATTTTTTTTTAAAGCCACACATTTGAACAAACTGTACAGTGAAAAATTAACCACGAGTTATCAGTTCTACTTTCCTATTTTTAGCAACTTTAGTATCTTAGAATTAGAGAAATCTGAATTGTGTTTTTAAACAGGGAAATCTTCACAACTACAAGCCATCTATATACTTAGTCCTCCAACAGAAACCTAAAAAAAAAATTAATTCATAATCTTACAAGCATATTATGTTTATTTTCCTCAAAAGAGTACCTCACTCCTTGGACTTCAAAAACTTTACATGCATCTGCCAAATTTGGTTGGTTTCAGTCTCAGACAAACCTACATGGTTCCCAGACTGGTTACCGTTTTTGGTTTAGGTGGAAGTTGATGACTAGAGGAACTTCTGTATTGATTACACAATGAACACCATTTCTTAAACACCAGAACACAAAGCTAGGAGTTCAGCAAACATTATCTTATTTATCCTCCAAAACAATCTGGTAGAGCAGACACTGCCATCCCCAATGGCAGTGGAAAAGACATGGAAAAGGAGGTTGGAATGATAAACTTGCCCAAGGTCACTGAACAGTACTAGAGAACTAGACCAGTGAACAGTGAGGATGGGAACGTGAAACTTTTGTAGAAAATTAGGACTCTCCTTATGTATGTGCCAACTACACAAAACTAAATGAAGGGCAGTGAGCCCCTGCTGTTGAGAGATTCCCAAGTGAAAAAGCAGTAGTCCAAACTTAAAAAGTAATTTCAAACAGAAGATCTAAAGATAAAGACATCTGTAAAGTCTGGGCATTAGGAAAGATTTACTCAAGGAGTTCTTTAAGGCTCCTGCAACTTCCCTAGCCTTAAAATCTAATCTGATTTTAGAGCAAAGAGATTCTGTAACACTCTTCGAAATTCCACCAAGCTTAACAACCTCTATTCAAAACAAAACAAACAAAAACAGAAGTGGGAACAGAACAATGGGAAGAAGCAACTGCCCAGCCTTTGGGTCAGCTGTCAAGACCTACAGGGGTGCAACCACCAGAGGCTGGAGAGCCCTTGGACTGGGATCAGCTAGGGTCCCTGCCTTCCTAGACCCAGTTCTGGCTCAGTCGGCAACCTCAGTTAACCATCCCATCACCTCCAGGGACACTGGAAAAATTGTTTTAACAAGTAGAATCCCATAATTCACCAACTGGCTTCACAATCTGAAATCTACAGCAAGGCTCCCACAAGGGAGGGGCAGGAGAATGTGGTATAACTGATCTAAACTATCGTTCTACGAAGTTGAGGAGGTTCAGCAGGCCATGGGGGGTAGAGGAGCAGACATATATATCATCCCCACGTTTAGGGCAGGAGAGAGAGAGCCTCCTCTACAACCCAGGTTTAAAATGTATATATTATTTTCAGGGATGTGCTTTCCCGCTGTGACACTCGTGAGAGTCTCCTAGTAGCTTGATAGGGAGACTGTGGGTTCTGGGGCTACATAGCTGAGTGTAAAATATCTGACTCGGTTTTACTGCCTCTAGAAGGGTCCTTCCCCCTGTCCTAGATCAGCCGCCAGGACAGACGCCTGCAGCGCCCGCGGAGTGCCCACCACAGAGGCCAGCTGGACTCGCTCCCCGCAGCACCCACCCTTCCTCCTCCCCAGGTTTCGGGTAAGGAGCCTGGTTAATCATTCAATGCGGACAGCGTGAAAGATTTTTTTTAGAGGTCAAAGTGAAAGGTTCTCCCTAAGTTTCGCAGAAACCGGCCTTTGGGGACCCTGAGGTGGCAGTGGCAGGCGGTTGGGGGTAGGGAGAGGCTGGGGCAGCTCTTGGGCTCACAAAACACCTGATCTCCCCATGCGGCACCGAAGACCATAGCAGTGAGAGTGTGGGATGCGGGGGTGCGAGCGTGAAATCACGCACAGCCCTCTCCCCAAAACAGCTGCGCTACCCAGAGGAGGACGCCCGGCCCCACATACTCCTTACAATTGCCTGCATCACCCCGGCGCCGGCTCCCCCGGAAGTTGGGGTGCAGCGGGAAGGAGGGATGTCCCAAGGCCCCGAGGGGGTGGGTGTGGAATGGGGCGAGAGGCTCGGAAGACTCAGGTTTCATACCCTCTCCCTCTAAGGGAAGGAAGGTGGCGGGGAGCGGGAAGGGGGCCGCTAAATGCGGCAGGAGCCACCTGGAGACGGTTTCCTCCCCCGGGACGCTGGTACGAAGCCGGAACCCGCGAGAAACTGGGTTGGGTGGGGGAGTGGAGAAGGCAGGCGTCAGAGGTGGGTGGCGGGACCAGGAGCAATTAGGTGGGGGGAGCAGAGCTGGCCTGGGGAGGTGATGGGGGAGGAGAAGTGGGGGGAAGGGACGACGGGGGTGCACACCCGCCCAGCCCTACCTTGTCCGGGAGCAGCTCCTGCTCAGCGGGGCGGGGGCGGGATACCGCGGCCGCATCCACGTCCCGGCCGCTCGGCGCGGCTCAGCCCGGCGATCGCCGCCGCTCACGCTCCATGCGCTGTGCCCGCGACTGGCGGCTTGACGCGGTCCGCGGCGGCCCGGCTCCGGCTCAGCTCTGGCACTTGTTGCCGCCACCGTCGCAGCGCCTCAGTCCCGGCTCCGGCTACCCGCGACGCCGCCGCCAGTGGGCCGGATCTCTCTCTGCCTCCGCCCCTGCCCGACGAGCCAACCAGGCCCGGCACCGCCCCTCACGTCACCGCCCAGCCCCGCGCACCGCCGGGTGCCCCAAGTTTGAGCAAGGGCCTGCTGGCGCCTGTCAGCCAGTCCGCGCCCAGGACGCGCCCAGGCTCGCTCTGCTCCTGGCTTCCCCGGGGAATCCTCCCACCCACACCTGGAAAGCAAAGGGTTAAGCTAGGGGGGAAAGGGTCCCGAGGAAGTAGACCTTTCGGAAAAGCAAGGCCGCTTGAAGTTCAAAAGAACTGTATTCCACCTCCAGTCTAACCTAAATCTCCCAGCTGCAGGTCGCCCCTCTTGTAGTACATCCGATGTTGGGAAACTAAGCATGTGACTCCAGAGACCTTTTCTGGTTGAAGGCAATTTGTTATAGGGCCTAGACCGGAACCCAGCCGCCCCTTAAATACGTGGGTGGGTGCGCCCCCCAAAACCCGAAGTTCCATGGTGGAAGGTGGGGGAACCAGGGCCAAAGCGGGATTTGACCTATGCTCTCTGCCCACCCAGTACCTGCCGCCACCTCTTAGTGCCCAAATGATGCCCTACAGCTTAAGGCCTAAGATGCCTTGTTTGCCATTGCCATCCGATCTTCAGATTTATGAAGCCGCCCAGGACGTGGTCCCCAGAGGGAAGTTTCGGTTCTCCTTGCTGTATCTTGCAGAGAATTTCCTCGAGGTTCTATGGGTATCTCTGGAAGCCGGAAACTCAAGGTGCCCAGACGCTGGGCTTCGAACCCAAGAGGTAGGGCGGATACCTAGGTGCAGACTAAATGGCTGCACTCTGACACACCTTCACCACTGGCTCCCTGGGGCTGCATGGGGACACCCACTGCCCAGAGCTCTGGAGACCACAGACACACCCCTCTAGCCCAGCGCCCCTTCGGGCTCACCAGAGTACTGCATTCTAAAGTGAATCTGAGCGGCTATTAACACAACTGTGGGGGCCCCAGGTTAAGCCCTGAGCGACCTGATGGAGAAGGTGTGAAAGACCCCGTGCAGCCAGCTTTTCACGGATGCGCTCCGCTAGAAGGCAAACCTGGCCTGAGGCGCACCTGAAAGCACCCCACCTCCCATGGTCCTTACCTCTCCAGGAAGAAAGCAGCGTTCCCCTTTTAGATAATCTGAGGAGTTAAAGACAATCCACGCTCAACTATTCACATTTTCAGAAGACTTTCTGGGGCTGAATTAGCTGAAAAGCAAGGAATTTCAGGCACCTGTGAGCTCAGGCTCCCATCTATTGGCCCTTAGTCTTAAGCTCAGCGCGAAAGACGAGCGCGTTGCTGATGCACGCTCTGAGCCATGTGCGTGCGGTCCATTGGAAACGAACTCTCCCGTCAGATCTGGAAAAGTTTTGGTTTGCAGCCTTCCAACCTTTTTGATTTTATGTTAATCACGTGTTTCTCCTAAGACTGTGACATAAAGTCCAAACGAGTTAGATTTTTGTATATTAATAGAAAAACATCTGTAAGGATGCACACGCTTACCCTGGGGTGTGGGATAGGTGCGTTGGAAGGAGAGAAGATGAATTTTAGAACTTTACTGACTTTGAATTTTGTATTTTTCCAGTTATATTAACTTTCATAATTTAGGAAGCTAATAAAACACTTTTAAAGAAATATAGAAATTAGACAATCTGTAAGATCTCTACAGAAAGTATAAATCATAAACAAACAAAACCTATGTCTTTCATTTCGTGTCAAAATAATTAATCACAAGTCCACGTACCTTGGTTTAAATGAGGATATCTTTAGGTGGCTGTTCTTTTACTGATGGATCAAGATTGACATCTGAAGATTTTTCTATGTCAAATTGGTATATTGTTTCTATGCATATATATCTTTCCTTTAAAAGCACTCCTAATAGCCACAGACATACTTTCAGACTGCGAGCCAAGGAGTTTTTAGTCAAATCACTGCTACAATGTCAGTTGGCAACCAACAAGAAAGTTAAGATTATGTCCTTTGCAGCTGCCAAAAGATGCCCCAAGCCCTGAAATTTAAATAAACAATAAGGGCATTCTCTCCATCATGCTGTTAATTAATGCAGCTGGTCATGTACCTGTAACAGTTGTACTGTCTTTGAGGGCTAAATTCCACACCTACTTGATTGTAGTATCTACTCTTGGGTTGGGGCCTGGGTCCTTCATCATTAGGTAAAGATATATTATTCATATGTTTAACAAATATGTGTTGACCGCCTACTAGGTACACAGCACACTGCTAGGCAGTGGAGTGGTCAACATGGCAGAAACACTTCCCTCTTGGAGCTCACAGTCTAGCTGGAGAGAGAAGGGGCTTAACAATTAAATGCACTATCAGTTACATAATTACAGTTGTGTTAAGAGCAAAAGAGAGTACAAGGTGACAGGATCGTTTGTCTGGGGAGTCCAAGAGGAGGGAGTGACATCTGAGTTGAGGTGAAGGGTGGGCAGGATTTATTCAGAGGAAAGTGGAACGGAGTTTCTGGCTGGTTCAGGACACAAAGGGAAATGAGGCTGAGGGGGAAGTCGAAGAGATAAGCAGAGGCTAGATCATGCCGGTTCTCTATCACCGTCTTCAATAAGTTCACAGACTACAATGAGAAGAATGAATAGGAAGAGAGGGCATTGGGGTGAAGGGACAGTTTAGAAGACCGTTGCTATAAGTGAAAGGGGTTGTTTAAGCAGTAGAGCAAATGGAGAGACGTAAACACCAATAAGACTTGGTGACTGTTTAGATAGGAAAGAATCAAGGAAAACTCCCAGGTTTCTGCTACTTCAACCAGATAGATGGTGGTACAATTTTCTGAGTTGGGGAACCCTCAGGGAGGAGGGTTGAGAAAACCTTCCCAAAGTTTATATTTGGTCAAGTGAGTTTGAGGTGCCTGTGAGATGTCCAAGTGGAGATGTTCGGTTGGTTGTAGGGTCTTGTGCTCTTAGGAGAGGCTGGAGTTGGAATGGCTGGTGTAGAGGTGGTAATAAAACCAGGTTGTCTCCTAGGAGAATACAGAGTTCAACCAGAAGAGGGCCTAGGACTGAACCTTAGAAACATTTGTCTAAAGGCTGGACAGAAGTAAAGTATCTGGCAGAGTGGGTAGAGGAGCAACCAGAGAGACAGAAAGAAAACTAGGAGCTTGGGAGGATGGGGTCACAGAGCCCAGAACAGAACGTGTTATAAGAAGGAGGCAGTAGTCAACAACATTCAAAATGGCTGAGAGGCACAAGGGAAATGACTGAATAACTTGCACTGGACTGAGTGACCTTGGTGCCATTAGGACTTTTCCAGAGTACTGTCTGGAGGAGTGAAGGAGTGGAAGAGAGCCTAGAGAGCACTGAGGAGTGAGTGAGAAGTGAAGATGAATGAAAGGCACTGAGTATAAGCAACTCTTAAAAGGTTTGACTGTGAAAAGTCTGAGATAAATAGCTGGAGAGGAATGTTATTTTATTATATATTTTCATTATTTTTTTAGGATGGAATAATTTGAGTGTGTGTAAGTGCAGATGGGGAGGATTCTACAGAGAAGAAAAAGATAAAGGTACAGCAAAAAGAGGACAATGGACAATAAAGGTTCCTGTGACCCTAGGAGGGAGTGAAACCAGAGTATGGGTGAAAAGACTAACCTCATGCAGTAGATCACCTCTCTATTATAACAAGAGGATGAAGTTTGGAGGACGACTGAGCCAGTCAGGTTTGGTGTGGAATACTGAATCCTTCTCTCTTACTCTGGGGCAAGACTGGGGTTAAGGAGAAATGAGAGATTTGAAGAGAGTGGAGGTTTGACACATCATTGCGAAAAATGGGACGGTTAAGATGACCAGAGAACATGCCAGAAAGCAAGGCAGCATGGCAATCCACTTGAAGTGGGTGACTTGAACTTGTAAGGTGCATTTGTCCCTCCTATGTGGTTTCCTTCAGCAGAGCTCAGCTGTCTGCTCTGGTGCAGGCTCAGGTGAGGGAATTGCAATGGCAGAGGAGAAAATTGGGAACCTTGCAAAGTGAGGTTGACACGATGCATGATCAGAGAAAAAAGACAGAAGTCAATGAGCTGGAGGGATCAACAAGGTTAAGGCTGAGTCACACTGGAAGAACAGGGAATTGGATCAGAGATCTGGTTGCTTAAGTTCCTGGTTCAGGAGGCGGGGAAGTTTAGGTTCATGACAAAGCCAAGATGTGTTGGGGAAGGGTAGAGGAGAAAGTCACTGGGGAATATGAGGTCAAGGGATTGAGAGGCAGGATACTAGAGGGATAATCTGTGTGAACAGTGAAGCTATCCAGGATGTTGGCAGGCATTTTGGTCATGGTGTGAAGACCACAGAACTGGGAGCTAAAGTTGTAAGAGAGTAAGGAAGAAAGAGTGACCCAGAGGTGAGAAGATGGGAACCACTATGGCTAGGTGGCAGCCTCTTTCAAAGGAAAAGGGTGTCTGCCAAAGGGGGAAAAGAATGATTAGGGAGAGAGAACTCATCTCACCTCTGGGCCCTGGGGTACACAGAAGTGAAAGTGAGAGCCTCATCTCCTACTGCTGCAGGGAAAGCAAAGGAGGTGGGAATTGCATTCTAAGCTGACCTTAAGGATAGATGGATAGACTGATGCATGGATCCATGAACCACCCTTTGATTCTGTTTGGTTGTTGAAATCTGCAATCCTAGAGGCTCACAGGAAAAGATTTTGAAGGAAGGGGAGAGGAGAGAGAAGGAGGTCAGGTGCCAGGAAGAGCAGAGTATTGTGGGACGATGGCAGGACAGAAGATCTTTTAAGGAAAGACAGTGGAAATAAAAATGAATAATGTTGATTTTGCCCCAGGTGTCTCTCTTTATGAAGGCTGACAGTAGTTCTGCAAACCAGGGCCATACACCCCTCACACTCTCCTTCTCCAGAGATTTCCATCAGGGAAAGACACATGGAAGCCTCCCCACCTAATCCTCTCTTCTCCACTAGGGCTTTGTTGTCACCAAATGAGCCCCTCTGGGCCCCTGGTAGTGAATCAGAAATCCCAGGCTTATCTCATCTCTGCTACTCACTTTCTTTCTTCCTCAGACAGGTTACTGACCTCTCCTGTCTCAGTTTCATAGTCTGTAAAATGAGGATGCTAAAATATACATACCTCTCAGGGCAATTATAAGGAGTGGAGAAGATAACTTAAGTAAAAGCACTTCCTAAACTGTAAAGTGCTATAGGAACGTGAGTGATTTCCCTTGTTCTGAACCCTACCACACACACCCACATCTCTCCCAGAAGCCCTTCCAAAAAGATTCTGAGTTTCTGCTCCAGAGGAAGCCGTAATCTTGCCCCCGAGACAGGACAAACACACCCAAAACAATTAGGGAGAAATGCACAGCTGCGTCTGATTAAGTGCTAAATTGTAAGGTGCAGAAAAGAAGAGCTCTGAGATCAGAAAAGGGAACAATTAGCCAGAGTTGGGAAAGTCTGGGAAGCTTCCCAGAGAAGGTGGGATGGAAGGTGCCCAGACCACTCACTCATCCTAAGCAGAATATTTGCAAAAATGCCCATTCCTTTGTGGCTGCAAAGACAGTCGATCTGACAGTCTGACATGGGTCTACAAAAAGTTTCTAGGTCACGATTTCTCTCTTGGCACCTCTGCTTGCCAGCCTATTGTCACTCCTATAGCTCTGCCTCCTCTCAATCTCTTTAGGTGGCTGGGCAGCCTAGGCTACACAATAAATTCTACATGCTTTGCCCTGGGCCTCTCATGTTTGGGTCTTTTCTTTGTCCTCCATTTTCCTGGTGAAGAAATAGAGGTTAATCTTTAGCAAGTTTCCTGTGCCTTTTGGTGCCAGCACACACCTGGCATTTTTGCCTAGCCAGGCTGCAGGCTTTTGAGCAAGCAATCCTGAATGCTCTTCCTTCTGCCATTTGCCTCACAGCACCTGGCCAGCCTAGGGCACCTGCATGTCCATCTGCAAAACCCTGAACCAGCTCCCACACCTGTCTCCTTTGCTTTTTATTGCCTCTGCCTCATCATCCAGGAGTACCCACCAACCCACTATTCATATACAGGCCCTATGGAGCTACCATGCTAAAGCCCGAGACCTGCAAGCCCAGAGCTGGCTTCTACATCTTTGGTTGTATTGAAGCCAAGTCTTGCAACCCTTTGGACATGGTTCAGAATGAAGGTCTTCTTGCCCAGTGGCTAGCCCCCCAGTCTGATTAATGCTTCAGCCCTGTGGCTCTCTCTTCCCTTCACCATAGGCCTGGAAAAGTTCCTGGCATGCCATAGGGCCAAGTGCACAGGGGTAGCATTAGCAGCACAAACCCCCAAATCTCATATATGCTATGGACTTAGGTTGCTCCAGAATAACAGTATTTTGCTAGTTTGTTAATCAGTCCCAGATGGGGCCCTGAAATAATAGCCACCTCTGTCAATGGCTAAAATATTAATGACTAATGGAAAGTGTGGAAACCTGGCACTGAAATTATTTGAATTCCAGTCTAAATTCCTTGGAACTTGCAAATGAGAAAAAGAAGGCCCAGAAGTAGCTTTCTGGGGGGCAAACACCTGATACTAGAGATAATATCTTGAATGTTGAACAATTAAGTTATAGGTTAAAAATTAACTGGCTCCTATAGCAAACCCTTTCCCCAAGATTACTTTGACTTTGCAACAGCAGAAAAACATAAAACCTTATTATCAGGTGACAATACTAGAAAATGATATCATGATTCCCAGGGGTTTGCTCTATATCCCACAGAGTCCTGATGAAAGAATTCAAAATTCCCAGCTTAGTAAAGTCCAGCTTATATATGACATTGTGGTTGCATATAAGGTCAGCAATTTGAAGGGCATAAACAGTCATCTCTATTAGGGTCATCATATTGTTTTGGGAATGGAATTTTCATTAAGGGGAAATGTAAAATCATTCTTCAAATTATTATCAAACTGCAAAAATTACATTTAAGAGGAGAGGCCCATAATTGCAGCATCAAGCATGAGACAGTGCCATTAATATGATTATCAGGGCATAAGCCTATTAGAGAACTTAATGCTTCTTTGCTGGCATCATCCTTTGTAAAGCTTCCCTGGGTCTGGAAACCATCTCAGTTGTAAACACAAGTGTTACAAAACAGTGATTTTCAAAGGGCATAACAAAGATCTGCTGGCGTTTATCAAAGGTCAAAGCTGCCTGGCTAAGGAGAACAGAACAGTTTTGAAAAATGAAGACTTGTCTGCCAACTTTATTTGGCTCTCATTGAGAAAGGAAGTACCTCTAGCTCCAAGTCTTCTTTAGCCCTGCAGCAATATAGTCATGGTTATAACTGTGAGGCCTAATGGTCACCTGGAGATATGCATAGGCCACCTCAGGTGGACACAGGGGCCTAGGTTTCAGCTAATACTGGTAAAAAATCATGCATAATAAAAAAGTCCATGTTCAAATCCCACTCTGAGAACAAGCCCTATGTGTCCTCATGGGTATAGTAAAACACTTATCTCAAAGAGTTCCTAGGAAGAGGAATTGCAGTCATTTATGATCAAGTGTCTGGAGATACTTGGTGCTTAATAAACGTTTGTTTCTCCCTTGGCCTTGGCAGTGGGACAAAGCCCTCACTGGGATGAAGTACATGTGGTATCTTGGCATAGAATCATGGGGATTATTAGCATCTGTCCTATTCTGTCCTCATTCCAAAGAGTTCAGACATCACCAACATTCATGGTAATATAGAATGGAAAGATCAATTGGGTGTCCCTATGAGGAGTCACTTGCTTGGTCTTTAGGACCCAGTGACTTAGGACACTCACTTGGCAAGTTGTCTCACAGCAAAACCATCACCAGGGAGGGCAGGGCTTCCTTATTAAACATGACAGTCAAAAAAATCAGAGAGCAATGGACCCAGGATTTCACGTAACAACATGGATGAATCTCAAAACGTGCTGAGTAAAAGAAGTCATACACAAAAGAATATACACGAAGTTCAAGAACAGGTTAAAGCTAGTTTATGGTGATAGAAATCAGATCATTAGTTGCCATGGGGACTATGAGAGAATTTACTGGAAAGAGGTATGAGGGAACTTTCTGAGATGAGAGAAATGTTCCATCTGTTAACTGGAATGATGGTTAAATGAGAATATACCATTGTCAAAACATCATCCTGTATACTTTAGATTTGTGTATTTTATGATTATAAATTAGATCTCAACTAGCAAAAAAAAAAAAAAAAAGGAAGCAACAGTTTTTAGACAGAGGGTAGTACTAGCAAGTGGGAGAAAGAAGCGGATCCCCACCATCATTTCCACTACTATGCTGAGCAATTTTTCCAACACCAAATTCTGGGGCAGCTATGAACTGACATTTCAAAATAAACTACAGATAGGAGAAGATGCATTTTTCTAAAAATGAATTCCAATTCTGAGCCAAACATTAGCTTCAAGCCCTTGTTCCTCTATAACTTGAACGTCTTTTCTCCATCATTCCTTCTTTTTCATCTAAAGCCCCCCTGGGACATGGTTTTCCAGGGTCAGGTTCCTTTAGGAGTCACGCTCCCTCCACCTCCAGCTGTATATATGCATTATTGCATGAATTTAACTCTATAAACTTCATGCCGATATGCTATAGGAAAAGGAAGCAGAGTTTAATTGATCGACCAAAGTCAAACTAATGATCATCAAAAGTCAGAATAAAAGAGAGTTTGGATGACCAACAAACCTTCAAGAAGAAAGAATTCTACCAATCAAATATTTCAAAAAGCACAGATCCCCAAAGGGTAGGAAAATGAAATGGGCAATTGGAACTAGAACAAAAATCACAGATTGTAGACGTAACTCCATCATTAAGTACTTGTGTGACAAATCCCTTCTGTGCTGTCAAAGGGGATTTATTGCAGATGACAAAAATATCATAAGCAGGTCGGGCTCTGCTTCTGTTTGATTTCTCTGCCTTTCTCTTTGTTCCATCTCCTTCCCACCTCTGTTTCTTTCCATAGCTATTTCAGGCATCTCATTCAGGGCCGATATTGACAGAAAAAGGATTTTTACCCCCTTGTCTCTTTTTATGATCCAGGAAAACTTTCCTACATTCCCTACCCAGATTTCTCTTCTCTTCTCATTGGCTAAGATGGAGTCACATGACCCTTCCTAAACCAATCACTGGCTGAATGAATGGGACCACCTGATCAACTTAGGCCAATTATGGTTTACTCCTGAGTCATGACATGAACCCCAAACACAGTCAGTGCAGTGCCAACCAGGATAAAGGGGGGGTTGCAGGTAGAGTTTCCCTGACTTTGAGACAGGGGCTTGCATATAAGAATTACTGAGGAGTACTCTCAGCATCGACACCTGAGGGAAGTAAAATAAGCAGGAATGGGCAGAGAAAAGTTGAACTGCAATATAATCACAATAAGGGCTGAGCTGATCTTTCAGGAAGCTCAGGTGCTAGGATGGCTCAGAGTTGTCCTAAATTGGTGTGAGCTGAGCATTTTTACTCTTGCATCAACCAGACATTAGATATGAGTTGCCCTAGGGAAGGGAGTATGACCATTGGCAAGATGGCTATTTTTAGCAGAGAAAGTCTCAGAGAAGGACTCAGCTGACAATTGCTGCTGTCAACATTCCCAGTAGATAGAGAAGTGATTAGTTCAATCTTGGAAGGGGCTTTTGGGTGGCATGACATGTCTTCCACTATAGAGGGGATGAATACTGCACAGGCAATCCCTAGGTCAATTCAGGTATGATAGAAACCAACTTGGAGCCCACACTTATGTCCAGAGAACATATGTTGCCCTTTACCAGAACTATCTCTGGAACCCAATAATCTTACTACCCTTCTACTTCCTTAGGAAGAAGCGACAGGAGAGTCTCCCAAGTGTCAGCTATTATCCTTGTTTTTAAGAGTGGGACAGCTGGGAGATAGTTGTGTGGACTGAGTTTGGGTGAAACTCAAGCCCTCAGACTTAAGGAGCATGATGCCTACAAGAATGAAAATCCACAGGATTAGTTTTGAACAAGCTGGGAGCCTGCTAAACCCTGGCATCTGCTGAACTTCCCAAATTATACACATTAAGCTGTTGCATTCCATATTTCCATGGTGTGCTTCCTGCCAAGCTCCCTAGCATAGTCTACACAATAGGAAATCAAAACGAGCAGTTAGCGCAATTATGGATACGACAGGTCAAACAAATAAGCCTTTATCTAGGACTTAAACAGACATAGTCAACAAGGGTCTAATCCAAAATTGAGATTTGGACAAAGAAAAGCTTTATAAAACAAAAGTGTGGGAGTGGGGAAGTAGAGATATTTGCATGATTTTTTTTTCTCCAGCTCACTGAAAATACTCAAACATTATATCCTCTCCATGCTGCTCCATCTCCCCACCCCAGCCCCTTGAACATTCTCTAGCTCTGTTACTAATGGGACTGTAAGGCCAACTCACAGGAAGTGTTATGTTAGGGTATGAAAATAGTCATCAGTGAAGGAGCTGGGGAATATACTTTGTTCAGTGTCATATATCTAGTTAAATACCCAAGAATTAAAGCCAATGTTTTTTGTATAGTCAGGAAGTACAGAGACTACGTGTTACAGAAACCCCAAGCATTTTAGCTAAGTGAGAAATTCTAGGTAGAGTGAGATACTTGATTCTGATATTTCCACTACGATAGTAGAGCGCCAGATGTGGTAGAACTTTATTACATTTTTTTTTTTTAACAAGAAAAACTGTTTACAAGAGTTTGGTCACTCCTCATTCTAGCAATAGAGACCTCAAGTCTTATGGATACTTGTTCTGCAGAAAGGTAAATGCATAACAGTTGTTTGGTTTTTTTAAATCCTTTTTCCCCTCTCTGGACTGACAAAGGCTACCCCTCCTCATGTAGGTCCATAATCTTCTTGGCAACTCTGAAGTCCATAAAACTCTGAAAAAATGAAAGCTTTTCTAAGGTGGCACTAAAACTAATTTGGCAGCAAAATCTGACTGGAACCCAAGAGAGTAGTTATAGTTTTTATGTATCCCATGTTTCATTACAAATATATTAATGTGATCATGGGTGCTGCTCAGGCACATTAATATATGTGAACGAAGACACAGACTTTGGGGAATTATCAGCATATAGATGGTAACTGAAGTCATGGGAATGGTCGAAATGGTCTAGGGAATGGAAAGAGACTGAGGGCCTAGGGCCTAGGATGGAGCCCGAGGACCAAAGTTAGTGGATAGATCTGAGGGAAGATCCAGCAAAAGGAAGCAGGAAGAAGTGAGAGAGGAAGGAGGAAAACAAGGTGTGGAGATGCAGCAGCCCAAAGAAGAGAACATTTTAGCACAGAGGAGTGGTCATTGGTGTTGACTGCATGGTAGTCAGTGATGGACCAGAAGGCAACTAAAATTAGCTGTCTCAGAAGTCTTGTCTTCTGGGCTGAGAACATATCTTGTCTTGAGGGCTGAGAACATATCTTAAACCTACTTTATCTTTTTAAAAGCACTGAGTTGTGCTTTGTTCATTGTAGGTGCCCAGGAAAGACTTGTTAATTAATTGAATATGTCAGTTAAAGCCATAGATCAGAAAGGCAAACCTGCTTTTGAAGGGCCTCATTTGGGATGAAAGCTAGGGAAGACAATAGAAAGAGCACAAAGTCACGTAAATGACTAAGAAGTGAGCTGAATTTGCTCACTGGCATTAACAGTTGTAATGGAGAACATTTCACTCCTGACAACATGGAAGAGTGGTAGATCTGGGTAATAAGAAACAGTAAAACTGGTAGGTCTTTGAAGTGAAAAGGGTAAGATCTATGGTAGAGAGAGGAAGTAGATTAATTAAATAAACATTTTTTTTAAACTAAGGCTCAGGTCAATTTATAGAACCTTAGAAATAATCAAATTAACTAACATTTCACAAATGATAAATACTCAGGGAGTCTCAGAGACTCTCATAAGGTAGAAACTATTTACTGGAAAAGCCTGGACTCAAACTGAGGTCTCAGGCCCCAACCCAATGCTATTCCATTATAAATGTAAAATCTCACTGATGAGCCCCTTTCCCCAATTCCCTCTACAATTTTATCAGTACAATCTAGTTAAAATGAACATCTGGGCAGCTGTGATCATCTGCATAAAATCACAGGCACTGGGGCCGAAAGACTCGATGGCAACGGGTGCTACATGGAATCAAAGGTCACAGACGGTTTCCTCATCTACATCCTCTGGAAACCCCTGCGAAGAAAGAGCCAAGCATAGCTTCAGAGATTCTCCATGGAAAATCATTTTTTAAATGTATTGGGGTCGAAAGAATATATTCTCTTTTCCAAATGGTATTTATTATTTTTATAATCAGAAAACATTCATTTAAATTTTTTTCTAATGACAGAGTAGGCAGTTGCAGAGGAAGAGTTAAAGTGAACCAGGCTTTTTGCCAGTGTGACTGACAACCACTTAGAATCAGGTCGTGCCAGATGAAAACCAGGCAAGGCTGAAGGCAAACAAATCAATTCCCCTCCATTCTTATCCTTTTTTGGTTTGGTTTGTAGGCCACTGGTTTGGTATATAGGTGAACTTCTAGGTAAGACAGTAGTTTGCATAGGGAAGACAATGAATGCGTTTTTCCTGACATGGTGAGATGGGAGATCAGTTAAATGAGGAAAAAGGAGAGAAAATGGACACTGGAGAATGGGTGAAGTCATGTGTCTTTGGGGGAACCATTTTCCCCAGAAAGGGGAAGTTTTAACCTCTACAGCTTGGAAGACAACAAAAGAACTGGAAAGACCTTGGAAACTTCTCAGATGAAGTTAATTAAAACCTTTCCCTGCCCCATGAGTTAAACCCTGCTGTTCATGAATAACCTTCAAGTTACAGTCCAGGTGAGTATCTAAAATGAATATCCCAAGGATTTGAGAATTTGGTTTGGAAAACTGTGCTATGTTGAAAGGGCCAGCTGTCCCTACAAGGGAAACAGTTGTTTTCTGCCTTAGAGGTTCTATGCCAGTAGTGTAGGAGAGCCCACAGATGTTTCTGCTAGCAGCTTTTACTATGGCTCATACATCCAGTTTTCAGCCAAAGGAATACTATTCCTCATACCCACCTAGGAAGAACATCTCTAGGATACACATCTCTAGGATACACATCTCTAGGTGGAGTCCTATGGTCACCATCTGTAAGGCCAACATTGATCAGGAAAGAATTGATGGTGTCAGTCTCTGTACAATGTCAATAAGCACATATTACTGAAATAGAATAAGAGGGTTACCAAAGCAGGAAGGCAGTGCTTCACTTGCTCTCCTGCTACTGTGAGAGATTTCTTAATGCAAGGAATTGAGCTTAGCCCTGGCTTGGTCACAAGCAGCTGGGAGGCATTTCAGGTAAAAGGGAACCATTGTCCTCAACAGGATGCACACTTTGCCAGCATGTCTCTTCATCCCAACAGAGGTTGGCTTCTCTGCTTATAGATAAACAAAGTCCTTCTCAAGAAATGTCAAATGTCTTTGTGCTTTAAAATACCCCAAGAATGGATGTGGTTGAGGTATCTAATTGTCTTAGGGGTTATTTCGCCCAGTCTAATTCAGTAAATATTGATTGACTTAAAAGAAACAATGCCATGTGCTACTGGAAAACCAGTGTAAGACCTAAGTCTCTGACCTCCAGAAGCTTATTATCTAGTAGTTGGGAGCCCTGGGCATGTCAGCTATGGGCTCTGCCACACTTAATTTTCCTATAGAGGAGAAATCTGCCCCACTTAGAGCTCCCATCTCAGAGAGATAGCATCAAGCTGTTCCATGTACAGGAATGGCCACTTATTGGGTCAGGACCAGGGGGATAGCCTAAGAGCTACCTGAAATAGGCTAGGCAGTGGCCTCAAGTGGGCTTGCATGGAAAGATGAGCTGGGCCAAACCTATGAGAATGGGAGCTAGGAGCTGGGTGCACATGGAGCAGGCAGAGGGTAGATATGTGAGTAAGAGCTTGGTCCTTAAAAGCCATACCCTGGAAAGAAACTCCTGTGACCTGGCTTTACTACTGTTCTTACCTTTTCTGAGGCCCAGCTATTTTCTTTTTTCTGGGCTCCTCTGTACATGTACCTTTTCAATACCCTCGCAATAATACACACATCTATACAGACATACCCCCATTACTGCTAGCTACTACGTATGGTAACAAGAGAGTCTCTATTCCTGATCAAGAGGCAAAAGGAGTAAGAGAAGTCATGTGGTAACCATGGTAAGAGTTGGAGGGTTTGTGATCTTACATCTTCAGTCTGGATGTAGTTTGCAGCTTACCCAAGCCTGACATGGCCACAGGGATTGTAAGCTCCATGAGGGCGTTGATTGCTATATTTCTTAGCTCAGCACCTGCACAAAGTTGGTGAATAATATGTACTGGTTGAATGAATGAATGAATAGACTGGGAACCAGAAAGATGAACTGAGGATTAGTGTTGGCTATCTCCCTCGTGTCATGATCTCCTTCCCTGTTGTTCCATGCCCTGGGAGTCCTATGACTTCCAGAGGAGTTCAGCCAAATGGGGAACTCTAGCCAGAGATCAGAGGAAAGAAGACAAGTGATATCGGGATATTCACATCTACATCGAAGGCTACATTCTTGTAAGGTACCTCTTTGCATATTACCCTTCTGCCTCCTGATTCCCTCACTCCTTCAGGCTTAGATGTGATAATGACTCCCAGCCAAGGCAACACCAACCTTTTGTTCTTTCCTTGCCAACATTTTTAAATAATCCCTTTATTAAATGCTCCTCAGAGCACCCAGCTTGAATGTACCATCTGTTTCCTGCTGAGACCCTGACTGATAGAGGTGCCAAAACTCATCTGTACGCTTTTTGCTATCTGGTTTTTACTTTGTACTAGTACATTCTGCTCAACTCTATCAGCAAACACTCATTCCTTCACAGAAGCAAGTTGGCTAGGAGGATGTTTGCTCAAACTGGCCTAGTGTGAGGTCAGGGTTGTGGGGTGGCAGAAAGGGAGCAGTGGATTATCCTACCCGAGTGCCAGTAAATACACTGCGTAAACACTAAGTGAGGAGGAAGACAACCTCATGGTTCCCTCTCCCAGGATGAAGTCTGGGTCTGACCTTCCGTTAGACAAGAAAGTTTTCCTTCCCAGACAAAATTAGTTGTTTTTTTTTTTTGGCTAAAAATGCTTTGTTATGTTGTATTGCACAACCACAAAATAATAATCGAAAAGCTTCTCTTGTTGAGAAGGCCTTTGCTTTGCTCTAACCACACAGTTAATTTACCCAAATTAATGCAGCAGAAGGAAAGTGGTGCTGAAATCTTCTTTTCTATGTCATTTTTGCTTTTAAATATTAATAAGCTCTTGAAAAGCAGGAGTTACTGGGCATATCAAGCTGTGTTCCTCTTTCAGCCTTTAGTGTGAGGTTAAGGAGAGTGGGTGGAAGCAGTATGGCTATTTTTATTTTTATGATGATTTACCCTCTCTGAACACACTAATGGGGAAAAATACATTTTAAATTTCTAAAATGGAGACTAAAAGGGTCTCAAATGATCCAAAGCTGTCTCTCATCTCTAAGAAAAATATCCTCTGTCAGCTCTTTGGTGCATATTATCTTGTCTACTTGGAATCTGCTTTTTAAGCAGGTTTCCCACTGGGCAGATTCAACAGTATCTAAGATAGAAGCAACTCATTTCCTACCTAAGACTCAAGCGGAAAAACACAGGATCTGAATTTCTTGGTTTTCTTCTTTTCCCCATACCTTATCCTTTTTAAAAGGGATATACTGGTTTCTTAAGTCCCCAGTCCTTTGGCAACGGGCATCTAAAAGAAAGAATCATGTGGTAATTATTAATTTTGCATGGGATCAACTCTGGCCTCAGTTTTCATTTGAGATGCAGTTACATGAAAAACAGACTGCGTTAATTTCATTCCCTCTGGGGTTGCTTGGCAACAAGGCCTTGTTCCAGATCATCTCTTCTCCTTGGCCCAGAGTGATCTCTTTGGGGTGTCACTCATGTTAAGGCGATCATTGCATTGCTGCTGTTGCTTCTGAATGTGTCCCTGTGGTCCTGATGGCACGGTGGGGGGTGGGGGGGGGTGGGTAGCTTTGCTCCAGTCATACTGTCTAGGGTCTATATAAGCCCTGAGCTTGTCAGCACAAAGAATGAACTACACGTGGGGAATTTGGAATTCAAACAATTGAAGTTAGGCAGGAAAGAATAAGAACATGAACAATGTCTAAGGTGATGCTTAAGAGCCACGGAGCTGAGACAGGGTAAATACTGATGTCCTTTTTTGTTTGTTTTAAAGTATAACTATGTCACGATTTGGAAATCTTTCAAGCCATCTTGTTAAATGATAAATACAAGGTCCAGAACAGTATGCACAGGATTTTAGCTTTTGACCAGAGGGTGGGAGAAGGAGAAGAGGGAAGGGATGAAAATATTTGTTTATGTTTGCATAAGGAAAAATACAGCTGGCCACCTGTGAGTTGTTTGTGAGGGGTGAGAGTGATGAAGTAGAAAGGGCAAAGGTGAAAATAAGATTTTTTACCTGCGTACCTCTATATATTATTTTGCTTTATAAACTAAAAGAATGTGTTACCTAGTTAAAAAGTTATTTTTGAATAAACATGGCAGAGTAGGAAAATGCGATGCTTGCCCTCTTCTTCTGCTGCATCAAAACTACAACTAAATTATAGAAACACCACCCTTGAGACTAGCTGAACAGAACTCCTATAACTAAGGATATAAAGAAGAAGCCACATGGAGACTGGTAGGAAGGGCAGAGACACAAAATGGGCTGGTCCCACTCTGTTACTAACCACATGTATGGTGGTTAGGAATTAGGAGGGACACCTCAGCTGCGGAGGTCCTCCCTGAGAAGCAAGGGGTCTCAGCTTCACACTAGGCTCCCCAGCCCAAAACATGAGTACTGGGAAGAGGAGTCCCAGAATATCTGGCTGTGAAATTATTGGGTATTTCTCCAGGTGAGATGAAGGGCTGCTGTAGACCCAGCTGTACTCCTAAAGGGCCCAAGCAAAGACTCACTCACTCAAAAACACTTGCCCTAAGCTCCAGTGAAGGGACAGAAATTAGAAAACACCAGGGACATATGGAGAGGAACCAAAATGTCTGGTTGGAGAGGCAGGTCTCTCTAGAACTAAAGTACTAGCAGGCACCATTGTTCTTTTGTTGATCCCTCCCCCCTCCCCCATACACCCAGCAGGCATAAGCAGGTGCCATATCTGAGTCCCCGTCAACTTGGCTAACAACACTGGCCCTGACCTGGTGATTCCCTGAGACCCACCCAATCTACACACCAGTCCCAACCTCCTTCAGTGGTTGATCCTCATAAGCTACTGACCTTGGCCCACACTGTGAACCTTCCTAAAATCTCTCAAAGGTCCACAAACCCCAAACAAACAGTGGCTGGCCTCAGCATGCCCTATAATTCTTGCTAAGCAGCCCTCAAACTAGTGACAGCTGGCCTCGGTTCATACCATAACCTCTCCCAGACTCCTCCGAGTCCAGCACAGGTAGCCACCAACTGTAGATCACTTTGTAGCTCCTACCAGGTGGTCCTGGGCCAGGCACAGGCAGTGGCTGATCTGGGTCTGCATTGGAGAATCTACCAAGAGGCCCCAGAACAAGCACACCTGGTGGCCCGCTTCAGACCACACCAGAGTACCACCCAATTAGCTCCACATACAACACACCTAAAGGGTAGACTTGGCAGTCACCAGAACCCCACTAAAGTAAGTCCCATTCCATGGGATCAGCCACCACACAACAGCTTCTCTGCTGTAATCATAACCTGGCCTCACAGCCAGTCAGCTTGATGATCAGTCCCATCCAGTGATGTGTCAACAGCAATCAAGGCTCAACTACGATGGGAGGGCACACACACCCCGCACAAGGTGCCCAGGGAGGATGTACCACTGGGCCCTAAAGGACACTTATTACATAAAGCCACCCTGCAAAGACTGAGAGATGTAGCAGATCTACCTAAAGCATAGAAACAAACTAAGAGAGGCAGCCAAAATGAGGAAATGAAGGAAATAAGTCCTAAATGAAAGAACAAGACAAAACTCCAAAAAAAAAAAAAAAAATGCTAACTGTAATGGAGACAAGCAATCTAACAGATACGAAGTTCAAAACACTGGATACAAGGATGCTCAATGAAATTAGGAGAGTAGATGAACTCAGTGAGAACTTACACCAGATAAAAACCATAAAAAAGAACCATTCAAAAATAAAGAATACAATAACCAAAATGAAGAATACATAAGATAAAATTAACGGCAGTTAGATAAAGAAGAGATTAAATTGGCAATTTGGAAGACAAAGTAGCAAAAAACAGCCAATCAGAACAGCAAAAAGAAAAAAGAATCCCCCCAAATGAGGATAGTTTAGAAGGCCTCTGGGACAACATCAAGTGTAACAACACTTGCATCATAGGCATACCACAGGAAAAGACAAGAGAGCAAGGGATTAAAACCTATTTGAAGAAATAATGACAAAATACTTCCATAACTGGACAAGGAAACTAGACATGTAAATCCAGAAAGCAAAGAGAGTCCCAAACAAGATGAGCCCAAAGAGTCCCATACCAAGACACATCATAATTAAAGTGTCAAAGGTTAAAGACAAAGAAAGAATCTTAAAAGTAGCAAGAGAAAAGCAGTTAATTATGTACAAGGGAGCTCCCATAACACTGTCAGCTAATTTCTCAACAGAAACTTTGCAGGCCGAAAGGGGTTGGCACAAATTATTCAAAGCAATGAAAAGCAAGGACCTACAACCAAGATTATTTTACCCAGCAAGGCTATCATTTAGAATTGAAGAAGAGATAAAGAACTTCCCAGACAAGGAAAAGCTAAAAGAGTTCAAACTAGTATTACAAGAAATGTTAAAGGGACTGCTTTAACAAAAAGAAGGGGGAAAAAATCAAAGATACGAATAATAAAATGGCAATAACTACATATCTGTCAACAATTACTTTAATTGTAAATGGATTAAACACTCCAGTCAGCAGACATAAGGTGACTGACTGGATAAGGAAACAAACTCTTACATATTCTGTCTACAAGAAACTCATTTCAGATTGGAAGACACACACCAACTGAAAATAAAGGGATGGAAAAAGATATTTCATGCGAATGGAAATAAAAAAAAAAGAACTTGGGTGGCAATACTTATATCAGACAAAATGCACTTTAAAACAAAGGCTATGAGAAAAGACAAAGAAGGACATTTCATATACAATAGTCAAGATATGGAAGTAACCTATCATCCATGGATAGATGATTGAATGAAAGAGGTGTGGTACATATATTCAATGGAATATTACTAGGCCATAAAAAGAACAAAATCTTACTATTTGTGATAACATAAATGGACCTAGAGAGTATTATGCTAAGTCAGACAGAGAAAGACAAATACCATGTGGTTTCACTTATATGTGGAATCTACGAAACAAAATAAAATCAAAACAAACACAAACTCTTAGATACAGAGAACAAACTGATAGTTGCCAGATGGGAGGGGGCTTGGGGGCTGGGTGAAAAAGGTGAAGGGACTGAGAAGTACTGATTGGCAGTTACAAAACAGTTGTGGGGATGTAAAGTACAGCATAGGGAATATGGTCAATATTATTGTAATTACTATGTATGATGCCAGGTGGGTACGAGACTTAACCAGGGGATCACTTTATAAGTTATAGAAATTCCTAATCACTATGCTGTACACCTTAAACTAATATAATATTTAATACCAACTGTAATTTTTAAAAATCGTTAGTGAATAAAAAACACATGAAACAAGCGTCGAAAACCCCATCCACGTTATTAAAGTTTGGCAGTGTTGAGAGAGTTGGGTAAAGAGGATTCATTGTACTGTTTATGTAACGTTTTGTGGTAAGTCCAAAATTATTTCAAAATTAAAGTTAAAAGAAATGTTGTCAGTATTAGCAACTCCAACAATTTTTTTAGGCCTTCCTTCCTGTTTCACATTATTCTTTTATAAAGGAAGTCAACCTGAATGTTTTGTTTTGTTTTGTTTTGTTTTAACAATTTTAGTAACTTGGTAGGAAATGAGCTATCTTTGAACATTTTGAGCTGGAGAGAAGAGCCCTCAGCTATGAACATTAGCTTTGATCAGAATGTGGTCCTATCCATGCCCCAAATGGCTTCAGCTGCGGCCCCCAAAGATATGAGGAGAAATAACTAACAGCCTTCTTAGGGACTAGCCTGAGTATGGAACTCCCATCATGGAAGCATCACTTTTTCATTCATATAAGCCCTCAATTGTGCCTTCTCGGCTTTCCTGAACATTCTTCAGTGTTTTTTGTTATCTCTACAGCAGGTAGCCATCACCTCATGTCCTGAATCACTCTATTTGTGTATTTCTCTACCAGATTAAGCTCCTTGATGGTAGGTACAATGGCTGAGTCATCAACATACACAGCTCCCTTGGCATAGCATAAGTACATACTTTCTTCTTAAGTTTTTATTTCGAAATAATCATAGATTCATATTAAGTTGCTAAAAAATACAGAGAAGCTGTAAGTGCTAATATTTTAAAAGAAGAGAAATCTAAAGTCAATAATCTAACTTTTTACCTGAAGTAACTAAAAAAAGAAGAGCAAACTAAATCCAAAGCAAGTGGAAGGGAAAAGGAGCGGGGATTAGAGAGGAAATAAATGCAATAGAGAATAGCAAAACAATAAAGAAAATCGATAAAACTAGAAGTTGATTCTTTGAAAAGATCAACAAAATTGACAAGCCTTCAGCTGGACTGACAAAGATAAAAGGAGGGAAGACTCAAATTACTTCAACTTTACAGAAATAAATACTGTAAGGGAAAACTATGAACAACTGTACATCAATAAATAATATAGATGAAATAGAGAAATTCATAGAAAGACAAAAGCAACTGAAAATGAGTCAGTAAGAAATAGAAAATCAAAACTATAGGATACCACTTCACACCCACTCGGATGCCTATAATCAAAGGGACAGACAATAACATGTATTAATGAGGATGTGGTGAAATCACAACTTTCATACACTGATAGTGGGAATGTAAAATGGTAGAGCATCTTGGAAAATTGTGTCGGTCCTTCAAAAAAGTAAAACACAGAGTTACTATGTAACCCTAAAACTCTGCTCATAGGTATATACTCAAGAAAATAGGAAATGTTTTAAAAAACTTGTACGTAAATGTTCACAGCAGCATTATTCACAAGTCAAAAGGTAGAAACCACCTAGATGTTCATTGATTAATGAATAAATAAACAAAATGCAGCATTTCTATTTAATAGAATATTACTTAACCACAGAAAAGAATGAGGTACTGATATATATACCAGTATGGGTGAATCTTGAAATCATGCTAGGTGAAAGAAGCCAGATATAAAAGAACACATATTGTATGATTCCGCATACATGAAATATCAAGAATAGGTAAATCCACAGAGACAGAAAGTAGATGAGTAGTTTCTAGAGGACAGGGGAGGTGAGAATGGAGAGAGATTACTGATGCATATGGGATTTCTTTTGGGGGGATGAAAGTGTTCTTAAATTAGTGGTGATAGTTGTGTAACTGTGACTATATTAAAAAACACTGAATCGAATGCTTTAATTTGTGAGTTTCAGGGGATATGAGCTATGTATCTATAAGAAAAAAGAATGAATAAAAGCAAGTTAATGCCTTTAAAAATGTAACGAGAGATTCCATTTGCCCTTTACTCATTTCCTGATAGCAACATCTTGCATAACTGTCGTATCATATCACAACCAGGAAAATGACATTATACAATCCACAAAGCTTATTCAAATTTCACCAGCTTTACATGCACTTGTGTGTGTATGTATGCATGTAGATATGCAATTTTGTCACGTGTGTTTATTTGTGTAACCACTATCACAGTTAAGATACAGAACTGCTTCATCATCACACAGATCCTGCTACCTGTTTGCACTTATGCCCTCCCTTCTCCTTTCATCCCTAAACCCTAGCTAGCAACCACTAATCTGTTCTCCACCTCTATAATTTTATTTCAAAAATTTAACATAAATTGTAATATGTTATATAAATGTTATATAAATGTAAGCTTTTGGGTTTGGCTTTTTTTTTTTACTCAGCCTAAGTCCCTTGAGATTCATCCAAATTTTTGTATGTACCAATAGTTCATTCATTTTATTTATTTTGATAATGCAGGACTTTATTCTGTCCATTAATAACTAATATTTGAGAACATTCACAATATAAACAGAACTTAATCTAAGAGAAGTTCAACTTACTTTTTTTACATCTCAGTACTGGGTATTAATAAGAGAGATAGTCAAAATAATTATGGTCAAAATTATTATTTCAAAAACTCATAAATAAATGCTGGATATCAGTATGTCTGCATGTAACTCAGGTTTTGGTGTAACATTCTTTGGATGCAAGAAAGAACATTTAGTTTACTTTGCTAATAGGAATATCTCTTAATGCTGGGATGGCCTCTCTTGATATTTCTTCTGCTGCCAGTTTTTAGAAGAGTTGCCTGTGACTGTATGAATGGAGTTGAGTGGAGGGGTACTCGTGTTAACTCAAAATAAGCATACATAGCTAGTTACTGTAAATGATTACTATAAAAATAAGGAGGTATATAGGTAATGCAACTGCCCGAAAGTTTTGAGGACAAAATATTAAGCTAAGAGTTTAGCCAAAATTCAGGAATAAAAGCCTACAGGAAATATAATATAAAGCCAAATTGGGAGTTTAAGAACAAAGCTATAAATCGCTCTTTCTGGCAATGACGACGGTGAATATTCCACCATTTTCTCAGTGTCTTTAGATAATCTCACTACTGAGTCCTCGCACAAGCCCCGTGGGGGTGGGGTAGAGAGGAAAAATTGAGGGAAAAGCAAAGGCGCAATGTTGCCCCCCTGGGCACAGGTGCACTGGGACCCTCTCCAGGGCTGTGGAGGGACCACACCCATTTCTTTCATTTTAAAATAATTTTTTAGTTTTAGAAGTTTTCGATTTACAGAATTATTGTAAAGGTAGTACAGAGAATGTTCATACACAACACATCCTGTTTCCCCTGTCATTAGCACTTCACATTAAGATGGCACATTTGACACAATTAATAGACCAGTTAATAGACACATTCTTATTAACTAATATCCATACTTGATATTCCCTCAGTTTTCCCCTACTGTCCCTTTTCTCTATTAGGATCTCATTCAAGATACTATGTTATGTTTTACAGATATATATATATATATATATATATATATATATATATATATATATATATATATATATATAATGTGTGTGTGTGTGTGTGTACACACACACACTCTTCTCAGCTGTGACTGTTTCTCAGGCTTCCTTGTTTTTTGATGCCTCTTGAGAGTTTTGAGGAATCTTGGGCTGCTATTTTGTAGAATGTCTCAATTGCTATTTGTCTAATGTTTTCCTCATGGTTATACCAGGGTAATGTGTTCTGGGGGGAAGACCAGAGAGGTAAAGTGCCATCTTTATCACATCAGGTCAATATGACTTATCACTGCTGATGTTACTACCCTTGATCACTGGCTGAGACAGTGTTTGTCAGGTTTCTCTGTTGTAAAGTTACTCTTTTTTTTCCTCTCCCTTTTCATACTAGACCATAATTAAGGAGTGGGGAATTATGTTTCATCCTCTTATGGGCAGAACACCTACATCAATTAGTTGTAATTCTTCTGTATAGGAGATATATCTAATCTCCCCAATTTATTTATTTATTCAATCATTTATTTATATCAGTATGGACTCATAAATATTTGTTTTATACTTAGGATATCAATATAATACTACTTTTTATTTTATCGCCCAATTTGTTCCTGCTTTGGCCATTAGGAACTCTTTTAGTTGGCGCTTATATCTCTATGGCAAATGACTATCATTGTGGGGTTTTCTGAATTTTGTTATTGTTTTATTTTTGAGCATTTTAAAATTTCCTGGCACTAGAATATGCTCTAGGCTCAAACTGTATCTTTCCTGTCCCATTCCTAGAATCAGTCTTTTCTCCAAGAGGCTCTGGTTTCTTTTATTGAAGAATAGTATCAGAAACCAAGAGCTGGGCTCTAGGTGTGTTTTTTCCTACTAGGGTGTCATTTCTTTCAGGCCCTCCCAGTTTACAGAGCAGATAAATGTGGGTGTGTATAGTAACACACATACATTTCTACCTGTAACTACTTGTACCTGTATTAATCTAAACATGAGTTCAGACTGCTATTTCTAACTCTAATCCATAACAACATAGATTATTCTAGCATCTTCCCCTTGCTTATCTGTGACCTACTACTCCAACAACCTGATTCCCATCACCCATCATTCATTTATTTAATTCTTCAATTCCAATATAGTACATGTAAAGTGGTTTCAGAATTGCTAACCCATACCGCCATGGGAAATGGTACTTATATATAATTCCTTTTGCTTTTCATCTTATAGACTCCTCTCATTTCCAAAGTCACTTAGGTCAGCACTTTACTTCCCTACCTACTTCACTAAAGTTGTTTCATACATTTGGAACTTTGTCACATTTCGTATTCCATCAAGGGATCTCTGAACTCCTAAAAATTTTTTTTTAATTTGCATACATCAAGATTTACTCTTTGTGATGCAAAGCTCTATGGGTTTGGAAAAATGCTTAATGTCTTGTATTCATCATTACAATATCATACAGAATAGTTTCACTACCATAAAAAAAAACTTCTTGTTTCACCTTTTCAAGCTCCCCCCACTCTGAATCCCTAGTAGCTGCTGGTTTGTTTACCATCTCTATAATTTTGCCTTTTCCAAAATGTTTCATAATAATTGGACTCACATAGTATTTTTTTTTCCAGACTGGCTTCTTTCACTTAACAGTATGCATTCAAGATTCATCCTGGTCTTGAACAGCTTGTTTCTCTTTCATTGCTGTATAATATTCCACTGTATGGATATACCAGTTTGTTTAGTCATTTACCTATTGAAGGATGTCTTATTTGCTTCTAGTTTTTGGCAATTGTGAATCAAGCTGTTATGAACATTCTTATGCAGGTTTTTGTGTGACCATAGTGTTTGAACTGGTTGGGACATCAATTTTCAAATCAGAAGCATGATTGCTGGATCATATGTGGTAAGACTATGTTTAAGTTTATAAGAATCTGCTAAATTATTTCCCAAAGTGGCTCTACCACTTTGTATTTCCAAAAGCAATGAGTAGGAGTTCCTGTTGCTTCTTATCCTCCCCAGCAGTGGTATTCAGTTTTTGGATTTTAAGCCATCCTTAGAGGTATGTAGTGGTATCACATTATTGCTGTAATTTGCAATTCCCTAATAACAAACAATATTGAGCATCTTTCCATATACTTATTTACCATTTGTAGATCTTCTGTGTGAGGTACTGTACAGATCTCTTGTTTATTTTTTTAATTGGGCTGTTTTCTTGTTGAGTTCTAACAGTTCTTTGTATATTTTATATGCAAGTTCTATATATGTGTTTTGCAAATATTTTCTCTAAGTCTTTGACTGTCTTTTTATTGTTTTTACGATGTCTTTTGCAAAGAAGTCATTTTTAATTCTAATGAAGTCCAACTTGTTCATCATTCTTTCCTGGATCATGCTGTTAGTATTCTATTTAAAAACTCATTACCATGCCCAAGGTCATGAAGATTTTCTCCTATGTTATCTTCAAGAAGTTTTATAGTTTTTCATTTTACATTTAGGTCTATGATTGATTTTTAATTACTTTTAATACAAAGTATAATGTCTGTTCTAAGTTCATTTCTTTGCATAGGGACAACCATCACCATTTGTTCAATCACCACTTATTGAAAACTATCTTTTCTCCATTGAATCAATTTTGCTCTTTTGCAAAAGATCAGTTAGTTATATTTGTGTGGGTCTATTTCTGAACTCTATTTCATTGATCTATGTGTCTATTCTTACATCAATACCATGTTGTCTTGATTATTGAAGCCTTAATAGTAGGCTTGGAATTAGGTAATGTGTCTTCCAACTTTGTTTACTTCAGCGTTGTGTTGATTATTCTAGGTCCTTAGCCTTTATATATAAACTTTAGAATCAGTTTGTTATTTACAAAATAACTTGCTGAGATTTTTCTTCTTATAGTGAATCTACAGATTTGGTTGGGAAGAACTGACATCTTAACAAATTAGTGTTCAATCCATGAACATGGAATGTATCTCCATTTATGTAGATCTTTGATTTCTTTTCATCAGTGTATTTCAATTTTCACTATACAGGTCCTACATTTATTTCGTTAGCCTTATACCAAAGTATTTTGTTTATTGGGTGCTATTTTAAATGGAATTGCTTTTGGAATTTCAAATTCTAATAGTTCATTGTTGGTATATAGGAAAGCAATTGACTTCTGTATATTAACTTTGTATCCTGCGACTTCACCAAACTCACTTATTAGTTCCAGGGCTTGTTGTTGTTGTTGGTGGTGGTGGTGGTGGTGGTGGTGGTGGTTCTTTGAGATTTTCATGTCATCTGTGAATAGAGTTGTATTTTTTCCTTTCTAATTTATATATCCTTTACTTCATTTTCTTGTCTGAATGTACGAGCTAGGAATTTCACAATAGTGAGAGACGACATCACTGCCTTTTCCTAAGCATAGAGAGAAAGCATTCAGTTTCTCACTATCAAGTACGGTAAGCTGTAGGTCTTTTGTAGGTGCTCTTTATCAAATTGAAGAAGCTCCTCTCTATTACCAGTTTGCTGAGTTTTATTCATGAGTGGTTGTTGAAATTCTAATTAATTATAGATTCACATACAGTTGTAAGAAAGAAAACAGCAAGATCCATGTACTGTTTATTCAGTTTCCCCCATGCAACAGCTTGCAAAGCGATATTACAAACAGAATATTGGTATTAATACAATCCACCCATCTTATTTAGATTTCTTTACTTTAACTTGTACTTGTCTCTGTGTGTGTGTGTGTATTTGTACAATTGAATCACATGATTAAGTTTGTATATCCACCACCACAGTCAAGATACAGAACAGTTAAATAAGCACAAGGCTCTCTCTTGCTGCCTTTTATAAGCACATCCATCTCCATCCTGTTCCTTCTCCCTACATCCCTAATCCCTCACATCTACCAATCTGTTCTCCATTTTTACAATCTTATTATTTTAAGATTATTATGAATTAAGTTGTACAGTGAGTATCTTCCAAGACGGGCTTAAAAAAAATTTTTTTTTTCCTTTTTGGATTTAGGATAATTTCCTTGAGTTCCATCAAGTTGTTCTGTATATCAATAGTTCACACCTTTCTATTGCTACATAGTATTCTATGGTATAGAAGTATTAAAGTTTGTTTAGCCTGTTGAAGGACATCTAGGTTATTTCTTTTTGGCTATTGTGAATGAAACTGTTATAAACAGGTTTTTGTATGAGCATAGGTTTTTATTACTCTAAGTTAAATATCCAAGGAGTACAATTGCTGGATCACACGATAAATAAATGTTTACATTTGTAAGAAACCAATACACTATTTTCCAGAGTGGCTGTACCAGTTTACATTCCCACCAGCAAAGTATGAGTTATTTGGTTTTTCTGTATCCTTGCCAGCACTAGGTGTTATCACTAATATTGTTTTAGCCATTCTGATAGATGTGTACATACTTTCGTTTGGAAAACATCTTGTATGCCAGGCTCAAAGACAGGCTCTTTGATTGTGCAGGAGACCCAGCTCCCGCATGTGAGAGTCTGGAGAAGCAGGATTAGAGCACAAGAGGAAACCAATCCCTCCAAAGTCATCCCTACAAGCCCTTATGGGCTGACCAGTAATAATGTGTGCCGGTTGATAAACTCTGAGGCCCTAACAGTAACCTGTGTCAGAGACATCTCTGTGGTGCTCAAAGAGCAAAAATTCCAACAACTCTGTGGAAGGATTAGGAAAGGAAATCACTATCTGAATCCAGCCAGAGGCTCAAAGTCAGCTATTTGAAATTCCAGGAAAAAGGAATGGCATTTACTCTCTGGGTCTCCAAAAAAGAGGTTCAGAGTCTACCTATGTTTTGCAAAGAAATAGGACAAAGCTAACAAAGGCCCGTCTGTGGCAAAATGGGACTGATTTTCAATCCGAGAGAGTACCTATCCCTTTCTAGTGGATTCTGTTAAAGGAGATTCCAAGATTATTATCCAAGTTCAATTCTCTCATTTTCCTCAATTTCTGTCTATTGTAACAAGCCTCAGGCACTAAGTCCCATTCACAGAGAGCTATGGATATGGATAAAAACATGTTACTGTATAGTTCAACTGGATCTCAGTTATTTAAGATGTAGAGGGCCTTGTTGCATCAAAAACATTTGGCTTTTAAAAAATAATGCTTTAGACAAATGTCAGTTTTGCCTGGAATGATGCAGAACTCTGCTCAGGACCACATAGAGACACGATGCTATCAGGGGACTTTCTGTCCTTCCCGGCATACTTTCTACACCCCTGCCCTTCCTGACCTTCACCCCAGGGGACACCTATTGTCTATACCCCGGTCCAATTTTTCTAAAAAACTATTTATACCCCACCCTACTCCAAAAAAGTTTTGAAGAGATTTAAAAATTAAAGAATTTTCCTGTAGTACAGAACAATAAAAAGGAAGACGGAACCCAAACTAGTTAAAAAGAACAGAAAAACAAATGTGGCCAAATTAGTATTTATCATCCACAATTATTATATTTTGCTTTAAAGAATGTTCTTAACAACTTCTAATACTCAAATGCAACAACACTCTCTTAGAAAGTCATCATTTGAGTTCCCCATGAGATGTCTTCAAAGTTATGTTTAATTTATACATATTTTCTATTTCACTATTTTGTTATTCAATTACTGAGCTTTCAGTGGCTTATCCACTTAAGTAAATATCTTAAGAAAGATTTTCCAGTAGTCTAAGACTCCTGCTGATGGCTATTTACTCTTCTAGAAAACTCAACAGTTGCCCCTCCATTCCTCCCACAGTGTTACTGATCTCAAAAGCTTTCTGATGATAGCCAGCAAAGACATGATAAAGCCAGTTTCTCAGAGAGAAAAATCAACTGATGAACAAATACATTGAGCTACTCCTCTTAGGGACATTGTGTCTCTTGTCCACTAATGGGCCTTATACAGTGCCTAGGACATATAAAGATTCAAATATTTACTGAAATTGTCGAGTGTCCTCTCTGAGCAGGATACTCTTCTCAGATATTGTGGGAATATGCAGAAATAAAAGATACAGGAGTTTCTGACCAGCACCCCACACCCACACCCACACATGGCCCATCATGGCACATCTATCTAATGGTAGGTGAAAGCTTCAATTTCCTATGCAAAGGCCTTTCGGAAGAGCCAGGATTCCCTTTGTGGTTCCCATCTTCTCTGGAGGCCACAGAACCACAGGCCCAGCATGTGAGACTGGGAGGGGCATATCCACCGAAACGCCTTGGCTAGCTGCATGTAGAGATATCCTGGCATGTAGCAACCTCCTCAAACCCTCGGCCTCTGGGGATGGCCACAATGCCACCATTTCGTTACTACTGAGGGAAACATGGTAGCAAGTCAGATGTGAAATGACCTCTTAGATCTTTTAAATCCTGTGGTTTAAATCCCAATGCCATGACAAGACTCCCTCAAACTGGGAACAGATCTCCCAAGCCACAGGCTTTACTGTCCCATCCCCTCCACCACCTCCGGGCTGTGTTAATGCTGCCACCTGACTTCCCAGCTGCTGCTCTATCCTCGTTTCTAAATGCTTAAGTGCCCATTAGATGACAGTGCCGCCCAGACGCTGTAGCAGTTTATGTCTGGCTCCTGCCCTCTCAGGCAACAGGCAAATTTAGGGTGAGAGAACCAACTGAAAGACCAACTAATAAACCATATAAAATATACAGACACCATGCAACAAAGCCCTAATTTTGAGAGTAAAGTGCCCACCCTGTTTAACTAGACCATAATATTTCTTTTTAAAAATAAATACAGTAACAGAGTCCAGCAGGTTTCTCAGCCTTGGCACTATTAGCATTTTGGTCCAGATAAGTTTTTGTTGTGAGTGCTGCCCTGTGCACTGTAGAATTTTTAGCAGCATCTCATGCCTCTGCTCACTAGATGCTAGTAGCAGCCACTTCTGAAATGTCTCCAAACGTTGTCGGATGTCCTGAGTGAGAACTTCTCAGGTAGAGTAACAAAACAATCTGAAATTCTGATGTACAAAAAAAGCCAATGAATACATCAGACCAAAGCTGATAGAATTTAACCTTAAAAACAAGCAAAATGTTAGTAATTGGTAAATCTTGCAACTTTCTGTAACCTTGACATTTTTTCTAAATAAAGTTTTTTAAAGAGTGCACACACAAAAGAGATAGCTTGTATTCAAGCTTGATTTTTTATTTTTTTTTAGCCTTATTGAGATATAATTCACATACCATGTTATTTACCCATATAATGGGTAAACATTCTTTAGTAAGTTCACAAGGTTGTGCAACCATCACAATTTAATTTTAGACATTTTCATTCTCTCCAAAAGAAATGCTATACCCATTAGTAGTCACACATGTTGGCCCCAGGCAACCACCAACTCCTTTGTCCTGAGATTTGTCTACTCTGAACATTTCATACAAATATAATTGTAAATGTAATGTAATATGTAGTCTTTCGTGACTAGCTTCTTTCACTTAGAATGTTTTTAAGGTCCATCCATGTTTTGGTATGTATTAGTCATTCCTTTTTATTGCTGAAAAATAGCTTTTCATGAACGTATGTTTTAATTTCTCTTAGGTATAGGAATAGAATTACTACGTCATATGATAATTCTGTTTATGATTTTGAAGAACTGCCAAACTGTTTTCAAAAGCAACTGCACCATTTCACATTCCCAGCAACAATGTATAAGGACCCTAATTTCTCTGCACCCACCCCAACACCTGCTATTGTCCGACATTTTGGTCATAGCTCTCCTATCTCATTGTGGTTTTCATTTGCATTGACTCATGATGTTAAGCATCTTTTTATGTGTTTGTTAGCCATCTGTGTATCTTCTTTGGACAAATGTCTATTCAAATTATTTCCAATTTTTTGAAAAGTGAGATAATTGTAGATTTACATACAGCCATAAGAAATAATATAGAGAACTTCTGTGTATCCTTTATTCAGTTTTCCCCATGGTAACATCTTGCAAAACTATAGTACAATATCACGACCAGGATACTGACATTGATTCAGTCAAGATAGAGAACATTTCCATCACCACAAGGACCCCTCATATTTCCTATTTATAGCCACACCCACTTCCCTCCTGCCCCACCTCTCCCTACCGTTGGCAACCACTAATCTGTTCTTCACTTCTATAATTTTATCATTTCAAGAATGCTATATGAATGCATTAATATAGTATATAACCTTTGGGCTTGGTTTTTTCCCACTTAACATAATTCTCTGGAGATTCATCCAGGTTGTTGGCATGATCAATAGTTTGTTCTTTATTGCTGAGAGTATTTCATCATATGGATGTACCAGTTTGTTTAACCATTCACCTATTGAAGGGCACTTGAACTATTTCCAGTTTTAAGTTATTACCAAAAAAGCTGTTATAAACATATATGTTCAGGTTTTGGTTTAAACATATGTCTTCATTTCTCTGGGATAAATGCCCAAGATTGCAATTGCTGGGTTGTATGGTAGTTGTATGTTTAGGTTTTTAAGAAACTGCCAAACTGATACCCAAAGTGGCTGCACCATTTTACATTACCTCAAGTGATGTATGAATGATCCAGTTTCTATGAGTGAGAGCCAAAGAGAAGAAAGGAGACCCAGTCCTCTCTGTTCTGCTTGCCTACTATAGACCTTTTGCAACAAGGGGCTGTGGTAGAGGAGGAAGATCTCTGTCAGCCTTCCCCTTTGGGGGTTAAACTATGATCCAGATTGGGAGCTCTGGGGAGGAGCCCTGTCTTCTCAAGATTTAGTAGATTTTCTTGAATGAGAATGTTTCTTCATTTACAGTATGCCCTTAGGACAATTCCCAGAGACTTTTTAAAAAAATAATTTTCATCAAATTGATTGTTAAAGAGGTCTGCTGAGCTCCTTACTCTGCCATTCTGAACGTCAATCCATAAAAATAAACTGGACTTCATCAAAATGACAAGTTCCTGCTCCTTGAAAGTCACTGTTAAGAAAAAGATAAGCCACGGTCTAAGAGAAAATATTTAAAAACACATATCTGATAAAAGTCTTGTATCCAGAATATACAGAACTCACAAAACTCAATAATAAGAAAGAAAATAATCTAAAGATATAAAAATGGCAAATAAGCATGTGGAAAGATGCTGAACATCATAAGTCATTAAGAAAATGCAAATTAAAACCACAATGATACCACTAGGCATGCATTAAAGTGGCTATTATCAGGAAAACTAACAATATCCAGTGTTGGAGAAAATGTGGAGGACAGGAAGGAATGTTCACATATTGCTGATGGGAAATGGAAAATGGTATCACTACTTTGGAAAAGTCTAGCAGTTTCTTGTAGAGTTAATCTCTCCTCCTCAATATTTACCCAAGATAAGTGAAAATTGTGTTCACACAAAAATCCATACCTAAATGTTTATAGTGGTTTTATCCATAATGGCCTAACACTGTTAAACAACCTAAATATCCTTCCACTGATACATGGAAAAACACAATGTGGTACTTCCACACAGCAATTAAAAGAAATAAGCAAAAACATGTATGACTCTCAAGTGCATTATACTACATACCATAGGTTCAATTATGCCTCCCCCACCCCCCAAAATATATAGTCTTAACTCTCTAACACCTTAAAATGTGACTTTATTTAGAAATAGGGTCATTGAAGATGTGATTAAGTTAAGATGAGGTCATCCTGGAATAGGGTAGGCCTTTACTCCAATATAACTGGTGTTCTTACAACAGACATACAGGGAGAATCCATGCAATGACATCGGTGACACATTGGGATAATGCTATGCAATGGCAGAGGCAGAGATTGGAGTACGGCAGCCACAAGATATGGAATGCCAAGCATTGCTGGTGACACCAGAAGCCGAGAGAAAGACATGAACAGATTCTCCCCTAAAGCCGTCCAGAGAGCGTGGCCCTTCTGACAACTTGATTTTGGACTTCTAATATCCAGAACTGTGAGATGATAAATTTCTGTTGTTTAAGCCACCTGGTTGTGGTACTTTGTTATGGCAACCCTAAGAAACTATTACATGAAGTTAAAGAAGCCATAGTCAAAAGGCATTTATATGACATTCTCGAAAAGGTAAAACTATTGGGATGGGGAACAGATCAGTGGTGCCAGGGGTTGGGGATAGGACGAGGGCCTGACTACAAAGAGACAAGGGAAAATTTTGAGGGTGATAATATTTTAGATCTTGACTGTGATGAGAGGAACACAGTTGCATATGTTTGTCAATCATGTTATGTAAATTTAAAATTTTTGAATTTTACTCCATGTAAATTATATCTCAATAAACCTGATCACCTCATCCAAAACAATAAACAAAAAACCTTGTGCAGTGACCATCTGTATACCTTCCACCCAGATTCATTGGTTTTCAATATTTGAATATATTTGCTTTATCTATATCTATATATATATATACTTATTTTTGCTGAATCATTCAAAAATAAGTTGTAGACATTATGACACTTCATCCCTAAATACCTTATCATACATCTTCTAGAAATAAGGACATTTTCTGCATAAGATATCTAAGAAAAGTAAAAATAATTCCAAAGTATCATCTAATATACAGTCTATATTCTAACTTCACCAATAGTACTCAAAATGTCTTTGGTAATTGCTTTTTTCTACCAGGATCAAATCAAGGAATCATACAAATACATTTGGATGTTATGTCTCTTCAGTCTCTTAATCTAAAACAATCTTCTCATCTTTTTCTTTTCATGACATTTGTTTAGGCAAGTTACCTTACAGAATTTTTTTGTGATTTCCATATTTGATAGCTTTCTTGTGGTGTTATCAAATATTCTTCTATTTCTTTATTTCCTGTAAACTAGAAGTTAGCTTGAGAGGCTTGATTAGATGCAGGTTAAGCACTTTTGGCAAGAATAGTTTACAAGTGATAGAGATCTATTTTTCCATCTTGTTGGGCTCCTTGAAGACCTATTTTCCTGCCTGTCTCTCTCATAAAGTGAAAGACTTGTGTACCTACCTGTGCGACAAAACTCATGGAGCCTAGTGTACCAGCTAGGTACTGAGGCCGCTAATACCAATAAGACAGTTCCTGTCCTAAAGGAGATGAATGAATAAAATAGCACCCTTTCTCATCCAATAAATATTTCGTAAGTGCTCTAGGAGCCAAGTCCCATGCTAGGGGATATAGCAGCAAGCAAATGCAAACATGGTCCCTGCCTCCAAAGAGATTGTAGTCTAATAAATGAAATGGGTATTCATGAAAAAGAAAATACAGAAATAACTTGTGATAAAAGCACAGAAGAATATGGCTCAATATAATGGTTGATGCTGACCTAGAAGGTGTACCATTTGAGCTGCGGACTGAGGATTAGCAGATATCAAGAAGGGGAAAGGCGGGGGGAGGTGGGATATAAGAAACTCACCAAGTGGTGGGGGATCCAGATACACAAAAGGTAATTACAATCCTCTCTAGTAACACTGTGTAAGGAGGCCATGTGCCAGATGTGGATGGTCAGAGGCAGCTTTCCAGAGAGACCGATGCCTAAGCTGAGGCTTGAAAGGTGACCAATTCAGTGGAGATAAACAGAGGAAAGATCAGGAAGCAAACAGCTAACTAATTAGTTACTAGAATTAAATCTGTATAGGAATTTAGGTTCAAGAAAACTATGAAGTATTCTTGCCAAAAATTTTAAATTAAGGAAGATTCTAGACCTAACTTCTGATTTACAGGAAATACTGGAGACAGTGGAATTTTAAATCACATTGTCTTAAATTAAAAAACCCTCGCCAGAGAAGTTTAGAATTAGTCAGACCAAACCAATAGTCTGTTCTGTCATCCTAAAGAACTGTGGATCCTGGAAGAAAAGATGACCTATTAAAGACTTTTACTCAGTTCCACTTTCCTGAATATTTGGGTTAGGCCAAAGAGCTCACATTCTTTATCCACTAGAACAAATAGCCCTGCTATTGTTGCTTCTAATAGTAATTATGATCATTTTTTTAAAAATTAAATTTTCACTAAGCCACACAACTAACAAGTAGCAGTCAGAATTCAATCCAAAGTTGCTGGCTTCAGAGCACCTGTATTTAACTATCACACAGCAATGCCCCCAAGTGATAATGATAATGGTACCTATCAAAGCGAAGGTAAGAGAAAGGGGCTTTTTGTAATGGAAGTCAAAAGAAGAGACAGATACTCATTTAGCATCATAAGGACACAGGAGTGATGCAAGCAGGAAGTTCATTGGCCCAATATAAAATGGTCTGATTATTTTTAATGCTTGAAAAGGAGGCCAGACCACAGGCCAGAAATTTCCATCCCCTATATTCCATATCCTCCATCACAGAACAGAAAATGACTGTGCTTTTTTTTTTTAAGAAACAAAAAGCAGCTGAGATCTTTGGGGGAAGCAGCAATAGATAACAGGACTGTGGGGAAGGAATACAAAAGAGGAAGCAGGAAGGAGTGGGGAAGGAATATGAAAGAGGAAGCAGGAAGGAGAGGTTGAGGGGAGATCTGCTAACCATAGGTTAGCCCTATAAGTGCCATGGCCACTAAGCCCCCTTGCTCGTGGTTGAACAGCATAAAGAGGCCACTCAAATCCTGTCATGCCCAACGCACTCTAGGCTGGTTAGAATATCATGCATTAGCCTGAATAAAAAAGATTCACTCACCACATTCCATGATTCTGTGTTTTCAACAACCAACTGAAGATAGCTTTGTTAAAAACTGTTCCATGATGGGATTCCAATAACTATATTAGTATCAGGCACTGTGCTAGGTGCTTTAGATGCCATTCATCTTGAATCTCTCAACCACCTAGCTGGAGAGGTCATAGGGACTTACCTAAGATCACCAAGCTACCAAACCAGAGAATTTTTAGTTGCGCTTGTTTGACTTTGACACAGCTAACCCATCCTAGGACAGTGCTTCTAAAACTGCGAGGAAGGACTAATTTTTTTAATTTCCAATTCATCACAGCCTGATAATGTTGCAAGATACATAATTTTGTAAAAGACAGAATAAAAAGATATATACAAGCCCGAACTTATTAGTACATTCCACATTCTCTGTGAAATTGCTGTAAATGTTTCTAAACATTTACTCTGAATTTCTGTACCAGTCTTGTCATGAAATGGCACTAGAGTAGTTGCTCCTAGTCATGAGGGCACACCAGGGCACTTTTGCCAAATACATGTACCTTCTTCCCAGATTCTGATTCAGCAGGCTAATCATGTTCAATAGACACTCTCCAGGGGATTCTGATGTCCATCCCTGGTTAGGTACTACTTGCCACTCTAACATATTGCCAAAGCTACTGTTTCCAGCCTGGTATAAATTTCAGAATTCACTAAAACTAGTACTGGTCATGGTGGTGGGAGGAAGGAGAAAGGGCAAGAATGCCAAGGAATTGGGGGTTCAGTAGCTGCCCTCCCTAATATCTTACCACCTGGTGTTATTTCAGCATCTTTTCAATGTAAAACTTTTGATGTCTGGTTCAAGTATGAAATCTGAGCAGCAAATTAAAAGCATACGATTGCATTGTGTAGATAACCACTTCCGTCTAAGATGACATCCCTATTATGTTTCTTCCTACACAGCCCTGCCTTTGTAAAAACAGGTCATCTGCATTTGAGGGATTCTGGGAATAGTCCACTTCCTAGAAAAACTGAATTTCTAATTCCTAATTCATCCCGGAGGACAGCAAGCTGGTAGCAGTCAGTCATTTTTAGAGAGAACAGCCTGGAGAGAAAAGCATTCTACCTTTTTAGATCAGGGCCAACAGCGAAAAGTAAATGAAGGATGAGGCCTCACAAGAAAGACTCACAAGTGACTTCAATGAGAACAAAAAGTGCTGGTGTATGTAGTCCCTCAAAAAAAAGAAAAATCCAGTGACCTAAGTGACCCCAACAGAAGTAAGGATCAAGATGTTTGTGGGGGGAAAAAAGCAACAAATAAGCTGACTGAGCCAAAATACAATTTCTTTCTTTTTCCCCCAATGATTACTTTTTATTAGTATTACTGGTAGGCATGTGTGTGTTCAACTGACCCCACTACCGTGTTAAACAAGTACACATAGAATTTGATGTATGCATGTGTGCTTTCCTCTTTCAGTCCTAGTCCTTGATGGGTATGTTCATAGCAAGTACTCAATAAAATCTGGGAATATTCCTCCAATTTCATTCACTAGAAAAGAATGAAAACTCCTTGATGGACACTATGTTCCCAGACTACATCAAGGGCTCCTAAAATCAATTAAGAAAAAGACAAATGACTCAAAAGAAAACCAGGCATAGCTATGGACCCTTTCACAGAAGAGGGAATAAAAATAACAAAGACATGAAAAGGTGCTTGACCTCATTGATGATTGGGAAAATGTAAGGCAAAAGGAGATACTGTTTTTGACTCATTATATTGGCAAAAAAAAAAGGTGTACAATTATCAAGATACTTTCATATAGATACTTTCCTCTGCTGCTTGTGAAAGTTTAAGTTGTATAGGCTACCTTGGAAGGCTATTTGCATCCTGAGTTTAAGGGATTCTGGGACCTGTGCTGGAGCCACTTAATATCAGCTTGCAAGAGCCGATTGTGTGTATGTCTTCTCAACTCCAAGTTTAGTGAGACCACATTATAAATCGACCATGGCAGGAAAACTCACACAGGGGAAATGGGCAAATGCTACGAATCAGTCTCTACCCTCCTCTTTGGAAGACTGACTGTTAAACATTTACTGTACTCCACAGTCTATTTGCCAGAGTCTAAATCTAGAAAGCATATAACCCATGATAGCATAACTCCTGTGTTCTAAGATATATTCACACATGTATACAGGGACGCATGCACAAGGATGCAGCATTGTTTGCAATGGGGAAAAATTGGAAACAACTTAAAAATCCATTAATAGGGAATTAAAAAAAAAACACCAAAATTGTATGTCTATGGAATACTAAGCAGCAGTTGAAATTAAGTACATTTATATAAACTATTGGAAGGAAAATCTTTGCTCACTTAGGTCCAGCTGGGGGAAGGGGTTGCATAGGAACTGACAATAGACAGATTAACAGGAGAAAAGAATACTATGCAGGCAGGACCACCCTACCGTACTCCTATAGTGCCCTAGAGTAGCTTCTGGAATAGGTAGCGGTAAAGGCTTATTTATATAGCAACTTAATAAGGGAGGGAGTGTTTTAGGGATTCAAAGGATAGAAGGTTCTGGTGCGTTTTGCTTCCACAATTCTTTTGGAATGTTCCAGTGCCAAAGGTCAGTGCCTCCCTGACTTGAGACAGGAGGGGATGAAGGGGGAGCGTGCTAACAGCTGACTCTAGTACTAAAAGCTCTGTTCTGCTCGGATAAGGGAAGTCCAGATGAGATCTCTTTCAATGTCCCCTTTGAAGTATCCTCTATACCAGTTGAGTAGGTTGTTGGTCTCTGCAGTACTAATTTGGAAAAAGTCTCAAGATGTTGTTGAGGGAAAAGGCAATTTTAAGGGCAATACATAAAGTATGATTGTACATATGTTATGAAAATACATGAAACAATATGGTAATCTCCTATGACTATGGCAATATAAGGATGCAAAATGGAACAAGTCATCAGGAATCTTCAGTCCTCCAAGACAAGGATAAGATAAAAGAATGGAAGGACAAGAATTTAATCACAACTTGTCACTTCAAACCAGCTCCTTAACAAACCAAGCACACAGTTAATTGGTAATCTTCCAGGTGCAAAACTAGGTGTGGTATTTGATCTACAAAGAATGGCTCTGCTGTGGTTACTCAGCAACCACTTCTCTCCAGGGGTTCCGGCAAGGCAACAGGGACTTGCTGGGTCTTGCCCCTCCAACAATGGTTCCCGGGCTGCTTGCCCACAGGGGCTGCAAGTTGATTCTCCCTGGGTCAGGTCCCCAGTGAGGAGATTTCTCCAGCTCTTCAGGGACCTTCAGAATCAAATTCCCTTAGCTTTTTAATAACTGCTCCCTATGGTACAGGGAGAGGGAAGGAAACTGTTTATTAAACTTTTGCATTATTTTCCCCCACTTATTAAAGTTACAAGCATACATATTGATGAAGAGAAGGATAAGTTTTTTCCATCTCTTGGCAAGGGAATTGGGTGGGTCTGATAAGTCTCCCACTAGATGTTCCTGGCCCCAGATTATCTGGTTAGTTATTATTTATTTACTTATTATTTTTATTCTACTTACTTTTACTTTCTGATAGTGAAGAAAAAAAGATTTTTCTGTCAATTCCCTAGTGAAGTGGTAGTACACTATTCAGCACATCTATGGTTTAATGAGTTATACAGTAACTCATCAAGTGATTTGCTTCCTTCGTACTCAGAGGGGACATGGAGAAAGGCACCTCTTGGTTTATGAGTTCCAAAGCCATGTGGTCCCTCTGTGCCCAGAGGATTTGGCACCTTACTTATAGCCTTGACCCTGGCCAGCCAAACCAAGTCAGACTAGAGCTACAGGGAAGCTGCAAGTTATATGGCCTGCCCGCCTTCTTGTGCCACTCTTTGGCTGATACTGGTAAATAGCAAATATAAATCCTTTGGGCAAAGTTTAGTGTGCCCAGAGTAAAAATCTTCACCCCATTTAAGTCTTCCGCAACAGAACTCTGCTTTGAGGAAAAAAAACAGGAGGGGATATTTTATGAACTCTCATCCTTTTCTGCAAACTGCTTGGAGGAGGTGCACATGAATCTCATGGGCTAACAAGACGAAGATTCCTTTTAAATGTTCTCCACACTTTCCTTTCCCTTTCCAGTCACTAGCCCCTGGGGATTCAGGTAAGGAGGCAGGTAAGCTACCCTTGAAAGAATGGCATACCTCATTTTCCTTCCCAGTAAGCCAGGATGGGCCCACAGCTCTGCTACAGAAACTGGGATGCAACAGAAAGTGCTTCTGGCCTCAATTCCCCAGGGAGGGAAGGAGCATTGGGGTTTGTTCAGTTGAGCAGTTCCACGTCTGTTCCAGTCTTACTCTAGCTATGTTTAGCTTTGTTTGATTGTCTTCCATGGGAACACAGCTTTCTTAGCTCTCCATGTATGACAACACATCACTAAGGACCTGAGCCCCAGATGATGAGCCGGATATGATCTGGGTTTGTAAACACCCACCAAGAGAAAAAGAGAGGTCCCTGCTATGAAGGCTTTGACCCCACCCATCTTGGAAATGTGTTCTTGTTTCCACCTCCAGATCCAAAGACATACACCTCTATCCTTCACAAGCTCACCTGATCTTAAAAGCTTTGGCTTAAAATATCGTAATAACTATTATATGGTATCAGATGGGTACTAGACTTATTTATTGGGGTGATCACTTTGTAAGGTATATGAATGTCATATCGTTATGTTGTGCACCTGAAACTAATATAATATTGTATGTCAACTATATTTGGAAAATAAATTAATTTTTAAAAACTAGAAAAAAAAAAAGCTTTGGCTTAAAACCTTTCCTGATGACTCCAGCCCCTGTTGACCTTTCCCTTCGTTGAAACTCTCATGGCAACTGTACCTTGCACCATTCAATTTAGCACTTGATTTGGTTATGACTTGTATTGCTTGTAAACGGTTTCACAGTTACTGGTCTCAGCTTCCTAAGGAGACAGTTCTTAATGATAGTAATTATGATGATAGCACAGCAGCACCATTCACATGGCTGACTCTGCGCAGATATTATTTTCCACATGTGAACTCATTTGTTCCCCCAATGTCTCTGAGGTATGTACTACTGTATTAGCACTTTATATTTTTATAGTTGAAGAAACGGAGACACAGAGATGTTAAATAAAAGCCCAAGTTGCAAAACTAATAAATAAAAGAGCCGGGATTTGATCTAGGTTGAAGAGCCCTTGGGTCTCTTAAAGACATCTTTCCGACGATCTCCTAAATCCTAATTACTCCATATTACCTAACCTTGTGACTTAAAATATATCATTTCTATTTCCAAATGAGAAAATTAAACGTGCCTGAAGTCACATAGCTAGGACCCTGTGGAGAGCTGTGATTCAAATCCAGATCTAATGCTTTTTCCCCACTAAATGCAAACCATGGATTGATTAATACTCAGCTCAATCGTCGTACCAGTGTTGCTCATCTCATGCACAATTACGGAGACTTTCATAGGCCCGCAGAGGAGGAAGGATACAGAGATGTGTATGATAAGGTCTCTACTCTTAAGAAGTTCACAGCCTGGGGGAAACAGATGGGCAGACAGGGAGGTGTACTAAAATGCCATAGATGCTGTAATGGCATTGTGAAATTTCAGAAGCACAAAGAGGCAGGAATGTTGAGAGATCCTTGGATTGTCACATAGGGAAATGAACTTAAGACTTTTTGTAAAGTTTTTGAATCCAAGGTTTTGTGATAAAAAAATATTTTGTGATAAACTCTGTTGACCAGAAAATTCAACTAAGAGCACTCTGAGTGTTCTGGTATTAGTTTTCTGCTATGAATAATAATACCCTTCAAATCCGTTATAAAGTGTTGTTATTTCCTAGGTTACCCCTGGTTCCACAAAGAGTGGCTAGAGGTGGTCACAAATTTCCTTCTAGGAACTCATGAAACTCTTGACACTGAATGAAAAATTCAGTGAATATGTATGTGCATGATTTTGGGGTGGGGGGGCATGGGGGAGAGAATCCATAGCTTTTACTAGATTCTTGAAGACAGAAAGTGTCAGCCAAAAGTTAAGAATCACTAAAATGATGCTTTGAAGGTATACCTGAATATATAACTACATAAACATAGTTACACACACATATATACACACACACACATACATATAACTATAACTGTATATATAAACACACACACACAACCTTATTTCTGTGTGTACAGAAAGTGTATGGAAGGGCACACACCAAACTGTTAACAGTAACTACTTCTGAAGAGATATTTTCAAAAGCAGAAGGCAAGGGAGACTCATTTTTGCTCCATACAATTTTATACTGATTTAAAAAATAATTATTAATTTTTTAATGAGCATGCATTACTTTTATAATTAAAATATTTTAAAAATCTGACCTCTCTTCTACACCACTGTGGGTAGATCATGTTGAGAAAACCACATAGTAAGGAAGTAGCTGCTACAGAGTTTACTATAGACGTTCTTACAATTAATTCACGACTGAGAGTTATGTTTGGGTCATGGTTGTCCAGCTAGGAGAATGATAAACTGCTGCTCACTTGGGCATGTGGCCAGCCAGGAAGCCCCATGTGGCAGCACACTCATCTTACACATGGCACCCGGAGATGGGTGGCACTGAATGGACAGTGAGGCAAAGGCCATCAGAAACAGGACCAGGCTCACAGAGAGCATCAGCAGCCTCTGCAGAGAGACAGACTAATGTGCCTGCAGGCTGCAAGAGAAAACGGACCTCACTGCCTCCAAGGTCATATCTGCATACAAAATCACTATAGGAATTGTCATCATTAAACACAATGAGCAAGGATCCGGACATTTTTTACAAGCACATACTATTCTTTTGGAGCAGCTGGTAGATAGAACACAGAACTGGAAGACAATACCCTTAAGTCTCTTTCTGACCATGGTCTTGTATAAGTCCTCCGCCCTGTCTGTCCAGATGTTTCCCCATTTTGACAAGATGATAAAACAGCTTCTACTAAAAGCCACCGAATCAGTCCTTCTGAGATCAGTGCCAAATTGTTGCCATAGTACTGATAACAGCCAGAATATGAATCACATAAAATCCCTATATTTATTTTTATTTAATATAAAAACAGTGTAATAACAGCATTAAGGATTTTAACTAATTTCATCTTTCAGCCTAAATTTCTTTTAAACCAAGTTTAATCTCTTATTCTACTTGGGCTGTCAAACCTATATTATTTCCCTTTCCATTCCTCCCTCTCCTACATCCTATGAATCAAAAGAACTTGAAACCTTAACAGCAGCAGGAAACGAAACTAGCCAAGAGCAGCAGGAAACAAAACTAAAAGAGGGGTAAAAGATCCTAAAGTCCTTGGTGAGTAAGTGATGTAAACAACCATATTTTGCTATCTGCTTATGCATAGGTTTAGTGTATTATTCTGATAATAGATGAAATGAACTTGTCAGTTCTGTCAGTTGACACCATTATCTGACAGGAAGCAAGCACGAAGGCTAGTTCAGGGCTGAATTCGGTTGTGATGTTAAGAGAGATAATGACGACCAATCCCAGATAAGAAAGAATTGACTGCACTTAGATAAAAATTGCTATGGCTCACATTTTGAGGTAAATAACTCTATACTTTACAACTCGAATTAAGCTCAAATTAATACGTTCTATTTGGGTTTTCCCTTCTGCTGGCTAAATTCTCATCTAAAATATTTTCAAAACCTTGGTCAGAAAGTTGGACAGCTAATTATTAAGGTGGCTATTGTTCCACAAAGGCCTATCCCTTCTAACATTCTGTTCTTTTAGAAAAATATCCACTCATTTCTGAGCTGATTCTAGACTACTTCCTTCTATCTCCTTGTCCCTCCACTAGTCTTGATCATTATTGTGCACTTCAGAAAACAAAAAGATTTCCTAACACCGTTTAATATTTATTTTCTTTAATTTCTATTTATTTTGTTTCTAAATTTTCACTCAGTTCTAAAAAAAAAAATTTCAGTAACTAACAGCTATTAGTCAGCTATTTAAGATTTTAGATACTCAATGTCACCCTTTCACCGCCTTCCTGCATGTAGGGGGAATAAGTTCAACTAAATTTTAAAATGCTATAATTCTTCTGCACTAAAATAAGACTGGGGGAAGAGAGGTTATATAAAGGAAAAGGAGGCTATAATGGTGGAAATTAAGCCTTTACTGATGAAGCTGATAAAAATCAGAGCTCTAAGAAAAGCCAGACCTGAGAATAAGGCTCAATCCTTTGCTCCTCATCAACATGAGACTACTGAAGTTCAGAGTTTCTTTCTGACTTCATTCTAAAAGCAACTTTTGGCTTGCCTGGACAGTTTCTAAAGAGACAAGTTAGAGTGCTTATTGCTCAAGTAGGGATGATTTTTACAAGGCCTGATTTAGGTTATAGATTATTTTTATTTGCCCCACATTTCCTGAATTCAAAATAAAGTGGTTTTAACTGAGGATTACAGAGGTAGGAAACCTAGCGGGTCTGCTGGGATCCTTACGCCAGTATTCTCCTTTCCTGGTCCTTTCCCTAGAGAGGTGTCCTGGTTTAAGTAAGAAGCCCTTGCAAAAATTTACAAAAACAAATTAGTCTCAGAAAATATGAAAACAGATAATATCCAATAAGGCAAAAGGGGAGTGATTTAGTCTCATACTTTCTTAGAGGGAATATAAACAGATATAACCTTTTCAGAGCAATTTGGCAGTGTTTATAAGTCCTAAAAACAGTGTGCTCCACTTCCAAAAAATTTATTCAGGGAAAGAAAACTCTTCTTCCAGTCTTCGTTCTGTGATCTCTGGATATTAGGTTGATGGGTAATTTAACTGTCCTTTGTGTGTTCTATATTTTCACAATAGACTATAATAAATATATACTCTTTGTTAATCAGAAATTTAAAAATCACCAGTGCTTAGTATGAACCTTCAGCAACTAGTTTCTCTTATGATGTAATGATGATAAAAAAAAAAAATTCAGTAAACATCATGAGTTTTTCCAATGACCTAGGGTTTGAAACATAAAAAAGAAAGCTCATGTTCATTTTGTGGCCATTACTTTCATAGGATGACCTAAACAGAGTTTCAAACCATGACAATGACTTTGTCTCCCTGTGGGCCTATGGACTGTTCCTTCATGCTTCCACAAACTTTCACTGGATATGTGAGTTAATACTAATGTAGTAGCTACAGTTCTTCCTTGACATCTGGAACCTCATTGTCTGATGAGATATTCTTTATCTCCATTTTACTGCAGGAGACATTATCTAAATTCTTCTAGATCACATGACAGTAGCCCTGAGAACAGAGTACAAGTTTTAATAGTTCTTTGGCCAAACCACACTATGGTACTGTTTCAAGATGTTTTCTGAAGGGTCCACAGGGGCTACATTTAAAACCTTCTGGTTGTTTGCCAATTGCTGGGATGTGTTTTATCAGGGAGAAGCCAGTTTGGGTGTTGCAAGAGCTGTCAAATGTCTCCAAACTGATTTAGAAGAAACTGCTTTACAGAAGAGGACTTATTCCTGCCCTGGAATAAACTCATTAGAACTGACATATGATGTAACCACAGACCAAGAGAACTTTTTTTTGAACACTTTACACCTCAAAAGCAATGGAGTTTTCTAAATGCTATCAATATCAGATCATGAAACCTGTTCGACAAGGACCACAGCCTCAATATACCAGTTGACAGCTTCTTCTTAGAATAATCTTGGTGTTTCATATAACTTCTCTACTAGGACCTAGTTTTTACCCTAGTTTTCTTGAAGAAATTTTCTTTAAAAGTTTTATTTGATGACTCAGGTAAGATTTTCTGAGGTAAAAATCCTCACATTACCTCAGCAGACATTTTCCTCTTCCCACAATCCTGACTTGAGGCAAGCGAAGGGATGAAGTGAAGCCAGTTTCGTTCTGGGTTCCAGAAAAACCCATGTTTCTCAGTAGCTCATATGAAACCAGACACCCCTCCCCACCTCTGATTTGGGCAGAACTAATCCAAATACCTAAATCAGTTCCAGAAACATCTCCAGTTTTACTGATGAAGGAGGTCAGTAAATCTCTTCTAGTTATCTAGGCAGGCTTCTCTAGACCTCGGCTCAGCACATACAGCATTTGGTCAGCCTTGTATGTATGAGTAAAATGTTCTCTTCCTCCTTTTCTAATTCTTATATAATTTATCATGCATAAAATCCTACCCAGGAATAAACCACCACCACAAGGGTTTCTAAAGTTGACCCCAGCCTGGTCCTGGGGATAGGGTCCTGGAAGCCTCCTTCTTAAAAAATGCTTTTACAAGTGCCCTCTGCATGATAAAGTAAAGGAACTTCTGCAGTAGAACAACTGTAAAGTGAAAGAAAGAAATACCAGCAAGCAGAGGCAGGCAAGATTTGAATTTGAGGATTTAATACTAATCGGTGAATAATATTTTTTTAGAAAACAAAACAGTTCAGTAGGGAGGGATCATGAACACCTTTGCTTCAACAACTCCCATCTTCAGCTAGGCTGGCTGCATCAGTGTGCTGATACTTTCTTCGACCTCTGAGAGCTTCTTCAGGACTTGGTTAACCTTGGCCTCATCAAATTCCAAACACAGAAATTCAGATTCCTAGAAAACATAAAAGGATGTTTTAGAAGAGACCCTTCAAGATAGCCAAAGCTCTGGCGTGACCCCACTCCAAAGCTCTGGTGTGACCCCACTCCAAAGGCCCTGACTCAGGCCTCTACACTTAAAAGATATTTGCCCAGCAAAGTAAATCTAACACAATGCCCTAAATTGAAACTACTTGTAATGAGATGTTTTATAAATGGTAGAGTTATTCAAAAGTCAGGTGTTCTCATTATGAGACACATGAGACGTTCTCGTTTATCATCACATTTGATCTCACAATAACTTTTAAGGTAAGTACTTAAGTATTGCTGTTTTACAGATGATGACCCTGAGGTACAAAGAGGTTAACTTGTATCACAAGTTCAGAAAAGGCAGAGTCAGAATGTGAACTTCCAGCTCTGGCTGACTTGAAAGTCCATGCTATCTTCACAGTACCCTGCAGTGTAACATGAAAGAAGAATTTGAGTTGGTTCTGTGTTAGCTTGGTCAATTGGGCTAACTTGGATTTTGTGATTATACTAGAAATTGTAACATGTTGTGACCAAATTGCTTGGGAAGCATCAACAAGATAACTGAAAGAAAACCAGATCTTGAAATAGCCTTAAACATTTCTAGGGTCTTTCCACTTGCAGCAAGCCAGCTCTCCAGAATTTCCTTCATATTCCCTATAATCATTGTTAGGATCAGTCAATCAGCCCTAGACTAGGTAGATAACAAAGAAAAAGGCCTTTGAAGTACCGTGATAGAAATTTCATGTGCACTAAACAAATCCTAGGTACACATTGTTTTGAAGACAAGGAAAAATTATATATATATCCAAGAGTGACTATATTCAAGATCCTCCAGAACAATAGTGATGTAATTTTAGAGATGTATGAATCATTACAAATCATAAAAACAACTGCCTTTTCAGATAATGAAATTGAGGCCCCAGGCATGTTAAATGACATGGCAGAGCCACCAGATCAATGCTTTTTTTTTTTTTACATTTTCCTCTCTAAATACAATGGCATTTCTCACTCTCATCCCAAAGAAGACCACAAGCTTCTTCCGGGGGAGACAGTTTCTTTGTCATCAGCTGAAGAACCTTTAGGAGCTGACTTTGAAAAAGCACCTTTGCTGCTGCTAAGCTGCTGTGCTGAGTCTCTACCAATGGCACTGAATATCCCCCAGGAAAAGCAAGTACAGAGAGAACCAAGGGGCCTCTCAGATGAAAGTCTCCCAAAGGGATGGAAGGCAGCTTTCCTGGACTACAGGGAAATTTCTCCATGTTTGTGGATAGGAGAGGGGTAGAGAGTGAGCTTAGACACTGTCAGGTTTTCATTTAGTTGAAAGAAAAACCCAATTTTTTTAAAAAAGAAGAAACTCCCTGTGTTTGAGTTACAGGGAGGGTTATCTCCTTTTAGAAAAAAAGATCAAATTTATGGCAAATTCGGCAGTTCAGTTAGCTAAATTAAGAGCAGATCTCAGATTTAAAAGCCTATTATTCTTCAATCAGTTTTATTGAGATCTTAGCTTGACTTAAAAAAAAAAATTAGCTTTTGAAACAGTGGTCTAGAAACAAAATTACCAGAGTCTAACATATATGTTCAAAAAATTGGCAGAAAAGATGATATAACCCATGTTTCACCTCAGTGAGAGAATGTCTGTTACAATGATAAATCACCTGGTTTTCCATTTATATAGGCAGAGATTATCAAGGACAGTGCTAATAAAGATAGGAATGCCTGAGCAGAATTTATTAATAAATAGCCAAGATCTTTTCTGAGATGGGATCATTAATTTGTTGTAAGTTTTAGTAATCACATTATCTTTGATTAGATCTCTTAAGTACTGATGAACCTCAGTTTATTTTTAAGGGAAATCAAATACTAAGAAGAAATAATGCTAGATAAGGAGAACCAAAAGTTAAATAAATATTTTCCATCCACTCCCAACCTTTACCTCTCTCCTCTTGAACAATGCACAGTAAGTCTTAGAAAGACACGTTTAACCATGTATAACTTTTGAAGAAACAGTTTACCTGAAACTGTATTATCAATGCCTAGCTTCGTCTAGTTGTGCTATCAATATTTTATCAGGAATTCAAGAGCCTTTAAACTGGGCTTAACACATGAGGCTTTTTCAAATTTCACATTTTGCTGTTGTACCCTACATAAAGTACATCTAGTGGACTTGAAAATTTCTTCGGAAAAGCAAGTGATGCTTATTAAACCAGAGGCAGAAAGGACAGAGCAATTCGAAACATCGTTTTTTTTTTTTTTTTTTCGAAGTTATCCATCTTGATCTAGGCCTAACTAATCATAACCATGAGATATGGCAAGACTAAATTCCTGTATTTAAGTATCTAAGTCAAGAGTCAGAACCTGCTTCTTTTTAGCAGAGTGTAGCTACAGCACGGGTTAGACTCCGAAAGTGATTAGCCGATAAATAATCGTTATTAAGACTACGTACTTTGTGATCATGGGGAGTATGGCATTATAATTAAGAGTTTAAACAATTATTTTAAATTAGGGGGAAAAAAAGCAGAGGCAAAATATTCAAATATTCACTCCAAGAGCAAAAGCTAAAAAGTCAGAAAACCCTAAGAAGGGATCTTGAGAGGCCACTGTCGCCAAACCACCACCAACAAAAACAACAAACCAGCTTTAATGACTTCCAGAGAAGGACAACACATAGGTTCCTAAGGAACTCTTTTCCCAGGTAACCACTCTAACATTCTTCAGGAAATTCTTGTCAAGCCTAAATTTTTAATGGTTTAGCGAAAACTCATTTCCTAGCAGGATCAGAGAGTATAATTACTAGTTTACATAATAATCGAAAGCTGTTATTAACCAAGTGTTTGGTTTTCCCCATCTACATCCTAAGCTACCTCTGTGGAGGAAGTCCATTTAAATGACTGCCTTATCTAGGCCCATAAGCATACCTGAGCAATTCTTTGGCAAAACAATACTGTAGTGACAAAACGCCAAAAATAAAAAAGGACTATGACTTATTAAATATTTAAGTGGAACCATTTGGAATAAATTCAACATAAAACAAAATAGAAATCCTATAACCTATTTTTTATTGTATTATTATTTCTCATGCAAAATTTCCACAAAGCTTTATCCCCAATTTATTGGCATTATAATATTTAGCATTATATTTAGCATTATAATACAACTTTGGCAAGTTCTAACATGTTGTAGTTTCTTTAAAAAATGCTAAAGTCAGGGAATGAAGGGGGAAAGCGTGCCTTAGGATCCTAACCAATACTGATTGAAGAAGGCCCCATATAGCTGACCAGACTTCATAAGGTTTATTCCAAAATTTTTTCTTTTGGTTTTATTTATTGACACAAAGGTATTCCTGGCTGAACAAAAACTTTAGCCATCAGGCCTATCCCTTTGTTTGGGCTGTGTTTTCATAAACTTAAATTAACCCTAACTGCAGCTGTGCTACTCTGTCCTCTACGTTTAACAACTAGAGAGAGAACAAGGACATGCCGCGAAGGTCACAACTGGCACTGGCTTCTTGAAGAGCAATTATACAATAAGTATGATAGATACCCAATAGCTTGAACACTACCCCCCAGAGAAGTTCAAAACATCTCCATAAGTATCTGTGTTCACCAACTCATTCTCATACTTCCTGTGGCTTTCTCAGAATTATCATTGATACTGTCCCTTAACTCCTTTCAGGAGACCTCAAAATAACTTCTCTGCGACAAAGGATCTTCAAGTTCCTTTCTAAGTAACCATTAACCCCAAATTAAAATTTTATAGTTCCCTGAAAACTATGCTGATTATTCTCCACTTGTATCTCTGCCTTGGGAAGCTGTTCCCTGAGATTGTATCACTCACTCCCTTGTTTTCTGGCTTACTGCTGGGTTCAGGCAAGAGGAAAGAGAGGTCAAGATATTTATTTTCCAACTCCCAGCTCCTCCCCCTCTGCCATGTCCAGTATGTTTTATGTTGGGGTACTGTTTCTTCACTTTACTTTTTGGCCTTAATCATCACTTCAGTTTAAACATAAAGATAAGTCTCTTCAGACTGCCAAAGTACATGGTCACCCAAAACAAACTCCAAAGATGAGCAGAGCAAAGATTTTCAGCATGCCTCAGTTGGTAGAAAGGTTGCCTCCAAGTATAAATAACAGGGAAAACCAGAACCAATATTTGATTTTTTTCTCTTATCATTTGATATTGAAATTTCATACAGTAGCATTTTGACATTAAAGAAGAAAAAGTACAACAACAGGAACAACTGTGGAAGATGAGATTTCATTAAGAATTTGCATCAAAGACCTTGATACCAGAAACATGGCCTCATTTCTATCAACAATCTGTCCTTAAATCCCATATCTATAGTAATGGATAGTTTATACTGTAGCTTAAAAACAACTTTAAAAAAGGAAATTTGTGATTTATAAACTTTAAAAATCTTACAACAAAAATTTTAACATTACATATTACAACCAATGACCCTTACTCAGGCCATTTTTTTTTTTTAAGTTGGTAGAAGAATTTTATTTAAAGGCTTTGGGTATTAATGTTTTTTCTTTTTTTAAAATTTGTTTTTTTATGGTGACATTGGTTAACAAAATCTGATACGCTTCAGTTGTACATTTTAACAGTTAGGCATATATATATTTACATTGTGTGTTCACCTCCCATAGTTAGATTTCTTTCTGTCACCACATATTTGACCCTTTTTATCCCTCTATTTCTACCCTCCCTCCTCCCTCCTCCCCTCTGGTAACCACTAGTCTATTGTTCATGACCATGATTCTCTGTTTGTCTGTCCTGCTCATTTGTTGTTTTTAGGTTTATAAACCACATATAAGTGATATCATATGATTTTCAACTTTTTCTGTCTGGCTTATTTTGCTTAGCATGATTACCTCGAGGTCCATCCATGTTGTTGCAAATGGCAGTATTTCATCTCTTCTATGGCTGAGTAATATTCCATTGTATATATGTACCACAACTTCTTTAGCCAATCATCTATTGTAGGACATTTCGGTTGCTTCCATATCCTGGCCACCGTGAATAATGTTGCTATGAACATTGGGGTGCAAATATCTTTTGGGATATGTTACCATTTTTATCATGAAGAAATCCTTATTTCAAATATAATAGCCAAAAAGTCCTACACCTCATGTGTAAAGAGCATGCTAACCCAATTTTCCAAAAGGGAAAAAAAATTGTACTGTAAATAACAAGGCAAACCATCCCATTGAGGATGAAAGAAGACTGAAATCAGACCCTTTTGGAACTCTAAGACTACAACTTAATGACCAAGCAAATAAATTAAAAATGACTCACTCCAAAACTCAAAAGGTGTCTATAATGTGCCAAATAAGAGTTAATGTGGTCTAGGAAAGAAGCATGAGAATGACACAGATTGGCTAAATGTTAAACCAAACAGAATGTAGAGTCCGCTACATGCTGCTAGACACGGGATTCTGGCTAATCAGTCATACGGCTAGCCCATGAGGAACCAACAGAACAAAGGAAGAATACTGCAGAGATTACTAACAAATCTTTACTCATACCATCAACATTTACTCTACCGTAAAAGAAAAATAAAGTTATATAAAGATACAAAGATAAACCCAACCATTCATTCCATTTCTTACTCCTTATAAACAATAATTTTTCACAGAAACTAAAAAACAGATATAAACCCAATTCTCCAAACACCCAGAGTCTCATTCTCTGACTCTGAGAGGGGACCATGCTGTCTATGGAGTATTATTCCTTCTCTAATAAACGTTTCTCTGTGTCTAACTCTGGCTCGCTTTTGAATTGATTCCTGTGCAGAGCCAAGGACCCTATCTCTCTCAGTGCAGGGCTTGAGTCACCACTGGGAGGAGGGGTTGGAATTTGCCCAGTCCTGCATCACAAGAACTAAAAGAATTCGCTCTAATAAATGAAAATAGTAATGTCTCAGCACATACTAAGCACTTTCGGAGCCAGAATAGCTTCTAAACGAAATGTTTATCCAAATTCCCACAATCTCCTAGAAAAGCACACTGTATTAACCTGTGTAATATAAAAGCATGAACCATCACAGGACAACAATTACTGAGTTTTTCTGAAGATTTTGACAATCTGATAAGAGGAATTAAAATGCTTTAAAAAATTAAAAAGCCTCCACTCTCACAAATTCTAATTATGTTAAAAAATAAACTCTATGGGAAAATGAACTTTTAATCAGTTAACGAGAAACTCAAAGGAGAAAAGAAACATTGGGTATCTAGGAAGTTTCAGACCTACACTGATGTTAAGCTACCGCTAAACAAAGCTAAGGCAGCTAACTTCGACTTTACAAGTGGCACACACAGATTCATACATAAGGTGGCAAAATTTTAAAATTACATCAAATCTTAAATATTCAGAGTTCTATTATCTGTGTTTCTGCTGCTTCACCTCCTCCTCCTTTTGGGGTCCATCTTTTAAATATTTCCACAAAATGGAAAAAGTGAAATTTAAACCAGTTAATCTAAGTCATAGCAGCTCTGCAAGAAGTTTTACAGAAAAGGAGATCAGAGCTACTAGGAGAAACTTTAATCATGACATCACATAACTACTTTTGAGAATCATACCCATATGGAGTAATTTAAGTCAAAAAGATCTTCTTATCCTAAATATTTCCCTTCCTTTAGTAACCAGGACTACTGTTCTCAGCCTAGATGTCTTTAAAACATAAATACTCCCAGAAGAGAGAATCCATAAAATCATTAACACCTTTCTATTACTTAAATCAGGAGATTTATTTTCTTCCAACAAGAATGAACCCAGGTGGCCTGCCTTAAAACACAGGGACCTACCATTAAGAGGTGTAGGTAGGGCACAAAATGTAAAAGAATTAGGAAAGTACCAAAGACAAATCCTTCTCCTTACCCCATAACACACACAGATCGTAGGTGAAGTGTCTTAAAGATCCCAGATCCATATTCTCCATGACTTTCTAATCACCTAACCACTGAAGTTGCTAGGCACCAGGAAAACCTAGGGAATCTTACAAAGGGACTATTAGCAAGATAATCTCAATGAAAACCGAAGGCTGAATTTATACACAGACACGTCCTTCTGCTACTGCACTTTCATTTTTATCTGCAGGCTCAGGGCCTGAAAGTCAACAAGGCAATGAGATTCTAAGAACACTGTCTAGTGAAGGGTTAAAGAAGTACAAATTAGTAGTTGATAGATGGTCATGGGGATGGGAAGCATCACACAGGAAATGCAGTCAGCATTTATGTAATGGCTAGGTGAAGAGCCAGAGAGAAAGAGCAATTAGGGGATCATTTTATAAACTATATAAATGCCTAACCAATGTACTGTATACTTGAAACTAATAAAACAAAATTAAAAAAAAAAAAAAAAGAACACTGTCCACTCAAAGTTTGAATTTCTGAGAGAAAGTGGGAGAATGCCAAGAACAGGATCCTGAGATTCTTTTAGTTTAAGATTTGCAAAAATCTGGGGTGGTTCCATAGAGTAGTGGTTAGCATGTCTGCTTTATGCACAGAAAGTCCTGGGTTTGCCCCAGTGGAGCCACAGTCTATACCCCGTTGCCAGGCCCGGGTGTGTGCCGTGAGCATGTGGGAGGAGTCGCCTGGCCTTCAGAGATCCAGTTCTTAAGGGGAGTCGGCAACATACATAGGCCGGGGTTGGAAGTAGGGTGAAGAAGGAGCGGAGAATTTTACAAAAATAAAAATAAAAAAATAAAAGATTTACAAAAATCTTAACTGGAAAAAGTTGGGGCCATAATTTAGGAAAAAAGCTAGACATGCCTGTCTTGCCAATTGTATGGTCTAAAGGAACATGAATTTCAGCCCAGGCAACCCTGACTTGTTTCTAAGAGGGAGGAAATAGTTTTGACTTTGCAAGAATGAGTGGTTCTTTCGTTGGCTGAATGATGTACTGCTAAACCAAGACTAGCACTATTCTTCTCCACCCCCCTCCCCCGAGATTTTAAAAGCAGCTTGACATGTATTCTGCTCCCCATTACAGGTCAGTGGATAGCGAAAGGTAGAGAGGTACCATCAATCTTCATTTTACCACTGGAAAAAAACAACAACAACAACAAAAGAAACCCACAGGCTAGCCCCAGTCACACAAAGCCCAGAATTCCCAGCTCTTTGATATAACCCATCGCCTGCTAACACTCTCGTCTGACTTTGAATCTGGACACTTTCAAACCCAATTAGTGTATACATGTAACAGAATAGGAACTAATTTAAAATGTCTGCTTTTTATATTGATTTACATAAACACCAGGACTTAAACATTTGCAAAGATATTTCAGAAGCACCCAACAAAAGAAAATAAAATGGAGCCAAGTTATATAAACACTAAAAGCTCAATACAATTAGATCACTGGTTGATTTCTATGTTGTTCAAAACATTGTGCTCCAGTTCATCTTACAACTTTTCATTTTCGGCAGGATTAATGTTTAGCTGTTTAGATTTTCTGTATTCTGGAAAATTCTGGCTAAAACATATTTGGGTAGAAAACTATTTTTAGGTGTTCTGACTTGATCCATAGGAAATCATATCAGCTTCTGGATAAGTAGAACTAGTTCCCATGCAAAAATGGACAAAGAGCAACTGCTGAATAGATGAAAAGGCAAATCACCTGAAGGAGGGAGAGATTTCACTTAAATCTCAGAGAAACTAAATGATAAAAGTCTTTAAAACTTGTAAGAAAAAGTGTATTGGTGCTAATTTTAATTTAAAGTTCAAATTTCAGTCCCTGTCATTCCTAATGAGGTACATTCCAGATTGGACTCATTTGTAAATAACTTTGACAAACAAAAATACATTTACATGACAGAAACAGAGAATATTAAAAACAAAACAAAACTCATCCTCACCACTGGTCAGGCAGGAACAAAGTGTGTATTGGCAATTGCTTTCTAAGGGGTTCTTGATAATCTATAGATTAATACATCCAATAAAAAGGAGTTTGGCAATGAATGACACACTTTTGGCAGAGGAAGAAGACAGAAGCAATACTGATCAAACCAATTCTGGGACTGCAGATTTTTTTCCAACTAAAGGGATCACCAACTTACTCTGCCAATAGCATCAATCTCTCTGTTCCCAGTGTTCTTAATGAGGTGTCCTTTAAGTCATTATCAAAGCACAATTAAGCAGAAACAGGTATAGTGAAAAAGTAGCATTTCCCTTGGCCCTTCTCTTGAGGAAGCAATATATAAAAAGGGCAAAGGTAGAAATGACCAAGGATAAAAGGACTTTCAAATTAAGAAAATGATGATTTGGGGATAAAAAGTTTTAAATGATTTTTTTTCCCCCAAGGTTATGGGGAAAGGGGGCTAATTTTGTTGAGTTTCCAACAAACTCCAAGTAGTTACATTCTGAGGTACTAGGGGTTGGGACTTTAGCACATAAATCTGCAAGGGACACAATCTCCAGTGCTTGAAGGATCCAGTGTTTATCAAGCATCGGATAAGTGTTTTCCGTTGATGATGATGATGATGATCTCACACATGACTCTAGGCTTGCTGTTCATATCATACAGAAAAGGATTTCTAATAGTCCAGAAACAAGAAAACACATTTATATAAAAGCTACTTGATGATTGCTCAGGTCTGCCGGCCCAGTTTGGCAGAAGCCATATTTGGTCTCATCCTCACTGAACTTAATCTTGAAATGTCACTTAATCTATTGGGGCTGCCAGGATAAAAGCTGCAAGGAAGCAGATTGCTCGCCATACTTTGTTCCAAAGTCCAGCCCTGGAGACTGACTCAGGGTCTGGCACACCATTCTGTGAGAGAATATGGGGATGAGGGGAAAACAAAGGATTTATAGTCACTGCATGAAGTTAGTCACTAGCCTCTGTAGCTCAAATAACTTACTGCAGACTTCTGGAGGTAGCAGAAGAGAGGAGATTGCATTTTTACTATGTAGGGTTGAATTCTGACATCACTTAAGTTGCTGGGCCTTTGTTCATGTCCAATAATCATCCCTCTTATTAAGCCGGTGCTTGACAGTTTAGAAAGTGCCTTGACATGCATAACCTCATCTGATCCTTAGAACAGCTATGTTAATTAGAAAGAGTCCAGGCCAGAAGTAAGCTTCTTGAACAACTGGAGAAGTGACAGACCTTGTGCATCTGACCCAAATCAGATCTTTTCAGCTATATCAGGCAGGAAGACTATGTCGGATAATGCAATGGATTTTATGGCTTTTGATACACTTCTGATTCAATTTATGTAAGAAAACAAAGGCAGACCTCATTTACTTAAAAACTGCCCACAAATTGAGAAAGCAGAGATTAAAAGTTCAGTCCTTTGCAAAAGACAGAGTAAAGTAGTCAGGTCCTGGAGAAGAAATAGACTGTCTTATTTGGCCACCATTTTTTCAGTAGACTTTCGAAGCAGTGGAGAGAATAGAAAAATTTGAGGGAGATGCAAATATCGTCTCTGGGCATGGGGAAAATGAGATGCCTAAAAACGAAATGCCACAATTGAAAAGAAGTCAGTCTAGAAGAACTACTGCAAGAACTGGCAGGAGAGAGTGTGGGAAAAGGGTGACAAATCTGAAGACATAAGCTGGTTTAGGGGACACAGACATTACAATAGTAATAATATTAACAGCAATGATAATAACGGCAAACATTTATTGAACACATACAAAATGTCAGACATAATGTTAAGTGTCTTACATGCATCAGTTCACATTGGTGAGGAAAATTTTATCCCATTTTATGTATGAGGAAAGTGAGGAAGGATGATCAACTTATGTAAGGCCACACAGGTGGAAAGTGGCAGAGGCAGTTTTAAACCCAGGTCTGTCTGGCTTCAGTCTGAGCATTTAACCATTTCACAATCCTGACTCACATTCATATGTAACATAAACATCATCATTAATAGTCACTAAGTACCCACATGTGAAAGTTATTCTATGTTTCAGTTAACTTTAACAAAGACTCAAAGGAAAGCTGCATGTTGACAGTCAATTGAGGTGGCCTATAAAAACATCTTGATAGGGAATGAATACATCCTGGTGGCCTATAAAATATTTTTAGCTTAATTTTAAGTGTAATGGGGCAACAGCACAGCTAAGTTAACATGTGCATGTGACCCAGGCAGAGAAGTATATTAGCAAGAGACTAAGTTATATTATTCTGAGGCAAGATGGACTTTTATTCCCTCTTTCTTGTGTGTTTGGGGATGAGTTGGGGAGGAAGAAGCCGGGAGGATTCAGTTATATAGAGAGCTATTTGTCCCATCACCAGTAGAGTTGGAGGCAAGGTTTATCTTTGTTGTTCTATGGACTAATATGTGGAGCTCCTTGAATGAGACACCTTCTCCCATTATCCCAAATCATAGTCAGCAGAACCAAAATACTAGCTTAAACCTGGGACTCTGTCCATCTTTAATCAGAGGAATTCCCAATTCTGCTTTGTTGTCTAATCCAAGAATACCAAATTGTTCAACATGAGAAAAACCACAATAGCATTTATAGGAACTTCTGGAATGCAAAAAGATAAATACATTAAATTTTGATTTTAAACTTTTAACATCCTTCCTATTTGGCCTACATCTAGTCTCGGGCCAAGCCAAGGATAAACAGGACTAGGCAGAATAAAGGGAAAGAGAGCTCTTAATAATGCCTAAAATAGAATAGTTCAGTCATACATAATTAAGGCCTGACTAAAAACCTAAAGAGAATGCAGCCAGCATGTACACTGTTACAATAAAAATAAGCAAACAAATAATTAGTCAAAATTAATAATGCTTACTGAGGAAATCCTTTCTGTGAAAAAGAACACACTTACCATTCTATCCAAGATTATATTAATAAACCAGAAATATGAACTATCTGAGGCATCAAAAGAAATGGGACAAAAATATCAGTGAAAACTATTTATTGGGAAGAAAACTGAGGTATGTCCCCAATGGAGGTAAAAGAAAAACATCTTGACAGAATAACAATGTAATTCCTCTGTGAAATTGCAGCCTATGTTTATCTCTTCAACTTGGTTTGGCAAATGCTTTGCCAATGGAGGAAGCATGAATAAAATATGGCCCTTACCTCTTGGCTGAGATGCCTCAGTTGGGTTTTGCTAGTTTTTGATGTATTTTAGCAACATTTATAGAATAGAAAGTGTTTAAAATTTTCTGTTACATCACTTCAAATATATTAAAAATATGACAAAAATATGACTCTCTTATACTCTTTCTCTAGATTCACCATTTGTTCAAGTGTTTATATTTTGCCACATTTGCTGTCATTCTCTTTCTCACACAACCACTTGGGAGTAAGTAGGAGGTGTCATGCATCTTTATCACTAAAAATTTTAGTGTGTATTTCCTAAAGGTAAGGATATTTTCTTATGTAGTCATTGTTATATAATACTGATAAACATTAGTAGCTAATCCAGTCTTTATTCAAATTTTACCAAATGCCCCTATAATGTCCTTTTTAAAGTTTTTTTCTTGTTCCTAAATCAAACCTACAATGACACTTTGACTGCATTTAGATGTTATATATTTTTAGCCTCCTTTAATCTGGGATAATTTCTCATTAGCCTTTCTTGTGTTTCTTAATCTCGACACTTCTGACGAATACAAGCTAGTCACTTCACATAATATCAATTTGAGTTTGTCTGATGTTGTCCTCGTGATTAGATTCTATGTGTATGCACATGCCTATCTACATACTAGTTCCTATCTCCAGTAATTAGTGAATACAGGCTTTGAAGTCCTACAAACTTAAATTCAAATCTAAATCAAAATACCACTTTCTAGCTCTATGGCTGGCTAGGTTTTAGTTTACTAATTTGTGAAATAGTGATTTTAACAGATTTAACTGGTAAGACTGCTGTGAAGATTTAATGAGGTAATGCATCTAAAGCAACTTAACACAATTTGGGGAGAGTAGGTAAAACTGTATTTTACACCTCTCTGATTTAATCACAATATCTCATGCCCAGCAACATTAAAACAATATTGGTTGACTAAGCATCTCTACTTACTTTCTCAAAGGGAAAAAGAAATACTTCACTCTAACACTACATACTGCCTCTAGCAATCTTGTCTGGTCAAAAGTCTGCCAAATCAGCAGCAGCATCTCACTTCCTGGATGTCCCTTAATGGCTGCCTCCAGATATTCTGCTGTTGCCTGTAGGAACCCAAGAAGTGCACAAGCCCCGGCTAGTAGAAGAACACCAGAGGTGCTACACTGTGCATGTTCCTTCCTAATGAGCTCTTGCTGTGACACTGACCAGTGCAGTAGAGTGGAAGTGTATGACAAAGGCACCAAATGCGAATAAGACTCCAGGCTAGGAGGTGCCAAGAATGTGAAACTGTGGAGGGGACTGCTAATGAGGGGCAAGGGCGCGAGCGCAAACTCCGTCCACCCTGTCAGCTTATTGCTGGCAATCCTAAGAAGAGAATATGCAAATCAGAAAATTTGCTTATAGTAAAATCGAGAGATAAAATATTCAACAATAACACTGAAAAATCAGGAAGTCCATAGTTAAGATGCCAGCTATACTTCATTTCCATAATTCTCTGGCCCACAACAGAGGGCAAAGTTACAATATACTGTTTTACAATATATTGTTTTAGTATGACATTCTCATCCTCCTGTTAAAGAAAAATCCACAGGCCCAAAATGGTGTCATTCCTGCTAAAAGCCCATGATACTAAACTTAGAATTAATACCTGATCTAATTGCACCTTCGACTTCTCCCAGAAACATAATCAACCCATATGGAATTTGGTGGTCAAACATCAGAAAGGTAATCTGACACACGGGCCCTCTCCACTCGCCCGCACCGGTAAAAAAAAAAAAAAAAGAGGTAATCTGTATAATGAAAACTCCACCCATTTTCTTCCCCCAAAGAAAAGATGTCCAGACCAAAAATAATCCTATCTTTTCTTTTTTCAACAGCTCCCTTGCTCCATCCTTCTTCTTATAAAAATCTTCCATTTTGTACAACTCTCAGAGTGCCCTTCTAGTTGGTAGATGGGATGCTGCCCAATTCATAAATTGCTTACTTAAAGCCAATTAGATCTTCAAATTTACTATGCTGAATTTTTAACACTCTCTACCTTCTCTTAGAAAATATCAATAAAATGATTCTACTTATGCTAAATCAATCCTCTGTCAGAGATTAAAACAAAGCAAAACAAAAAGGATTATGGCAGCTGTACCAATTCCTCTAAGTACACAAGTACAAACCTACTTTTAAGATTTGGAATCTAATTTAATTTGGGTTTTTCTACGTTATTATTGCAAATATTCCATCATTTTTCTGTTTCCCCCCTCTGTCAATCAGAATGTCAAATGAAAGTCAAATGAACCCTAGGGGTAAAAAACAAACAAATGAAAAATTCCTGTGTCCTAAATTTCAAATTGTGAGGAGGGGCCTCCAGCAGAGCAAATAGAAAATTATGTTCTCATCACTGTGCTGAAATGAGGGATTACATCTGTAGTCTGAAAAGAGAACAGAAAATTCTATGCAAAGTCTTTATCTTATCCTCATTAATGAAGAGTGAAAGTACTATAACATGAACATTAAGACAGAATATCCATTAATTCTGTCACTTACAGGGTAGAGGCCCTAAATTTGAGTCTGCCCCCAAAAAATACTTAGAATAAAATGAACTGTTTTATAATGGTAATTGTTAACTGGAGGTTAAATCTAAATAGATGACAATGAAGATGCTATACCCCAAAGGTCACTACTAGCCTCTGTTCCTTAAGACATAATGGCTCTATTTGAAATTTCCAGAAAGTCATACAATAGTCTCCTCTTATCTGTGGGAGATAAATCCAAGACCCCCCAGTGGATGCCTGAAACTGCAGATAATACTGAACCCTATGTATATTATGTTTTTTCCTATATATACATACCTGTGATTAAAGTTTAATTTATAAGTTAGGCATAGTAAGAGATTAATAACAACTAATAATAAAATAGAACAATTATAACAATAGACTGTTGTGGAAGGAAGAAACTTTCCTCTATCTTCCTATGTTCTTTTGGCTAGTCTAATAATTAAATCTACACAAAACAGATTAGATTTGAGAAAAACAAGAGAAAATTACCAAATATAATTACATATGTATATATGGGAACCCCACATATACGTGAGAGTCATAGACCACATAGAGAGACAGAGCGAATGAGTTATATATGACATCATGAGCTAAGGGTGAGGGATGGGGCCTTGGGGCTTCAGAAGGGAGGAAGGTCATTCACAGGATGATAAGAGCAGTTGTTCAGTAATTAGAGGTTTGCCCTGCCTTTAGATAGGTCATAAAAAGTTATTGCTGGCAATAGCTCTTATTATGGACAAGGCTCCCAACTTAAATACTTTATAGAAGAGGTAAAAGTTTCTCTTGGGCCCATAAGGTCTTTACTGCCTTCAGCTAAAAATAATCCATATGTCAAAATGGCACATCTTGGGGAGGTCCTGAAACCCTTCTTTTTAATGAAAGTTAATGTGAATGAGGTCTCGGTCTGTCTGTCTGTTTCTCTTTCTCTGTCTCTTTCTCTCCCTCTCCTCTCTCAAAATACCTTAATGTACTATATTCACCCTTATTCTTGTGATGATGTGAGATGATAAAATATCTATGTGATGAGATGAAGTGAGGTGAATGACGTAGGCATTATGACCTAGCATTAGTCTACTATTGACTTTCCGACAATATGTCAGAAGGAGAATCATCTGCTTCAGGTGATCCTGGATCATGAAGCCATGACGATGTCAATGGTTGAGTGTCAGGAGCAGACAATGTTGATGGTTGGGGAAATTTAATATTTTAGGACTGTGGTTGACCTTGGGTAACTGAAACCACAGATAAGGGACTACTACTATATATACTTTTACAAACATCTTTAATTTGGGGAGAAACACTTCTCAGCTTACTCCACTACAACACTCATGAAATCTCAGTATTATGTTTAAAAGTTCAGTATATTTTAACATTTTGAAGGTTAGGATTAGAAAGGAGTATGTAAGTTTTTGCCATGTTATACTCAGTTTCCCTCTCCCTCTATAAGAAGGTCAGGAAGTGAGCCCAACCATCATTACCCATGGAACCCAAAGCAGTATTACAGGGGTAAAAAACAAAAAAAAAATCAATGGTTTGAGTGTAAGACAATTTGGATTTAGATCCGGCTCCACTATTTTTAGCTGTGTGACCTTTGGAAAGTCATTTAATGAATCTTGGTTTCCAAATCTAGAAAACAGAAAAATAATACCTAATAGGACTGTTACAAAAATGAAATAAGATAGCACATGTGCAAGCACCCAACACTATGCCTAGTGTGAAACAGACTCAATAAATGTTAGTCTTTTTTTCTATGCTGTTACACACATCCTGTCCCCTGATACTTTATAAGAAGTTTTGTTAAACAATTAACTACCTGTTCTGTTTTCGTCAAAACAGGCACTTGGCTCTTAATAGTGACAAATAGTCATGTGAAAGACTCCTGGAGCCTGATGTTGTCCAGGGAGAAACAAAAAAGTTCTCACATTGGGGAACAACACCAACTGCTTCAGGCTATGACAAGCCCCAAATAGTAAATCAATTCCTGCATATTTGTATAGTGTTGCTTAACATCTTGAGAGCTTTGTGCTTTTTCAAGTCTTTTTCTTCCTGCAAGGATCAGGCACACTATTTGCCCTCTTTCTTCTTAATAGAGGTTTTTACTTCAACGAGACCACCCAATATTCAAATATTAGGCATTAGAAAAGGCCAGGTTCAACCATGAAGAAACTGGCAAACTCTCAGAACTAAACAATAAGGCTTTATTAAGCTTTTAGCATCTGGATTTTTGTACTTTCTATTATTGGAAATAGCAGACTTGCTAATGCTTGGTTCAAACGTGTCTGTGTATTCCCCTCACCTAAATTATCACAGAAGTCTTACTATGCAGAAGACTTCTTAGTGAACTCCAGATTCTCAGACTCTAACTACAATTTAAGAAAGCAATGTTTCACAATCTTTCCCATTTCATGGCACAGTCAGACTTTGACATAAGTCTCTTAAACTAAAGAGACTTGGAAATATTGATGACACAAAGGATTAAAGTACAAACAGCATTGAAAGAGAAGGTTTACAAAGACAAACTTATTTGCCATCTGACTCATCTGACTCAGAGACTTTTACCACATAAACATAATTGTTTCAACTCCAAGCAGCTCTCGATCAATGTTCACACACCCTTTACAGAGGTAGCCACCCAGTCAGATCTAAGGGAGAAAGTGGATGTCAGAAAAACAACCAACATTTGATCTGAGGCAATGTGAGGATCATAAAACAAGAAGTCAGTGAATTGGGCATCAAATACCTATTGAGTGTCTTATACTTGACAGGTATAGTCCTAGACACTAAGAATTCATCTGCAAACAAGATAGGAGTCTCTACCTTAAGGAGCTCACATTTCAATGGAAAACAAAAGACAATAAATTAAAACAATTTAAAAGGGAATTTCAGTAGATCGAAACTTTTGACATCATGAGAAAATTGTTAGCTACCTCCCACATAGTTTATTCAAGGTGGTAGAGAAGACTGAATAAATTATAGTTAGAGGCTGACCTGGTTTAAAAATTCAATTCTCGCATTGTTGTCTCCTTGCTATGGACTTGGCGTCATTGCCTTTCTCCCTTGGTAACACATACAAAAGCAGGATGAGATCATTTGCAGGAAGATAATGAAGACCTAGACATTATAAAATTACAGAGCCCAAGACCAGAAATCTGAAGATCTAAGATCTACTTTCAATTCTATCACTTAATATTCACATGAATTTGGGTAATATACCTAAACTTTTAGACCTAACTTTCTTCATCTATTCTACCCCACTTTGTAGGGTTTTTTAGGAAACCCTCAAGTGAGGCAATACAATAAATTAATTTTGACAATATTTAAAACATTGAACAGATATCAACCATTATTGTCTAATCAAAATGTCTGTAGGAAGAGACAGGAATAACTATATTTAAGACCAAAACGAATCCTTGCTCACGTGAATTAGCTGCTTTGAAATCTTTGAAACCAATTCTATTGTCCCAAAGGGCTCACTCTTTGGAGAAAATGGATCCTAAAAGGTGGTGTCAGGACTCAAACAGACCTTAGTGATTACTCCTCACTCTGAGCCAGGATCAGAAAATTACTTTCTGAAAAATATTTCATTTCTTGGTATCCTAACCCATGATTAAATATCCTTTATGCGCTATTCTTGCTGATTATTATCAATTAGGAGGTTAGAAGTAAGTGTAAGTATATAAGAAGTCAGTCTTCTCTACCACCCCTCTCAGCTCTTAAGACATATTACCAAGGACCATAATGTAATAATTTCTCTTTTATCCTTGAAAGACTGCCCTTTTGTTTTCTTTGGATATCTCTACAGCCATCATCTTAAATTCAATTGCCTATCGAGCAAGAAGGCCAAAGAGAGAGCCAAAGCAGGTGAGGAGTGGTGGGACTGAAGTGGTGAATACAAGAATCATCCAAAGGAAGAATCGTTTCTCAGCTCTAGCCTGTTGCATGTAGAAAAGTGGGCTCAGCATTGATCTTCATTATTTCAAAGATTCTAAAAACTGCATTTTTTTGTATGACACCTTTGAAATTTTATTTTAATTGCAAAATGCCCAGAATCACCTGGGACTACTATAAATGCATAGTGCAGATATCTCCTACCAGTGAAATGGTGACTCATGTATTTAAAAAGTATTTATTGATGCTGATATATAACTTATCATTATTCTAATTTGGGGAAGTAAATATCAGGCTGGGCCTTGGAAGCTAGAAATAGGAGAAAGGACATTTCGGGCTGGGTAAACATGTGATAAGAGACTCTGAGGTAGAGATATGTCTGGCTTGTTATAGAAAGGGAGGAGAATGAACAGACTAATTAGGCTGAAAAAGAGAATTCCTTTAGAGAAGAAATGGGACACGGGGGAAAAAGTGTGAAATAATGGAATTCTAGAGTAACGAGTTAAGATTTTTATAGGTAACTTTTAAAAGATGGTCTATAGACAATGGAGAGCCATTATGAAGGAGATCATTGTATTTCACATCCTGCCAAGAATTTTATGTTGCTGTTCTTCACTTTTTTTTTTTCAAAATAGATAAGGCTGAATGTTGACCCATGAAACTTGAAGTTCTGAAAAATTCCCAAATGAATGTCAGTTTAACCATCCACTATAAGTCAACTCTGTTGGCACTAGTGGTTAAGGCTTTCAAAGCAAAAATTAAATGATCTCCAAAGGGCTATTTCTTTCTGATCAATAAAAACCTTTAGAATTTAAAGCCCAAAAAAAGGTTACTGGACAGTTTGGCACACTGTCAGGTTCATCATCAGAAAGAGTTTTTATTAGACTGTCTGTCAGCGGCAAGAGCTGGACGGGGGAAGGCTGGCCTCATGAAAGTCTTCCACCAGGGGCATAAGCCCCAGAACATACCACTATCCACATTCACCAGGTAGAGATAAGCCACCAACAGCTCATGTTTCAACCTCAGAGCCATTTGTTTTATTCTGCAAAAATGATGCTGGACTTCTAGTTCATTTGCTATTGTCAGTAAAATACCTGAAAACAAATAGCCAAGAGAATAGAGTTAGTGACTTTTATCACAACCTGTGATACTAAAACACCAAATTAAATGGACTTGGTTCTTTTAGAGAAAATATCCTAGAAGGTAGAGTTGGAAAAGGCCATATGCACATTGCTAAAGAACTTAAACTTTATTATGAAGGCAATGAGGAAATCATTAATGAATTCTAACCAGTTAAATGACATCATCAGAGGAGATTTTAAGGACCACTAATCTGTTAGAAATATTCAGAATGGCTTAAAGAGGGGGAAAAGACCAAAAGTAGGGAGACCAACTTAAGCAAATGCATGGAGTTAGGGATGAGCATGGCAGGTCTGTAGGATGGTGAGGAGGCCAGTCTGGAATTTACAGGGCCTAGAAAACTATCAGGAACTGTTGTGACTCTCTCTTTTAAGCATATATCTTTCTTTAACATACTTACAAACTCTTTCACACATGCATGCACACATCCCCCACACAGTGTCTCTACTTCTGCTTCAGTCCTATTCTCTTCTCCTTTCCAGAAAACAGTAAACAGATGGCCAATAATTACTACCCTAACACAAACTCCATGTGACCTCTCAGCTACAGTGCTCATCACCATCTGGCAGCTTCCCTACATCAATAAGACGAAAATCTTGAGAAAATCTCTTACCCCAAAACAATTATCTCTGCCTGAGCAGAGACTGTCACACCAAACCATGTCACAAATACCTCTTTGGCCTATTGATGAGCTATCCTTGTTCAAGGTTCCCTTTCATCTAATTAGCTGGGACCAGTAGGGCAAATAGTTTTTCTTAGGTCAATTGGCAGAACAGTGTAGGTGATGATGGACTTTTTTTAAAATTTATTTTTCATTTACAGTTAACATATAATACTAAAAGTTTCAGGTATACAATATAGTGACTAGACATTTATATACCTTACAAAGTAATCACCCTGTAAGTCTAGTACCATCTGACACCATATAGTTATTACAATATTATTGACTATATTCCCTATACTGTACTTTCATCCCAGGGACTATTTTTATAACTGGAAATTTGTACTTCTTAATTCCTTTCACCTTTTTCACCCATCCCTCTTAACCGCCTTCCCATCTGGTGACCATCAAATTGTTCTCTGTATCTATGAGTTTGTTTCTGTTTTGTTTGTTCATTTATTTTGTTTTTTTGATTCCACATGTAAGGAAATCATATGGTATTTGTCTTTCTCTGTCTGACTTATTTCACTTAGCACAATACCCTCTAGACCCATCCATGTCATTGAAAATGGTAAGATTTCATTCTTCTTTACAGCTGAGTACTATTTCATTATAAATATGAACCACTTTTTCTTTATCTATTCACTTATTGATAGACACCCATGTTGTCACTGTATCTTGGCTATTGTAAATAATGCTGCAATGAACACAGGGTGCCTATATCTTTTAAAATTAGTGTTTTTGGATTTCTTCAGATAAATACCCAGAAGTGGAATTGCTGGATCATAAGGTAGTTCTATTTTTAATATTTGAAGGAACCTCAATGCTGTTTTCCACAGTGGCCACATCAACTTACAGTCCCACCAATAGTGCATGAGAGTTCTCTTTTCTCCAAATCCTCACCAACACCTGTTGTTTGCTGATTTATTGATGACAGTCATTTTGATAGGTGTGAGGTGATACCCTATTGTGGTTTTAATTTCCATTTCCCTGATGATTAGTGATGCTGAGCATCTTTTCATGTCTATTGGCCATCTGTATATTCTCTTGCTATAGCTTAGGAAGAGCAGAAAGTAAGCTATAAGCTACCTAGATAGAGCACAGAGAACTTTTAATGCCAAGTAGACCTGATGGCCTTTTAAGATAAGCAAATACGTAACATTAACTGGTACCCAAGAGAAACAAATTGTTCATTTGACAAAAAATAACGTGTGTGTGTGCACTTGTGCGCACCTTGATTCAAGAAAACTACCATATACAAAGACAGTTCCACACAAGTGAAAAATGATTGTTCATTTCTAAAGTTTTTCATTTTTCTTAAATATAATATCCTAATGCTGAAAAATTAAAATATTTGATGTTCATGATTTTGCTAAAAACTTACATGTTATTTTGCATGAAAAACATATTTACTTCAAAAATATTTAAGTTTAATAAATTCTATTTAGATTTAATACTTATATATTTATATATTTAATATTTATATGTCACTATACAATCTGAAACCCTGAATACAAACTGCTAAACAAAATTAGCATAGGCAAGAAAGGTGATAGACAAGGAAGGATTTAAATAGAAATTTAAACGCAAAGCAAGCAATTTAGCCCAGATTCTAACAATCATGTTGATTTTCTGTGTTTTGTACAATTCTTAATCTGTTTCCTACCTAGAAGACAGACTAAATTTGTTTACAGTTATATCTCTAGCACCCAGAATTGTACCTAGCACATAGCAAGTACTTCTAAATGATGAATGAGTGGTTAGTGGGAAGAATATATGAATGGAACAAACTAAGAGATATTAGTTTGTTCAGAATCCTGTAAACCTATATTAATGTCCTACATTTCACAGACAAGAATTCAGGTAGAATATATACAACTCTAAAATTTTAATTGTTTAGAATGGTTTACTATGGCCAATAAAAGATTCCATTTCTATCTATATTGCTGATTTCAGGAAACATGTACATAGACAGCAACTTTTTCCTGAGCTTTTACCATCTCTGAAACAAAATTATTCTTTCTAGTCACTTTCTAGGGAGCAGTATGAAGATGAATCAATTCTGGAAATTGCTCAATTGATATGCTCAATGAATTACAGAATTCAAGTTAAAGTTGAAAACAAAGCTATTAAGCTGTGACTGTGTTATATATACAGTCAACAGCTACAACAAGCTCATGGTAGTACCGAAGAGACGTATATACACAATAAGCTACAATTCAAAATAAAATGTCAAAAATGTAATAGAAGAGGTTTAGCCTGGGTATTATGAATGTATATACAAGGGGGAATACTAAGTCTGACTGCAGGAATTAAAGAGTTTCATGAAGGAAATAGCATCTGTCCTAGGATTTTTTACAGGAAGAAATAGGAAGGATATTTCAGAGTAGAGGGAACAGCAAAAGTACAAAAATAGTACAAAGATTGTTTGTATAAAGTTTAAATGTCTAGTCTGATGAAAGGAAAGTCAGGATGGGACATAGTCAAGGTCAGATTTCCTAATAAGGTATTAGCACTTTGGGTGATGGAAGCATTGGAGAGGAGTTAAATGGTCAAGTGTATATTTCAGGAAGCAGTGTGAAAGCCTAGAAAGGCAAAAGATTAGAGCCCAGGAAAAGAGGAAATGATCTAGGGCAGTAGCATGGGAATGAATGAATGAATGAACAAATGAGTACACAAAATACTGTAGATATACAGGAGTAGGTAACCAAATAAATCAGAGGTGATAAAAAAGTAAAGAAGATCGCTGATATTTCCAGCCTAAAAGATGCCACTAACTGAAGCAGGAGACAAGAGGAAGAAATATGTTTTAAGTAATAATGTAAATTCATGTATAGAAGTGTCTCTATCTAAAAAGTTAATATTAATAACCTGGACCCCAAGTTGGTTTTGAATGCTAGGTATACTGTCTAGTCCTGGAGAACCTTTAAGAAAAAATGTTATTCACACTAAGGACATTTAGGTGATTGAAAAAATGTCCACTGTTCTGCATAAACTCGTAAATATTTTTCATACGAGAGACCATCATTAACTATTTATTAAGCACCCACTAGAAATGTTTAGTTGAGCATAAAATGCACTAACCAGAAGAGACTGAAATTTTCATTTCATGTTTTTATTTTTGACTAGAAAAATTTCAAACTCCATTATAATAATCCTGAAAGTTCTAAAAAGAACAATTGTGGACTTACAGTGGTCTAGAAAGATTAAGAAAGTTTTTCAAAATCATCTCTTCTTTTGCTTTTAACTTACATGAAGTAGCTCTCTAACCTTTTAAAGACCACAAACTACATCTGTGAATTAGGGTAATAGTATTTGCATGCCACTTCAGTGAGTCATTTGAGAATTATGAGATAATGTTCTTGTAGTTCTCCAAACTGCAAAGTCGAAAGGCCTTAATTATCAATGATCAGTGGAATTATTCTGACGTCATTTTTCCCACCTCTGATTTATCTAAGGTTTGTGCTTGAAAGGGGCTGCAAAAAAAAAAAATAATAAAATAAATAAAAATACTTTGGATATAAATCTCAGCTTGTCTAATTTAGAAGTAGGCCAGTTACAAAAACTATAGAGCCTATGTAGACTAAAGAATACCAGTAAGATATGTATAAATATAATGGTTGCCATCTAAAGAATAGAAAGTCATTTAGAAAGCAACTGATGGTGGCATATTTACACCTAATTGCAAAAAAGATCAAATGAGCCTTTTCAAGATGTCATAAAACTGAGATTTTAATAATAAATTAGAAGTCACTGAATAACCCATGTGTTTTCCTGACTCATGACAATGCAAGTTGTGTTTAGGGCTGATCCTATAAAGTAAAACAAAACAAAACCAATCCAGAAACTATTCAAAGGTTAAACTGATTTAAGAAAGAATAAAAAGATATTTAATTAAATTTTTTAAAAGCTAGAATTTCAGTATCTAATTAGACTGAATACTTCAAGTGCAGTGTGTCCATTAATGAATAGTCAATACATAGGAGTGACTTCCTGAAAACTAAAGGCCACTTTGTCTCCAGTACCTGGGAATATTTTCTGTCACTTCCTCAGTTATGACCACACCCTTCTCAGATGCTGGATTCCTTACGAGTTTATCATCCACAAAGCTGTATACCCTAAAAATTGTCTCTCCTTTCTCCTTTTGAGCAAAACTTCTGTTTCAAAATTCACCTGTGAACTTGCCAAAAATGTTTAATCTGAATCTCTAGACTTAATTTTGATTTTACAGGAAACATAGGAACAAAAAAAAATAAAATAAGTTAAATGACAGATGAAATAGTAGTAAGATATCTGAAAGTTGAGACCTTCTAGAAGAAAACTGGCTTAGACTCAGAGTAGAGGGGGAGGGACATATTCAACCACTCCTTAAAACCTCATAAGTATGATTATGTTTGTATTTGCAAGGAAGACAGTGTGAATGAATGTGACCATTACTGGTAGAATTGGGGGATATCTTATTAAAGTTTTACATATTTTTGTATTTTTTCACTAGTTTTATGAGCATGTAATTCTTAAAAAGGAGCTTGATAAATAAAATTTACTTGAGAAAGGAGTTCTTTATTCCACTTAGCAACTGTTTAAAGAGAGTAGGGATTACAAGCCTGTTCTTCTGCTAAAAGTCAACTATATACAACTCCCACTAAAACTGCTGCCAGGGCTGTGTACCTAACTTCTTCCCTAATCACAATGCAACCTACATGTTCATCTTAAGCACTCATTAACATACACCAAGTGCACAGTTTATGCACTTAATCAAAGCATACTTATTTACAACCAACTCTACCAGGCACTAGGGACAGAACAGTGAGCAAGTCAGACACAGTGCTAGTTTTCATCTTCATCCTACCATTCTCTGGAAGCATTTTCTTTATATAACAGGTAGATACGAAAGCAAGTAACACAAAATGCGAGCCATTTCTGCAGGAATAAATCTGAGGCGCACAACTCTTTATATTTCTCAGGAAGTAGAATTCTTTGGGTGCTTCCTTCACAACTTTGGGAAAGATTATATTCAGAATTGCTGCTTTTCAATGTTTCACATTCAACCACTCTTCACTCATTTAAATGCTGCATAAGAGTCCTATGTATCTATTCTCTGCGAATTTCTGGTTCATTCAATTTTTTTCTGTTGATATCTGCCAGAGGCATAAGCAGACACAATTTTGCTTTGTGAAGATTTCTTTTAAAATGAGGGCTCTAGAAATGTAGTATGAAGGAAAAAGGATTTGTTTCTGAGTACCTACTATGTCCACACACTGCTAGCCACTAGGAACACTAAAGTAATAAGGCTAGGTCTTTGTTCTCCCAGAATTTGCAGTCTCCTAGAGAACACAGACACATAAACAGATCCTGTCCAAACAAGTGAAATACAAAAAGGGAAATGTGCGAGAGGCCATGCAAGTTACCTGTGACATGCATAACAATGTCAACTCTGTTTAGCAGGTCAACTCTAGTTTGCCATTAATAAAATAACAGAAATTCCCCATTTGAGAGAGAAAAATATCTTCAATTAAGTTTTTACCTTTTAATAGTCACTTCTCAAAATAAAAAATGGGATATTGGTTTGGTTAATTCTGAAGTTATCTCTCTGATTAAAAATTCACTGTTTATTCCTTTTATATAATCCATGCTAATAGGAATGCTTGACAAAATATTCAAATAAAATTTTGAAAAAATTCGAACAATGAGTAATATTTCCCCCATCTTAAATCAAATTGAGTATGTACCACTAGCTAGTTTAAACAAGAAACAACTTGTCTCATAAAAATTACTCTTAACAAATAATGCATACAACATTCTTTTTATTCTTCAAAGGTAAAAAGAATTTTTACTTCTTCCTCTCACTCAGTGTACAAAGGTAAAAAGAATTTTTACTTCTTCCTCTCACTCAGTGTACAAATTCTTATCTTCATTACTTCCTCCCTGCATAAATGAAACCTAGCTCATCACTGTGACAATCAACTCTCTGCAGATTACTTGCAGATCAATAATTTCTGACCCGACATAGTCCTGAGCACAGTTTCTGTTTTTCCAATTATATGCTATCCATCCTGCTAGTGCCACAAAGCCATCCTGCTAGTGCCTTTAACCTAATATATTCCAAAAACTGAACTCTGATGCCACATGATCTCAAGTTGAAATCCTAGTTCCATCATTCTCTGAGCCTGTTTTCTCCTCCATAAAATGCAGATAGGAGTAGTTTCTTCAGCAAAGGCTTATTATGATGTCTAAATACTATAATGCATGTAAAGACCTGAGCACAATGCCAGACACACAGAAATCACCGAAAATATATTAGCCATCTTTTCTCTCAAATTTGCTCTTCATCCTGTGTTCTCTATTTCTTTAAAGAGCATCACGATCCTTCCAGTCACCAACCTTAAATTCCCATGGTCCCCTTGAACATTTTCATTCACCTTGTGGCTAACATCCAATTAACTGTCAAATATTTCAATTCAGCCCAAATAAATCCAATTGAAATCAATGAATATGTGTGAAGCACCCATTATGTTTATAGGCATTGGGCTAACATGTATGGGGATATAAAGAAGAGTAACCTGCTTTAAGAATGGGCTGGGAGCCAGAGGTATGAGGCCACATGAACGGAACTATAACAAATAAAGAATGAGATTTGAATTCTTATTCTAAGATGCATTATGAAGCCTTGGGAAATTTATTTGGGAAATTCATTTAACTAGTTGCATTTCGTTCAACTACAAAATGGGAGTCACATTGCTTACCTTTCCTGATTATATACAGAGCTAACTGAGATGGCATCGATAAAGGGCTCCCGCCAGATGCTGATACATTATAGATTGGGCTTTTTTCTTCCTTTTTAACTGAGAGATTCCTTAAAGATCAAGTTGCGGGATGGGGATAGGTGGATGGGAGGTAAAGACTGTGAAAACACTGTAGCGATTTCTCAATTGTTTCTTAAAGAGTATGGCCACTATTCTACTTCAGCCAAGTACTGCTATTAGGGATGCAGGCCATTGATGCTTTGATTTTAAGACAAGCCAGAAAGTTAATTTAAACTCTCCAGTTTTTAAAAATATTGGCATGTAATTAAATTTTTTTTTGGAAAAGTGTACACCAAATAAAACAACTGCCAGCTAAAACCTCAAAGTCATCAATTTGCAATCTATGCCTTAATGGCTCAGAAGGAAAGAAATATATCCCTTGCCAGAAGTTTCAAAGACTTCGTGAGAGTGGAAGGCATGCTTTTGGTTTCATTACTTGGTTCTTAGTAAATGATAATGGACATAACAGAGAAGACAAATTAGATGCTGCCAGTCAGAGACAATGCCAGACAGAAAGCAAAGGCCTTGAATACGTACCGTTTAAGCCTCCGGGTCCAGAGTGCTGTAAAATACAGAATTTGGACTTAGTACCTGGTTCTAGGGAAAGACATCTAAACCTTCGGGATTTCCCCAGTGATAGGAATGTCTTTGTTATGCATGGCGGACCCTGATAGTTTGAGCTAACAGGATGACTCATTGTGGACCCCTAGACAGCATATGCTAAAGAGATGATTCAGGATGGGGACAGGACAAGCGCCAAAGTCCAATCATGTGATCATAGGGTTAGCTTTGAGCCACTTAATATCAGCCACTTAATATCTGGGAAGGGAAGGAAAGCTGGAGATTGAGTTAAATCCTGTGATAAATGATATAGTCAATTATAGCTAGGTAATGTAAACCCAATAAAAACTCAGAACACAGAAGCTCAGTGGAGCTTTTTGGTTGATAAACACATCAATGGGCTAGGAGGGTGATACATCCTGATTCCAAGGGGAGAAGGCATGGAAGCTCTGTTTGGAAACTTCTTGGACTTTACCTTATGTGTTTATTTGGCTGGTCCTGATTTGTATCCTTTATAATTAAACTATAATCATAAATACAGTGCTTTCCTGAGTACTATGAATTGTTTTAGCTAATTATCAAACCTGAGGGGGAAGGCTCGTGGGAATCCCCTTATTTCTATTCAGTTGGTCAGAAGTGTGGGTGTTCTGGGACCCAAAAACTTACAACTAGAGTCTGAAGTGAGGGTAGTCTGTTGGGGACTGTGTGGGGACTGTGCCTTTGACCATGAGCCCTGTAGTAACTCTCGGTCGTTAGGATCAGAATGAATATTGGAGTACTGCAAGAGCATATCCTTTAAGTGTAAGAGGTAACACTTTTAACACATTTTGATAAGTATACACTGTTGGTGCCAGAGAGAATTCTAATCTCAGGAGTAATCGGAAGTCAATATTTGCTTATACTCTAAACTCAACAGTTTGTATTTTGCCGCAAATAAGAATGTTAGCAAAGCAGGTGACAAATGTTACACTGAAGACAAAGTCAAACTAGAAATTATCCCTTTCTTAAAACAAAACAGAAAACTACCATTTGTTCCTCCTTGAAAACTTGTCACAAGCCTGCCAGAACACCAGTGATCTTTGTCCTTCAGGCACCAACAATATGTGTTATTACTTATTTCATTCAATTTTAAATCTTTGTCCTTCCCATCACTTCCAATGTTCCCGTTACCCTTCATATGGCAGGACTCGTGCCTGAGTTTTTACTCGACCACTACTTGAGCTCCAATTATTTCTTTGAGTCAAATAAACTACCCGGCCTTAATCTGCGAGAGCTCTCCTTCTCTCATATCACTTACAATCAGACTGTTAAATCATTTTGGCTGTCTCACTGAACACCTTCGAATCTCCCTCATGTCTCTGCAGAGTCCTAAAACACATAAGGTTAATAACATGTTAAAACTGGATGTAAACACCAGAAAAAGCAAAAAAATAAAGCCAGGATATAAAATATCTTCCCTTTATCATACAAAGCCAAGTTTTCCTAAATCCCAAATATTATAACTCTGGACAAAAAAAAAATATTTAATAAAGTTGGACAGACTGATTTTGACAGTGGTACTCTATTTTCCAAAAGAAGTCTTTAGTATCTTTTTTTTTTTTAAGTCTAGAGGTGGCCTCTTCTGTATGTCCACAGTTGTAGGACTTCTGTTCAGCCAGACCTCAGGCAACTCCCAATGATGGCTTTCTACAGTTTAGTTGTAATTTTGATGTGGTGAGAAGAGGCAAACATAGCACCTACCTACCACACTATCTTGACTGGAAGTCTCTTTAGTATCTTTTTGAAGTTAATTAACTTTTATTTGTATTTCTTGATGAATTTAGTCATGTATTCAAAATATATGCAACATACATTTAGGACTTAAAGAATAATAAAAACACTGGGTGTCCAATCACCCAGCTGAATGAAGCCCCTGCATCGCCCCTCCCAATTGCATTCTCTAATCTTCCCCTTAGAAGTAACCATTATCTTTGCAGTAACTTCTGGAAGTCACTTTTAATTCTAAATGTTCCTTTGCTCCCATTTCTGGAAAAGACTATCCTTTCTCCATTGAATTGCTTTTGTACCTTTGTTGAAGTCAATTGACCATGTATGTATATGTGAGTCTATTTCTGGACTCTGTATTCTGTTGCATTGAACTATGTGTATATCCTTTCTCAACTAACTGGAATCATAAACCAAATGACTCTGGTGGCTACACTGTGATCACTATGTTTCTTTATTAACTGGGAATTGAGATGGTAATCAACATCCTATAAATAGAACGTGAAATTAAGAATCAATAGAACTTAATTATAGTACAAATCCTATCATCGATTAACTGAAGTCATATACCTCCATGTGTCTTGGGGATTAAAGATACCTATCACATGGGATTATTGAAGCTCCAGTGAGAAAATAGTTAGAAAAATGCCTTGAATGAACTTTTCTAATTTTCCCCTTACGAGTCTAATTTTAAGTCCTCGTGAACACCAGTTTCCATCCTTTTCTCCATATCTGACTGCTGAAATTTGAATGCCAGACTTTAGCAATAACAAAGAGCCCATGGAATCTGTATAAATTTGTTCTTGATTTGCATCCCTAATCAGTCATTATAGGAGTGAAGCAGCTGTAGTCAAAATTCCCCCTCACTGTCCCCTGAGAATTTAGGCATTTTCATAATCACTTTCATGCATATATTTTGCCCTCTTCTCCTTTCTCAATCTATAGTATAAGCACCGAAATGTCAAACAAAGATCATCGTAAGAGTTAAAGCACAGTAGTAAAGAAAAAAAAGGTAGGGTGAGGAGCTTTTCTATTGGCCATTTCAGGAAATAATAAATAATTCAAGAACCCAGTTCTCCTCTCTCCAACTTTAACTTTCAAAAAAAAAAAAAATGGGGACAAGAACTCTTAGCCAATTCAAATGAAACCTATGAGTAATGTCAGATCCACTGCTTATAACAAGCCAACCTGACTGGGAAACATCACTGTTAATTCAAATGTTTGTCTAAAGTAGCAAATGGAAAGACTCAACCACCGCACCAACCCACTGGGTTTTGTCACATACTCCTTCCATGATAACTAGCTACTTCCCATTCTTCTTTCTTTCTTTTTCTCTCATTTTCTTTCATAACTTTTCTAATTCTTATTTAATAATCAAATTGGCAAACAGAATTCAAATCATCGCAAAGAGTTGTCTAGTTAAACGCTTCCTTCTCTTCTGAATTATACAGAAACATCTAGGTTAATTTTTGCTTTATGCTACAATCTATCAAAAGTTTTATTCAGAGGATTTTTATTAAAAACAAATTCACAAGTATAATAAGCATCATATCCTCGTCATATGAATAATTCTTGAAAGAGCATTTAAAATGAAAATAATTAAATTCCAGGTTCCCTTTAAAGTAAGTATATACAAAATGTTACTACGGTAATTTTCTGGGTCATGGTGGCCTGAAGTTGTAATTAGTTTTGATGCATATATTTTGAACCTCTGTATCCTACCGATAGTATTTCAAGCTTCATCACTTGCCATATAAAAATAGCATATATTTTTACAAAAAATATTGATATAATAAAGCTGACTGTGTTCCTCTGAATTATATATTTGCATCTATCCAGTACAGAATAATTTTAATAACACCTTCTGAGTTAAAGTAACTAAAGACCTTCTGAGTTAAAGTAACTGAGAATATAGTGGATAATCTCCCTTAAAAGACCTAAAATCTTCCTTAAAAGACATTTAGAAATGTTGGATAAATATAAAACATATCCTTTTAAGTAAATAGCTAAGCTCACAAAAAACAAGGGGGCCAAAACCAAAGAGAGCGCTAAAAATTAGTGGATTTAAATGGTCACACAGTATAGAAGACAAAACCTTAGGTCTATACAGGACAGGAAGGGAATTGAATAAAGCTTAATTGAATTACTGAATTACTGAATAAAGCTTAATTGCAACCTTCAGAACTTTTTCTCTTCAACAAAAGAGTGAACAAACCAAAAATATATTTTCCATAACAGAAGTTAACAAAGAGATTGCGTGAGATCTCAATCCAAATTTATAAAATACAGGTGGTGGGGTGAAACCACTGTGATGGTTAATTTTATGCGTCAACTTGACTGGGCTAAGGAATGCCTAGATAACTGGTAAAACTTTATTTCTGGGTATGACTGTGAGGGTGTTTCAGAAAGATTAGCATTGGAATTAGTTGACTAAGTAGAGAAGATTTACTTTCAACAATGTGGGCAGACATCATCCAATCCACTGAGGGTCAAATTAGTATAAAAAGAGGAGGAAGGATGAATTCTCTCTCATCTTGAGCTGGGTCATCCATTTTCTGCCCTCAAGCAAGGGAGATTATCAACTATATTCTCAGAAACTCAGATTGGGTATAACTCCCAATCCGAAGCCTCTGGCTTCGGATTGGGAGTTATACCCTTGGCTCTCCTGGTTTTGGGGATTTTCTGACTTGGACTGAATTCTAACACTGGCTTTCCTGGTTCTCCAGCTTGCAGGCCTCCGTAACTTCTAGGCCTCCATAACTATATGAGCAAATTCCTATAATAAATCTCTTATCTATATATCTATACGTTATCCAATTGATTCTATTTCTCTGAAGAACCCTAATACAGTCACCACAAGTGGGAGTAAGCAGAAATAAACCGCAGAATTTAGACCTTCAAGAACTTCACAAAATGGAATCATAAGATAGAGAATGAAGAACAATATATTATTTTAAATGACAAGGCAAATTTGAAAAAGAGCCAAATAGAATTTCTAGGAATGAATGTATAATCATTAAATTCAAGTAGCTGTTATAATTTCAAAGAAAAGTGCTAAAAATACACTGATGTCAGATTTTATACAAAAGATATTGTTAATTTGTGTATAAAAAAAATCCAGCAGGCATGCAGGCCAAATCCTTGGCCTAAAAAATATTAATTAATGTAGTAACATTGCTTTAAGGACTATATTCTTGTGCTCCAGAACTTGGCAATTTGACTTTACTATAAGAGAAGCTGTTTTGCTCATTCAATCATTGAAGAGATATTTATTGAATACTTCCTGTGTTAGGCAGATATAAATAAAATGAAGATTTAACATCTCTCAGTACAAAAATGAGGTGATATTTGACTTATGATTGTACAAGAATTTGATTTTTATGCCAAACTTCATATAGACAAAATGACCAAGAAACATGCCAAGATTGTGAAGACTTTCATTACTAAGTTTAGTAAAGAATCTGTGGCTAGCAATCAGAATACTTTTGCAGCTAACAAATTGTGTCTCAATTTCTCATCTGTTAAATGCTGACTTCCTTTGCTCTACTATCTTCACAGAGAGATTGTGAAGATAACATAAAAGCAGATGTGAACAGATTTTAAATGTCCTATATAGTAGGTATTGGTCAAGGGATGTTTTAAAAGGAAAAGAAAAAAATGTTATGTGATTTATCCTATATATGTTGATCCCTCTACTACTGTTAAAAAAAAATCTTAATAAACAGCATAGGGAGACTATTTTCCATGGATCTCTCACATTTCTGGATGTTTTTTGAGCCAAAACACTGCCTGCCTTTATTTCAGACTATCTTTACAAAAGTGTTAGTATAGTAAGAAGTTTTGGAAGACAGAGTGTCACCCTTGGAGAAAAGGGCAGATTTGTTTATAGTCTAGTATAAAAAAGATTATGCCTCTGCCCAGGGCTCATCTCCTATAACATACCTGACTGTCTGCGAGGTGTCACCTGATCCTCTTTGCATCACTCTGGTAGAATGGGGGCTTAGGCAAATGGCGCAAATGCTGATCCTCTGGCTGCTACTGCTACTACCATGAAGAATAAAGTCCTTTGTCTCTTACCCAAGAATCTCCCAGCATCCATAACACCGTGGCAGATCAGTTTGTTAGCTTGCAAGTAGGGTAAAATCTCAGAATCTTCACAGTTCTTGAAAGACAAGAACCAGAGCAATTTATCTTTATCCTTTAGTCAGCACAGGACTCTTAATAGGGACACTTTATTTTGAGGTCACTATCTCTATAGCAACTCAATGTTGTGAGGAAACAACTTATTCAAATGTCTGTATTCTTCTGCTCCTAGTCTTCAGTGACTTTCTAACCCAATATTATAAACCTATCAGAGCTCTTCAATAGGGCCAACCCCACACACATTTCATCGTGAATAAAAAATATTCAGGATTTAAATTCTTCACCCCTTACCTCCTTCAGTCTTTTGAAGAAAATGTTTTCATAATGTTAGGTGCAACTAATGTTAGTATTTGAAACAACCTTTTGAGACGAGAGAATTTCAGCTATTAGAAAAAAACACCACAATAAAAATCTAGTATAAAGAATCATGTGAATTTGAAATCTGTCAAGTTCTAAAACATTTTAGTAGCTAGGTATTTTTCCTCACAAACACATGTCACCGGACACAAGAAGATGTAGAGATCTATTTAAGTACATGCTTGCTACTGGAAAAACAACTCAAAATACAGATCTCAATTAGAGTAAGTTTATTATTCAGGGATAGTCCAGATGTGATGTGCTTAATAGTTTCATCTTTACTCCACAACAGCTGGTCATACAGGTATGCCTGCCTTTGTTGCTTGTTGCTGTGTATTATAAACTGAGTATAATTGGGCAATGTATTCTTTTACTACTAGGTGATAATGCAATAGCATAAGCAGCAGATGTGTTATTATTAGCAGCACCCCGCTAGGATAAAAAATGAAGACCTTAATAAGCCTCATAAATTCCCATAAATAGGCTCCATAGAACTGCAACATTTTTTCTATTGGCCTTTGATGAGAAGCAAACAATTTTAGTCTAAAAACTGAGTTAGTTATACATGGAGAAATTTTATTAATATTAACAGAATGTCCTCAACCTGTGTTTGGAAAGCTGAGACTAAGCATCTAGAACCAGTGTTCTACTTTTTTCCTTGTTCAAGGAGTAGTTTCCATTTTCCATTAAGTACTACTTTTTTATTTTTTATTAAGCTATGTTATTTTTCTGTTCTCACAACTCAAATTATATTCAGTCAAAGGCTGTTTCAAATACTAACATTAGTTGCATACAACATTTAAAAAACGCATAGCATAATTCTTGAAGGTCTAAGCAATGCCGTATGAGGATACTAATAAAACTTAAAATATAAATGAATGGAGATATTTGTTTCTCAAATCTTGAAGGAAATAAAAAGTTAATCATAACCAGAATAATAGAAAACATCTGATTAATGCAAGTGCTTGGACTACAGTTCAGGTCTCAACCTCCCACTCACACTGAGGTGTCTCCCCTATGTCATGTTGCCTTATTTCTAATTTTTAACAAGAATATAGAATATCAGTAAGACTATGTCCCTGGTGTCTAGAATGGCCAAGGAGAAGAACCTAAAAAGTCACTGCTCAGAGGCCTCTTTCTCCATGTTCTTTTCCAAAAACAGCTTTAGGTAGCTTTTATTTTTCTTTAAACTGAAACACAAAAATGTTCTACTTCCACTAATGATGGAGTAGCTTGTATTTAACCTATCATCCCCAAAATGAGAATTATAAAAACTGGACAAAAAAAAATTAATAAAAAGTATTTGAAGGCAAAAACAGCAGCAGACAGAAACTGTTAAAAAGTCAATATCTAGAAATGGCACTGGCTAAGAGAATTTGTTGTCCCTCTGCCCTCTTTTAAAATTTTAAACAGTTTTTCACAGAGAACAGACTCCGGTGGGTATTGAGTTGGCAGCTAAAATCCAAAATCTATAGTCTTTCTGGCTCTAGGAACCAAACATGAAGAGGATCCAAACATTGAGCTACCATAACATTAAGAAATTGAGGGAAAATCCTTTTAAAAGGAGAAGAAACCCCACATTCTTCATATAAACTCCACTGAAATTTCTTCTTAACAAATTCTGCACACACGGACAGATTCTCGGCAGCCCAGATTAAAAAGCTTTAAGATCTGAACAGAAGTTTCAGCTCCTACCCACTATAGAGGAGAGAGTTTGGTGTTGATTCCACTAAGTTAATTACATGAAAACACACAAAAAATCAACATTCCTCAGAGGATCATAACAGATTCCATATTATTAACAATGCATTACTCATAATTTCCATTATACAATATAAAATTATTAGACATTTGAAGAAACAAGAAAATGTGACATACTCAAAAGATCAATGGATAGAGACTAAACCTGAAATGACCCACTTGTTGGGATTAGCAAGTACAGCTACGATGATACCTGTGCTTAAAGATGTTTAAAAAAATCTAAAACAATGCACAGATAAGTTATCTCAGCAGAGAAATAGAAAATACACAATTACCGCACTGAAATTCTAAAACTAAAAAATATGATATCTGAAGGAAAAGTTCAATAAATGGGCAAGATAGCAGATTGGAGATAAAAGAAAAGACAGTGACTCTGAAGACAGATTGATAGAAATTATCCAGTCTGAAGAAGAGAGAAAAAAAAGACTGAAAAAAGGTGGGGGACAGAGCCTGAAGACAATATTAAAAGATCTAACGTATGTACAATTTGACTTCCATAAGAAAAAAGCAGGAGGAATGAGGCAGAAAAAGTACTTGACAAAAATAACAGCCAAAAGTTTCCTAAATTGGGTAAAAGACATAAATGTACAAATGCAAAAAACAATAAATCCCAAGGAGGATAAATACAAAGAAATCTATACCTATATACATCATATTCAAACTGCTAAAAGGCAAACAGAAAATCTTGAAAGGAGCCAATGAAAAATGGCATATTACAGTATAATGCACATGACAATGACATTACATTGGAAACAATGGAGACCTGAAAACATTAGGATAATCTATGTAAAGTTCTGAAAGAAAAACACAAAATTTCACATTCAGCAAAAATATCCATCAAGATTAAAGATGAAATAAAGATATTTTCAGATAAACAAAAACTAAGCAAACTCATTGCCAACATACCTACCTGCACACAAGAAATGCTAAAGGAAATTCTTCAAACTGATGAAAAAATAAGCCAGATAAAATAACAGACTCTTAAAAAAAAAAAAAAACAGAGCAGTGGAAATAGTAAAAAAATGGTTAAATGTATAGGGCTATGATTTATTCTCATTAATTTCCTAGAAATACATATGACATGCAAAAGTTATAATATTAAAAAGTGGGGTTTATCACATATGAAGATAAAAAGCTATGACAACTATTACATAAAAGATGGGACATAAACAGATTCTATGGTTGTAATAAGAGTCTTATATTGTATACAAAATGTTAAATTTTAAAACAGGGCTAAAAGAGAAATTAATAGCTTTACACCAAATTCTTCATCAACATAAACACAAAAATTTTAATGGAACATTAGTAAATCAAACCCAACAATATATTAAAAATATAATAAATCTTAAGCTAATGGGTTTATCCCAGAAATACCAGGTAGTTTAACATTATAAGATCACACAAATTTAGTATATATACATATCTATGTGTATTATAGTTTCCGGCTATTATATATATCATAACCTGAAACTGCAAATAGTTTAGGTAGCCATCAATAGGAGAATGGATGAATAAGCTATAGTTACTCCCCAGCAATAAAAAGGAATGAGCTATTGATATATGCAACAATATGGATGAATCTCAAAAATGCTGAGAGAAACCTTTCACATAAGAATACATACTGTGATTCCACTTAAATGTAGTTCTACACTAGACAAACTAGTCTATGATTTAAAAAAAAGAACAGTAATTGCTTCTGGGGTCTGGGATTGACTAGGAAGAGGCAAGAAGGAACTTTTGGGGTGAGGAAAATATACTATATCTTGACAAGAATTCAGTTATAGAAGTGTATGCATTTTTCAAAACTCATGAAATGAAACACTTAAGATTTAAGCATTTCAGTGTATGCAAATTTTACCTAAAATCATAACATACCTAGTTAATGAAATACATGTAGAAAAATTTGGGGAGGTGTGTGGTGATGCCTGAAACTTTCTTTTGAAATTCATCAGAAAATAAGTGGGTAGATGGTTTGGAGAAATACTAATAAAGCAAAAACAGCAAAATGTTAATTGTGGAGTATACATAGTGGGTATACAAATGTTGAAGTATAATTCTTTAAACTTTTCTATATGTTTGAAATTTTTCATAATAAAATATCACAGGAAAGTTACCTTAAAAAAATCAAGGCAGATGGACAACCAAGAGCAGACTCTTGTATGTAGCTCCAACAACAGGTTTGCACTCTTACTCCATTCATGATACATCGAATTACATGTCTTATAAATTGGTTAACATGTCCACTAGTTTCTTGTATTTATTTTAGATTTATAATGTTTTCTTTCTTTTTTTAAATTTTATATCAGCTTCAGGTGTAAAACATAGCGGTTAGATATTTATATAATTTACGAAGTGATCTCCCCAATTACTCTAGTACCCACCTGCCACTATCATAGCCATTACAATATTATAGACTGTGTTTCCTATGCTATATTTCACATTCTCATGACTATTTTGTAACTACCAACTTGTATTTCATTTCTTTTTAAAATTTTAATTAGTTTCAAGTATACAGTACATTGGTTAGACATCTATATAGTTCGTAAAATGATTCCCCCAATTGCTCCCTCCCTCCCTCTCTCCCCTGACCCTCCACCTAACCAATGTATTAATGCTAACTGCATTCCCTATGCCATGCTCCCCATTCCTGTGACCACCCATCAGCTACTAATTTGTACTTCTTTACCCCTTAACCTCATTCTCCCAGCCCCCAAACTCCCTCCCCTCTGTCTGTCATCAAATTATCCACTATATTTATGAGTCTGTTTTTGATTAGTTTTTTCTTTTTATTCCTTAGATTCCACATATAAGTGAAATAAATCATAAAGTGTTTATCTTTTTCTGTCTGACTTAAATAACTTCTAGGTCCATCAAAGAAATACCTTCTTCCATTCCCTTCCTATTCATAGTATGGATCTTGGTTTTTGTTTTTGTTTTTGTTTTTGTTTTTGTTTTTAATCCTTACAGCCACTCTATCTTTTGGTTGGAGCACTTAATTCTTTTCCAGTTAAGGTACTTATTGATAGGAATATAGTTGTTACCATTCTTTATTCCTGTTCTTGATACATGTTATTTCTTCTTAAAGAAGTCTCTCCAACGTTTCTTGTAATACTGGCTTGGTGGTGATAAATTCCTTTAGCCTATTTTTGTCTGAGAAGCTCTTTATCTCCTTCAACTCTAAATGATAGCTTTGCTGGATAAATTATTCTTGGTTATACATCCTAGGTCTTTATCTTGTCAAATATTTTTTGCCGAGCCCTTCTGTCCTGCATAATTTCTTTTGAGAAATCAGCTGCCAGTCTTATGGGTGTTCCCTTATAAGTAACTGTTTTTCTCTTGCTGCTTTTAATATTCTTTCTTTGTATTTAACCTTTGGCATTTTAATTATGATGTGTCTTGGTGTAGGCCTCTTTGGATCCCTGATTTTTGGAATTCTCTGAGTTCTGGGGTTTATGTCCATTTCCTTTCCAGGTTAGGGAAGTTTCCATAATTTCTTCAAACAACTGTTCAATCTTGATTTTCTTCAGTTATCTGATCAGATGGATATTTGGACCCTTAATAGTGTCCCATATTCTCCTTAAATTATTTTTATAGTCTTGGCATCTTATCTCTTGCCATTCTGATTGAGTGTCCTTGGTTTTCCCATCCTCTAGATAGGGCATTTGATCCTTTTCTTTATTCACTCTATTTATTCCTTTGTTTATTCCATTTAATATACTTTCATCTCAGATAATGTGTCTTCATTTCAGACTGGTTCCCTTTTATAATTTCCATTTCCATTTTTATCTCTTTGTTGAAGTTCTCTACACTTCCCAAAAGTTCATTGAGCATCTTTATAACCAGTGTTTTGAACTCTGCATCTGTTAGATTACTTGACTCCATTATATCTGGATCTCTGTTCTGTTCTCTCATATGGTTTCTGCTTGTCTTGCCATTTTGGCTGCCTTTTCATTTTGTTTCTATATATTAAGCAAAGCTCCTAAGTCTCCTGGTCTTATTAGTGTGGGTTTGTGAAGAAGGTGGCCAGTGGTATAGTCCTGAGAGGGGTTCAGCTGCAGGCCAAACTTAGCCCAAGCCTCTACCCTTCCGGAGCCGCTTGTTAAGATTCAGCAAGCAATCCACAGATGCCGTGCTTATAGTTGTCACACCAGAAACTGAGGCCAGCTGCCTCCAGCTAGAGTCTCAGCAAGGAGCATCTGACTCGCTGAGGATATACCTGGATGTGGCTCAAGTTGGAGAAGGTGGGGTTTCAAGAAATCCTCTGGGAGAAACAAACCTGTTATCCAGTTTGATGACTTCATGGCTATGGTGGCACTGTGTCTGGGCACTAGTAGAGGGGAGGACTCAACAGGAAACAATGGATACCACCGGCACTTCTGTACCGAGTGAATCTCGCCTTGGCCCTCACTCTGATGTCTCCCTGTAAGTCCCTGGTGACCCCTGCGTTCAGTCAAATTGGTAATGGTGCTCAGAACGAGCAGGTCTGTCACCACAAAAATCTGCTCACTGACACAGCCCCTTTAAGAGGCGTCTGCCATTGCCACAGCCTCCATCTTACTCAGACACTCGAGATCAGGCAGCCCTGCATCCTCGCCCCGTCCTACCTTCTGCTGTTGCTGGGTGACTTCTTGGACGTCTCTCTAGTTGTATGGCTTGTTCATCCCAGGTGGTTTCTCCTTGCTGCTGCTCCTTGTTTCCATCACAATTCTGATTTGGTCGCCAGAGGGATGAACAGAGCCTCTATCATCTATGCCATTTTTTCCCTCCCAATTTGTATTTCTTAATCCCTTCACCTTTTTCACCCAGTCCCCAAACCCTCTCCCATCTAGCAAGCATTAGTTTGTTCTCTGTATTCTAATGTTTTCTATCATTTATTCTTAAATTAAACTACATTTTCTTGGGAAAGTTAGTTAAATTCTTTAACTTCTGCAGTAAGTTATTTTCAAAGTATTTTGAGATATTTGAAAAGTGCTTCATGAGAAGAAAATGTACCTTTCAGCTTACCTTAGAATTATTTCTAAAACATCTATAATAATTTCTAAAACATTTGAAATAAAAAATTATTTCTACAACAGCCAATAAAGGACACTTTCTTGGTTTTCCAGGCCATATGTTCAATGGACAGAATTAAAAACTAAACGTTCATCAGTATATAAATAATATATGTACATAAAAAAATATGCCAACTGTAATACTTCATTCACAAAAAGCTCTTTTCTCTGGCGTAAAGGGTATGAATCAATGTGATATCCATGGACATGCCCATTGTTCTTTGGAAATGGGTCAAATGTGTTTTCAGATGTCCTGATGGGGCTGCACCGTGCCAAGTAAAGCATTTCAGTGACCCCTGAAATTCAGTTGCTGAGGTCAGTCAATCCCACAGGAACTCACTTAGCTCATCTGGACAACTGTAAAGAAGGAACTAGCTCTCTCTACTCTCTTTTTCTCAAAGTCCCAACTTTAAACCCAGTTCTCTAGTCTTAAAAATGCATTCAGATTATTCAGAGTTGAGAGTATTGTTTCTCTATCCACTGGAAAAGCAGGGTGGAAACATCACCCCATTTCTTTTCCATTGTATAAACCCTATTAATAAAAATGTGACACTTCAAAAAAAAAAATCAAGACAAGTATCTATCTCCCAAATGTAGGGTCAAATTATTTCCCATAGCTGTTCTTGGTGCTCATTTCTTTTCCAGGGATCCTAACTTCTCATGGTTCTACGTTGTTTCTTTGGATAGTATCCTACCTTCAATGCCCTGCATTACTAGAAAAAATTTTCTATCAACACTGTTTGTGTCATGTTTTCCTGTAACTACTCCTACACACATCTTCCTCACATTATTTTATGAATTCGTATTTTAATATTCTGATGCATTCAGGAGCACACACCTTTCTAAGGTGGTGCGGTAGGCATCAAACTTCTAAAAGGTATTGAAAATAATACTTTTTCATCAGTTTAAGGTTTCATGTCCAGGACTCTTTGAAGACTGGAAGGATCTTCAATAAACATGACCTATATTCGGCTGTCCCTTTGGCCCAAAAAAAAAGAAACTGCAGTAACTAGTGAGAAAATAAACTCTGAACTGATACACAGAAATGCAGAAAAGAGAAGAGCTGTGTGAATACGCTGACACATAGACTGTATTAGTTCTGTTTTATTCCCTAATCTTAGTCTACTCTCACCAAAGTTCTTATCAATAATATCCCAAAAACACTATGATAAAATCGAGATAAACCTGTGTTGAAATCTATTCTACTGTGACAATGTATGAAACAGAAATCATGGGTGGCAGACTACTATCTGTTCCCCAATACACATCATCCCTTCTTCTGATGTAGCTACCCAGAATAAAAACATGTTCCTCCCTCCCTAGCAGCAAAGTATGGCCATGTAACTAAATTCTCATCAATGTGGAATAAGTGGAAAAACTGTAGCGGCTTCAATCTCCCTGAAAGGACAGGAAATATGTATTTTTTGCCCCTTTCTTGCCTCCCGTTATCTAAGATGTGAAAATAATTGCCTCTTGGGCCATAAGACCAAGGATCACATCCGAGGGACAATGGACTGATCTGATGGAAAAGTCTGGGACTCTGATGGCTGTGTGGAACAGAGCCTGTCTCTGGACTTTCACATGAAATAGAAATAAACTATCTTTCTAAAGATTTTGTAATTTGGATCTCTGTGACTGGCAGCTGAATTTAATCCCAACTAATAAAAAAAAGTGAAAAAAAAAAAAGACAGTAAAAAGATTCCTTTAGAGTAAGTTGTAGTCATCCCATTAAAGCAGATTGAAAGAGAAGATGATACATTCTCTGAGAAAGGAGATAGGGAACTTTTAATTACAATTTCTCCAAAATAATAAGGCAAGTCAGTGGGCTGTTTGTATAGCACAAGTAAGAGTCTTTTAAAGCGTGAACTTAGTTGAGTGAATGAACTGTCTTTGAAATAGTCACTGAATGCCGATAGTTAAAGCCGTCATGTTGATGATTTGACAAAGTACATTAACTTAATAAACCATTAATATGCTTTACTGAATATATGGCTTTAAAAACCTTTGGACTATTTATAGTGTGGCTCTCGATTCCAGGAGGCCCAAATGGTACCAATTATAATATAACCACAGAGACTTAAAAAATCCATTTCTTAAAGTGTCACACCTAAGAAAATCTGTAAAAGAATCACTCTCAACAGCATAACAGGACAAAAAAACCAATGCAATACACTATACAATCACTCTCAGAAATTTGTCAATTTAAAGTATCAAAATGCTTGAAAGATTTCAATGTCATAGAAGACAAAGATCAAAAATGAGAAGAAAGTTTGTTATAAATCACTGACTTAGATTGACAATTTAGAAACAATATAAAAAGTTAAACTCAGCATAGCAATAAAATTTCTTAAAACTCTATAAAAATGACAATTTTTAAAAAATTGATGCTTTCTAACAATTATGATTTGAGATCAGAGAAATATATATTGTTCACTGAAACTTCAGAGATGTCAGAAGGCTTAGAAGTTAAATGGATTTTTAAAATCAACAAAAACTATTAGCAAGCTAATTGCTCATTAATTTAGAAGCCTATGAGAAGATATATTGAGTTTATCTAAGGTGAGTAGGTAAAAATAAGCTGCATCAAAAGACAGAGCAAAGGGTAATTTTCTCTAACAATTTGTAAACGTTACAATCTTCTCATTAGAGGCCATTTCTGAACCAATAATACAAGTGGAAAATAAGATTCACTACCACAAATATTCAACTCACCCACGGATTTTTGATAACTGCATACATGAAAGTGCGCTTGTACTTTAATATCACATTTGTCACTGAGCTTCAATTATAAGGAAGAATTATTTCCTCAAGAAAAAATGTTCAATTTCAAATAGTAATGGCATGTTCCTGGATGAGGTCAAGTCCCAGAAAATCTGTTATACATCTCCAAGGAAAAAGAAAATCTAATTTAAAGGGACAGCCTTTTCTTAGCTTGATTTTTCTCAGTTATGAAAAATATATGTTTAACTGCCACCACATTAGTCTCTAAAGCAAGTCTTGAGATCCTTCATCCTTCTCAGTAGGCCTCTTCCTGGGTGATAAATCCTGCCCCTCTTCTCACCCCCAACTGAATTATTCAACACTGAACAACAAGATGCAGTAGTAGAGAGGGCAATGAAAGTGAGAAAAAAATAAAGAAAAAAATTTTTTTCAACAAAAGCAGATACAAAATTGTATAATGCATACAATGTATTTACATATATTTAAAGGTCTTAAGACAAAATAAGTGAAAGAAAACGTACAAAATACTAGCAACTTCGTTGGGATGGTGAAGTAATATTAGTATTAGAGATCTTCCCTTTTTTTCTGTTTTTCAAATTTCTTCCAATATTTGTTTTATTACTTAATATCTAAAAAAAAATTGAAATTACAAAAGCAAAAAGAGGGAAAAGCCTTTTAAAAATAAATCTCTTTAATTGGAGAACAGTGATATTTAAAGCACATTTATTTTGTGTTATTATCTAATATGTCCCCTAGCCTTGCTACTGAGAAGCCTGATAGAAATGTTGAACTTCAGGCCTCACCTTAGATGTCCTGAGCCTACTTTTTAATAAGATTTCCAGGTGTTTCATATACACATTAAGCTAGTGGAAGCACTGTTCTAGGAATAAACATCTATGTTGATTCATTTCTAAGTCCTTCCTATATGTCAGTCTATAATCATCATGTTTTACATTTACTTGTTAGATATATTTAGGCAATTCAGTAAATATCAGCAATAAGAGACAATAATGATAAGAACATACTAATCATACTGCTACATTTTGGGTAATGTTTATAAAAGAATAGTTCCAAACTTCAAACCCAAGCCACCATCCCTCTTAAATTAACCACATCCACTGAAATGAATCAAAAGCAAAATATGAGTATACCAGAGAATCTTTTCTTTTAATAAAGAAACCCACTAATGAGGAACACTAGAACCATGATGTGGCATAATACTGTAGTACTGCAGTGCCTGAGTAAGCCCTGCCTCTATCTTAAGGCCTGTTCAACAACTTTGTTCAGTTACTGTGAAATGTCCATCTAGGGCAGTTTGTATTTGACATCACTACACCTGATGTTATAAGTACCTGTGATTTAACAATGAATCAGAATAGCATAATACCTAATTTTGTGTACTTAAAGAGAGAGAGAGAGAGAGAGAGAGAAGGAGGGGAGAGAGGAGAGGAGGGAAGGAAGGAAGAGGGAGGGAAAGAGAGGAGGGCGGGGGAGAGAGAGAGAGAGAGAGAGAAGGGAGGAGAGAGAAGAGGAGGGAAGGAGAAGGAGGGAGGAAGGAAAGAGAGGGAGGGCGGGGGGGGAGAGAGAGAGAGAGAGAGAGAGAGAGAGAATCTATCAAGCTTCTTTCCTCAAAACTGGAATTTGCTAAATTCTTTGAATTATGTTGCCAAGATTCATTGCAAAGAAAATGAAATGTGTTTGGAGGATCTAATCAATAGATAATAGGTATAAGGATCCATAAGTTCTTCTCTTTATTTAACTTCTTCAGTGAATGTTTCATAGTGAGTTCTACATTAATATTAATTTTCAGGCATAAAATGATAGCATATAATGAATACCAAACCCAGCTCTGTTAAAAGCCGAGTGGCTCTTGATAAATCTTACCCTCTTTTTAAGTCCAACTCAAATCACCATTTCATGAATTTTTTTTTTTTTACTACCTTATTTTTCTTAGCCTTGAGTTGCCTAGCATTTTGCCAATCCTTCAGGTCAGATTACTATAAAATTTATTGGTCAGAATACACTACATACACAAGTTTATGCCTGTCTTGTCTCCTTATTCAGACCAAATTACATGTAGCATCTCTGTGTAGCACAGAATTACCTTAACACTTAGAACTTGTTAAAGGATACCTGAAATAGAATGAAGTTATATGATATCATCACTACTCAATTTCTTCTTCTATAAAAAATACTAAGAATACTAGTTCTCCTATGTCTATACCACAGATTCAATCAGCACGAACATGGTGGCAGATGACCTGTAATAATTTATACAGGAAAAAAACAGGTCACTCTTCTCATGGTCAGGAGCCTGTTCCTTGGAGATCTTACATACAAATGAACAGAAACCCATTCTCACCAGACTGTTACCTTGGTAGGTGATGGGAGAAGTAATGGAACTCTGGTCCTTAAAGTCCTATTCTATCACTTCTTTTCACTTTTCCTTGACACTGGCTGTTAGTCTACAATGCTTGGTTTAACCTTTGAGAAAAAAGAATATTAAAAAAAAGAAAAAGAGTAAATCCAGTCCTTTAAAATCTATTTTGCAAAGATGCCAAAAAGACAAATAAGACACTTAAAAAATCAGGAAGCATTTTGGAGAAAAGGCATTAATGCAAACAAAATACATTAAAAAGCTACTTTCAACAATTCTTAATTCTGTTCCTAATATCCAATTTAAATTGGTAGTTTCAAAAAAGAGACCAACATAGAAATCAGTAAAAAAGGATCAAAGCAGAAAACTGACATCAACAAAAAAGCAAAAGCAGATTAATCAGGCAGCAGATTAGAGGCTATCAGGAATAAGATAATTCCCTCTCCCTTCAAAATAACATCTCTCCTCTACCTAATGTTATAAAGACTAATTGAACAGAACAAAGGTGTTACACAAGCCGCAAACTCAAGTAAATCTGTAAATTAAAATCTAGTACTGGTTAATCATAATGAAGGAAAAGAATAAGCAAATGAATTGCCAGGGTTTTAGAATTTAATTATTTGTATATTTAATGTAAACACGAGAGAAGCCAAAAGGTGAAACAGACACCTAGAGGTTAGCAGCAGGAAGGCCATAAGAACAGCGGAAACAACAAAACTTTATTATTTAAGGATCACGATTTTTCTGTGGAAATGTTTTGATGCCCCTTCCTCCCTAGAAAAATAAAAATATTCTACAAATGATATAGCAAATATTTCTAAATGCCATAGTTGAGTGATACAGGACTATTATGAACAATAACACTTATTATTTAAGGCACAGCTTAAAGGGTCATTCAAATAATTATTTTATTTCCCATCTTTCAGTCTCTAACCACACACAAATGTACACACACATTCTGCTAGGTACCATGGTGAAAACCTATGAATCTGTAATCCCTTTCATCAATCAAACCAATAAATACAGATAAAAATCATAAGTTGACCTGAGTATCCAAGAAAAAATCTGATGCATAGCCTAACCAGAAAGAAGCAGAAAATACACATCTTCCAAAAACCCAGCAATATAAATACAGAAACAATGGTTCAATGCACATGAGATTATTAAAAAATAGGTCACCACTCACCTTATAAAATCATAAAAGACTGTCCTTAAAACAGCTTACTCCATATTCATCCTTACTGTTCTTCTCTCAATATCTACTTAGACAAAGTAGTTCAAAGATTTTAGAGGGGAGTTCTTTATTAAAGAACTAAATTTTGGGAGAATGAATCAGGCAAATCCTCATCCAGAATTATTAGCATCTTGTAACATTTGACCATTCATTTGCTCATTAACACAAGTTTGTATTTGACATCACTACACCTGATAATGTTGTAAGCCCCTGTGATTCAACAATGAAAAAGAATAGCATAATTCCTAATTTTGTGTCCTTAGAGTCTGATAAGACAGACAGTGGACAAGTTAGACACACAACTATAAATGGGATAAGCATTATAAAAGAGAAAGGGAGCAATATATTTGGAAGGTAATAATAAATGGGGGAACTAACCCAGACAGGGAAGTCAGGGGAAAATCTCCACAACCAAGGGACATTTGAGAAATTGAAGATGAAAAGAAATTGGTTAAGTATCCCAGAGTAAGTACTTAAGCTTCCTCCTTCCTATTCATAAAGAGAATAATACATAGTGCTCCATCACAACTTTCTCGTATCAGTCTGCCGTCTTTGTTTCAGGTTTCTTGCATTTCAGACCTTAGGATATCCTGAATAGCTTGTGCGTGAGTGGAACAGATAACATTACAGAAAAGCCTATTCTTTCACTGTTTCCAATCATGTAGTAGGGAGTCTTAGTTGGAGCTACTAAGTTCCAGAAGTAAAATTCAAGTTAACTCAAAGTTAGCAGTAAAGACAGAGCGAATAGGAACATACCAACTGCACAGGGGATACTACTAAATGACAACAACAAAAAAAATCTAAAAATCTTTCCTTATGAGATTAAAAAATAATTCCAAAGAGATCTGGTTTTTAAAAGTAAAAATATTATAAAGAACTAAAGAGAGGCAGCATGAATATGAAATATGAAATAACTCAAGTCTGAGGATTTAAAGAGACACCCTTAGACTCTTAGACAGTATTAAGCAGAGGCATCTTCAGGAAGCTATAATTGCTATTCTTGTTTAACCTCTAACTGGCCAAGATATAAGCTATTCCCCTTGCCTAAAGGTATACCCAGTATCACCAGCTTAGCTGGTTTCCAAAGGCTCTGACTCATAGACAAATCTCAAGATGATGATAGGACTTAACCTCTTCGAATAAAACAATGTGTGCTTAGTGGGGGAAAACTGTATACTAGTGTTCCTTAGTCCAAAGCTAAAGGATACTTAATAATCTTCTCAAGTGTCTATATCCTCACAGAAAAACAGGTTTGGAGTATTGTTTGGCCTTACAAATAAAATGAGGTATTTCAACTTCTCTTAAACACCTTGGTAGGTAAAAGCATTACCTAGCCTGACAGTTCATCTTCATCAAAAGGGTAGTTTTTACCAGTGGCACCCTTACCCAGGCACCAGCATAAAAAAAAAAATAATAATACATAAGACAGCTTGATTATCAATCAATTTCTCTTATTAATAAAACAGGCAGAAGAAAACAAAATCAACTTTACAAATGTAATTTATTAAAGAAAACTAGAAGTATTTTTTATTATAAACAAATCAGTGATCCAAAGTTTTTGATCCAGAGAGTACAAATGGATTCATTTAAAATAAACTAAAGCCATGAAGAAAAGAAGTCTCACACTGAAGCACATCATATGTTAGATATTGGCACCTACTGACTAACTGTTGCATCCCTACATTAACCGTGGATGTCTGAAGGAAGAATGAAGCTTCCATTGGTGTGCACCAAAAACATCTCAATTATCTCTTAGGTGTAGGGAATACAGCAATGTGAAGAGAAAAATGGTGAGCAATGGTCAAGGAAAAATCCTGTGCTAAAGAACAAACTAAAAGCAAGCTGACAGAGGTGTACTGAAACCCTAGCTAAGGCAAACCAGTGCTGGCAATATATAATTCCAAAGATTCCAACCTTAACTTTTTTCCTGAAATATTTTAGCCTCTTGGATTTTAATTTTTAGTTATATTATGTCTAATTTCAACATGAAAAAATAAATTTAAAGCAGATCCATTGATTATTAAATTGCTGTAAAGGGAAACTATATTCTGAAAACTAAGAGGTATATTTCACGATTCTTTACTGAGAGAGCATGATTAGGGGGAAAGAAATGAGTTTTAAACCCAGAGAGAACTATGCGTACCCCTCTAACCTCCTACTTGAGTTGTATGACCTTGAGTACATTGTTTAACATCTCTGAACCTTTTCCCTCATTTATATATCTTAAAATATTATTTTAAGAACTGCCACATAAGAGGTACTCAACAAATGGCTATTGTTATATTTATTATGGAATTTAAAAAATTTTCCCAAGAGGATTATTTGGTCAATAAAGCATAACACTGTGCCAGAAAATACTCAACCAGTTAAAATGTCCCTAATTCCTATGGAATTCCTGGTACTATGGACTGTTTTTGTTCAGTAGAAAAAGAGTTTTAAGTAAGGAGAAAGAAACATTTCTTTTCAGATATTTAATTTTGTTAACTTCCAAAAGATAAGGAAAATAATACCCTCTGGCATATCTCACATGTAATACTGCAAAGGCAGGAATATTATTTGTCAGATAGGACTGTGCTTTCCTGGATGTCCATAACTACCTACCAGAAACTGGCCAGCTATACTCAAAATTATAACTTGGGCCGTCCAACTCTAGTGATGCAAAGAGCACCTTAATTCCCTAATATTTAAAATGCATATGCTGTGCAAGAGCTGGATAATAAACCAGCACCACCTAACCCTATAATCCTAGTCTCACTCCCTCTCTTTATGTCAAATTGGCTAATTAAGGAGAGGCCATTCTAATACTCCATCAGGTAAAAACATAGGAGCACAGGCTTTTTTTTTTCTCTTTAAGGCTGGAACACAATTACTGAGACTTTTCTGAATGAGATCCATTCTTTGTGCTTGTCCCTATGATTTCATAAGATGTGGAATTTAAATAAATATATACAAGTTAGGGATAGTTTCCTAAAGAAAATATGAAGCTTGAATTCTTGCTTGAAGGAAAGCAAGAAAGGAAATGGCATCAATGCAGCTGAGCAGAGTAACTTAACAGCAGACTCAGAAATATGCTGACCCAATTTCAGGCACAATTTTCTGCCCCTTCAAAGACTGAAAAGAAATATAAGCATCCTGGACTTTTTCTCTTGGGAATGCAGAGAAAGCTAGTTTTCTCCAAGGTAAGTGTCATTTACTTAAGTTCTTAGAAACTCCGAAAGAAAATCAATATAAATTTTTAAAGATATACATACAAATATATACATTTGTGTATATATGTATGCATACATATGAATATGTTTATAAGTAGTCATTTTCTTCTACTAGAAATAAAGTTTTAAGGGAGTCTGCCAACAAATCTTACTTTTCTAAAAAAAAAAAAAAAAAAAAGGAAAGAAAGAAAGAAAAAACAATGCCCTAGATCACAGAAAGTTGCAAGAAGAAAGCCCATAGTTATTATAATAAAGTCTACAGCAAAATCCAAAGCCATTTTGAATTTGTTATTCAAAATTGTTGCTATTAACAGTTATTTTATTATGTTCTTGATTTATCAGTTTTTAAAACCACTCTGAAAACCACTTGATAAGGTAGACAGAATAGTTCTATTTTATGTATAAAAAACTGAGAAAGATATGTTAAGTGACTTGCCTAACACTACAAGACCTGTTAATAAGACAGCCAGAACTGGAACCTAGGTTTCCTACCTCCTAGGTCTTTCTGCTAATCTGGTGGTTTTAAATTTTAGCTCCAGAATCCTCTTTCAAACTAAACCTTTTGTGGAACCCCACTAACTCAACAGATAAAATTGCAGCTGCTCTGACTGAAGTAGACATTGAGGCCAGAGCCCTGTATACCTAGGCTCCAGCTTTCCTCCCCCGTGATAAACTCTGAGGGTCTTCTGGGGATCACCATGACACCAAAGAACATAGTGTGAAACACCACCACCAAACATCATCTCTCTGGATAATTCCCTATGAGAAATCCAAAAGTTAAATTCTATTCCAAATATGAGTAAAAGAAATAACTAATAAAATAATACCTCTCACAGCTACCATATCTGAGATTTTTGTAGAGTGAGAGTAGAAACTTTCCTCTACCCTACTAGATTCTTTCAATTAGCCTAATAATTAAATCCACATGAGACAGATTAGATTAACAAAAGACAATAACCAAATTTAATTACATATGTACATATGGGAACCCCACATACCCGAGAGAGTCAGAGACCCACATATGTGATAGGTTCAGAGAGAGAAATTGAAAATGAGGAATATGTGACCCTCTGAGCTAAGGGTGAGGTAAGGTACCTTAGGGCTTCAGAGGGAGGAAGGTTATCCTCAGGACAATAAGAGCAGATGTTCAGTAATTAGATGTTTGCCCTGCCGTATAGAAAGGTTACAAAAAGTTATTTCTAGTGATAACTTTATTATTGAACAATGCCCCAAATTTAAATTCTCTAAGGGGGAAATAAAAGTTTCTTGTGAGCCTACAGGGTCTTGACTGCCTTCAGCTCAAAAATAATTCACATGCCGAAGTGGCACATCTTGGGGAGGTTCTGAACCCCTTCAACAGTCACAAATGTATACTGATGGACGTAAAGTTACATACCATATGTATCATTCCAACGATCTTGGCCACATGCTCTCATGCACTGTGTGAGATGATAGGAGGAGGGACGAGTATTCATTTCTTTGGCAATATTATCACCTCATTACATTTCTGACATAAAAACACTAGCTACACCATTTGTTTCCAAAGTTAAATATAGATACCTTTCTTCAAATAAAATGTCAATACAATCTCATATGAATGGCATCTTATGAGCTGTTCTAGGTAAATAGGGCAGGGTCGGGGGGCAGAGCTTAGGAGAGTTAGCCAGACCTCTTCAAAGCAGCCAAAGGCTCTAGGAACACTAAAATGGAAAACAGCTGGCAAAAGTAAGGGATTATTTCAAAGTTTCTGAGTAGTTTCTGAAATGTAAATGGTGAACATATGCTGGTGATGGACTGACATCTGAAGCAGAAGCAAAGGCAACAATACTGACTTATAGGCATAAATAAATGTATGTGAGTGCAAAGTATAGCATAAATTTCCTGTCCACACCCACCTGAGTAAATCATTATAATATCACTACTCTGTGTGTTTCTGCCAAAGGACTACTGCCATGGGCATTCACAAGGCTCATAAAAACAAAAAGTATTATTTTTTCAAATACCAGCACAAACTTTCCAGGGTTTGAGCAGTAATCAACCAGTGGATCAAGTTTATTATTCCCAAGTGCCAAATAGAAAGCAAACTTCAAACTTAATATACTTTTGAAAATAAACCTTAAATTCGGAAGAGAACCAGGGTGTAGATGATTGATAGTTTTACAGAAAACCACCAACCAAGGAGAGAATGCATCTACAAAAAGCATCAGGAAAGTCATAGCAAATGTCAAAGTTTAAATCATATAAGGTCAAGGAGAAAAATAACAAATCCAATAACCCTTGTATCAGCTCCATAGAAGTCATTATTAATTAGCTCCACTCCTTTCTCACTACCAAACACATTACAGCCAGAAAACTAGCTGCTGTACCCAAAAATATATCCTAAAGTTGTAACACAAAATAAAGACTAGGTGGCCTTCTGAAAAGGATAGCAAACTGGAATCCAACTTTGTTTTCTTCTTGTCTGTGCTACAAAATACCCATGTGAGCTAAAGCAAATAATTTTTTCTGTCTCTCAGCCTTTTCATTTGTTAAAAAAGATTTTAATGGCTATATTAAAATATCTTACAATAATGTTGCAATTATCTGAAAAATATATCTACATCAAAGCATAACCCAAAGTATTAAACATCATATAACTTGTACACTGTTGAAAGATACCCATTTTACCAAGTCATAACAAATAGAAGGTTTAATTTATTTCCGTTGACTTGAAAAAGATTCTGCATTAATTTACCACTGTTGACTCAAGAAGAAAAATCCCTATACTTTTATGCTGAGAAACCATCCTATCTTAATAGCCACAGATTATACACAAGCTCTGGCTCTCTCTCAACATCAATTTCAATTGCCTGGGCAATTTTTAAGTTGATATTTGAATTCTAACAAATTATTTATTAAAATAAGATTGGGGGAATATATTGTGAAACTTTTAGAGAGGTGCTGTCTTTTTGAAAGAAAGTGAATTAGTATACAAAACAATACAATCCATTTAAGCATGTCGTGAAGTCCTACTCCTCTCTGTCCAAGCCCTGTGCTGTGGTTTAACACAAATTTTTATCTAAACTAAATACTGAAATCTTGTTCTAAACTTCCTACTTGACGGAAAAACTGAAAGAACTATACATGTGGAATGAGCCCAAATAAGATTTATAGGTGACCCATAAAGTTTTTAAGAGAATTACATAGGCAGAAACACTACCCATTGGACTGAAAGGAACAAAAACAGTACAAAATGAAGAGTCTTTTGGACTTACAAACATCTACAGGCAGGAAGCGGGGTAGAGGAAACTACATAACTGCAAATACAGACTACCTTTCATAGAAAAGGAAAGTAACTTGAATAGAACCAAAATCTTAGGAGATGAAGCTAAGAGCAACAGAGAATTATTCCTAGACTTTGAATTCTAATCAAAGAACTACCATGTCAATCTGTGCCCAGTTGAATTTCAGAAGTGGTATTAAGTAATGACACCTTTCTGCCATTTCCTTCTTTTTGAACAAGAGTGACTATAGTAGTTATCTTATTCCTGCCCAACCACTGGGTTCTCAGTGTGTGGGCAGCAGATAAGTTGCTTCCAGTTTCACAGATCTTCAGATATAGAGGTAATGCACTCAAGGAGCTGAAATTAAGGAACTATACCTAAGATCCTTATCCAAAACTAGACTTGATTTAGATGATGACAACCTGGACTATAGCTGATGCTATAAAGAAGTCAAGACTTTTGTAGAATACTGGGAGGGGGCAAGCATATTTTGCATGTGAGACCAACGTCAATAATTTTGAACAGACAATGTAATGTAGTGATTTAAAATGTGTTAAGAAATTCTTTGATACTTCCTTCAAAAATGAGAGCCTAATTCCCCTCCCCTTGAATGTGGGCTGGACTTAGTTACTTGTTTCTAACAATAATAAAAAAAGTAACTTCCAAAGAACAGAATAGGCAAAGGAAAAAACAGTAACTTTACAACAGAGAAACCTATTAAATGTTACCATAACATGTGATGGTTAATATCAGCAGTCACGTCATGTGGATTGTATCCATCCCATAACATGGTATGACTAGAAAGGCACTAGACCTCTGTTGTGTTCTTTCCCGAAACCCATAGCCCCAGTCTAACCATGAGAAAAGCAACATAAGCCCAGATTGGGGGAACATTCCACAGGATATCGGGCCAGTACTCTTCAAGATTCATGGTCATGGAAAATAAGGAAAGATGAGAGACTGTCACAGATTAGAAGAGACTGGGGAAATACAACTAAATATAATTTAGTTAGCTTAGTTAGCAATTTAGTGGTACATGGGATTGGATCCTGAAACAGAAAGGGAACATTAATGGAAAAAATTGGTGAAATACAAACAAACAAAAAAATCTGTAGTTTAGTTAGTAACGATATATCAAGGTTAGTTTCTTATTTTTACAAATATACCATGATAATGTAAGATATTAACAGGGAAAACTGGATGAGTAGTATAAAGGAACTCATACTATCTTTGCAACTTCTGTGTAAATGTAAAATTATTCAAAAATAAAGTTAATCTATAGCTCCCCTTCCCCCCGCGCCCCCCAAAAAATCATACCTATTTCAGAGGGCTGGTAAGTGGACTGAATGAGTCAATGCATAAAATATGTTTAGAACAGTGCCTGGAACATGATAATGATATAATAAATAATAATTATTTATTATTCTTATGTAGATATTTGTTAAATGGATAAAAACTACAATACATAACAAATCAACAAGGGCTAACTTCATTAATTCCATACTTGTTATACTGCTCTATTCCTCATTATTTCCCACCAATAATAAACTGTGACATATATTTACAATTTTTGTAAAGCAGAGGTTTAAAAGTCCAAGACAAGGTCATATAAGGCACTGTGACTTCCTGCTTGCTTTTTCTCTCCTGGGTCACTATAGAAATAACCAGTTGCTACATTACTCTATGGCCAACAACCAGAAAGGAACCTGAGGCCTCTTCCAACAGCCACATGAGTAAGCCTGGACACAGATCCTCCAACCCCAGTCAAGTCTTGGGATGGCTGCAGCCCTGGCTGACATGCAGTGCAACTTGAGAAACCCTGAGCTAGAATCACTTAGGCTAAGCTGCTCCCAAATTCATATCCCAACTCTTATGTGAGATAATAAATGTTTGTTATTTTAAGCCCCTAACTTGGAGAAAATTTGTTATGGAGCAGTAGATAACTAATATATGGATTCTCCTCCTTATTAATTCAAAACTTATCAAACATCCACTTTAATATTTTGAGTCTTGTTTAAGAGATACAAATATGAATGATAAATTGTAGGCGTCTTGAAGGCATAAACTAACAAGCACTGTAGTGGACATATATTAGTTTTGTTTGTCCAATATGCCCAATTCCTATGAGAAACTCCTCCTTACCTATTCCTTGTGGTATCAGCTGTCAATCTGTACTTTCAAAGGGCTGATCAAAGTGCTGGGCAAATACTACAAGTTTAAACTACCCTATTCCTGTAAACAGTGACTTCTCCATGGGTAGCCATGTAACCTAAGCAGAGAAAATAAGAATCAGTATATCGGGAAGAGAGAAGCACCTCTTTCTACTGGTATAGACCTGATAGCCATTATCTTACCTCCACAGGGAGTAAGTTTGTTTACAGAATGACATGAACAGAGCCAGAAAGAGCAAACAGATAGCTGAAACAAAGAACCATGTTTGGGCTTCGTAAGAAAATAACCCACTAACCTCCTTTTTAAATTAAGTTAGACACTAATATAGGTGCTTTGTTTTTTAAATTCATAAAAAAATTTTTTTAAATTAAATTTTCTATTTTGAGATAATTGTAGATTTACATGTAATTTTAAGAAATAATTCAGAGATCTTATATACCCTTTACTCAGTTTCCCACAATGGTAATATCTTGCAAAATAGTATATCACAACGAGGATAGATAGACATTGATACAGTCAGGATATAGAACATTTCCATCACCACAAGGACCCCTCACATTGCCCTTTTACAGCTACACACCTACTTCCCTCCTGCCCCTACTCCCTTCTTAACCTCTGACAACAACTAATTTGCTCTCCATTTACATAATTTTGTCCTGTCAAGCTATTATAATAAATCAGCACTGTGGTTGAGGTTTGTACTCATCATGCATCTGTCTTGACATCCTGAAAAACCGAAACAAGCCAAGAAAAGGGATATCTCCCTGAATCCAAGAAAAACCACCTTCTTTCTAGGTAGAACCCACCCAAGATCATGAATATTCTGCCCCTCAGTTAGATCTATAGATAAAACCCCCAAACCCACAACGAAGCGGGGCAGCTCCCTCTGAGCTTGCCCATTCTCTATTCTGAGAGTGTACTTTTGCTTTTTAGAGTATATTTTGCCTCTGATAAACCTAAGCTGTTGCTTCATCACCTTCACATCTGTCTGCGACTTCTTTTTTGGGATGTTAACAAGAACCTAGTCACCCATCCAGTGACAATAACAGTCTTGATTACTACAGCATTAAAATAAGTCTTGAAATCGGGTAGACTGAATTGTTCCACTTTATTCTAATTTTCCAAATTGTTTTAGTCTAGTTCCTTTCCCTTTCCATATAAAGTTTTGAATAATCTCCTCTATATCTAAAAATAATTTCTACTAGATTTTGATAGGATTACATTAAATCTGTATATCAATTTAGGGAGCATTGATATCTTTACTATGTTGAATCTTTTAATTCATGAACATAGTATATTTCTCCTTTTATTTATAACTTCTGATTTTTCATCACCATTTATAATTTTCCCTATACAAGTCCTATATAAGTTTAGTTTGATTTACACCTACATATTTTTTTTTGAGTGACTATATTGTGTGTATGTGAGTACACACACACACACACACAGTTTTTTTTTATGCCAACAGCACTTGGTATTCTTAGGTGATCTCTCATCCAAGTACTAACCAGGCCCACCCTGCTTAGCTTCTGAAATCAGACAAGATCAGGCACATTCAGGGTGGCATGGCTATAGACTAGTATTATATTTTTAATGTTGATGCCCATGCCCATGTGCTCATTAACATACAAAAATACAACTGATTTTGGTATATTTATCTTATATCCTGTGACTTTGTTGAATTCACTTATTAGTTCTTGGGATTTTCCATATAATCATGTGATCTTCAAATAGGGGCAGTTTTATTTCTTCTTTCCAATCTGTGTGTATACCTTTGATTTTCTGATTACACTGGCTTCATCTTCCAGATCATACTGAATAAGAGTGATGAGGATGGATATCCTTGCTTTGTTCCCAAATCAGAGTGGGGAAACCATTCAGTCTTTCACCCTTCAATATATTATTAGCTTTAGGCATCTGTAGATGACTTTTACCAAAATGAAAAAATTCCTTTTTATTTCTATTTTTCAAGTTTTTATTATGAATGAGTGTTGAATTTGATCAAATAATTTTTCTGTATCAACCGATAAAACTATATGGTTTCTTGTTTAGCCTGTTGATATGGTGGATTACATTGATTGATTTTCCAATGTTGAACCAGCCTGGCACACCTGGAATCAAGTTCACTTTATCTTTGTATATAGTTATTTTTACATATTGCTGAATTCTATTTACTAATACTTTAAGGATTCTGTATTTGTATCATAAAAATATTTATCTGTAGAGTTTTTTGGAGGGGGGGGTTGGTTTGTTTGTTTCGTTTTGTTTTTCTGTGTGTGTTTTCCACTGCCTTTGTCTGGTTTTGGTATCAGGTCATACTAGCTTTATGATATAAATTGGGAGAATTCTCTCCCCTTCTGGAAGAGAGTATGTAAAATTGGTGTCATTTTGTAAATGTTTTGTAGACTTTTCTAGTGAAACTATCGAAACCTGGAGATCTCATCTTTGGAAATTTCACAATTATGAACTCGACTTCCCTAACAGTTACAGGCTTGTTCAATTGTGTTCCATAATGGGCGACTGCGGCAGTTTGTGTTTCAAGCGTTTTGTTTCCTATCTAAGCTGGATCAAATGTCACAGAAAAACTCAAAATATCCTGAAAATTCAAATTATCAGATCCAGTTGAGATTACTGGGGAGAAATTCATGGCAGTCGTATGCAATAATATAGACTCTGAAGAAAAGAATGGGTTTTACCAAGTGAAATGGGGATGGATAAAGAACAATCGAAGTAGCAACAGGAAAAGATATTCACATATGAAAAATACAGTCCTACTTCGTTGGGCTATACAATACAAATAGGGGGTAGAGCATAGAACCAAACTATATAGTTCTTAAACTATAAGCCTTAAACTAGAAGCTTTAAACTATGTTCTTAAAAGGCTAGGTTGTTTTCCCTAGATTAACAGAGTATGTGAACAGGACAAACTCATTTTGTGATCAATATTATTCAGACGTCACCTCTGAATTAACTATGTACTCACTAGCTTTATCATCATAATTCTGTTCATGCTTCTCTACTATAACCACAAGACTTATTAAATCCACAATGACGTATTAAAATTCAGATATATTTCCTGGTATTGACTTCCTCTGATCTACTTAGGTTAATAATCCTAGCAACAAAAAGGAAGTTGAGCTTATTTAGCAGTTAATCTAAGCTAGTTCCCAGTGGTTACCATTATTGCCACCTGCATCCTGAGTGATACTACTGAGATTTTTTTAAATTAGTTACACACAGAGCTATTTAGAAAGTTCAGAAATGCGATACACCTGAAACTTAGCTTCCAAGGTCAGAAGTCCCACTTTCTGTTTCCTCAATTAAAAAATCATTTTTAAAAATCCATATAAAAATGTTAAGAATGGCTTTCCACCATACATAAAAATGAACTCAAAATGGATTAAAGGCCTATAGAGCTAAAACTATAAAATGCTTAGAAGAAAACAGGGGAAAACTTTCATGACATTAGATCTGGCAATGATTTCTTGCATATGACACCAAAAGTACATGAAACGAAAGAAAAAAGAGACGAATTGGACTATATCAAATCAAAATTTTTTGTGTGTATTAAAGGACATTATCTAGAGTGAAAAGAAAACCCACAGAATGCAAAAGAATATCTGTGAATCATATATCTGATAAGAAACTGATATCCAGCATATAGAAAGAACTTCTACAAAACTCAACAATAACAAAATGACAATCAGATTAAAAAATAGACAAAGGACTTGAATAGACATTTCTCCAAAGAAGATTTACAAAAGGTCATTAAGCACATAAAAAGATGCTGAACACATCACTAATAATTAAGGAATATAACTCAAACAATGAGATACCACTTCACATCCATTAAGATGGCAATTTACACACATCACACACATACACATCAACCCCCAAAACAACAAATGTTGATGAGACTGTAAAATGACACAACCATCATGGAAAATAGTTTTGCGGTTTCTCAAAAAGTTAAACACAGAATCACCATATGACTCAGCAATTCCACTCTTAGGTACACGTGCAAAAGAATTAAAAGCAGGGACTCAAACAGATATTTGTTCATCCGTGTGCACAGTAACATTATTCACAATAGTCAAAAGGTAGAAACAACTCAAACATCCATCAACACATTTAACGGATAAATAAAATGTGGTATATACGCACAATGGAATATCAGCCTTAAAAAGGAATGAAATTCTGACATATGCCATAATATGGATGAATCTTAAGACATTATGCTAAGCAAACTAAGCCAGACACAGGAGAGCAAATACTGTATGATTTCACTTATATGAGGTATCTGGAATAAGCAAATTTACAGACACATAAAGTAGACAGAGGTTACCAAAGGCCAGAAAGAGGAGGAATGGGTAGTTTCTATTTAATGGGTACAGAGTTCCTGTTTGGAATGATGAAAAAGTTCTAGAAATAAGAGAGCGGTGATCCTTTCACAACATTGTAAATGTACTTAATACGACCAAACTGTAAAATACTTAAAAATGGTTAAATGGTAAATTTTATGTTATGTGTATTTTACACAATAAAAAACAAGTGCTAAGAATGAGCGTGGGCCAGAGGCCTTCTACATTCATCTTGGCAGTAGAGCAGTGGCATACATGGAATGAAGCCCACAGCCAATCAGCCAGTACACAAATACTAGACAAACAAGCAGTTTCAATATTGCTGGGCAGGATACACTGTCACCCTGAGTTTAGCACAGAGGACTTACATCCAAAAATTGTTTCCAAGTCCTCTTAAGGCTTGGTTTCCTGGCTTCCTGTCAAGCAACCCATCTGTCCACAAGAATAGAAGCAGAGAGCTGGAACAGCAACATTCTGAAAGAAGTCCAATACCAGGGGCTGCCTGTTGGCAGGTTACTAGTCAGAAGCTGAGGACTTGAGCAGTGCCAAAGCCCTGTTCTCACAGGGTCAACAAGTTTGCAAAGATACTCATAATCTTTCTCCTCCTCTTTAAATTGTTTTGAGTATAATATACATAGAGAAAAGGGCGCCTCATAAGAAAGATTTTTTAAAGCCTACCAGGAAATATTTAAATTCCATAATCTCAAATGCATCTCTGTATAAATTGAGAGTTTAAAAATAAAATTACTTCAGTACATCTTTTTTTTAACTGTGAAATGTTAAATAATTTCTTTTGATTTATTTTTTCCCAAGGGGAAGGACTGATTATATCTATCAAAAAACTCAAGTTGCGTGTTAGATGGTCAACTCAGCAATGAAACTGTTGAAGACTAGGATTACCAATTCATACTAACATATTCATGCAAAAAAATCCTTATTTCTAATTCTCACTTTCTTTCATTTTCCACATCCTTTCAAATTCATCTCAAAGCAACTCATCTACATTCAAAACATTTCTTCTATCTGCTCCCTTCTTTCCACCTTAACTGCTAAAATTATCTCCATTTTTGTTGCTAATATTATTTCACCTGGACCATTACAATAGCTCCCTCTAAGTGTTCCCCTGGATCCACTTTTTTTCATTTGACACAATACCAATTTTTATTAGTTATTGCTAGGCCTGACAAATTTTGGAAGAAGTTACAATAAAATTTTAAAAGGAAGGGAATTTTCACAACTGTGGAACAGAGGTAGAAATGTAGAATGGAGATTGTCCAAAGTCTCATTTTGAACCTAACACCATTTCAAAATGGAGCATTAATTTAGGCTCTGTTCATTTGGGATACTTTACCTTGCTAAAAGAATGACGGATGAAGTTTTTTGGTTTTTGTTTTTTTATCGTGAGATCCCATCTTAACTACTATCACACAGAAATTTGGAAGTAAAAGAGAGTCGCTTTGAATGTGCAAAATAACAATTCCAACCTTAGTGATTTTTTTTTCTTGGTATCTCAGTACCATGGTTTCTCTCTTGACTGTATTATAATCTATCCTTCACAGGCAAATCAAAGTGATTCTATATGAACATAAATCACATTGCATCAATCCCTGTTTGAAACTCTCCAATGGTTTCCTATTATACTTAGAATAAAAATCCAAATTTCTTATCAAGGCCAACTTCTTCACTCTGCCTGTATTTTGCACTCCCAGATCAGCCTGCCTCCTTAGAAAAGCCTTCCTTGCTCAAACTAAAGTGGTAGCCCCTTACTTTGAGGTAAGAGGTCGAAGCATTCATGATTTTTTAAAGCTCCTCTGATAAGTCCGATATACTATGATGCTGAGAACCACTGCACTAAATGAGTCTTGCTTTTGCTTACAGTAACTTTTCTGCCAATTTACTTCTTGCTACTTACTCCCTGTGAGTTGAGAAACTGGAAAATTAACATGTAGGAAGTGGTTAAAAAAAAAAAGGAGAAATGGCAACCATCAGGAACCTGTATTAAACTACTGCCAAAGGTCACATCCATGTTAAATGCAAGGGTTATGTTCATAAACTCTAGAGAATTAGTACTGCCTGTACCAACTTTTTTTGTTGTTCATAACACTCAGCTCTGAATAGGAGTTGAAGTTGTCAGAGAAATCAGATGTAAATATTACCTCCTCAGAATTGCCTTCTTCAACTTCCATGGTAAAGAGAGCCATTCCCTCTTCTGAGCTTTGGTAAGGCTCTTTGGACTCTAATATATTTTCTTATACTAATTACTACTATTTTTCTTTTACTGTCAGCTCCATAAGATAAGGGACTTGTCTGTATTATTCACTGATATATCCCCAACACTTATACAGTGCACGATACATGGTAGATGCTTAGTACAGAAAAAACTATGTGATTCATTTATTCATTCAACAAATATTTACTGAACACCATGTGCCAGACAGAATCCTTGATCTTAAGGATACAGCAGTGACAAAAACAGCAAAAATCCTTGCCCCCTTATATGCTAAGGTGAAGCACATATAAGATTAATAAGTAAAACAAATACAGATGACACTTGAACAACATGGCAGGGGTAGGAGCGCTGACCCTTTCTCACCTGCACAGTCAAAAATCTGCATACAACTTTTGGCTCTCCCAAAACTTAACCACAGTCCCTCAGTATCTACAGAGGATTGGTTGCAGGGGACCCACGGATACCAAAATCTTTGGGTACTCAAGTACTTTTGATAATGCATACAGTCAGCCCTCCACAGATGCGAAACCTGGGGATATGAAGGGCCGACTTTGTTGAAAAAAAATCCATGTCTATCCATCCAAGTGGACCCACACAGTACAAATTCATGTTGTTTAAGAGTCAACTGTATATGGCATGTTAGGTAGTAATAAGTGACAAAAAGAAAAAATAAAGCAGAAAAAAATTAATCTATGATAACAAAGGTAGTAGATCAGTGGTTGCCTGGGAATTGAGGTGAAGAGAGGGATGAACTGTAAAAGGGCACAAGAAAACTTTTAGGGAGTGATGGACGCTGTCTCTTGACTGTAATGGTGGTTTCAAAAGTGTACATATGTGTGTGTGTGTGTGTGTGTGTGTGTGTGTGTGTGTGTGTATAATCTCCTGATATAGACATATATACATCAGGAGATATATATCAGCCAAAATTAATCAAATTGGACAATTCAAATGGAACAGTTTATTATATGGAAATTATAGCTCAATAAAGTTTTTTAAAAATAAAGAAGTGGAGGACTAAACTCTTAGAGAGGTGGTCAGTGAAAACCTTAATGAGAAAGTGACTTTTTAAAAAAGACATCAAGAAAATGGAAAAGCTAACTATGTAGATATCTAAGGAAAGACCAATCAAGAGAGGGAAAAAATCAAATGTACAGACCCTAAAGAGGAAGCACGCCTGGTATGTTCTAGGAATAAGCAAGGAGAATACTGGGTCTAGCTAGAGTAGACTGGGTAAGGGAGAGGGCTATTAACCTGATTGACAGAAAGCCACTAGAGATGAGAGCCAAATATACATTATCTAACTTATGCTTCAACAGAGCTACTTTATTGATATACTGCTGTGTATTCAGAGTAAGCTAAAGCGTAGATGCAGAGCGATCAGTTAAGAGGATGTTATTAAAATCCAAGACAGAAGTAAGTGTTGGTGATCTGAACATACTGTGGGGTGGCAAAAAGTAGTCATATTTTAGATATATTTTAAAATTAAACTCAGTAAGATTTGATAATGAACTGGATGTGGATGTGAGAAAAAGAGACGATATAAACCGGCAGAATGGAGGTGCCACTAACTGAGATGAGAAAACATGCAAGAGGAATCGGTTTGGGAGGCATATGAGGAACTTAGTTTGGGGCATATTCAATTTTTTGATAGCTTTTTCATCTTTAAGTAGAGTTCTCCTTAACCCTATTAATTTAGAAGAGAAATATAGTTTAAAGATATAAATTTTTTGCAAACTAGGCAACAAATCATTTGTAGTGATGTTTAGACTTAAACTGATTGACAAAAAGCATTCTGTTAAAAAAAATTTATTTTGCAACTTTGGCTAACAAGAGCAAAGAAAAACCACAGAGATTTAAAAGATTTAAAAATTCCTGTGGCAGTACCCCCAAAATTCAGATGGTATGTGGTTACTAAAACCAAAAGGTACATTTTATTTTAAACCCCAGTTCAAGAAATATTAAGAAATACTACAATAGCTTTCTAGGATGGTATTAAAGTAGATATGTATGTTTTCATATTCCTATCCAAATGACAAATACTTAAGATAAAATGAAATAATCACTACTGCTAGAATAAAAAATAATAGCCTATACAAATTGTTGGTGAAATATCTAACTGTATTTATCACACACTGTTAAGATTTTTGGTCTGGGTATAATACAATGGTTAAGAGAACAGACTTTAGGGTCAGACAAACCAAAGACAATAAAGGCAATTAGCACTATTTTACAATAAATGAACATAAGAGCCTCAAAATGTATTTTGAAGAATTATTTTTTAGAAAAGAAATTACCTTTTAAATTAAAATTAAAGTTATCAAAAATCACACTGAAAAACCCTAAGAAACTCAAGAAGGGACTATGTGAGGAAACCTGCCAGGTAAAAAATACTCTCGGCATTAGAAAAGAATACATTTCATTAAAGGATATAGCTGAAGCACGTATTTCATTATTTATCTGAAAATAAATCTGGTTAGCTAATTCACTGAGCTGGGTTCTCTCTTCCTAATTACAAGTTGCTGCTTTTTCTCCCCAAAAGACATATGCTGGGTCATTAAAAATCTGATTTGACAATCATTTGGAACACAAAGCAAATGACTTCAAGAAAAATCATGCAGATGCTAAAATATCTGCTATAATGACTATGGAAACTACAAGGAAAAGCAGCAGTGTTTTGTAAGAAATTGAGATAAATTTAAAATCATTTATGGGCTCAAGCACACATAGGGTCTTGACCAGTACACTACTATACTTTAGATACATTGCCTCCTATACCTGACTACCTATAAAGATGACTAGGTGAGATAGTTTTGTTCTGTGTTGTTTAATCGCAATCCATGGTCTTTATTTAGCATCTCTATTATTGCCCTGGAGATTCTGACCTAAGGCCAGGAATTCTTAGATCTAACCAAAAATGGAATAGTAGCCAACTTCTTTACAATCACCTTATTGACCCATTTTGTTCTTCAGTGATAGCTGCCAGGACCCTGAGGCTGGTTTCCAGACTCTATACACAATTGAGAGTATCCAAATTTTCAGGTGATTTCATTTCCAAAAAGGAATTTCAGGAAACAGGGTCTTTTCCTATTATTCTTATTATCTCTGCAAAAAAAGACTGTTATATAAAATCAATCTGCATGTATGGCTAATATGTAATGGAAAATACAGTTCACAAAGGGAAATTGATTGCAGTTTAACTCACCTGTCCACTTTTCCCTATTTCCAGCTCCACTATGGCAACAGGGGTATGAATTTGAGCTGAGTGTCTTGACTGTGATTTGCCATCAACTCTCCAGCTCAGGCCCCGAAGCTCACTGTCCCAGCGGCTCTGGTTCATGAGGCTCTCTCGGATTTTTGTTTTATGACTCTTCCAGAATTTAGAAATGACAGCAGCTTGATCAGATGTAATCCCTCCTTGCTTTTTGGTTTGAGCAGTCAAGAATGCCTCCAGCTGATTGAAATCCATGTCAGCAGATGCAATAGACTATAACAGAAAAAGTAATAAATATGAATTTGGTAGATAACTAGAAAAAAGTAGCTTTTTAATTACAGATCATATTTTGAATGATTCATAATTGCCAAATAAGTTTTCAAAAACGAGTTATCAAGTGACAGTAATGAGAATAAACTCTTCATAAATACAAAGATATTCCCTTGGCAAATATTAAATGTTAGAAAAGCAGTTAAAAATTCCGTATCATTCAAATTCTATGTCAATAACTCTAATCGCATTTTTAAACATCCAGTACTATGGTAGGAAAATAATAAAGTAATAAATAAAATAAAATAATTTTAATAAAATAAGAGAATAAAATTAATTTGCTCTCTGGTGAAATAATTTCATATGCCTTACAGCCAGGCTTGGTTTAACATACTATAACTGTATGATGCCTTACCCATAAGAAGCACTAAGTAAATTTTGTTAAACGAATGTATTACTTTAGCTTCATAGTCATCTTCAGCCAAATAGCTTATTAACAATAACACTATTCTAATTGTATACTACTTTATGCTCTTCCATAAATTTTCGAAACTTAATTGCCATTGCTGTTCTGAGAACAGTAAGCAGCTAAATTGAGGTGGAAACCCTTAGAAAGCTGGAGCATTGGAGTCCTGTAGAGGACAGTGATGGTTAATGATCTGGTCTCAGGACAAGCTCTCCCCTGCATCTTCTTTAGTATGTCCTCATCCTCTCCTGGCCATTGGGGTTGGCACGAGCTCCTAACAAATCATAGTATCCTCCTTTCCCCAGGCATAATAATTGATCCAAATGAGTCTCCCAATTTAGAGTAGGAATAGAAATGGTCTTGCCTCTTGGGGTCATGGTACCAGAAAGATACGAGGCTGGGTTGCAGACAGCCATCTTTGATCTTTTTGGCAAAGGCCTGATTGCAATAAAAAAGAACGAAGCCAAGCAGAAATGAGAGTGCGTTCTAATGGAGTGATGATATCCCTGTTCTATAATCCCCAAGGTTCTGGCTCCTGCAGACTTCATTCAATTCTGTATGCTATCTCAGCACCCTTTCCACCTACAGGCACCAAAAAATTCCATTTACTGTTCAAGACAGTTAAAACTGCATTCCTATTATTTGAAACCAGGAGTCCTGGCTAAACTTGAGCAGTAGCATTAAAACAGAGGAATGTAAAGGTAGACAGTTTATTGGTAGGGTATAGATAGAGGAAGTGGGACTGTGACTGAAAAGAAACATGCCACCTTTATTTCTCCATTAATATAAAGAAATATTACAGTAATATAACTTTCTGAAAGATTAAAGATAGTTCATATTGCAATTTGATAAACATTTACTGAATATCTGCTATTTAGCAGGTATGAGGATGAAAATCTCTGGCTATACCACTCAACAGAAACATTAATTTATATAATATACTGTAATTTCCACTGGCACTTTGCTTCACAATATCACATCACAATTCAGGTGACTGGTATCATTCTCTTCGTCAAATCATATCAAGATATTCATTCTGATATAACTTCACTTGTGACATAAGTTATTTTGGTTGGGTTCTAGTCAATAATATCGTGAACTTGGGTCAATTCATCTAAATTTAGAATAATCAGAAATTAAATGAAGTACTGACTTCAAGTTCAAAGCCATCAATTTTCATCTAATTCAAGAAATATCTGAATAACTACCATGAAGCAGATACTGTTCAATGCATGCCACCTGCATCTACCAGTAGCCTAAGTTGGCAGCCTGGTACTCACATATCCTTGATTCTTCCCTCCTCTCCATAACTTGAATTAGTGGTTCTCAACAGTGGCTGCACATTAGAAGCATGAGGTATATCTAAAAAATGTCAGTGCCCAGACTCCATTTCAGAAATTCTGATTTCTAAAAATTCTAAAGTGATGCCCAGATGTTGGTATTGTTTAAGTTTCCCAAATGAGTCTAATGGCAACAAAGGGTAGGAACTAATGCCTATAATCTTTTAATTATCAAGTTTACTGATTTTTACATCTGAAATAATTCTTATAATGTATCCTCCCTACTCCCTGATAGAGGCCCTCACTAAATTAAACCTGAACGAAGCTTGTACCTGCTTGAGTCTATCTTCTATACCTCATCAAAGTAATCTATCTAAAATGTCAATAGGATCCTGTCACATCCCTATACAAAGCTTTCTGAAATCTGGCTATTACCTGCTGTAGCTGTTATCAGTCAGCATGTTGTGAAACACCTACTCTCAGGTATAAGTTACAAGTAATGTTATTTGTAGTAGTAAAAGTATTGGAGTTTGTAAAGGTTTATTTTTATAAGTATATATTGGAGGGTTTTCAAGATTATCCTTATATTAACAAGGTCCTCCCTTGTTTCAATTGTTTCCCTGAATAGAAGGGAAAAACACAAGAATCAAGAATTCGGCATGGAAATAGATCATGCATACATCTGTTAAGTGTGCCACAGAGGAATAAAACAGAAAACCGATCATATAGGGTAGTGGTTCTCCACAAAGTAGCGTTGCTCCCCACCCCGCCCCACCCCTAGGCACTTGAAAAATCTTTAGGAGCTATGTTTGGTTTCACAGTGATTGGAGTGCTGTTGGCATTAGAACAGGAACTAAGGATGCTAGACATCCTACAATTCTCAAGAAAATACAGTTGGCAAACTTTCTCTACAGGTATTAACCATCGCTGTTAAATAGGCTTCTCTTTTTTCAGTCCAACTCTTTAAAAATGTAAAAACCATTCTTACCTCATGGGTTATACAAAAATAGGCAGTGTAGTCTGCAGGACGTAGTTTGCTAACTTCTGCTCAAGAACATCCCACAGAACAAAGTGACCCATGTCCCACATGATCTGGCAATGTCCCATTTAACATGATGTGGAAAAATCTGTTTATAATTACTTGAGCACAGAAATCGATCCTTTTTCTTCTTCTGTAAAAAGTATTTTTGCACAGTTTTAATAAATGCCAAATTTTCCAGGAATGCGACTAATGTAACTTGTACTTTGGTTTGGTCAGAACTTCACAAAGAGGTTGTTAAACATTCTGGAAAATCTCATTACCAGTGGCAATACCGTTTAAAATATCTTAACTACGTCTAGGTAGTCTGCATCTATTGCCGTACCTTCAAAGGGATTATACGTCTAGGTGCAAGTATCTGATTAATTAATTACATGTTCTAATAAAGTAATGCTTGAACATTTACATTAAAACACATTTCAAATTATTATTATATTTTCTTTTTAACTTTTCTTGATATTATTTAATCATATTGATTTGTTAGAATTATATATGTGTTAATTTTATTATATATGAATTATATTTATACATGAATTCCATTTAAGGATAATAAAGGGATATTATCTATAATATTTATCGAAAATATTTACTATGAAAAGGAGACACTGGGTCTGATAGGTTTGAGAACCACTGAGAATCAAGTCCAAGTTCAACACAATGGGCACTTTAAGATATGAGCTGGTTTATCTAGTGCCTCACATCTTACAACTTCCTGCCTCCCACATTTGCCTCTCAAACAGCATTAACCTCTTTGTAATTCTCCTAACAATCATAATACTCTGCTTCTTTCTATGCATCTCTGTTCATGCTATTCTAGGTGCCTAAAATGTCTTTCCATAACCACCTTCACCAGATTAACTTTTATTCACCATTCGAGACTCAGTTCAAGCATGGATTCCCTAATATTCCTCCTCCTCTAGTAAGGTAAAGACCCTTTCTATTCCAAAAATGCCCTAATATCTCTAGCACTGTACTTACCTCAATGTAATGAAATTATCTGTTTATAAGTCTATTTCACCCAATAGATTCTAACCTTTGAAGGCAGGTCTACGGATTTCTGCAATACAGCATCTAACACAACCCCTTGAATTCATGTTCTAAATAGTACTTGCAACCATATCAACACCTTTTTAAACCAAAATAATATTAAACATTGCTGCAGGGGGAGCTCAGATCTATTGTTCCTGCTCCTGACTCACTGCTGTTCACTTTCACGCAGCAACAAGTCGGTCAGCAGGCTACGTCAAAGCCATGGCTTTGGAAGGTACCAGAAAGACATCTGTGGAAAGAGAAGTGGCCAGTCACTGAATTAGAATTATCCTAATTACTCACAATGTAAAAATCTCTGGAGAAGGTATATGCTGACTTTACCAGAGGCGCAAAGGAAAAGAATCTCAAAGTTAGTTCAGAGGCCTACCAAGACTCAGAATCACTATGAGAAAAATTCCTTTTGCCAAAGGTTCTAAGACTTGAGATCCTCTTCAATAAGGACCACAAGGATTCATTGACATGCACAGTCCTTATGAGATTTTTAAGCAGATTACTTCCAACAATATTTAGCCAGAAGTCAAGGTTAAAGTCACCACTGCAGATTCTTAAATCAACCACTTTAACAAATTGATTATCAGTTTAAAAAAAAAAAAAAGGAAGAGGTAGAGGCGGGTGAAAGGAAAGTAAATGTGGATATAAAACTGCAACTCGAGGGATCTTAGTGATGATGGAAAGTTCTGTACCTTGACTGCATCAATGTCAATACAGTCATCCCTTGGCATCCCCCGGGGGATTGGTGCCAGGCAGATACCAACATCCTTGGATGCTCAAGTCCCTTATATAAAATGGCATAAAACAATGCTTATAGTCAGCCCTCTGTACCTGCAGATTCCCAACCTTGGATAGAAAACTCTGTTTCTGATCTCCAGATGATTGAATACATGGATGCAAAACCCAGAGATATGAGAGGCCACTGTATAGTGGTTGTATGATATCACAACCACAATAAAATATTATTTATAATATATAATATATTATAATATATTATGAACTATATATTATAGTTTTGCAAAATGTTATCATTGGGGAAAGTGGTAAAGAGACAACAGTATCTCTTTGTATTATTTCTTATAGCTGCATGTGAATCTACAATTATCGAAACAAAAAGCTTAATTAAAAAAAAAAAAAGTCTACAGCCATGCTACCCTGAATATGCTCGAGCTCATCTGATCTCAGAAGTTAAGCAGGTTGGGTTGGGCCTGGTTACTATTTGGATGGGAGACCACCTAGGAAGACCAGGTGCTGTAGGCATGTAAAACACACACACACACACAACAACAACAACAACAACAACTATAAGGACCTTTCTGACCCCCAGACAACAACAACAACAACAACAACAACAACAACAACAACAAAACAACTATAAGGACCTTTCTGACCCCCAGATTTCAGTTCTAAGTCTTCAATAGAGTTTACAAGGTGAACTATGATCGGGCACCTCCTCTATCTCTCTAGCTTCAATTTTCCTCATCTCCCCCTACCTCTCATAATCTATTCATTCGTTCTCCCTTCCATCATACCAAACTCCTTTTAACTCCTATATATGCCATTCTTCCTCTATCCTCTGGACCTTTGCCTATGCTAGTTCTTCTGCCTAGAACATATTAGTGGCTGTTCCTTCAACCCATTTTGTTGACAATACTTTTTTTTCAGGCTTTAACAGAGATCTTAACTTTATATAGGAAGCCTTCCCAGAACCCCCAAATCTGGAACAAGGGTCTCTTTCTAGGCTGCACAGTAACTAGTGATATTTCTCACAATATAGGTTAATTGCCAGGCCTATATCTTGTTCTAAAATGTAAGTGCTTTAACAGGGCAGAGACCCAAAACACCTGACCCTGATTATTCTTTTAAACTTGAGAAAGTCTTTTAGTTTTGTTGTACCTAAATTACCTCATTTATAACAAGACACATAATATAGAATATGGTGATTTTTTAAAACTTAGCTCCAAGATTCTTTGACTCTTCTCTCACTGAGTTGAGAGTCTATATTCCATATCCTAGAATATGGGTGGCATGATTGCTAGACCAAAAGATCACAGAAATTCAAATTATATGATATTCTGGAAAAGGTGAAACTATGCAGACAGTAAAAACCAATGACTGGCAGGACTTGAGAGGAGGAGAGAGAGAGATAAATAGGTGGAGTACAGAGGATTTTTTAGAGCAGTGAAACTATTCTATATGATAGCATAACTATGGTTATAAACATATGTTAAAATTCATAAAATGTACAACACCAAGAACAAACTCTAATATAAACTATGAATTTAGGGTGATGTTGGTTCATCCATTATAACAAATGGACCACTCTGGTGGTTGATTGGGGGCGGGGGGAAGCTGTGAGTATATATGTGAGGACAGGGGGCATATAGAAACTCTATATTTCCCATTCAATTTCATTGTGAACCTAAAACTGCTCTAAAAACTAAAGTCCTTTTTTTAAAAAAATGAATTAAAAAATTATGGCAGGGTGATGCTGTGCCAATTTTCTGGGTCAGGTTTAGAAAACTGGCGATTTCCATTGTGTCTCTCTTGAGAGACATGCCCTTAGAATCCGGCCACTGCACTGTAAGCAGCTTATGGTGAGGCTACGTCAAAAGGACTCCAGCTCTCAGGCTGTTACTAAGCTCCCAGTCAACAACCAGAACCAAACAGACAGTTAACGAGGCATTCTGAAATTGGATCCTCTAGCCTCCAATTGAGCAGACACCCTATGGACAGAGCCTTCCCCTCTGAGTTCTGCCTAAAGTTCAGATTCATGAGAGAAGTGAAATGACTATGACTGTTATTCTTTTAAAATAATAAAATAAAAAGAACTAAACTCAAGATAATGATTCCTTTTTTAGTAAAACGCCCTTTAAGTGTTAAGCATATTACTTATTTAAGTAATGAGAGGCTAATACTTGAAAATGGGAAGCTTTAATGTTAATCAACCTCAAAGCATTTTAGTCCTAAATCAGTCTCCTATAATTAATATTTATTTATAATCATTAATTTCTTCTTGTTTGTGTGCTGTTGTTGAAAGCAACTGTATTTAAAGTCGGCACTAAAAATAGGTCAATAGCAAGTCAGTTTCTATTACTCTTTTGCAGATAAAACATCACTATTCCATTAAGCTGCTAGTTTATTAGAGTGGTATTCCAGAACAGAACTTCAGTGATTAACACCGATATAGAGGATGAGGAAGTCAAGGATACTCAACCAAAATGGCAAGAAGAAAGCAACCAAGAATATAATAATAATTTAAGAAGCCTATGGGACAAAATTAAGAGTAACAACATCTGTGTCATAAGGGTACTTGAAGAGGGAGAACAAGAAGATGAATATATATTTGAAGAAATACTGATGAAAAACTTGAAATAGACATATAACCCCAGAAAGCTCAGAGAATCAAAAAAAAAAAAAAAAAAGAACCCAGAGGCCCACACCAAGACATATTATAATTAACATGCCAAAGGTTAAATACAAAGAGAGAATCTTAAAAGCAGCAAGAGAAAAGCAAATAGTTACCTACGAGGGAACTCTCATAAGACTGGGGTGGCCGATTTCTCAAAAGAAAACTTTGCAGGACAGAAGAGATTGGCACAAAATATTCATTGCACGAAAAACCCGGGATCTACAACCAAGAATACTTTATCCAGCAAAGCTATCATTTAGAGTTGAAGGACAGATATAGAGCATCTCAGACAAAAATAAGCTACAGGAATTCATCAACACCAAGGTGGCATTACAGGAAATGTTGAAGGGACTCCTTTAAGAAGAAAAAACATGTATCAAAAACATGAATAAAGAATGGTCATAGTCTACAACCATGTCACCCTGAACAAGCTTGATCCCATCTGATCTTGGAAGCTAAGCAGAGTCGGGCCTGGTTAGTACTTAGATGGGAGACCACCTAGGAAGACCAGGTGGTGTAGTGTAAGAAATAAAAAATAAAGGATTGTAAACTGACAAGTTCCTTGCAATCTGTGAGGTCAACCAAGGGTTGCCTGGCCTAAAAAAAAAAAAAAAAAAAAAAAAACATGGTAATAACTACATATTTATCAATAAGTATCTCAAATGGAAAAGAATAAAGCACTCCAACCAAAAGATAGAGACGCTAAATGGATAAGAAAACAAGACCCCTACATATGTTGCCTACGAGAGACGCCCTTCAGATTAAAAGACACACACTAAAAGGAAGATGGAAAAAAGTATTGCCTTGATGGACCTAGAGGGTATTGTGCTGAATGAAGTCAAATAAAGATAAATACCACATGATTTCACATACACGTGTACTCTAAAGAACAAAAAAAACAAATAAACAACAAAAAATGGAAACAAACTCATAGATACAAAGAATATTTTGAGGGCCACTAGACAGAAGGGGGTGAGGGGGTATGGTGCAAAAGGGCAAAGGGATTAAGAAGTACAAATAGATAGACACAAAATAGTCATGGAGATATAAAATGTAGCATAAGGAAAATAGTCAACAATGTCGTAAAAAATATATAAGGGGGAAGAGGGGTACCTGATTTAGGGGGGTGACCACTTTGTGAGTTATATGGATCTCTAATCACTATGCTATACGACTAAAACTAATATGCTATTGTATGCCAACTATAATTTTTAAAAAACTCATTGAATTGTACAATTGTACAATTGTAAATATGAGCCAATAATTGTCTATTACACTTCGATAAAGGCAGGGGGAAAAGAAGAAAAAAGTTCAGTGATGAAAACAAACAAATATGGATAAATGGCATTTAGTGAGAAAATACTTTCATAAATGTAAATTTCACATATCAGAGCAAAAATTCTATATTATCACCTAGTAGAAATGTATCAATGATACACATTTCTGCCTCTAGTTTTCCAATAAAAATGAAAATACCTCTATAAAAAGTATAGAACCACTTTAGAAACCACTGGGTTCCAGATGCATTTATTTAAAATTTTTAAATTAATAGACTTCAACTTTTAGAACAGTTTTAGGTTCACAGCAAAACTGAGTGGAAAGTACAGAGTTCCTAAATATTCCCACCGACCTCCAGCCTTGCACACACAGCATCCCTGACCATGACCAAGAAGAATAAATATTGAGGACATAAATTCAATGGTCCAAAAGCACTATTTCTCCCCCCGCCCAAAGCACTGTTTCTTAAAAGTACATGTCGTAAACATCAAACATAAACAATAAATGGATGCAATTTAATTATAGGAAATATTCTTTATTATGGTTATTAATAATAGTAACTCACATATATACTTTTTTAAAGGAAAAAAGCAGAAAATCCTTATACATAAATATTTACCATAATTTTCATTCTGCTTATAAATAACTAAGTCTTTTTCCAGTTATATTACATATGATGTTTTTAATATTGTAAGAAAAAAAATATTGCTGGAATATCAAGGCAGTTATTTGAATGAAAGATAGTTATTTCTCTCGTGACTAAGTTATGTCCAAAAAGAAAGAATGATTAGGAATTAAGCAAGATAATACATAAGATACAAATATTTGTTTCCTCAACCACTGAATGGAAACAGCGATTAAGAATTTCAGAAAGTTATGCATGTGCCTAATTTCCATTAAGTGAACTGAAACACAAACAGATTTAAATTTAACACCACTTCTGAAGAAAACAGAATGACAAGCATAGAAGGCTACCAAGAACTAACAGTTCAATCCCCATAGAAACTACTCATAGTAACCATAGTAATTTGCTTGTCAACAGTTCTGTTAAGGTTTAAGAATTTGCTATGTCATAATGTGAAGACACATCCTTTAGTTAAGCTTATAAACTACAGAATGCTACCAATTGTTACCACAAAGAAATTAAGACCTTGAGAAAGTAAAAGCAATTTGTCTCCAGTGATTATTAATATTAGCCTATTAGTAAAGGGTCTTAAAGAGAATGTTTCTTCTCCTGATTTGTTTCATCAGAAATTTTTCTGTCACAAATATACACTTACACAATTAAAGACCAAATACCAGGTTAAAAGAACTTAGTTGCATTACTTTTGCTTTCCAGCAAAAAATTATACAATGAGCTAAAGCAAGTGAAACTGTCCAAAAAACCAGTATCTTCTAAAGCTCCTGAAATTTTTCTTGTCTTTAAAAAAACTAAATACTTCTCTTGAAATTGTTTATGCTATTATTTTAAGTACAACATTGTCCAAAACTTAAGGAGTAATAATCCCCCAAAAAGCAACTCACTTTTGTCTTTTATTTACCATCAGTAAATTAGTGAAATCTAATTTATTGTACGTGGTTAGAAAATGGTTTTGCTGTTTCAAACTTATTACTCTGGGTTTCAGTTTCCCTGAAATTAAATGAAGGGAGTATGCTAAATGATCTCTATGTACCCCATGTATTAACATTTCATGTTGCTGTATCTACAGATTGAGCTACAGCATTCAACTGTTTTAGACTTGCAGAATTGGTAATATCAAAGGTTTGAATTTACTAATCTCCTAAATTTTATTCCCTCCTATAAACTATCTCCAACATCACTCAACTGCTGTATTTTTAAAGTAGAGCAAAATGTTTAAAAGTCAGGGATGAGAGCTGGCTCTCAACTGCCATTCAAAATTGAATATACTTTATTAGAAAATTTTTAAGGCCTATTTTATTCCCAAAGAAAAAGATGATAATCATCTCATACAGAAACCTTCCTAAATTACTATTTCACAATTCACAGTTTTGAATATTTGCAGAATTTGTGCTAGCCAATTCAATTTTATGATTCTATTTGTTATCACTGTATAGTCTATATCACTGAATTTTCACCACCTGCCCTATTTATGTATCAGGCATTGTTCTATCCTCTTAAATAAAATGAATAACATATGAACCTGCCTTTTAAGAGCATTCAATCTGGTGTGAAGCCAAAAGCATGATATGCATCTTTGGCTTTCCCCATTTGCCAAAAAATCTGGAGCAGTGATACCCTAAATGCAATCTGTAGACCAGAGCCAGTCCATGAACTTTGTTACCAGTCCACTTCAAGGTGATTACAAAAACTAAGAGTAAACATTTAGAAATTTCTGTAGCAATGTGATGGTATTTTATATCAATTAATCCATAAAATAATTGGAGCTTAAATTTTTATGTATTTTTGGTGAGAAACTGAAAATTTGTTTAAAAACAATACACACACACACACTATAAAACTGATCCTCGACAGACATCATTAAAGAAGTACTGTTATTGAGAGAATACTGGAAGATTCTACTGCCTGAAGCTTAGGTCAGCTTGCATTTTAAAATAAAAAACACTCATATTGGATTTCATTAACTAATAACTAATTGGCCTCATTTTCACTATAATAAAAATCCCGGTTTCAACGACATGGATGGATGTAAAGGTTATTATGCGGAGTGAAATAAGTCAGACAAAGATTAATATCCTATGACTTCACTTTTATGTGGAATCTAAGAAACAAAAAGAACAAACCAATCAAAAACAGACTCACAAATATGGTGGACAATCTGGTGACAGACAGGGGGTGTTGGAGGGCTGGGAGAATGGGGTGAAGGGTTAAAGAAGTATAAATCAGTAGCTGATAGATAGTCACAGGGATGGGGAGCATGGCATACAGAATGTAGTTAGCATTAATATATTGGTTAGGTGGAAAACCAGAGGAGAAAAGAAGCAATTAGGGGGATCATTTATAAACTTTATAAATGTCTAATCAATGTACTGTATACTTGAAATTATTAAAATAAATAAATAATTTTTTTAAAAAGTCAAAAAAAAATCCTAGTTACATCTGAAGAAAGGAAAAATATACCAAGAAGAAAAAAAGTGCTAGCTATGGACAAGATGGAAAGAAAAATGCTATTACTCTTCATTGGAGAGAAAGGAAAATATTTCAAGTTGACGGCAAATTTTTATAAACAACTATTATCTATGCCTGGCTCTTCCAACAGGAAAAAAACATAGCTATAATCATTTAGAAGTTCTTAATTTACACAATTCACAAATTGAAAAGAAAACTTCAGTAAAAAGAAGAGCTATGGAGTGAATATGGAAATTTATTCCTCACAAATCTGTCTAATTAGTCCTGTTTCTTTCTATCAGTGATAAAATAAAGTCTCTGTTTCTCTGGTATCTCCAAGCCCTGGGAAATTACTGGAGCCTTTGTACACAAAATCCAACCTTGTTTCATTTGGCACAGCTAAAAACAAGTGAAATCAAATCATATTTTAAAGCCAAATTCATACTTCCCATTACTAGATTTAGTAGATAATTGATTGGTGCTTGTTGGGTATTACTGCCTTATTCTGCATGCTAATTTAACAGATTTACATATTAAAAAAGGAGAAACTAATTTGGTTTCATAAAACAAAAATTTGGCCAGTGATGGACTCACCTAGAGCAGCTACTATGTAACAGTCATTGTGCAAGGAACTTTCCAGTTTACTGGTTGCTCTACTGTCCAATGAAAGGCAGAGAGTTGAACAATTAACCAAGTCTAAAAAAAGGTGACAGAGAGCTAGGTAAGAATAATAAAAAATAAAAGTGCATACTATATTAGAGTGAGCATGGAATAAGGTTATATATACCCATAGCATATAATAGAACACCCACAACAACTGAAGATTGAACAACCACAATTTCAAAACAATCTCAAGGAATTGAGAAGGTCTCTGATACATAGCAATTCGTCACTGTGCTCAGATACAAATTTTAATCATGTGTTCCAGGAGGTATGCATAGCTACTAACTGAACATTACCAACTTCCCAGCATTTTTAGGGCTAACTTATGGTTTCCTTGTCTCCTTAATGAAATCAAGCCTTGATATTTCACTATCAACTTGTTCACCTTTTTTGTATGTCCGAAAATTCTTAGCAGTATTTTTTTTTTTAAGGCAAAAAAATTAACAAAATACTGTGGGGGAAAAATGGCAATGGAGTCTCCACATAATAAGGGTAGCTCAACTTTAAGGCTCGAACTCCTACCATTGAAAATTTAAGTTGCCCTTAAAGATAACTCAGCCCCTTGCAACAGCCATCTTTGCACATTCTGTAACTTTTCTGGTGGATTTTTAACCTCTATCCCTAACTCGGACGTACTTGGCTTTTTAAGATCTTTCTTGGTCATGTACAAGATTTCATATACTTTAGCTGATGACATGATACTATATAAGGAGAACCCTAAAAAGGTTTTGTGCGGCAAAAGGAAAATGATCAAAAAAATTAAAAGACATCCTATTGAATGGGAGAAAATATCTACCAATGGAAAAATTGCTATTTACAAAGAACTCATAAATTCAATACCACAAAACAAATGATTCAATTAAAAAATAAACAGACATTCCTCCAAAGACATACAGATGGCCAATAGATATATGAAAAGATATTCAACATCTTTGATTGCAAATTGGTGCAGCCACTATGGAAAACAGTATGGAGTTTCCTCCAGAAATTAAAAATTAGAACTACCTTATGACCCAGCAATTCCACTTCTGGATATTTATCTGAAGAAATCCAAAACACTAATTTGAAAAGATATATGTTCACCTATGTTCACTGCAGCATTACTTACAACAGCAATAGATGATTAGATAAAGATGTAGTATATACATACAACAGAATATTACTTGACCATAGAAAAGAATGAAATCTTACCATTTGTGACAACATAGATGGACCTACAGGGTATTATGATAGGTGAAATAAATCAGACAAAAAGACAAATACCATATGATTTCACTTATACATGGAATCTAAAGAACATAATAAACAAACAAAACAGAAACAGATTCATAGAGAGAACAAACTGATGGTTGCCAATTGGGAGGAGGGTTAGGGAGCGGGATGAAAAGGGGGAAAGGATTTAAAAGCCCAAATTGGTAGAAAAAAAAGATTTCATACACATTAGTCAAAGTTGATCAACTGATAACCAAATATTTACCAAATGTCCAGAAGCTCAATACCGTGGTGAGATAACTACTTATACTATGTTTACAGTCCAGTGTGAGGCCTATAGGTCACATATCTCTATTTTCTCCCTTGAGGTAGTTTCGGCTATGGTTTCTCAAACAATCCTACTTGGTAACTAAGCCCTGAGGTCAAACCACACTGCTAATTCAAATAACTTCTCCATTGAATAAGATAATTTATCAGAAATTGTCAGCTTGAAACTACAGAAATTAAAGAAAAAAAATTTTCAAAAATATTACATGAAATTTTATTTCCTTATATATGCTTCCATATTAATAAAAACATCACAGTAATTTCAGAATTTTTAATGGTAGAACAGATTAATACACCTAGCCACCTGCTATTCTAAGTATTCACAGAACATTTATTTAGATCTCACTCTAAAGTCAACTACCTGAAAACATAAAGTTCAGGTAATAATGAATAATGGGTACAGAAAAACTACTCAATCTCTCAAGTCTTTATTACAAACATAAAAATGAAAAAAATATAAGAAAGAAGATGGGAGAAAGAATAGAAAATAGTAGGAAAGTAGGACTTCTGGGCACAAGGATTTCTCTGGTATAGCTGAGAAGCAAGCAATTCCCACTGTAGAACTCCAGAGATACAAAGGAATGGGAAGTACTACATACTTCTAAGTGAAAGTGAATTGGAAACAGGAGAGCTGGTTGAAATTCTGCTTACTACTAAATCCAGCCACCACCCCCAGCAATGCTCCTGGTGAAAGACTGTGGGTTTCCATTCTAGAGAGCAAACCAGGGCTCTGGACACAAGGACTCTAGGCACAGCTCCGGGCAAGGGACTCATTCTGAAAACTGGGAGATGAAGTGTAATTCCACATAATGAATGATGGGCGCCCAGTCCCTTCCACCATTGACTCTGCAATGCAACTGTAACATGAACTACATACTGGATAATGGGGTACCCAATCCCCTTTCCCCACTGACTGCAATGCAATTGTGACATGAGCTATCCTCACAAGGGAAAAATCCTTTCCAAGGATGACACCACTTTAGACACCAGCCACAGAGCTGGTGCAGTAGGGTGTCCAAGCCTCCTGTACATCTGAGAAACTATCTATAAACTCAGGAGTTTCCATTATCCCCTTAAGTTCAATAATTTGACAGAATAAGTCACAGAACTCAGAAAAGTGCTATATTTAAAATTAGTTTTATTATAGCGAAAAATAACAAATCAAGACCAGCAAAAACAGAGATGCATAGGGTAGGGTCTGAGAGGGTCCCAGATGGAGTTTCCCTGTCCTCTCCCCATAGAGTCAGGAAACATCACCCTCCTGAGTACACTGATACATAACAATATACACAGAGTGTTATCTACTGGGAAAACTCATCCACGGCCAAAAAGTCCAGAGTTTTTACTGGGGTTTCATTATGTAGGCAAGACTGATTAAATCATTGGCCCTGTGATTTAACTCAATATTCAGCTTCCCTTCTCCTTGGAGGATGGGCTGATATCATGTGACTCAAAGCCCAACCCTATAATCACTCAAGTGGTCTTTCTGGAGTTACAGGCCCCAATCCTAAATCATCTCATTAGTATAAACTATCTAAGAACTCACCATGACTTACCTTGTTGGCAAAAACTATAAAATGCGGTTCGAGGGGCCTACTGTAAATAACAAAGAAAGTACTATCACTCCAGAAACTTCAAGGATTTAAAGCCTCACTCGCAAGGACTGAGAGTAAAGACCAACCAAATACTTCACTATACAACAGGCTCCAAGAACATTGGCAGATGGACTTCCAGGCGGGAATGTTAGAAGATTCCTCTCTGGGGAACAACCTAACCAAGAGGATGGACTTACAGGTATTGACTGCAGGGCACACACACGAGCACCCTATAACTCTAAGTTCAGTAGGCCTTAAACGCTGGCTCATTATCACAAGGCTTCCAATCAACCTTTTAATCTGTCACTCATAAATATAAATGACAACAGAGAAGTACCAAATATTTGAGGAAAGCCTCCAACATGAAAACAGAGACCAAAATAAACAAAAAATAGAAATTCAAAGGAATAGAAAATTCAGAAAATTTTTAAAAATTCAAAATATCACCTATAACTAACATTATCAGAAACAAATGAGAACTGCCCACGTAACAAGTATTAACTCCTTTTTTTTTTTAAGGAATATTAAAGAATAAGAACTCCTAGAAATTAATAAAACAGCAGAAATAGAAAATTCAAAACAGGATAGCTGAGAAAATTTTCAGAAAGTTGGCCAAAAATGACAGAGAAAGGAAACAGGAAAAGAAGTAAAAAAAAAAAAAAGAAAGAAAAGGAAAGAAATCAGGCAAGAAGACCTAACACCGAATAAAAGAAGTTCCAAAATTAGAAAAAATTTTAAAATGGCATGGAGGAAATGATCCAATAAAATATATGAAAAGACTTCTTAGAACTAAATGACATGAATTTTCAGATTCTAAGTTATGGATTATGAGTAATATTTTTCAGATATTAAGATATTAACCAATTTAATAATTGTGCTTTTATAAACAACGTATATATCCTTGGGAAAGCTATGTAATTTTTCTGTCTCGGTTTCTTCATTTGTAAAATAGAAATAATCTAGCTCATAGTGCTGTGAGTTTAAATAACATTTAGAAAGTGCCTGCCCTAAGGTTCAGAACAGACCAGGATTTCAAAAAATATCCATTGCCTCTCCTTATTCCTATTAATCAAGAAATGTTTTCTACAAATAAAAATTTTCTTTTCCAATACTCAGTTATGTATACTAAAGGTTTTTAGTACATCATACATTTTTTCCTTCTCCTACCATCATTTCCTTTCCTGAGAATCTTTACAAAGTTAAATCAGCATTTTTATATAAGACATCAAGATTTCAATACATATATAAGCAAAGGACATGAAAAGAGAGAATATACAAATAATAAACAATCTTCAACAATATTAGTATAAAAGTAGATGTAGGGGAGGAAAATGTTTTCCTCAGTCTTTACAGGACCCCTGGCTGTGTCTGAAAATTAACGAAGACAGATAAGAGAAAAACACATATTTATTTAATGTAAGTTTTATGACATGGGAGTCTTCATAAGGAAATGAAGGCTCAAAGAAACAGTTAAGCCTGTATATTTTACATTAGGTTTGATGAAGAGTGAACACTCATAGAAGGGTGTGATATGTTAAAGAACACGAACTAATTTTGTAGGCTGGGGAAAACCCTAGCAGGGCCTGTTGGTAGAATTCTTCTTGTCATCTCTCTGCTTTCAGAGATAATGATGCTCCTCTCCCTGGGTAAAGGGAGGGCACCACTCCCATGAAGATTTAATGGCCTGTTTCAGGGAAGAAGGGTCGGGGGAGGGGTCGGAGTAAATTTTCTGCTCTTCCTTTTCTCAAACTCCTTCGACTTAAAATATTCAGTATGCCAAGATGCCATATTTCAGGTTAGCATGTCCTGAACTCCATCAGAGAGTGAAGCAATCTTAAAATACCATGTATAACTAAATGAGCAAAAACAAAAATAATTTTAAACAATGTTGACCAAAAATAGTTAAGCTAGTACAGTCACTTATAAAGTGGAAAGGCCTCGTAGAAAGCAACATAACAAAATACAATCAATATATTCATAAACTTTCATCTAATAACCCACTCTTGAAAAATAAACCCAATAAATAATTCTACAGAAGCAAAAATTATGTATAAAAACACTAATTGAAATGTTACCTATAAGGAAATCTAGAAACAATCCAAATGTATACTAATCAAGTAAAATGTCAATACAATATTAGTCATTAAAATAATTTCACTATATGACATGGAAAGCTGTATTTCTAAAATGCAAATTATTTAATAATGACTAACACATTCTGACAGCAGATAATGAAAATAAGGTTTGTCCCAGTAAATCTAAGATAGAACTGTCTACATTTTAGCGTCAAATCTGATTATAATTTATACATCATGAATGGTACTACAGAAAAATAAACATATGTATAAACAAAAACTAGAAGGAATTATTAAAATAAAAATTGTTTTGGTAGGATGATGGAATTGTGGATATTTAATCTTTCACCAAAATTGCCAAAAATGTTTCTGTTAATGAATAAACTAAACGAAAACAGACTCACAGATACAGAGAACAAACTGGTGGTTGCCAGAGGGCACAGGGGTTGAGGGCATGGGTGAAATAGGTGAAGGGATGAAGAAGTACAAATTAGTAATTACAAAACAGTCCCAGGGATGTAGAGTACAGCATAGAGAATATAGTCAATATTATTGTATAAAAAAATTTTTTTAAATAAATGAGTTCAGCATAGGGAATATAGTTAATAATATTGTAATAACTATATATAGTACCAAATGGGTACTAGACTTATTGGGGGATCACTTTGTAAATTATATCGATAGCTAATCACTATCCTGTATACCTGAAACTAATATAGAATAATATTAAATGCCAACTGTACAAGAAAAAAATTTTTTTCAATTAAAAAAATTTAAAGCATTAAAAAAATGTTTGTTATGAATTTGCATGTTTCCAACTACAGTATAATGGAAGATAATCTTCATGATTTCAAGCAATTTGATCAAAATGCTGCCTGATTTTAATGAATTTTTGCTCAAATAAACTCAAAAGGTTTAATATGCCTCAGTTTATCTTTTAACAGTTCTGTTGTCAGAAGAGGGGACCCGTGATGGCCCCGGGAAGCAATGAGCCATCAGCAAGTGTAAGTACTCACTGATCTCACTGAGCTCTCTGCTTTCTCGCTGCACCTGGAGGTCATCAGTATGTCGCTTTGGGATATCTGAGCTCCGCAGCATTTGTATTATGAGCGCTCAGATTTTATTTGAGCATATCTTTATCCAAACTAGGTCTGATAAACTGGACTCGGTCCAGTGTGAAGAGTCAAGTAAATAAAATTTTGTTTTAAGGGGAAAAAAAACGAGAGAGAGAAAATGAGTTCCTCTGAGTCCAAAGAGTCTACGACTCTTTCATCTGGGACTCCAGCTAACTATGCATATAAAAATTATGAGTCCAAACCTGTTTTTCTTAATAAGTGGGTTAACCTTACTAAAGGTAATCCTGAATTGCAGTGGCTACAATGGAAACTTTTAACCTATTTAAATTTACCCATTTATGCAGTGAACTAGAGAAAAAAGGGGTCTCAGCCACGGTAGAGAGATAATGATTTTTCCTCCTCTACATTTTATGATGACCAGGATGGGACCTACTAAGACACCCCACTAACTCTGGAGCCTACAGATCAGATCCTAGGAAAATTGGCAGAACCCAGAGAAAGCTGAGAATTCTTACCAAAGTCAACTCTCCCATATCTCTATCTGTAGCACTTGGCAAAGAGAAAAAGGTAAAATTTCACATTGTCCTTTCTGTTCCAGATTAAGACTCTTATGATTTTGGTTTGGAGGTACTCCTTATTTATCAATTCTTTCCCTCCCAAGGACAGCTATTGCTTTCTATTCTCATTTTATGTCTTGAGAACTTGTCTTAGATTTCACCTATCTGGGCGTGCAAGTTATCAGTTCTTGCATGTGCAGGCAGCTCAAACATAGGTTTGGGGGCTCTAAGAATACAGCCAGAAAGAAATGTGGGTTGCAAGCCAGTTGTGGTTAGTATCCTACCAGCTGTTGAGCCAACTCTCATGAGAATTGTGTCTTTCTTTTGGTTATCTTTCAGAGTGGTTCTGATTCTTGGGAGGGCTGCATCTTCTGTACCCTCTTTAGGAATGGATGCCCCTTGTGCCCATGGTTAAGCTACAAAAGGCTTATTGGCTTTGGTTTCGAGTCACATAATAGGTAATGCTTGTGGTTCAAAGAAAAAGGGAAAAATAATAGTTTTAAAAAAAGAGTTCAATACTGCCAGGAATATTACTGTTTGTCTTGGCCTGATAATAAGATATTTGAAAGAATTTTTTTTAGTGAGCTCTATGGAAAAAAGTTGGCCAAACTGGAAATTGATATTCAGAGTTTGACATGAACTTCTGTTTTAGGCCTTCTCCCATAAGATACAATGAACACTGGAATATTTTGACTTCCATATTAGTTGGAAATCTCCCTGATTTAAAAAAGCTAATTGAAGATAATGTAGTTGGATGAGTGGGTAAGCCCCATGATATCACCCCAATTCCTTGAGGAATTAAAAACAACTGCCTTTGCCTTATAAATCAGTCTTTACAAGAACAGAAATGAGGCTCTAGAAACAATTCAAAACCCACCAATGCTTTTCATCAATCCCAAAACTCTTCTTATTCATTTTAAAATGTTTGTTTGCAGATGTTGTGAATGATCAGGACATTGAAAACTAAATTCCTTCTTGGAGAAAACTTATATCTTTTCTCTGAACCTTTGAGATAGAAATGTTCTTCCTGGTCTTCTGTTAAGAACCAAGAGCCATCTCTTTGAAATACAAACTTTAGGGAGATAATTCTTATCAGAAAGACAAAAGAAGCTGTTTGGAAACTAGGTAAATGAAAAACAATGTTAAAAGTCTTCTCCACAAATATTGAAAAACTTAAGCCATCTAAGCAGGCAACCTTATTCCATCTGCCGGCTATCTATGACTTACAGCAATTTGGTAAAGTATGCCTTTGTAAACAGAATTAAAACATTTACTTTTCCTCCCTATCTAATCCCTCCAGAATTCAGTAACTTACTTAGCATTCTTATTTTAATTTTAATATAGTTGTTTGCATAATTTCAAGCAAAATTTGTTCTGCTTATACAGGACACAGCCGAAAACACTGGTTATTTACGAAGGCTTTGTCAGGAATGCGTATTTGAGAATGACATACATAAAATCAGATATGACCAGACAATTTTAAGGAACTAAGGTTGACTTATGGAACCAATAAAGCCCCTTGGAAAAACCACCTGGTATCTCGCTTGCAGAGTTTCAAGCCCTATCTAACAGATGTAAAAAAGGTCATTTCCTGGCATCCCCAGTAACATGAGGATATTTGGGAGACCTCAAGAAGAGAGGAATTCACTCAAATCTATAGGTATCCCAGAGAAAGCCAGATGGTGAGTCCTTGGCTTGGCTTCCTAGCCTTGAGAGGTCTTTTAATCCAATCTGGGACTCCTTATGAAAAGTTACACATGGGGATGGCTCCATAGAGTAGTGGTTAGCATGTCTGCTTTATACGCAGAAGGTCCTGGGTTTGCACCCCAGGTGGAGCCACAGGCCAGGCCCTGGGTGCGCTAGGCCCCGGGTGCACGCCACGAGTGTGTGGGAGGTGATGCCCCAACTTCAGACATCCAGTTCTTAAGGGGAAACAGCAACATCCATAGGTCAGGAGTGGAAGTAGGATGGGAGGAATTAAAGAGGAGGGAAAAAAAGAAAAAAAAAGAAAAGTTATAGCAAAGCTGACTTTAAAAGAGCCTGTATGGCCAATTATCATTCTTGCTACATTTATGTAAATAATCAGACCAAGATTTTTGAGACTAAACTTATTTTGCAAAAAATGACTCTTACTTTACCTCTAATAGAAAAGTGGGTACCTACAGAGAGAAAAATATGTTTTCATGGGAAATCATAGCACACCCTTGTGGGTATTAAATTCTAGTACTGTTCACTGTCTTTGAGACTTTGTTATCTACCTGTATATGAACTGGATCCCGAATTCTTCTAGTTTTCTGTAGTATCTGGCTATGTCTCTTTAAACTAATGTTTCCAATTTTCTCCTACTCTTCTTAGAATCACTAAGGACAAAGACTAACCTTGAACCTTGTTGGAAGGAATCATATCAGGTCACTATCCAGATAACAGTCGAACTTCAGGGCCTTGAACCATGGGTCCACATCTGCTGATTAAAAAGGGCTCTTCCAAATTCTTGGAACTATATACCAGCTGGAGATCTAAAATGGTTCCACCCCAGAAGCAGACACCTTGAAGTGAACAGCTCTCCCAAGATTATGGATCAAGATCTTCCATCCTCAATATGAAATCTTTATTCCTTTTGCCTTTTCGCTATGTGCTTCTTCTCCCTGTTAATGCATGGAAAGACAATGCTCCTTAACTGACAACTATTGCTAGATCTACCAATAAGACCATAGCTGCACAAAAAAAGTCCCTAGGCTTTCTGCCTAACACGGTTATAGATAACAAAATTGCTGTAGATTACTTATTAGCTGAACAAAGGAGTCTTTGAGCCATAACAATTACCTGCCACTATAGCTAGATCAACACCTCTGGTACTGTAGCAATATAAGAAATTAACAAACAATTCACTTGGTACATTCTTTGATTTATTTGATACTAACTGGTTTGCTTCATGGGGGTCATGACTAGGGAGCACATCAGTCTCTTGGTATCATCCTCCTGATAGTCATCATTATATAGTCTCCTTGGTGCAACAAACACAGGATAAACAAGAAGATGAACAGTAAAAACAATTCTTCCACAACCTGATATCATAATCTATGACTTTCCTGAGAAGAAAAACTTAACCCTGATGGTGACCAAGAACAGTGCTAATACCAAACTCCTGGTCAATCTCTCATGTATAAATGATCAAAAGGGAGGAAATGTTAATTAAACAAGAAGACCATTAGACTGATGGCATTAATGCCTTAGCAGCCTACAGTCTACGGCAAACCAAAATCTATGCCTGTAATGCCTCAAGGTTAATAAATCAAAACCTAAAAACAATCAATCATAAACAGCTAATTAGGCTTTCCCAAATAAGGGAACTATTTAAGCTATACCAATCAAATAATTTCCCTGCTTTGCTTCGCCTCTTCTCTGCAAGAGTCTTTCCCCTAGCTCCTGTCAGTGAAGTGTTCCTACTTTCTTTGGTACTACCTGATTGGAATCTATTTTTGTTCAATTAAACTCTTAAAATGATTAATATGCATCAATTTATCTTCTAACAGTCATTACTGTGTATGTGTGTCTCTGTGTGTATGCATACATTCATATATTTGTGTGACTTTTCCGTGGGGGGAAAAAGCAAGGTACCTTCATTGGTCCAAAAGGCTTCTAAAAAAATCAAAATAGAAATGTGTTCTGTATACATGAAAGCCATTAGGAAAAAAAGATTCAGGCTTTAGATTTCCTCTTAGATACATTGTAGTAACAACACCAGCGTGTAAAGTGGCCAGAAAAGCTGCATTTACTAATGAAACTACTTCAGGGTGCTCTCACATGCAACTACTAGCCTATATTTATTTGTTTAAATTTTTCAAATAAAGCACTCGAAAGCCCAATACAAAAAGTTGGGTTAGATATACATTTTATCCTTTTTCCTTCTTTAGTTATCTGAATTTTAAGACTCAGATTAAGACTACACCAGAATGAGGACATAGGCTTTAGATTAAAAAGGTCTTACTAAATGCAAAATCCTAGACAAGTTACCAAACCCCTGAGACTCATTTCTTCCATTTGCAAACAGAACTAGTAATATCAATCTCAAATGATAGTGACAAGATTAAAATGAGATAATGTATGAAAGCATGCAATAGTATCCAGCACATTAGTTAGACACTTAAGAAACATTTTTTTCTTCCTTTCCTCATTTAAGGTTTTTTCATGAACATTATCTTCTTTGTAAAGGCAGATAATTCTTTAGAATATTTATTTATAACTCTTAACAGGAACTGAAGAAAAGACCATAGTTATTTGGGTTTGTTAGAGAATGGGTTTAACAATAAACTCAAAATCCTAAAATAGAAAGAACAGGAACTTGGGGTTTTTTTTAATGTCAAAGAAATTCAGTAAAATATTGATAAGTGGAATGTCCTTTTCCTTTCCATAAGTTTCCTTTTGTTGGTTTGCCTTTAAGACCAAGATCTTTCAAGTGACATTAGTTTATGGAGCCTTCAATTTGGCCAGCAGAGCAGTCGATCCAAAAACAAAGGTAAGAATCCTTGGCAAAATCAGAAAACCAGTCTAAAAAATAGATTACAAATACTGTCCTAATACAGAAAAAAACAGGGTTTTACTCAAACTAGATGGCAATTTAACTGATAACTGTTTATCAGGCTGCCTAACAAACAGTCTTTTTTAAGTTTGCTAACATAAGACTACTGGCTCCATCTCTATCCCTTCTCCAAGGCTGAGTATCATAAGATCTCATGTTCTCTACCTAAGATTCCAGTCTCCTCTTTCCTACCTGAGGTTAATGGGAACCCTCCTCCCTGTTGATATTGTCTTCCACTCCCATGACCACACATACACACACAGAGGTCTTCAATAAAGAAGAAAAATATAATTTCGATGTACTAATAAGGAAATGGGGAGGTAATCCTCACCCTCTAACTGGTGAGCACTCCCCTCCTTCCTTCCTACAATGTGGTTTTTATAATAGCAAAATGTGGTCTTTTTCTCTTGAAAATGACTTAGTGCACTGCTGACATAATTGGTTTTCAAGGCTTATTTTTGCTTCCTTTGAGGAAAAACACAATCCAGGATCACATTTGTCAAATTTCAAAAGAAAACATGTAAGAGCGGAATTTAAAAATATTTAAGGTAAGAAATCATTGAACAACCTGAATTTCAGACCCATGGCTATGGTATTTTAAGCATCATTAATGTCTTAAATATACAAAGTCATTAAAATCCATGGTAACCCATATTCCATTTCTTCTCAAATTGCCATATTTCTGTAATATAATCAGAGTAAAAAATGACCAAATATAAGAAAAGATTTTGTAAATTTGTATCTAATGAAAAAAAAATGTCACAAAGACTTCACAGATGATCTGGATTATAACTAAAATCAACTCAAATATTAAATATTTAAAATATATCCTAAAAGGTAAACTATTCAAACTTTCCTGTATCACAAATATTATATAATTCTAATGAAAACAAAAGGTAGCCAATATATCACTTTTTAAAGTTCCCTTCTTAGCTCTTGTCTATATGCATATACAATTTGTAATCATAGTTGTAATCACAGTATAGATATACTCTAAAGCAATATAAACATTTAGACTCAAGACTATTTGACAATTGCAATTAAATTCTATTCTGGGTAAATATATTGTCTATATCATGAAAGACATTGATAACACTATCACACAATCAAGTAGTTCCTGAGACATTGAGAAATAAATCATCAAATCAAAAAGCAACAACAATGCACCTATTAGAATGGACAAAACCTAGAACACTGACACGAAATGCTAGCAAGGATGTGAAGCAACATGAACTCTCATTCATTATTGGTGCAAATGAAAAATAGTACAGCATCTTTGGAAAACAGTTCAGTGGTTTCTTATAAGCTAAACATACTGTTACCATTTGATCTAGCAATTGTGCTCCTTGGTATTTATCCAAAAGAACTGAAAACCTACGTCCACACAAAAGCGTGCACACAAACACTTAGGGCAGCTTTATTTATATTTGCTAAAACTTGGAAGCAACCAAGAAGTCCTTCAGTAGTGAATGGATAAATGGTGGTACATCCAGACAATGAATTTTATTCAATACTAAAAAGAGATGAGCTATCAAGCCATGAAAAGACATGGAGGAACGTTAAATGCTTACTAAGTGAAAAGTTGATCTGAAAAAGCTACATACTCTATGATTCCAACTATACGACATTCTGGAAAAGGCAAAACATAAAGACATTGAAAAGATCGGTGGTTGCTAAAGGAGAAGGGGGAGGGAAAGATGAATAGATGAAACACGAAGGGTTTCTAAGGCAGTGAAACCATTCTATATTATACTATAAATTATACTATAATGCTAGATATATGTCATTATAGAGTTTCAAAACCCATAGTATGTTCAACACAAAGAGTGAGTTCTAATGTAAACTAAGGTCTCTAGGCAATAATGATGTGTCAATACAGATTCATCTACTATAATAAATGTACCACTCTGGACTATAATGTTGAAAAAGGGGGATGGCTGTGCGAATGTGAGACCAGGGAGTATATGAGAACTCTGTACTTTTGTGTCCAATTTTGCTGTGAACTTAAAACCACTTTAAAAATTAAGTCCATTTACATTTTTAAAAAAGTAACAGTAAGATGTTTTAATGATCTTTGTTACTATGAAGAAAACTAACACATGTTTTCATATCAGGAGATACATGGTCAAAAGAAAATTTGTCAGCCATTTATTTTTTAAAGAGAGCAGAAGACAGCTGTTTCCCCAGAGCTGACACTGTTACCTACCTCTTCAGAAAGTCAAAAGATAGGAACAAGACAGCATGACAGCTTAAATAGACATCCAGTTCCTGTTCTGTTTACTGCTTGCTCTCTCTGTGCAAACAAATGATTTGGGTTTGATAGACTTCAGAATGATAGCACTCCACAGGTTTTGACTATATGAATCTGAAAAATGTCAAACTCATTAGCTAAAAGATTCTGATGGCTACTAATTTCCTAAGAAATTTATATACAAACTAAACAGTAAGCATAAAGATTAATTTCCTCTTCAAATGTGTGGTATTTATAACAATTTATTGTCATGGCAAAAAATTTACAGTGTTATGGCCTGAATGTTTGTGTCCTCCCAAAATTCATACTGAAGCCCTAACCTCAAATATGATGGCATTAGTACCTTTGTAAGAAGAAACACCAGAGAGCTTGCCCTCTCTTTCCCTGAATGCTTGCACAAAGAGGTATGTGAGCACAGTGAGATAGCAGCTGCCTGCAAGCCAAAAGACGACTCAGGAGGAAACCTACCTTCCTGGCACCTTGATATTAGACTTCCCAGCTTCTAGAACTGTGAGAAATAAGATTCTATTGTTCAAGCCTCCTAGTCTAAGGTATTTTGTAATGGCAGCCCAAGCAGACTAGGACATAGTGTGAACTAAAAGCACTTCTACAGCTTGCGCCAATTAGAGCCTGATCCAAACCATTAACTCGTTAGGCTCATGACTTCCAGATTTATATCCATTAATTTTCTTAAGCAAATTTCCTATTCAATGGCTAGAAATTCATAAAAGGATAATAAATAGAAGTAAAAGGTAATATACTATGATAATTAAAATTCGGTATTTGGTACTATGGAAATAGCAACTTTACAATTCAGGATCAATCTCCCATCTTGTGGATTATATGAGTTGTTTTGCTTCCGTGAGCTGTAGTCATGTGACCATTTTGTTGTTTACTGAAAATCTGAGCTAAGTAGCAACGGGATGTGGTGAAATTCAAACTGATTAATTTTGATCCTCCTGAGAAACCTTAATGATTAAAAAGAAGCCTTATTGACACAAATCAGATGTTTTAAACATTTTTAAATCTGGAATGGTAATGTGAGTCTGTATAAAAGAGCAGACGTGCAACAAAAATTAAGTTTCCCTGGCAAAGAAAGACGTCACACTGAAATATATTTGTATTTCTCCTTACTACGTGACCACTTACCCTCAGAGAGCTCTGTATCCTTGGCTAAGTAAATCAGGAATTTAATCTAATCTTACAATGAGTAAAGGTGGGTAGGTCATGTGGTCTCCTCACAAATAAATAAATCCACCTAAAACACTGCAGAGCTAGCTACATGGTTTGGTAACTACAACTGAAATAGTTTATGCTTCAGACTACTCAAGAAGTTCTCTTCCTAATTATAAATCTGATTTTATGTCACTTGTCCAATCAAAACCTTTCACTGGTTCCTCGCTACCCACAGAATAAAGTCCAAGTGTATTAGAAGAGCATTCTTGAAAGTAAGGTCTTCTTTATCATCTTGTATCTCACATGTTTGAAAGTGACCTTGGCAGTCCTTGAACTCAACACATACTTCCAAATTCACATGTCTCAATGCTGTTTTCCACTTAGAATCCCTTATTTCTGCTTGTGAAAATCTAATCTTCTAGATCCAACTTAAATATTGTTTTACCCTAATAAATGAAATTAATTACAAATCACTGATTAGGCTTTATATTTTGCTTTCAATTCTAATTATATATATACATGTTCATCTTCCCCAGTAAACTACAGGTTCTTTGTGAAATACACTGTGTCTTATTCATTTTATATTCCCCCCAATACTTAGCAAAATACTTTGCACATAGTTTAATGAATATAGAAATGAACGAAAGACTGCAGACTTGTTTCATTACCTGGCAAAATGAATACTCCAATTTTGTATCATCTATCATTCAGTTTACCCACCTAGACAAAAGAAAAGTAATAACTATGCCTAACCTGATGGAATGTTAAAAGGATTTATAACTTATTTACAAAAAAATCTTGACAGATAGTCTATAAAAAGTGGTGTTTTCTATTTTTAAGTCAACTAATCAAGTCAGCTTTCAAATCTTAATGTTCTAAATGCCTGAAAGAACAGCCTAGTATCTGCTTCAGCAAAACCTCTTGAGGCTAAATATCTTGAAAGCAATTTGCTGCTTTCCATATTACCCAAGTCTAATTACAGAACATTAAGTTAGGAATATATTAAATTACACTGTTATTCAACAAAAGATCTACAATTCTAGCCACTCAGAGCAAATTTACATGCTAACCCAGAAACTGTACAAAGCAAAGTCAATGATGATTCTATGAATTTGAGATTTACTTGTTTACCTCCAAACAGATCTCCATCCCTATCTTAACCTTCTCCTACATAAGTGAAGATACAACCTTTGGCCAGATTTCTATAAAGGGTCTTTTAAAGTAATTATAACTAATAGTATATTTGGAATTAGTCCATATTTGTTTATTTTAACCAAATTCGAGCTTCAGTTCAGTAAAATAAATAAGCACTAGAGATCTATAGGTATAATTGTACCCCCAAAGTCAGCAATACCATATTGTATACTTAAATTTTGTTAAGTTTTCTTACCATGATAAAATTTAAAATAAACAAAAATGGTTCTCTGTTCAATGGAAGAGATCTAAAGAGAAAATACTAGCTAAATCTTAAGGGTAAAAAGTAGTATCCTTGTCATAAGGCAAAAAAGGGAAACCTCGATTTCCCCATCAAAAGAAGAATGGATAAACATACTGTGATACATTCAAACACTGGTATGGCTCAGCAAGGACTGGCAAATTTTTTTCCATAAAGAGCCAGACAGTAAATATTTTAGGATTTGCCAGCCATCCATCTCTGTTACAACTACTTACCTCTGCCTTTATAGAGCAAAAGACACCACGTACTTTATTATGGGCACTGAAATTTGAATTTCATGTAATTTTCGTGGGTCACAAAAAATCTTTGTTTTAACCATTTAGAAATGTAAAAATCGTTCTTAGCTCACTGGCTATCCAAAAATAGACAGGGCCCAGAGTTAGTCTGTGGGTCATAGTTTGCTGATGCCTGTTCTACAGCAATAAGAATAAATATCTACAACAATATGCAGGATGCTGAACCTCACAAACATAATGTTGAGTAAAAGAGCCAGACACAAGAGTATGTACTGTAAGATTCCATTTATATAAAGTTCACAAAAAGGAAAAACTACAGTATGGTATTAGAATTTAGGGAAGTTGAGGTGCTCAGATTTCTATATGGTATTAGAATTTAGGGAAGTTGAGGTGCCCAGATTTCTATATGGTATTAGAATTTAGGGAAGTTGAGGTGCCCAGATTTCTATATGGTATTAGAATTTAGGGAAGTTGAGGTGCCCAGATTTCTATATGGTATTAGAATTTAGGGAAGTTGAGGTGCCCAGATTTCTATAGTCTATTTGCCCCAGAGAGGGGCAAACATGTATGTAAATTTATAGGTACAATGTTGTACAGCAGATCTTTAGAGCTGATTTATTTTTCTTAACTGAAACTTGAATTTGATTAAAATAAACAAATATAGAATAATAAAGGGGGCTTTGGCATGCTGGTAGTGTTTGGTTTCTTGACCTAGGTGCTCGTTACATGGGTATATTCACTGTGAAAATTCATTAAGCTGCATATTTGTGATCTGTATACTTTTCTGTGTGTATCCTATAACCAATAACAAGTTTTTAAAAATAAAAGTAAAGTGTCCTTTTCAGAAATAGCTGAAAAGCCAGAAAGGATATACAGACTTAATAATTTTAGAAACAGATAATTAAATATAATCTAAAGAAAAGTAAATCAGATATATGATATATGTGTGAGAGTGGAACCCTCAGTGTAGAATTCTCAATAGAAAAATCAATTGTTTTGTATCTCTATATCAAGGAATTTATTACCTACTAAGCAAATCTGGATGATAAAAATTATAGCAGGAAATTGTTCTAGACATCAAATTTATGTAAGATTAACATGTTAACATTTATCACCTTGACTGTAAGTTAAATCTACTGGTTTTCTTATAAGAACACCAAAGAGACTAATGATGTAAGGTTCGTCATCTCATGTGTTCATTAATTTTAATGGATCAAAAAAGATTATTAGAGGTGAAGGGGAAGAAGTATGCAAAAAATGAATACATTTTCTGCTATCATTCCTTCATGTACATATTCTTGTTTATTGTCAGGATACCATGCCTCCCTTGAATGTTAAGTCCAAGAGGTAGGAAAATTGTCTGTTTGGTTCACGGATGTTTCCAGTGCCACCACACATAGCAGGTGCTCAATAAATGTTCATTTGAATAAATGTGCACATTTTAAGTAAATGATAAATGATTTGTAAATGATTTGATTATTTCTAAGTAACATATGCTCAGGATAAACATAATGAAAATTTAAAGATTTCATAAATGGTATCTTCTTTGTTTAGAAACAGATCTGTAGAAAATTGTAGAAGAGAACTGTATCACAATCAGATGTCATGACAGAGAACAATGTCCAGAATAATTCCATATTGGCATATAAAGACATTTAAAGTTAATCATATATAAAGCATACATACACAACTCATACCACAATTCCTACAATTTAGTATAATATGGTTTGTTTTAAAGAGGGATTAGTTGAAATAATTTTTTATTAAAGATAAACCATAATAAAAGTCAAAATTTATACAAATTATAGTCTAAGACAAAACCAAAAATGTGGGTATTTTATTAAGACCAAAAAAACTTGATTTTTTCATCTTTCTGTAGTTTAAAATAAGGATCCATTCCACCAGAATGCATCATTTATACCTTTCTTATGGCATTTACCATGTGATACAGGATTCTTTAAGACAGAGACTGTGACATTCACCCTTGTGTACAAAGCCTTGTATAGCATATTACAGGCTCAGAAATGTTTGATGGGTAAATCAAAGATAGAAATTTTCTTTAAAATCTTCCCACTCAGGAACTCCTTCAAGCTAAGTCAAGTTTCCACACCCAAAAGAGGTGCCTTGAGAAAAGGAGAACTAAAAAGAGATCTTCAATTAATATGGGTTTTGCCCTAAACTAAGAAAAAAACTCAGAAAACGTCATTTACAGGCCATTTGAGCCTATTAAAATACTTTGCAAATTCCAGCTGGTAATCTGTAATTGCTGCTTTATCATGTGTTGTCCAGTAATATTAAAAAGTAACATCTTATCAAACAGTGGCTTGCCAATCCAACAGAGAAGTAGGAATGCACTTCATGAGTTATCTAAATTTTCAAAGTGTTCAGTAAAATTAGCAAAATCTAGTTAGACAAAAACTAGAGAACTACATAGCAACCTGTTTACAGAGCCAGAAATGGTATTTCTAAACTCAAATTATTAAACCAAATATTTAGACTTCTTTTGGGCAAGAAATTCTTGGTGTTGAGTAGCCAACGTTGCTTTCTGAACTAGAACATTCAGGAGAAATAATACTTTAAAAAAGAATATGTTGCTTCGGGCGTCTTTTATCAATGTATTAGCAAGCCAATATTCTACTGCCACCTAAAGTAGAAAAAGAGAATTACTGCTTATAGTTTAAGAATGATAGAAGATAAATTCTGAAAGTATGACAGAATAAGTCAAATGTTTTCAGTCCTTTCTATTCATGTCTCTTAATCTAAATATCTTAAGACCAGATATTTTGCATCTATCTTTTATACTCAAGTTAATTTCTTATTACTTAATATTTGCTGTCCAAAACGTAAAAGGCTGAAGTTCATTCTTAAATTGATTCAAGCATCAAAAAGATACTGCTGCACACATTATTCTTCATTTGTAGAGACCAATAATAGATTAAAAAAAAAAAGTATCTTACACAGTAAGATCATTCTACATTATTTAATAAATGCAAAAACTATTGCAAAAACAAAAAGATTCAACATTCAAAAGCATTCTGGCTTTTTCACACTGGCCTTTTCACAAGAATAAGGTACTAGATACATTCCATAAGATAAATCCCAAAACAGAAGCTAATAATACCATTCTTTGATAATACCATTCACTGACCAAAACAATCATCATTAATGAGCAGTCAACTCGAGTCATTTTGTAAACTTGATACAAGGCGCACTTTTAAAGCATCTGTTTTTATTGTAAATACTTTCCACGAAATTTTCCAAGTTATTTGGAAACTGAGATTAAATAGTGTTTTTAAATAATAATACATACCAATAATAAAAATATACACCACAGTATGCAAAACATTAACCTACTGGAATATTAAAAAGAACGTGGGTATCCCTCCACAGAATTTAATCTGTTTGATACTGACATTATACCCAAAAACGTCTTAGCAATATGTTCGTCAAAACACCAAAAGCCTCTGAAAAAAGCTTTCCCCAGTACTTAGTACAAACGTACTAAATTCCTAATACTGAAGAATAGCATATAAAATTAAGAGTCAAGATGGATAAAATTTTTTAAAGCCAAATGCAGGAATTTATGTATTGTTATTTTCTCCCCACCCATCCACCCACCCATGCCTTAAGGAGAAACTGTTGGTGATGGTGTTCAAGATACACTACCCCAGAATATGGCACCTTGACATATTGAATATTTTAAGCTGAAGGTCTTTGAGAAACGGCAGAGCAGGAAGATCACTCTGACCTTCCTCCAACTCTTTTCCCCCGAGACAGGTCATAAAACTTTCATTTAGAGATGCCCTCCCTGTACCCAAAGGAAAGGCATTCTACCTTTGAAAATTACAGGGAAGCCAAGAAAGAACCCTACAAACAGGCCTTGCTAAGTTTCCCCCAGTTAACCACAATTACCTTATACTCCTTAACCTATCCTATTCCTCCATGACTGTCCACTCTTAATAAATCCTAGCATAAAATAAATACTCAGGTCTTCATTTCCTTATGAAGTCTCCTGTGTTACATAAAACTTTAAATTTGTTTGCTTTTCTCCTGTTAATCTGTCTCTGTCAGTTTAATTTTCAGACCTGGCCAGAAACCCTAAAAGGGTCAAGGAAAACCTTTTCTTCCCCTACACTGGCTAAAATAAGCATAGTAGATTATCTGTGTCAAAAGAAAACTGTTGGAAATTAAAAACATGATTGAGCGAAAAATTCAATTAAAAGGCTAGAAGAGAATATTGAGGAAATGTTTCAAAAAGTAGAAGAAGAAAAAAACAAGAAATGGAGTGTATGGCCATGCTACCCTGAACAAGCCTGGTCCTGTCTGATTTCAGAAGCTAGGCAGGGTCGGGCCTGGTCAGTACTTGAATGGAAGACCACCTAAGAAGACCAGATGCTGTAGGCATAAAAAATAAAAAAATAAGGGATTGTAAACTGACATGTCCTTGCACTCTGTGAAGTCAACCAAGGGTTGCTTTGCCTAAAAAAAAAGAAAAGAAAAGAAAAGAAAAAGAAAAGAAAAAGAAATGGAAAATAGAAAAAAATAAAATTTCAGTTTAGAAGCTCTAACATTTGAAAAATCAGAGTGCCAGAAAGAGAATAGAGAAAAAAAAGAGATAAGAAAATAATCTAAGTAGTAATACAACTCTTCCCAAAACTAAAGGTCATGTGTCTGTGGATTGAAAGGCCCACAGTGGCCCAAATAATGAAATGAAAGAAAATCACACATCAAGGATATTCAGGGAAATAAAGGATAAAGAGAAAATTATAAAAGCTTCCAGAGAAAAATAGATCACACTAAATGAAACCATACCCTCAAAACTATGAATCTATTTGACAATCTAGAAATACATTCTCAGCCAAACTAGCAATTAAGTGTGAGAGTAGAATAAAAACACATCTAAGACCTAAAAAGAGAAAAATTACCTCTTTCTTAAGGAGCTACCTGGGAACATACTTCAGGATCTCAGGAGAGAGGCACAATAAGTAAGCTGAGCCCCAGTGAGAAGATGGAGCTACAACACTGTACATCTTGGTCTGCTCAGGTAATACTCTAGCAGCCAATTTGACTTCAAAGATCAAGTCAAGAAACTTAAAATGAGGTCCCAGCACAGTCAAATCCTTATCCAGGAAAGACATTATTATTACTTTAGTCAATCATATTCATGAGAAACTCCTGCCTTGAACCTGGAATAGACAACTAGGAAAAGGAAAATTAGTCCTCCGCTGTGTCTTTTTCCTTTTAGTAGTACCTTTTGTCTAATAAGTAGGCCCTTTCCCCACACCTTTTCCTCTTTTTTTGTTAATGTTGTAGAGTGAGTTAGGAAATACTCTGAATTGCCTATAATTTACTTACGTTGGCACAAAGCACTCTGTGGCTACCTTTTCAAAATACCTAAAACCATTGGCTTAATGTCTATATTCTCCAGATATGATCCACAAAGGCAGGGACTATAGCTGTGATGTTTACCACTGTATTCCAAGCATAGTGCATGGCATATATTAAGAAGCTTAACAAATATTTGTAGGATAAGTAAATGCTCAAAAAATTAATACTGGTTAAGTTGGCTAATGGTGTTATGTGTATTTTTACATGTCTCAAATTTCTATACTTTAATGAAGTTAAATAATGTTTATAATAATAAGACTTAATAAGGGAAGGCATACAGGTAGCTAAATGTTTGCAAAACAAAAAAACATTTTAATTAAATCCAACATATTTCAAATAATATTATCCCAATTATAAGATACAAAAAACTCTATTCCATGGGTCTTTCCTCTCTAGTCTAATTCTCAAATTACAATTTTTAATGGCTTCGAGAGGAGACAGAAACAGGTATTTAAAATACAAATATTTTTAAGTCTTTTATTATTATACGTCTTAACATTATGTTACTGATAAGTTATTATCTTATACAAGTTTAAACCAGTGTTCACATGTTGATAGTTTTCACCTGATTCTCAACATTAAATTTTATATTATTTTATATTACATAAATTAACATATAAATTTTATATGCTCTAATGTGAAAAAACTTACAAATTGAAATTCTATCTATGTCTTACTGAGAATACACACTTAGTACAACAGAACCATTAACGCTCATTCTTTATGAGCTTTATGAGATCTCATGAGCCTAAAGAACAATTTAATTAAATCCCTCAAGAGGATGTAACAGCAAATAATCCCTATTTCCAGCATTTAGATTTTTATCAACTAACTTCTAAGCATAATTTATATATGCTATTGTTTCCAAATAGTAAACATTATGGGTTAAGAACAAATATTTTAGACAGAAGTCAGCAAATTTTTTTCTGTAAAGGTTCTAGTAGTAAATATTTTAAGCTTCGAAAGCCATAAGATTTCTGTCACCACCACTCAACTCTGTTATTATAGTGGTGGGAACTGTTCTAGACAAAAATGTAAATTAATAGTTCTAATAAAACTTTATTTATAAAAATGAGCAGCAGGACAGATTCCTTCCATGAGCCATAGTTTGCTGACCCTGGTTTAGAGTAACGCCTTCCAGCTCTGCCCATACAAAGGTAGTATAGGTTTTCTCTCATGCTTACTTTAATGGCAACCTCCACATTTAAGCACTACCCATTCATTCACTTATTCTACAGATTTTTACTAAGTGCCTGCCTCATGCCAGAACAGTATTAGGTGTTAGGAATAAAGAAGAAACATAATAATAATAAAGTCCTGCCCTCTAAACGCTTACATTTCAATAGGGAAGTCAAGAAATAAACAAGCTAATATGTACATAATATAATTTCAGGTAGTGTTAAGTAAGAAAAAAAGTAAAGCAGAGTAAAAAGAGTCAGGCAAGAAAGATGAGCTCTTTGGATAGGTCAGGGAAGACCTAACAGGATATCACTTTTAAGTAGAAAACGAATGAAGCAAATGAACAATCCATATAATATCTGGGGAAAGAGCATTACAGGCATATGGAAGAACACCTGTAAAGGCCCTGAAGAGATTCGGAAATACTTAAGATGTTTAACAAAGATAAGGATATTAGCGTGACTGGAAATGAGAAAATGAGATGAGAGAAATTGGTAAGAGGGACTTAATAGAAGGACTGTGACTATGGTAAAAGGACTAAATGTCATTTTAACTTTGATGTGAAGTCATGAATATGGAATGGTTGAAAACAGAAGAGTAAGGAGATATGATGTATGTTTTAAAAGGATTATACTAGTTTATTTGTCAACTGCATCTCAATAAACCCTGGGGGAGAAAAGGATCACCGGTAGCTGTGCTGAGAACAGACTATTGGAAGCAGAAGTGGAACAGGAAGACCAATCCATAAACAGTTGCATGTATTTCTAGACATCTAAAATAGGACGTAAACATATTTTTAAATCAAATTATAGAGGAAAAAAGAAATGGGTAAATGAGCTCTTATTGACACACCTGAGCACAGGAGTAAATCAACAACAGACAAAACAAAATCCAATAGGGCTTTCATTAAATATTTTTGTTTAACATTGAATATTTTTGTTTAATATGAAATTTCAGTGAGGAAACACAAAATCATCACCAACAGACGGCAGTAATGAATACCGATCTTAAGCATGCAAAAGATGATCTAGCTTCACAGTTAAGATCTTTCTCTGGAATTCTAGTAAACTGGAATTAAGCAGTATACCCACATGGTTAACAAAGGAGCAAGAAATAGGTAGTATGCAAATACACATCTACAAGAGCTTTAAATTATAAATGTGAGCCAAAAAATTTAGAAACAAATGGCAGGATATTTATATAGGATATCTCCCTAACTAAACACACCATTCTCAATTTATTGATTTCACTACTCCTCAAGAAGTACCAAAATAAAATGAGAGCAAGTGAATGGCTAGCTTTTATCTATAAGCTGATGAAAAGTTTACCATTTTGAGATCAATAGACAAAGCTAGAAAGGGACAATGTCCCAGCCAAGTGGGGTGGGAAAGCTCCATTCAAAGTGGAAAACAGGGACTAGCGGTACAAATGTCAGCACATTATACCTGGTCACAAAATGTGTAGGTTAGAGAGAAAGGCTGAAGCTCAGGGAGCACATGAACCAGAAATATAGCCTATGAATGAATGCAGGCAACTGAGAGTAAGGATCCTGTTAACGTGTACCCACTACCTCTTCTCTACTGAGTTACACATCCCTTCCTTCCTTTCCTCTTACCCTTGTTGTTCATTTTCATTTTCACTTTCTTCGCAGAACTTAATTTTCTATTGATTATTGAAAGATATGGCTGGTCGCCAAATGAGAATTGAGGTACTACTCCATTTTTATCCTCAGTTCATTTCCCTTTGCTTAGACTCCTGCATTCAGTATTTTCCTCATGGCTTTTCCTGTAGCATGCATGTTGAATGCAAGATTACTGGGACTCCACAAAGACAAAAGAAAAAATATTTTGTTTGACCTATGCTGTAATTTTATATGTAAAAATGTATACCCTGCCCACCTCATACTCACCAGGATGGCTACTATCAAGAAAGAAAGGAAAAAAAGGAAAGGGAAGGGGAAGGGGAAGGGGAAGAGAAGAGGGAAGGGGTAGGGAAGGGAAGGAAAAAAGAAAGGAAAGGAAAGGAAAGGAAAGGAAAGGAAAGGAAAGGAAAGGAAAGGAAAGGAAAGGAAAAGAGAAGAAGAAAAGAGGGAAGGGAGGGGAGGGGAGGAAAGAAAAGAAACCATCACGTGTTGGGAAGGATGTGAAGAAATCAGAACCCTTGTGGAATATAAAATGGCACAGCCATTGTGGAAAACAATATGACAGTTCCTCAAAAAAAAAAAAAAATAGAAGTACCATATGACACAGCAATTCTACATCTGGCTATATATCCAAAAGAACTGAAGGCAGGGTCTCAAAGAGATATCTGCACTCCTGTATTCACAGCAGCATTTTTCACAATAGCTAAAACATACAAGCAACCCAAGTGTGCAATGACTGATGAATGGATAAGCAAAATGTGGTATATACATACGATGGAATATTTTCAGCCTTTAAAAGGAATTTCTGACATATGCTACAATATGGATGAACCCTGCAGACGTGCTGAGTGAAATCAGTCGGTCACAAAAAAAGACAAATACTGTATGATTCCATTTACATGAAATATTTAGAGTAGTCAAAAACAGAGACAGAAAGTAGAATGGTGGTTGCCAGGGGGTAGTTTCTGGAGTTGTTGTTTATGAGATAAAAAAAAAGTTATAGATATGGATAGTGGTAATGGATGCACAACACTATAAATGTACTTAATATCACTAAACTGTACACTTTAAAATGGTTAAGGTGTTAAATTTTGTTATATTTTATAATTTTTAAAAATGGAAAAATAAAAAATATATACCCTTCTTAAGATCAGGAGGAATAAAGGTTAGTGGGAATAAAGGAACAAAAGGTTGTTTTACTTCTTGCCATCTCCACCAATACTCCATATTGAGTACCATCGTGCTATAGTCAAATTGTACTACTCACCATATCCTAAACTTGCTCTACATTTTCCTGCCCAATCCCTGTTATTTTCTTAACCTAGAATGCCCTATATGGCTGCCCCTCATTTCAAACTAAAATATTCTACACTTTCTTCAAGAGGCACAAAAAAAGCATCTTCAAGAAACCTGCCAAAAAGAATTAATACCTCTCCTCTGTCCAAAGTAGCTGACTTGACCTCTATTTTCAAGTATTACAGCATCCTTGAATCATACTTACTTGTGTATATTCTCTTTTACTAAAGATGGACATTCTATCTCCACTCAAAGCCTTTTTGTTTAAAAATCATGTTTGCTTTTTAAGTTTTCATAAGAATTAGAGAGACATTTACCCCTCAGTGTTGTTTATAAGGTAAATGAAGATTGGAATTGGATGTTAACTAGAGCCTATAGTTTCAGCCCTAGGTAAAACGATCAAGGCTTTCTCCCTTGGTTCCTCAGACCAATCACCTGTGCAGAGGCTGTTTTACTCCCAAAAGAGCTATGCCAGCTCTTCAAACGAAAATCACTCAAAAAACTGAAATATTCCATTATCAGGTAGAGGACTGAAAGCAGTGAGAGCAATACCTGGATATTATTCAGCAATGCATTTAAAAGAAAATAAGAAAGAGAGTTTCCAGGTAATCTCTTCTCTGTATATCTGCAATTTTTATCTCATAAAAAAAAAAAAAAAGAATCACAGTATGGTTCACCTAGAGAGAAGTAGCCCCCAGTCAGGGCATCCTACGCCAATGCCTACACACTTAGTATTCTTCTTGGCCTGCAGTTCCTTATCTTCACCTCCTCCTAGGCCTACCAAACACCTCAAAAACCCAAGTAAGATGTCAAATTCTCTAGAGAACCTTTTCTGAAGGTTTCGAAGAGTAAGATTTGATAGAAATAGAAGGCATTCATAAATGATTTCTGATAACAAGTAAAATTACTTAGATTTTCTAGAATCACAGGTGAGATATTACCTCTTACACTTCCACAAGACAATCCACTTACTTTCTGTGAAATAATTGCTTTGGGTTTTTTTTTTTTTTTTGCTGGATTCAAATCCTATCAACAAAGACAGTTTTAAAAATAAAAACAGAACTGTCTTTTTAGAGCATAAACAGTGTTGAAATAGAGTGCAAATGCGGATGAAATTTCAAAATTGACTCTAATCGAAGTGTGATTTTAGATTAACTGTTTAGACTACCTGAGCCTGTTTCCCAATCTTTAAAATGGGTGTCTACCATATAAGGTTTTTGCAAGAAACCAATTAAATAAAATGTAAAACATCTAGTACAGTTCCTAACTCATAGGAGGCCCACAAAAATCGAAAATCATTTTTACAGTCTACTTCTAGGGTACACTTTGGCACTAGATTCATTTCAATGACCAGTTCTCAGTATAAACCAGTGTTGTCCAATACAGTGGCCAATAGCCATGTTACGGAGCGGGTACTACGCATTTGAAATGTAGCTAGTCCGAATTGAGATGTGATTTAAGTGTAAAATACGCACCATATTTCAAAAACTTAGTGGAAAAAAATAACATCTTAATACTGCATATTGATTAGCTGTAAAGAGATAATACTTTTGGATATACTGGGTTAAATAATATATATGAAAATTAACTTCACCTGTTTCTTTTTACTTTTTTGATGTGGCTACTAGAAATCATTTAATTATATATTTAACTCTTATTACATTTCTACTGGACAGGCTGACTTTGACCTCAAGCAGGTAAATCTGATCTCTTAACCATACAGTGGACTACTTGACAGGGGTTCTATGACCGCCAATTCACCCCTTATGCCAGCTCACTTTAACACTCCCCACTTCCGCGACACTGGAAAGCAGACAACTTAATCGCTCTTGATTTTTAAAAGTATAGAGTGCACAGATCCACCCAGGCAACTCGAAACTGTTACCTACACAACGACGGAAAAGTATCTTGGGAAAATACCCAGATTCCTCTCTGGTGGGTGTCGGTCAACTGCTGGGGGTACTGGGAGCTTAAGCAGAAAGGGGTCTCTCTAAAGAAAATGAACAGAGAAGACAGAGCGAGTGCCCAGATTCTGAAGGAGCGTAATGTGGAGCTCATAGACCAGAGGTCTGAGAACGAAATCCTTTTCACCAGTATGAGGGAGGCGGGTAAAAGCCCCGGCGGAGGCTGCAGGGGGCGCGGTACCTTAAGAATCCCCCTCATCTTCGCCAGAAAGGGGCGAAACTCCTCGAGTGGAACTTCCGGATAGAGCTGGCTCTGCAGCAGCTCCTCGGTGATGCCCGAATGCCCGTGGAAAGCTTCCTGGGCCAGGCCGCTCAGCAGCCCGCTCAGGGGTTTGCAGCTTTCGAGCTCGCCTGCCATTGTCAGCGGAGGCCCCGCCCCTTAACAGCTGAGCGCAGCCGGCCACGGCAGCCTAAATGGGCCTAAATTGCCCAGGCAGAGGCGCGCGAGGAAAGTAGTAAAGTACTACCAGGAGTTGTTGACAGCTACCAGTTTTGCTTTACAAAACCATTCCCCTTAGGTTGCCAGCACTGAACTGTCCATTCAGTTCCAGAAAGATCACTTTGCTTCAGCTGATTGCCTTCATCACTCCATGGCCCACTTAATGGAAAGAACATTTGGTGGAGATCACTTGAGATGGGGCAGCATCCTATAAAAGTGGCAGTTTAAATTTTGGTTGGCTGCACTCATTCCAGGCCTTGCCTGCCAATCCATGAATTGAATAGGATCTATTACTTATATCTAATCTCTGCTTAATCCTTACCTGTCCACCTTTCGTCCAAGAAAATTTAAACTAGCCCCTGATAGCATAATGTGTTTGCTTTGATTGTTACTTGCCCTTTTATATACATGTGGCTTGCTTCCTGCCTAGATCAATGGCTCTGACCTAATGCTTTCCATAACAAATATTTTGTAACACCTTCTTTACTATCCTGAAATGAAATGCATAGATAATATAATTGCCTACCCATATAATTTCAATATATTATTCACCCATAAAAAGGAATGAGGTACTAACACATGCTACGACATGAATGAACCTTAAAAACATGCTAAGTAAAAGAAGACACACAAAAAGCCAGCTATTATGATGCCATTTATATGAAAAGTCCAGAATAAGCAAATCTGTAGAAACAGAAGGTAGATTAATGGTTGCCCGAGGCTGGAAGAAGGGGAATGAGATAATAAGTACTGGATTTCTTTTGAGGAGGTGATGAAAATGTTCTAGAATGTAAATAGTGGTTATGATTGCATGATTTTGTGACTATACTAAAACCCACTTGGGTTTTAGGATGGTTAATTGTACACTTTAAAGGATGAATTTTACAGTATGTAAATTATATCTCAATTTAAAAATCAAGATAATTACCTAATTGTAATTGTAATTCAGGATAAAAATAAAAATAAAAGTAATTTATAATGTTTATATTTCAATGTGTATATGGGCACAACTACACTAGGTGGCTAGGAGACATGGAGCAGCCTAATGCCTGCGTCTTTATGTAGAACCAGGTATGCTGTGTTGATGACCAGAGAGAGAGGAGAGAATGAGAGAAGAGAGAGAGAGAGAGCAATTGCTACTGGTTCTGAAATGTAAACAATGGTTGGTAAAGTTCAGAACAAAAAACCTTCTTTCCTCACTTTACCCAGTAATTGCAAACCAAAAATGTTCTGTGTATTTTAAAGCCATGTTAAAAATACACTGTGTATTTTCTTCAATTTAAAAAATAATAATAATTAATTTAAAAAAGAGAAAGATGCAATTCTACTCTCGGGATATGCATAGATTTTTCTTTTATGCAAAAGGATGGTGTACCAGATGCTTTCTCTACAAGGCTTAAGAACTCAATTTGCCATTTTATTACTGAGATCAAACCTAGTATTCTTCATGTTAAAAAAAGAAATGGAAACTTATTTAACTTTCTAAAATGTTATATAATAAAAAAGTTCAGATCCAAAAATAAAAATAATACACTGTGTTCACATGTATGCCAGAGTTAGATTTCAGGCTCAGACAATAACAAATAGGTAGATTTTTCACCTACATGAATGTCCCCTGCATGGCAGGTTGCCTTATATCCCTGGCCCCTGTCCAGTCTGAGCCATTCCTTCCCTTCCATTATTGTGAGAACTGAAATACCCCTTTCCAAGTAGTATGACCTTGTGGCACTGTTAAGAGTCACTGATCCGGACTGCTCTAATTGATATTTACCTAGTGTTTGCCTGAAGTCAAGAGGCATTCTTTATAATATAATAGGAAAGATATAAGATATTTCTTTCCCTAAAGGAATTAATTTTCTAAAAGGCAAATTCAGAGATGCTTTCATAGCTCCAAGAAAAGCAAACCTAGACATAAACTATATATCATGTTCAGTGTACCTACAGGAGTTGCAGAGACTGGTTGACGCGATGGAAAAATAGAAAGGCTGTAAGTGGAAACAGCACAGTTAAGCACATGACTTCCAAATTACCCACCAGAAAGGCTTTATTCATTTATTTCCATAAAACCTAAATAACACTGACTGATATTTATTCATGATCTTTGTACTTTGATACATGAGAAATATAATCTTACTGCTTTAACTTGTATTTCTTAAATTTTGAGAGTGAATAATTTCTTTTATATTTATTGACTGTTGTATTTCTTCCTATTTTCTTGACAACTTTCTATACGGGATTCTGTCACTTCAGTGATTTCTAAGAGCTCTTTATACATTAGGAATATGAATGCCACCAATACTGTAATGTTGTTTTCTTTTTTTAACACCTACAGCACCTGGTATTCCTAGGTGGTCTCCCATCCAAGTACTAACCAGGCCCGACCCTACTTAGCTTCCAAGATCAGACAAGATCGGACACGTGCAGGGTGGCATGGCCATAGACATCTATGTGTAACGTTTTTCTTGGGTTTATATAGTTGAATCTATCAACCTGCATGGAAAAAGTCTGGAAAGTTATTCACCAACATGGTTATAGAGTTTATCTCTGAGTAATTGAGGATGGTTTATATTTTTTTCTTTCTGCTACCTGATTTTTCTAAATATCTACAGCATACATGTAATACTATTGTAATAAAAAGTTATGTAGCTAGAGCAATTCAGCAAGAGAAAAAAACAAAAGGCATCCAAATAATGAATGAAGAAGTCAAATTGTCACTTATTTATTTATTTATTTTAATGTGAGCCAACCCTTGGTTGACCTCACAGATTGCCAGGAATTTGTCAGTTTACAATTCCTTATTTTTGTATTTTTTATGCCGACAGCACCTGGTCTTCCTAGGTGGTCTCTCATCATCCAAGTACTAACCGAGCCCGACTCTGCTTAGCTTCCGAGATCAGATGAGATAGGACTTGTTCAGGGTAGCATGGCTGTAGAACAAATTGTTACTTTTGCTGATGACATGATTCTCTATACAGAAAACCCTAAAGACTCTACTAAAAAACTATTAGAAATAATAAAAAATAAAGTTTCAAGATACAAAATCAATGTTGAAAAATCCTTAACATTCCTATATTCTAATAATGAATTTTCAGGAAGAAAAATGAAAAGAATAATTCCTTTTGCAATTGCAACAAAAAAGAATAAAATACCTAGGAATAAACCTAACAAAGCATATAAAGAACCTGTACACTGAAAACTATAAGACATTATTAAAAGAAATTGAAGAAACGCAAAGAAATGGAAAGATATTCCATGTTCTTGGATTAGAAAAATCAACATAGTTCTGGAAGGCACCAACTTTAACCTATGTAAAGAACCTTATTCTTGTTTACCCTGCTTTTCCTGGTTATCGCTCCATAACTGCCATTCCCAACACCTTTCTTTTGTTTTTGCTGAAAATGATATATAAATTGGAGTTCTAAGCCACTGCTTTGAGTTACTCATTTTTCCCTGGGTATCTCACATGTATAAATGAGGTATACATGTTAATAAACTTGTTTTTCTCATTCATCTGTCTTTTGTTACATGGGTTCTAGCCAAGAAATAGGAAAGTTACAGGAAAAAATATTTTTTCCTCTTCTACATAAATAAATGATTAAAAAACAATGAACTAAGGGTTGTTACTACTTAGTACCTAGAAATAACTATCAGATTTGGTGGTGAAAGAAAGAAAAATTGATTAATTCAGCATCAGTAGGTCAAGGACAGGCTTAATAGTGAACGATGAATGGCATTGGAGGAAGTAATTGAGAGTAATGTAGGGCGGAGGCAAGATAATTAAAATGTTAAATCAAGCTACATTTAGAGACTGCAATATGCTGATCAGCTATGTACCAGGCCAAGAGGACACCTGCAGAACAAAGGAAGATTTCTGCTGGATGGCTAACAATCCATTTCCCACACCTGTGGAAGGGGAAACAGGAAATCTGTATTTAAGTTGCTGCAATACACAAAATAAAGTTGTTCATTCCCTATGGCTAGAACCATGGGGAACCTGTGGATTAAAGGCTAGGAACTGTCAGCAGGCCTTTCACACTACATATTACTTTTTGATGCTACATAGTCTTCCCCTTCCTCACTATATGCCCATATCAAAGGAAATGGATAAACAAAGTCTTTAATCTGTAACTCACAGGAACTAAAGAATGATGTATAAACTGAATGCCCTGAACACTCTGGGTCCCTATCACTACTTTTATTCTGATTCATTCTCTCCGTCCCTCTCAGTGTTTTTCTCTCAATACTCTACTCTGCCTCACTGTTCTGTCTCTCAGGCTCTCTCACTCTCTGCCTCTGAGAGAAGACCACACTCTCTACCCTGTGGAGTGTTACCTCTTTTTTAATAAACTTTCCCTTTAACTCTAACTTTGGCGTGTATGTTGAATTCTTTCCACACTCTCCACCAAAGGACCCTCTTCTTCTCTCGGTGCAGGGTTTGGTCTACCCCTCTTCCCATTCAGGTTAATTTGCCCTGTCCTGCATCTAGAGGAAATGATCTCTGGTTGGCCTGCAAGTTGGATCCAGGCAATCAGAGGCTCCTCACCCCTTCCCCTGACCTTGGAAAGTATGTTCTGCCTACCATTCCCACAAATAGGAGCTGTTCCAAGGACAAAGCCTTGAGAATAAGGTGTTGAGACCATCTGGACCATATACATGACTGAGCCCAGTTAAGGCCTCTATAGAAACTTTAAGATTCTGGTGTGCAGGTGCAGAGATCTACCTGTCTTATGAACACCCAAGACAAGCCTCATAAATAAGTTCTCTTGCTTATTTTAGATGCCACCTACCTATCTGGAGTGGTCCTCTTTCTTTGGTTTCTCCCTGCTCTCCTTTTTGGAAGGGCAGGTTGCTGGTTTCAGATTTTACCCAGGAAAGCTCCTCAGGTGGCAAACCAACAAACAGCCCTACATGTTTCAGGGGAAATATCATGTCTTTATGAAGGGAGGCATGAAACAGTGGTGAAACCCATAGTGTAATGATGGGATTCGGGACACATTACCCTAAAAATATGGCACCGTGGCATATTGAATATTTGAAAGAACACGAGAAACAGAATTTGAAAAATGACAGGTACAAGGACTCTGACTTCTACCCTGAAGCAGATCGTAAGACCCTCATGTGAGAGGTGTCCTCCCTATACAGAGAGGATTCTTATCTCCAAAGGCAGAGGGAAGCCAAGAGAAATCTGAACAAACAGTCCTTGCTAAGTTTTCCCACTTTATCCTTTTGTCCCATCACATTTTCCCACCACTCCTCATCAAATCTAGTAATAAACACTCAAGTTTAACCACTATTTAAGATGTTCATTTCCTTATCAGGGCTCCTATGTTACATAGAACTTAAATCTGTATGTTCTCTTGCTAATGTCTTTTGTTAGAGTCCCAGCCGAGAACCTAGAAGGATAGAAGGGAAATATTTTCCTACCCTGCAGTTGCAAGGGTGGAATAAGAAGCCTAAGGGTATAAACCTGAAAAGACAAATAAGGTAGAGACAGAGTTTACACATAATGCCAATTTTCATACTTGGTCTTTGAGGAGTTACTGAAGGATTTTAAGCAAGTGCGTAATAACAACAGATTCGAGTTTTTAAAAGATTCCTGTGATAGCAGTGAGGCAAAGGAACTGGAGAAGCATGGGAGACCAAAAGCTAGACTATCACATACTCAAATAGATGATGATGTGGGTTTGATCTAAGGCAGTGGCACTTAGGATGGAGAATATGAGATGGATTCTTGATATGAAGGCGGTATAATCAGACTTTGGAAGAGGGAAGAGAAGAATAAAAGGAATTAAAAAGCTTCGCTTGCCTTTTCTACTAAAAAAAAAAAAAGATAAGGCACCTATTTCATAGTATTATGAGGATTAAACGGACTAAAACGTGTAAAAGGGTTTAGCACTGTGCTGAATGACTGGTATTAAAATGCTTAGGCTCCCTAAGAGCCCGTGGCTACATTATATAGAAGAAACTATAAGTGTAAAGCGAGGCCGTTGTACTAACTAGTGAAGCAGTTGAGATTTCCCAGGCAATCAAAGCTCCAACATTTAAGATTATCTGGTATTTAAAGAAGGTGTATTTGAATCTGTAACTACTACTCGGTATCAACCGATAGGAGACAATCAATCCCCATACTACAAGCAAAAGAAACCAGACACCCATCCCAAATCTCTGTCTTTTAACTCCGTTTCAAAGTGAATTTAAAAAATCAATGTAAAACAGGTACACGCAGTCAGGAATAACTCGGTTAAGCCCCCATGTGCTGCGGAGTAACTGGGAGCACACGTCACCTGGCAGTCCCGTCTAGTTGAAATTAACGTAAGGGACCTCACAGCCGCGGTCCGAGTAGTGGGAGATGTGGGTGTCCCAACATCCGCCTTTAAAATAGCGTGTTGTCCTTTCTGCCTCGCAAGAATCTGTCCCGTAGTGGCCTTGACCCAGTCCCCTCAGGGCCTGGGGTCACCATCCCCGCAAGCCTCGATTTCCCCGGCACATTCCCTCGCCTGGCGCGCGGCGGGCAGCCCGCTACGTCACGCCAGCACCGCGCAGCCAGGCAGGACCCCTTCCCCGACGACTCCTCCTCCCGGAGCCGGCGCCGCTTTCTGGAAGGTTCGTGAAGGCGTTGGGCGCGTACCGTTACTCCGCGACGGGCCGGAATCCGCGTCCATCCGTCGTTCCCGAGCCCACGGAGAACCACCCCACTTTGCCATGCCCGAGAATGTGGCACTCCGCAGCGGGGCGCCCGCTGGGGCTGCCGGCAGCCGCAGCAAAAGCGCCTATCAGGACCGCGATAAGCCGGCCCAGATCCGCTTCAGCAACATCTCCGCGGCCAAAGGTATCGCTTCCGCGTCTGACTCGCGGCCCGGTGGGGTCGAGCTCTGCTCTCCCACCCTGGGTGGGCCTGGCTGACTTTCTGTTCCTTCAGATGATCCCTTCTTGTCCTTCAGTAAAGCACCTCTGGGAAGGGAACCTTACTGTGTTCTGCCGGTAATTCCCGACCCCGAGTATGGAGGGAGGCCTTTAAGTTTGACCCATTCCGAGTCCTAGACTTCCATAGCTTTTCATTGGGTCACTCATCACACTTAACCAGAAAACAGCCGAGGCCCACATGCAGCGGTCCCTTAGGGTCTGACAATTTAGTGCTGTCGCTTCTTATTAGTTCCACTAGTAAAATGTTTGCACAATGCTTTTCAGTTCTTCTGTTCTTATGAAAATACCATTTAAATAAGCTTTCCAGGGCACAATTTTTGAAAACGAATTTGGTATACTTCTCGTGCTTAAATTGGGGCGAGGCCCTTTGTATTGGACTGGAGGACGGACCCGTCTTGTTTAAGAATTATGGAAAGCTATATTGTGCTTTTATGCTTTCTGCATGTGCAGCCAAACACAGGCAAATCAAGAAACATGGACGGTTTGCTGTTTTGTTTTTGTATTTTGTGAAACACTTTCGTGCATGGTAGAAATCAAGACCCGTTTCGTTCTCTTTTTCCATAACTTTGTGACCTTTAATCTGTAGGGAAATGTTCGCTTTTTTTTTTTTTCTCCTTAAGTTGTGAGAAGAGAAATTGAGTTGGAGTCTGGAAGGAAAAGTGAGAAATTAAGACTTAGCAATCTTACCTATGGTGTATATTGAATACAGTTAAAATTTAATTCGGGTTAGAGAATAAGGTGCATGAAGGAGTGACAGGTGAAATTGGAAGGGCAGGGTGGGGTAGAATTTTGAAGGGCCTGGTGCCCTGGAAAGGATTTGGTATAACCCCTACAGCTATAGATTATTCTTCAGTAGAATGAGGTAATAGCGAATTCGTAGGGTTTCTGTGAGAATTAAATAAAAAAGCATCTAAAGAGCTATGTATATAAAATACAGCCTTAAAAATACTCAAGGTCATTAGCCCAAGTGACTGAGGGTGTGATGGAGCTAAAAGAAATCCATACAGCTAGTCCTGGAGTAATGTCTTCATTCAACGTGGTTTCTTTATGTTGTTGATAAGATGCCTTAGGAACTTAACCTTGTTTTTCTCAATTATCCTATGATAAAAATTGGTTTCGATATTTGTCATTTGGCCACAATTCGAGAGCCTATTGATGTCGTTAAGTCAGAACTTACTATGCACTGGAGGAAGAATGGTAGAGTAAGAGAGAATGGGTTCTAGTTTGGGCCTAATGAGTTGAAGAGATCAGAATGACCAGATGGGCAGATTTAGGAGTCATTGGAAAGTTAAGGAGAGACTACACCTGGAAATGAAGATTTGGTAGATAGTCATCTAAGGAACTTGGTGGAAGCTTAGATTTATTACGTCAGAAACAAGATGTTAAATTCTTGGGCCATCTGGAGGGCCAAAATAATCTATATAGTATGGTAGGTTTTTCAACAAACAAGATACAGAATGGAAAGTTTACTCTGGTAACCTTTGAAACAGCAGTGAACAGCAAATTGAAATTGGACAAGGGAGGTATGCGTGTAGGAAGGAGAGGCCACCTAAGTTATCTATGAACCTCTTTTAAGTGAGGAGAGCTCACAGAGCCAAGGGACACAGCTAGTCTTTCCAAGTTGTCAGACAAAACCCTACAAACTAATCAAGAAAAACTGCTTCATGCATCTTTAGTTTAATTGGGGGAGCCAGTTTTTTTATTATGAAGCTACTAGAAGAGAGATAATAATAGTACCATTGGTTGATGGTACAAAAAAAACCGTACACACATGTAGTAATAGTACTAGTATTATTCAGTATGAGCCATTTAACAGGCAATACTCTGTGCCACATAGTATGCAGACATTTTTGGAGATGTAAGCAGTCTAAAATCTTTTATTTTTTGGATTGTGTATCTTTCTAGAGTCTTCGTGTAGATGAATGTAAGGGCATTCTTAAAGTGAATTGGTCAGCTTGTAGAATCATAGCCATAGGGGTCCACTAAAATTGCCTAAAGGAGTAATAATATTTACTGGGTAATTAGGAACTGCAGCCCGAACACGAAATAATAATTGGAAAACAATTTTTAAATTATGCCAAATATTTTCTCTTGGCCTCTAAGGCTACCATTGTTTGCACAGTATAGGAGAAAGCATGCTAGTTGTGAAGCACACAAAAAATAATTAGGGCACAATCTCAGCCTTGTGTACATGGAGTTCGAGATGGTATGTGAAAGGGGACTAATCATTTGTTCTGGACTTGTCAAAAAAAAGGAACGGAGTATTGTTCATCAATTCCAGTTTCTCTTAGAAAAGAATAAGTGGACTAATGAAATAAAAACATTCTCATGGACAGATAATAAGAATAAGAACTTTGGATTGGTAGACTCTATATCCAGAGGTGTTTCATAACATACTGATAATGACTGAAAGCTGTGATTTTAGTTTTGTTTTTTTAGTTAATGTTTGGTTTTGTTTGTTTGTTGTGGAAGGGGGATCAAACGGTGTGTTTTTTGTTTTTGCCATGGGCCATCTATATACTAGCTTCACATTAGTGAACAAGTCTTTGCCCTCAGAAATTATACTCTATATAGTTAGGGAAGACAGAGTAAATAATTAGTATAGTAGGAAGTCTAGCCTGTCCTATTGCTGCTTCTCTTATTTTAAAGAATGGAGAAAAGACTCCTCAATCAGAGCTAGATTGTACCATTTTGATACTTAAAGAAAGATTAAATAAATCCTCAAAATTTATTCTGCCATAGGCACAGCATAAATACTACATATAGTGACTTTAACAACAAAACATGAAGTATATGTCATAGAATTAAAGGAGTAAATTATTTTGTTTCCATTAGATTATTATTAAACAATGAATTTTTGTTAGTGGACACTGAATGATTCTACACTCTATCCTAATAAGGACAAAATGATCTTTTGAGAAGATAAATCCTTTGTTCTTTTAAAGAGTCTTGATTTCTGTTTCTTCCTTTTACAGCTGTTGCTGATGCTATTAGAACAAGCCTTGGACCAAAAGGAATGGATAAAATGGTAAAAATTAAGTTATTCATTATTTATTGAATGCTGCTGTCCACACTGCAAGATCTCAATAGAGAGTTAACGCTATTTAAAAAGTGATGCGTTAGAAAGGCACTTTGAGGATTCAGAATAGTGATAGATTACTTGAAGGTGAACAGGACTTAATAATAATTCTTATTTTGTTTGTTTCATGCTTTTTAAACAATGAAGGTATATACACAAAGGTAGTTATTTGTTGTGTAGTTAGAAAGTCAAGCTAGATGCAAGGGCTTAAGTTCTCTGCTCCTTATTGATACAACTCTGACCTGACTGGTAGGTCTGTGGGATTTCAACTCTATTAGCGGTTGTTGACTAGCAGCATAAAGCACATTATAATGACTTTTAAATAATACATCCTCAAATTCAGTGCTAGTTAACTTCCAAAATGAGAGGTAAGGAAACAACATGGAGGATTGTCTGGATGATAATACAGATCATCATTCTTCTGGATATTTTAATTCTCTCCTTGCTCATAATGCTTTTTGCCTTTTGCTGAAAATACTAAGAAATAAGTTACCATTTTGACTAAAGAATTGTGTTCACCACTTTATGTAAGTTAAGTAAATGTCTAATCACTATGTTGTACACCTGAAACTATATCGTATGTCAACTATAATTGAAATATTTTTTAGTTATCTTAAAAAAATAGCTAATATTCAGTTAAAAAAAAAAGTTGTGTTCACCACATTCATAGTGCTTGCTGTCTTTGGAGGCCATGGTATTATTTATTATTGATACGAACCCAGGAATGAGTGATTCCTTATAGTATTTTTTCTACCTTTTTTTCTTGTTTGGATTCCTTCTCTTTTACACAGATAAATAGCTGTAACAAAGCCAGCTCTTTGCTTGTAAAGTTGTACTGTTATGCATATTCTTAAGCCATACTAATGTAAGGGAGAAAAGTTTGAAATTAAGCACAGTTGTAAGCTATGCAAACAGATTAACTTCTCTACCAAGTATTAAAATTAGTAGATCTTTTAGGGTGTCACGTTAATGCTGGGTAAAGAAAAAATTTTTGAAATCACAGCTTAAAATTTTTTTTTTTTACAGATTCAAGATGGAAAAGGCGATGTGACCATTACAAACGATGGAGCCACCATTCTGAAACAAATGCAAGTGTTACACCCAGCAGCCAGAATGGTAAGTGTAATTTTAGATGAGGTGTTCTGTTTTTTAAGTATATGGTTTGATATTTGGTAAACAGTTAAGTTTTATTTGATCAGGTGATACCATGTAAGCATTGTGCATTTTTTTCATTAGGCTAAACAGGCATATTTTAAGGATACATTGTGTGCCTAGCATTGTGTTTTTCAGTGCAAGGTCCCTGTCCTTATCCACAGGAATGTGTCATACAGTTGGGGAAAGCAGAGTTAAAAACATGAAATGGCACAAATTATTAGTTCAGTGAGAGTTAGAAGAGAACAAAAGAATTTTAAATTATTTTGTGTGCAAAATCATGTGTCTCAACTTACAGTCATGTTTATTAAAAACAACTGAATTCAACTAAGAGTCATAACTCCAGTGTCAAGTGAGTAGTCACCATATCAGCAAAATGAAATTCCTATCTATTAAAAAGTCCCTTTTATTTAAACATAACTTTTTAAAAATGAGTCAAATAATGCTTATACAGGGTCTGCTCAGATAAACTTGGCAGAGGACTACAAACTGATTCTCTACTGTTATCTGGAATGCCCCATTTCATAGCTTCCAAGTCTACAGTGTACCTATGGTACAACATTTAGGCCTTTTTGACAGAAAGCAAAAATTTACCTATAGTCTGAACCAGAAGTCATAATGTAGATTCTTAATAGAGTGTATAAGTAGAATTTTGAGTGCCACAAATAATATCGTTATCATTTTTAAATGAAACCCAAGATAGACAACAAATCAAAAGTCAAGAATTATATTGAATCTTAGTGTTGATAATAATGAGATTGTGACACTGATACAAAAGTCATTTGTTTTATATTTGAATTAGATGTTACTGGGTTCTCGTATTTCTCATTTAATAACTTAGCATATTCTGTTGACTTAGCTGGTGGAGCTGTCTAAGGCACAAGATATAGAAGCAGGAGATGGCACCACATCAGTAGTCATCATTGCTGGCTCTCTCTTAGATTCCTGTACCAAGCTTCTTCAGAAAGGTAAGTAGAACATAGAACATGCTTTATTACTGAATACAGATTTAATTTGCAAACATCTTTTTACTGGGAATTTTAGTTAAATTTTGTTGTGTTTATTATATGAATTAGAAAGTTGTGTTTTTGTTTGTTTTAGCTTCCTTTTTGCCAATCTTCTTTTCTCATGGAACTTGACAGAATTTTGCTTTTCAAAAATAAGTGGTGGTTGTGTTACTAATCTTGGGGTTTGTGTGAGAATGGTGATTTGGGAGAGAAAGCATGAGTTCTTGCTCTATTAAATAGTGTTACTCTAGTCACTTATTCTATTTATTCTGTATGTGTATACTCTTCCAAATTAAATAGAAATAAATTATTAGCTATAATTAACATTTATTTAAACCATTATAGTTGTAGCTGAGGCATAAATTAATCTATAGTTAATCATTTAAATTTTATGACTGCTTTGGAATTTTAATGAATAGAAATTTTTTAAACGTGCCCCAAAGGTAGCTTATTTGTTATAATAACTAGATTTTCACAAATGACAGGTATTCATCCAACCATCATTTCCGAGTCATTCCAGAAGGCTTTGGAAAAGGGTATTGAAATCTTAACTGACATGTCTCGACCTGTTGAACTGAGTGACAGAGAAACTTTGTTAAATAGTGCAGCCACTTCATTGAACTCAAAGGTGAGATAAGCACTAAGTTTAAGTTTTATTAAAAACTGCAACTCTTATGCTGTGAGTTTTGTTTGATGCTCCACAGTTCATAAATGTTAAGTCTCAAGTGTGACTGGGTAAGTAAAGTAATTTGTATAATTGAATTCAAGTAAAATTTACTCTTTCAAGGCTTTCAGATAAATTGTATCCACATTTTACAGATGGGAAAATGGTCTAGTGAAGTTAACTAACTCATCCAAAACCTATTAATAGGGCTAGACCAAAACAGGATTATCCCACAGTCCATCTCTTCAACATCCATGCTGCTTTTCTTAGTTATCAAATTTAAAGCAGTGATGTTCTTGTAAATTTCTTGGAAACTCATGTCACTTTCTGTTTTCTATCATTCCCTGTGCCAAACACGCCCATTCTTTCCCTTTTCATTGGTGTTACATCAATATATTCATTTTCTTCAAATGTTAAGTGGAGAGCTAGGTAATATTAGTGATATCATTGAATGTCCACAGAACTAATAACAGAATAGCATAATGATTACAAGCATTGGTTACAGAGTCTAGACTGCCAGGGTTCAATGCTAGCTTCATCACTTAACTAAGCTCTTTGACTATTTCAATTTCTTCATCTACAGGTTGAATGAGTATATGAATGTAAATTGCTAAGCCCACTGCCTAACATATAAGTGCTCAGTTAATGTTAACCACCAGCTATTTTTATCAGCCCCTCAGTATAGGGGTACACATGTATAGCATCTGATCACAAATTCATTTTAAACAGGAAACCTCCACATGAAATTAATTTCTTGTGAATTTGTTATAGAATTGTTAATAGACTTGACATTCCCATCTATTCTATTAATGAAAGAGAAAAGCAAGCATACATTTTGTGTTCTTGGTGACAACCTGGGTTGAGACAACAATTCACATGGAATATTTTCTCATTTCTACTCTCTCCCTTAAACCCCCCCCCACCACCCAAAAAAAGTGATCAAGATTACTTCTTGAAAATCTATGTCAGTAAAGAACTAAGACTTTTTTATTGTGAAGCTGACTTTTTTTTTTTTAATTCTAGGTTGTCTCTCAATATTCAAGTCTGCTTTCTCCAATGAGTGTAAATGCAGTGATGAAAGTGATTGACCCAGCCACAGCTACTAGTGTAGATCTCAGAGATATTAAAATAGTTAAGAAACTTGGGTAAGCATTTCTAATTATAACTCTAATAAAAATTAATTTCAAAAGTAAAGTTAAGCTGTTGCCATAAACGAGCTTAAATGAAGCTTAAATGAAAAATACCTGTATGAAAGTCACAAAGCTTTCTTCTTTTTGGTTCGTTTTCATGAGAACTTGTACGAATGTGGGGATCTCAAGAATTTCTTCATATTCCCTTATGGTGACAGGGCGGTAGAGTGATCAAAGAGTTTCAGGAATGGGACACAAACGTGAGGCTGAAGCACATTTTATTGGACTGATGATTTTTAATATGTTAGCAATCTGTTAAACTCACAGATTTTTACCCCCTGTTAACTATTCCCTACCTTGTTTTCTTTTTTCTTAGTGGAACAATTGATGACTGTGAGTTGGTGGAAGGGCTGGTTCTCACTCAGAAGGTGGCAAATTCTGGCATAACCAGAGTTGAAAAGGCTAAAATTGGGCTTATTCAGTTTTGCTTATCTGCTCCCAAAACAGATGTAAGTAGAACCAAATGAAATTGGTTCCTTGTTTATATGTTTTAATTTTCTAATACCTCAGGTGTTCATTATTATAAAAAATAGAAAATACTGATACTAGTGATAAAAAGCATACATTTCAAATGAATTAGTAAAGTTGAGACAAACGTAGGAATTATTGGATCCAAATATGACATCTATAGCCTCAGTTGGCTATTCATTGAATTTAAGCATTGATTTACTTTATAAATGAAGACAAAGGATATGTGTGTAATAATAAAAATAGGTTATGGAAAGTTATAAGTGGAATTTCTAGATCCTTTCTAGCTTCTGAGAACAGAAATCTTCATCTACAGTAGCAGGCAGATCTTTTGTCTTACATTTGCCCAAAGGAACTTTAAGATTTCTCCTTTTATATTGCATTGGCATATAGGTTTCCTGCTTAGTCATTTGTTTCCCTAAAGTTTAGCCCATAAAAAATTAATGTTATAGGTCTTTGATGTAAACAAAATATGTCCTTGTTACCTTCTTTCAGCATTCCAATTTATGTAACAAGGCATAAAGTAACGATGCAGGTGAAATTATTTCAGTACTATATTTGAAGAGAATTGGCACATTCAGAAAATATTTTACATTTTTTGATTATCAAAAACATTCTTATGGTGTGTGTGTATCCCTATGACAGCAAGATGTATAAATTAAAATAAAAGACCTGAATTAAGGTTGGTGTATATTCATCTTTCCAGACCTTTTCTATGCATATCTATGTATAATTTTTTCTTCTTTGGTATGATTTAGAATTTATAGTATAGTAATGTTTTTATTAAAAGTCTTTTTTACTTTAAAACTCCTACAATGCAAATTATTATGATGTTCTTTTTCTAAACAGATGGATAATCAAATAGTAGTTTCTGACTATGTCCAGATGGACCGAGTGCTGCGAGAGGAGAGATCCTATATTCTAAACTTAGTGAAGCAAATTAAAAAAACAGGATGCAATGTTCTTCTCATACAGAAGTCTATTCTAAGGTGTGGGGCTGTTTTATTTCCTTCCCCTCTTAATTATAATTGATTTTGGATCACCTCTAGCAATTTTTAAAGAAATATTTGAGATGCGTAAACCATTAGATATCTGATGAATGCATTTGGGGGCATTTGTTCAGATAAGTACTCTAAAATGGGGTCTCTTCCCATCATGATAATTTAAGTGTGGGATATATAATCTTTCTAGATCAAGATCCTAAATATCAAGTAAATGCTTTGTTTTTAAAAAGCTAAGTTTGGTCTAAAATTAATTAGCTAGCTAAAAGAGGCATTTATTTAAGGGTCTGTGCAGTTGCTTGCCTTGAAATTTAAAAGCTTTTTGAGGGGAGAATGGTAGATAGCCCATTATTGAAAAAATTCCAAAGTTTGAATTGATCTCCCCTTTTTTTATTGTTTTCTTTTAATAGGTAGACACATTCCCGTGTACTCTTTTTTTAATGTTATGCCAAAAAGTATTGTGAATGCTCATTTTATATAGAAACCGTGATGAAGAGTTGGAATATCTGGTTCTCACCACAAGTCATGTAATAGCTAATAACCTTGAGTAAATTGCTCTCAAAATTCAGTTGGCTTATCTGTAAAAAAGGGATAGTAATTAATATTCACCCTTCTGATATCACAGAGTTGTCAGGATCAGTCCAGATAATTTGTGGGAAAGTGTAACATTTTGGTCTTGAATTAGTCATACTTCATTCTAAATTCAGGAAGTACCAATAAAGTTTAATCAGAGATACACTCATTTAGTATTAAGAAAAATGACATAATTATTATGTTTTACAAATAGTGTCATTGGAGTATGTTTTAATATCTATTGGAAATATTAAAGATTTTGAGCTTAAAATTTGGTAAGCTAATATTTAAAGCATCTCTTCCACAAATAATTTGCGTCATCAGTCATTTAAACAACAGTAAAATAATGAAAACCTTCAAGAGTGGTTGAGCAGCAAAATGTTTTAACCTAGCATTGGCATAATTACTGATTTTGTGTTTTAGAGATGCTCTTAGTGATCTTGCATTACATTTCCTGAACAAAATGAAGATTATGGTGGTTAAAGATATTGAAAGAGAAGACATTGAATTCATTTGTAAGGTAAAATATTCATAACATCTGTATGTGTGAAAATGTCCAATAATCAAATGTTATCTTAATTTGTAGATTTGACTATTTTTTCTAGACAATTGGAACCAAGCCAGTTGCTCATATTGACCAATTCACTACTGACATGCTGGGATCAGCTGAGTTAGCTGAGGAGATCAATTTAAATGGTTCTGGAAAACTGCTCAAGGTAACAATATTATAATTAAGCTTTATTAGCTTGGGTTTTTTATTTATTTTAACCTTTTGTTTATTTTAACCTTACTCCAAACACCTGATTTGGAATTTGTTTACTAAAGATTACAGGTTGTACAAGCCCTGGAAAAACAGTTACAATTGTTGTTCGTGGATCTAACAAATTGGTGATTGAAGAAGCTGAGCGCTCCATTCATGATGCCCTATGTGTCATTCGCTGTTTAGTGAAGAAGAGGTAATATAAACTAAGTAGCAGAACGTTAAAACTTGTATATTTTGACTTTTTAAGGTATAAATAGTAAATTATTTAAAGTAGCTTTCTCTAGGATAAAGTAAGCTAAAAATGTTTGTGAATTTCAGAGCTCTTATTGCAGGAGGTGGTGCTCCAGAAATAGAGTTGGCCCTACGGTTAACTGAATATTCACGAACATTGAGTGGTATGGAATCCTACTGCGTTCGTGCTTTTGCAGATGCTATGGAAGTCATTCCATCTACATTAGCTGAAAATGCTGGTCTGAATCCCATTTCTACAGTAACAGAACTAAGAAACCGGCATGCCCATGGAGAAAAAACTACAGGCATTAATGTTCGAAAGGTAATAATTTAATCTTTATTGCAGAAAAGGTTAATAAATTTTAATCTTCATAATTGTCTCTTGAGTGACAAGCTTTGTAATTAAAAGTGATCTTGGATTTAAATATGAGACCTACAGGTTCATTGAGAATGAAAATGATGCCTTAAGTGAAAAGAATTATTTGTTCATTAATTCTGCCACATTGATTGTGTCACTTGGCAAGTTATATAGTCTGTGCTTCAGTTTTCTCAGTTGTAAGTGCAGGGACAATTAAATAGTTCTCAGGCCTGTTGTGAGGTCAAATGTATTACTAACAAGAAAGCTCTTACAAAGATGCCTGGCATAAACACTGTAAATATTAAGTATTCCTACTCTGTGACCACCAGCCTAGTACAATCACCAAGGGTAAATACATAGAACAGTGATAATTTCCCCTTTTGTATTAATGTTTTATTAATGTCCGTTGTTATTGACAAGAGAAATACTTAATGGGAAAAAAAATAACAATCCAAGGTGATATTTTTTTAATAGTACAGAACTCTAAAGGAGGGTACTACCTAGTTAGCAAAAGCTTTATGAAGATGAGTTTGGGTTGGTAGGAGATAAGGAAATTTCACATGGGGAAGCAAATGGTTTACAGGTGAGAGGGACCAAGAAGTTACTAATTTTTTCTGGAGCAGAGGTTTTATGTTGGTGATACAGTGGACTTTAAGGTTGGAAAGTTCAGATAAAACCTAAAATTTGGGGGCCCTTGAGTATTGGGGCAAGTATGGGTTTTTTTAATTCCAATAGTTGGAAGCCACTGAAGTTTTTTTAACCAAGAAGCTAAGATGATGAAAAGTATTATTTATGGAGGAAAAACAGGAGATAGGGTTACCTGTTGTGGCAATCATCAGTAATCCGTGGGAGAAGTAATCCTAGGATAGTGGCGATAGGAATTTCAAAGTGAGATTTGAGAGTTGGAAAGACAGAGGAGACCACACTTGGCCATATTCAGAATTAGGATTCAGAGATGATTTGAGCTTCAAAGATATAGTCATTTTTAATCTCCATGATCCTCTACCTAATTTTTGCCAGGTTATTTTTAAATTAAAGATATAGACAAGTTGTTTTGGAGTTAGGATTGGGAGACTCCAGCATTAAATAATTTTTTCCAAATTTTAATTGAAATTCAACCTACAATATAGTGAAAAGCTTACTTAGTAGAGTGGTATCTTACTCTTAACTAGACCAAAGGAAAACTACATTTGTAAGGACTTGAGTCATACTGGTAACAGTGTAGTTGGTGATGTGTATAATTTCAAATACTGAAAGTAATTTGTGCTTATTTTCAGGGTGGTATTTCCAACATTTTGGAGGAACTGGTTGTCCAGCCTCTGTTGGTTTCAGTTAGTGCACTGACTCTAGCAACTGAAACTGTCCGGAGTATTCTGAAAATTGATGATGTGGTAAGTATATATAGATTGTGAATTTTTTTACAAGGTCAGAAAGGGATTTTTTTTAGCGGTTTTGCGGGTGGGGTCTGTAAATGTTAGTTTGCTGGTCATCAAGGTAATAACAGTTCATTACAGTCTTTTTCTCACTTGTAAAATAGGTGATTTGGATAATTCACTTAAATGTTTTCCATCCTTAAAGTTCTGTTGTTTACAGGTTTTGAAATTCACATTTTTCTATTGTCAGGTAAACACTCGGTAATCTGGATAACACGGCCAACTGGTACAATTATGGCCACTATAGTGCAGCTGGAGTGGAAGATCACTCACTGGCGGTTCGTTATGTTTGGAAGAGTGTCTCCTCTATGATTTCCTGGGCCTGGTCTTCCAAGTTGGCAGTTGTTTGAAATTTTATTGACACAATTCAATTAAAATATTAAATATTTGGTTTCAAAATGTGGACTATTTATTATCCTCTTCCCCCAGCAACATATCAGATACTCTTGAAAAAGCCATATAAGAAGGGGGTGGAAAATGGATTTACATTTACCTGTTGACTTCTTTAGGATCTTAATCCTGGAGACTTTAAATGTTAATTTTTTTTAACACAACAAAAATAATGGCCTAATTTATTTGTTACCCTTATAAATCCAATTTACATAAAAATATCAAACTAATGTATATGCTTTTTGAAAAGTTAACAGTATAGAAAGACAGTAAAAAATGAAAGGCTTCCTCTATAATCTTGATCCCTTTTTCCAAGAATAACCACAGTTGTGTTAATTGGGATTCCTTCTACAAGTAAAAGTATACATATATGTAGCAAATGTTATTTATACAAAAGGGAATCTTAACTGACATGTCTTGTTTCAGTGGTTTTAAACATTGCTTCTACCCTGATCAAACATCTCTCACCATGTATACTATAAAATCTAATCTCTGTCCTCTCTTTAGCCTCTTTCTATCAGTTCTGCACACACTGTAGCTAGTGACTTCTTAAAACTTTCCAGGCACTCCATTTTGTAAAAGCTTTCACAGCTTCTGATTGTCTTTAAATAACGGCCAGATTTGAGGGGGACCATACATTGGGCCTACACGATTTGGTACCACTCCTCTCCTGTATTTCACAAGGAGTGTTATAAAAGCAACTGGGGTGCTCCACATTTGTGAAGAATTTCAGCCAACCAGTCTGAAGCTTTTTTTTGTACCTAACTGAAAATAACTGATTTGGTAAATGGTAAAGTCTTAATGTGCTTAGATACCTATTTGTGGATTGTCTAAAATTTAGTAATTCAGATTATTGTCCCCCCTTTTTAATGGATATTAGATGCTCACTGTAAGGTTTTGTTTTGATTATTAGCTGTGTAAAACAAAGTGAGGTACATCCTAAAAATTTGTCAAAATACTTCTCTAATCCAAATTATATTTGAACTTTTATCATTTATTCACAAGGCTGTGTGTGTTGACTATAGAAAGCCCTAAAAATCCTCAAAAAAGCTGTCAGAACTTATAAATTAAAGTAACAGGATGCAAAAACACAGAAATCAATTGCATTTCTATACAACCTGAAAAGGAAATTACAAAAATAATTCCATTTGCGATAGTATCAAAAAGAATACAATATTTAGTAATTAACCAATGAGATAAAAGACTTGCACAATAAAAACTATAAAACTGCTGAAATGACAAGTGGAAACGTCCCATGTTTGTGGATTGAAAGACTTGGTAAAATGTCAGTGCTATCCAAAGCAATCTATAGATTTAATACAATCCATATCAAAATCCCAATAACATTAGAAATAAAACCCATCCTAAAATTATTCATACAGAATCTGAAGGGAACCTGAACATCCAAAACAACATTGAACAAAACTGGAAGAGTCACACTTCCTGATTTCAAGACTTGATTACAAAGCTATAGTAATCAAAATATATTGACATTAAGACCAATGGCAAGTCCAGAAATAAGCCTTCATATATGGTCAAATGGTTTTTTGCAACAGAGCCCAAGACCATTAAATGGGGAAAGGCCAGTCTTTCAGTGCTGGGAAAACAATGTCCACACATGAATGAGGTTGGACCTCTACCTAACACTATACAAAAATTAAAGTGGATCAAAGATCTAAATGGCAAAATTTAGGTAAAATGACATTGGATTTGGCAGTAAAAATTTTTGTGCATCAGAAGATAACTATGATCAGCAAAAAGCCCTTAGAAAGGGAGGAAATATTTCCAAATCCCATATCTGATAAGGGATTAAAACCCAGAATATGTAAAGTGTTAAAATAACCCAATTCAAAAACAGGCAAAATGCTTAAATAGACATTTCTCCAAATTTTCTCTATTGTACATTCATTTCTTCCATTTCTTCAATTCCTGTGCTTATTTCTGTATTCCTACTATATTTTTCCCCCTTGGTTATTAAATTGGATTATTTTCCCTTTCTAAGGTGTCAAACTTGGCATGAAGATTTTCCTACTTCTCTCCCTCTATCTTTCACAGGACTTCTCCAACAAACCTCTTGCACTTCTAACTCCTTGATGTCTGCTTCCTAAAGGACCCAAAAAGCCAAAAAACAAAAATAAAAAAGTGACCATCAACTGGTGAATGGATAAATTTAAGAAAGTGATAAAGACAATGTAAATAATGTCAATTGAGTATGCCTTGTCTGTAACTCACATTGTGAATAGCACAACAAAATGAGGAAAATTCTTCCAGTGTTGGAAAATTATCTCTTCCAGCAAATAAAACTATTGAGTAATTAAAAAGGAACAGAACAGACTACTTGGATATATACAACATGGATGAATCTTAAAAAAAAAATATATATATATATATACATATATATGTGTGTGTATATATGTGAGCTGGGAGCAAAAAGTACATACTAATGATTCCATTTATATGAAGTTCTAGAACAATGAAGGGGATGGAATGGAGAATAGACTGGGAAGGGACACGGGATCTTCCTGTGATGATGGAAATGTTCTATATCATAATAGATGATTTCATGAGTGAATGCATTTATCAAAATTTATCCATTTATCAAAATATAACTCAATACAAAAGTGCAAAAATAATTCTTCCTATGATGACTTGAGATGCCATTTTCTTGTAAGTTTGTCCATTTCTGCTTTATATACTTTGAGGCTATGTTATTAGATATCTGCAAGTTTAGAATATTGCTGGTAAATGGAAACTTTTCAGCTCTTCTACACACAGAGACAACTGTTCTGTTCCATTCCATTCCATTCTATTCTATTCTATTCTATTCTATTCTATTCTATTCTATTCTATTCTATTCTATTCTATTCTATTCTATTCTATTCTACTCTTGCCTAGTCATTGCTTTGCAGTGCTTCAACATATCTTGCTGTTTGGGGGATGAGCTTACATCAAATCTCAAGAGAATCAGCTGCAAGTGAATGAATGGAAGTCCCTCCTATGGTCGGTTGGGGCGTCCATACCTCAAGGGCTTCTAACTCTGGATTCCGCTCAGAATCGAGCCCGTTCAGTGTGCGAAGCAAATTTCAGTTCAAAGAGCCTGAAGGAGATGGGGAGTGGGGGGTTTGCAGGTGCTCACACTCCAGACCTGCGAACAAGAAAGGCTTGGTAAGAAGGGTTCAGACCTTAGAGATGGATTCCAAACAGCATACCATAGCTTTATGGTGACCATGCCGGTTGTAGAGCTGGGGGCAGGAGGAGTCGGGAGGCTGGGATGGGGGTGGAGAAGAGGGAGTTGTGTCAGCCTCAGAAAGTAGAGGTTAGGTAGGTAGCAGGTAGCTGTGACAGCAACATGCGTGCAATTTTCAGGCTAAGCCTCAACAGCCACGTAGAGTAGAAGGAAGGTACCGTTTGAATCTAGTGGGAAATGTTGACAGGGTAAGGGGGAGAGGGAGTATGTCTGGTTACAGTTCGGTGCTCGCGCCCTCCAATGCTAACCACTATAAAGTTGATGAACTCAAGCCGCAAACACCGGGTTCATACACCTGTATTGTCATTTACTGGTAGGTGGGCCAGGCTTCCCCAACTCTGGACTTTAATCGGTCAGAGCAAGAAAAAGCGTTTCTAGCAGCCTCCTTCGGATCTGCCTGCTACTATAGGTTTGGTGAAGATTTCTGTTCTCGGAAGCCAGAAAGGATCTAGAAAGTCCACTTATAATTTTCCATAGCCTATTTTTATTATTACACACATATCCTTTGTCTTCATTTATAAAGTAAATCAGAGTAGAAGGTACTGCACTCCTTTCCATTCTCTGACTCCGGGGGGAGCCATGTTAGCAAGATGCAAACCTTGCCACAGTTCTGAGACTACCACACAACAGCATCCCCTGCTTTCCTCTGCCACCGCCATGCCATCTCCTTCTAACATTATTTCAACGAATAAAAACGCGCTTTTCTTCTTTTTCACAAATCAAGTTGTTTCACTAGTATGATGTGCAAAGTCTGTGTTTACGCGGTGAGGCGCGAAGCTGGGGAAGAGGTACGCTATTCCGCCGCGCCAGCCCTCTAAACCAGCACAGACTACTAACTCTATCCAGTAGGCAGCCGCCTTGAGTCTCCCGCAGCGCGAGAGGATTTTGAGTGACTTTTGGCCCCTCGCGGCTCCTGTAGCGTCCCTAGTTACCGTACCCCTAGTAACCCCCGCCCCAAGCAGGGAGCCGCTGGGTAGCCGAAGGCCGCGCCGGCTTCCCCGCCCTGGGCCAGCGCGGGCGCTCAGGCCTCGGCGGCGAGGGGATGGCCGCCTCTCACCGAGCGGCGAAGCTGGCGGCCAGCAGTCTCCAAATCCCGGTAGATCCCATCACCGGAGCGCGGGTCGCCCAGTACGAACGCGAAGACCCCTTAGAAGTTCTGGCGGCGGCGGCGGCGGCGGCGGCGGCGGCCGCCTTGGAGGAGGAAGAGGAAAAGCAGGAGGCAGCGGTGCGGCCGGCGCGGGCGCCGGTAATGTAGGGGCCGGACGCGGGCTGGGGCTGCGTGTGATCTGAGGGCTGAGCATCCCCGCTGGGCTGAGCGACGTGCTGGGAAACGCGGCGCCCTGTCCAGATCCTGTCTTCCCGGTAATTCTGACCCACCACCTTCTCTCTGTCCTAATGCAAAACACTCAAAACCGAGGCGCCGAAGTGTTTTAATTTTCCCCGAAGAGGTTGTAAAAATTTCTTGGAGACCATTTACTCTATTTAGACTAGAGAGTGCAAAGTACAGAACTTTACTCCTTATGCTTTAGCATCTGTCAGAAGTAGATACTCCCTTTTTAACTTGGGGAAGACTGAGCTACCCTTAGAGGATAATCCGTAAAACTCAGGTGAATCAACGGTACTGTCAGAGGTGTGTTTTGTTGTCATCTTAAAGTCTTGGGTATCAGTGCATCTGACAACACGATGCTTGAAAGGCGATGTTTAAAACCATCAAGAGTTCAGTGGATAGATCAGACAGATATAGTTAAGCATCCGGAGAAGCAAATTACTGAGGACCCAATGTTTTCTAAATGGCTCTTCAGGATGGGGTGGGATAGCCTTTTCACTGATCATTTTTCAGTGTCACATGTGTTATGAACACCTGTCCACCAGGTAGAGGGAGAGTCTGCCATCTGTTCTATTCTCTTAAAATATAGAAACCTTGAATTTTAACTGTGAATCTGCAGATATAAACCTCCTTGCCCCCAGTTAAAGAGTCTTAATGGCATTTGTCCAAGCCTCTCAGACACAAAATGTTATGGTCTAGCGCTAATAGAAATCACTGGATATTTTGGAATTTAATCTCTTTAATCTACACTAAAACTGTTAATCACAAAATCTGTAGCGACACCTTTTATGGTCAGCATTTAACCAACAGCCATAAACTACTTAAGGTTATCCAGAGTAAGGCAGATTGAGACCCTGAACATGAACCAGAGTGAGAGTTGTAGGACCAATTTCATTCATGATAAAGCGTCCCCTCAACACAAGTTTCAGTAGCCAACAAAGACAAAATGATGGAGGAAAAGATTTGAATGGAGAAAAAGGATTTGGAGTCCTAAATTATGACTCATTCTCTGCCATTTGCTAGATATTAAGATGTAACTTCCTTCTATCTCAGTTTCCTTATCTGTAAAGGCACTATAATTGTCTCTCTTGCCTCACTGGTATGTTATGAGAATAAAATGAAAGAGTGTATGTCATAGCTAAAGAACAGTTAGTATAAATTAGTAATAATAATAATTACTGCCAGCAGGACTGTCATTTGAACAGCCTGCCCAAAGATTAAATCCTTCTTTGGCGGGTAGAGGAATCAGTCATTTCTATAGGTGCAGTATACTTCCAGAATGCTTTGTTAAACTGCAAATTTGTATTAGAAACTTATTACCTTAGGAGAGATTAATTTATATAATGAGCTAGTTTCAGAGGAACAGGATCCTATCAAAAAAAAGAAAAGGTTAATTTGTATAATTGTGACACTGTTCTGAGACCACCACACTTACAGGATCCAAAAAGCAAACCTGAATAAGCTGCCACTTATTGCCTGATAGCCAGAGGATACTGGGCAGGGGAAAAAATACACTGAAAAGTCAGGAAAGAGTGTGAGGAGCCAAGCTGGTTTAGGTCTCCACCTTGATCTTTAAAGGTTAATTTGGCTCAACTTTGTCATCTATAAAATGTAGCAAACTCAGATACCATATCCACCAGGCAAAATTGATTAGAGAACCAGCTGTCACAGTAGGCCCCTAGGCCCCTGTCAGTCTTTTGGTTTGCTAAAGCTCCCACCCCCCACCCCTTGCAGGACTCTGCCCATGTTGGGCACTGAGGCAAGTTCTTTGAACTTAGCCTCAGTTGGAGATATCAGTTCATAGGTGTTGTCGATGGTTGATGATGATATGGGTAAGGAGTATTCTATAATCCACAGTTAAAATGTCACTGACTTTCCTAATAAAGTGGCCTTCTCTTTTTCATCAAATATTGAGCATTTATTAAGTGCTAATCATTGACTATTCAGTGGTGAATGAAGCAGATATAGCTCATGTCATCGCAGAGCTTCCAGTCTGGTGGGGAGGTTAGATAATAAAAAACAGATGATTATAAGATGGAAAATATTGGGAAAGAAATGAACAGGTACTATGATTTTAAAAAGTAGTAGGAGGGAAACTATTTAAATGAGTTAACATTTAAGTCATGGCTGATAGATGAGAAAGAGTAGCCATTTGAAGAGTGGGGTGGGAAAAGTATTCCAGGCAGAGGTAACAGCATATGCAGAGACCTTAAGATAGGGAAAGGAAGAGCTTTGTGTGATCAGGATGTGAAAGCCAGAGGGGAAGAAAGGGAGAGGGGAGGTGATGAGATTGGAGAGGCAAGCAGGGCCTTATAGACCTAAGTAAGGAGTTGAGTGTTTATTGTAGGTGCAGTGGGAGGTCTTTGAAGACTTAAGAAATCAGATATGTACCTATTTACATTTTTAAAAAAGGACTCGATGGCTTTGTGGAGAATGATTGGCAAGTTTGACAAAACATAAGTAAGGAGATTGGTTAGGAGGCTGTTATAATAATTCAGTGGCTGGACCTACCATCCAGGGGAAATGATAAAAAGTGGACAGATTTTTTGAATAGATAGGAATTACTGTTAAAGATTGGATGTGAAGGCCAAGGAAGAAGAATAAAGAATGTTCATTCCCAGGTTTCTGGTTTGACCAGCTGCATGGAAGGTAATGCCACTTTCTGAAATGGGTATAACTTGGGGAGGAATGGGTTTAGAGGCTGGATGGGAATCAGCGTTTCAGTTTTGAACATGATAGCTTTGAGATGCCTGTGAAACTACCAAATGGAAATGTATAAGAAGCATTTGGGTCTATGAAACTGTAATCCTGTGGGATCTGGACTGGAGATTTCTATCTGGGAGATTTCAGCATTTTTGAAACAATGGGAATGGATAAAATCACTTAGGGAGAGTACAGAGGAGGAAGAGTGCAGAGAAAGGGGCCTTGTATAGAACTCTTTAAAAACCTAAACATTTAACAGGTAGAGAGAAAGGAGACAAAAGGGATTAAAGGCCAACTACAGTGGTAAAAGGATTGTCACAAGAGTATAGAAGTCCCCCATTCATTGGTTTTTAATGATGAGGGAAAGAGTCAAATGCTGCTAAGAGAAGGGACATTTCATCTCTGATTCAGGAGGAAAGGAGAAGGGGCACAAGAGCGGGCAGTTTCATAGATGGGAAGGTGAGGGAACTCCCTACAATGGTTTTCTTAAAGAAATAAAGGAGTTATCATGGGCACTTGGGGGTTGGGGATTGGAGCAGGTAGAAGAGCAAGGGAAAGGTAAGCAGTTTTGCTGGGGAGTGTCAGAGTCACCTTCCAGAAGGAACAGGGAAGCCAATTAATCATTAGAAACTGATCGGTTTTTAATTTAGTAATATTCACAAAACATTTTTTTTACTTATATTTTAATTATGGAAATAATACATGAACACATTCTCATTTTAAAATTTCAAATGTTACAAATAAGGCTTAGGCTCTTTTAACATCTCTCCCCACAAAAAGAAAGTCTTGGTCCCTCCTACTGGCCATTGGTAGACACTGTTTTGAAACTGATGTATATTCTTCCAGGCTTTTCTTGTCTCTTGTGTACATAATATTTTAATATATGGTAACATTTTATATATACAGACTGTTCTGCAAGTTTTTTTCTCTTATCATTATTTGGGGGCTTACCCATATTAGTACATGTAGCTCTACCTCATTCCTTACAAATCCTTTCAATGCAAAAAATATTTTACTAAAAATTCCAGAATTGCAGATGATACAGGAAAATAATACCACAAATAATTGTGAGTGCTGATCACTAATGAAGCACATGTGCTGGAAGGAGTCATCATCTAAATGGGTCAAGCCAATCTAGGGAAGATTATCCTCTAATCTAGTGGCTGCCTGTACAATATTCCACAAAAAGCCAAAGAGTTAAAGGGAAAGAGTGCTATTTTAGGCTCGTGGAAAATAATGTGCTTAAGTCTAGGTTGTTTGATCTACTAAAATATTTTCTTCTGTGTGGAGACAATTAAAAATGAAATTAAGAGTTGGAAGTTGCTTATTAACCATTCATCTGTTTTAGGTAAAACACTAATGGGATCAGTTTATCTGAAAAGGTCAGGCTAGTGTTAACAGTATGAAGCGGAAATGGAATGGATACTGTCAGAAGTCAGTGAATAAGTTAAATTTATTAGACCTTCCACATCTTTTCAGAAGCTATTCATCCTTCTATATCTTTTTCAAACAGTTTTCCAGGACCAAACAAATTTTATCCTTTTTGTGTAAATGATTGTTGTAAAACCTTCTTTTAAGGGATGATCTAAAAGAATGAATAGGGAGCATATGGATGCTTTTGCCTAAAAACAGTTCTTTGGCATATCCTCCCTGTTTTAGTTATATGTTTTGGAAAATAAGCCCTTTCCTTAATACTTAGTTGAATATATACCTCTTTAGAGCAGTCAGTATTTCTTTTAATGATTCAGCCCTTTGTGAGGGAATACCTATCCTCTTGTCTTGGTGGAAACTTACTATTTTTTTCAGCTGTATGTTCATTCATCCAACAGATATATTGGATGAATATACATTGAGCTAGGCTCTGGGAACAAACTGTGAACAAAGACAAATCCTTGCCTTTGCCTTTATGACGCTTACTTTTTGGTAGGGGCAGGCATACAGTACACAAATAAGTAAAGATATGTAGAATATCAGTTGGTGGTGAGTACTTAACAGAAGAAAAGGGATGCTGACAATGAGTTGGGGGAGAGGTTATAATTTCAGTTAGGGTAGTCAGTGAAGACCTTGTTCAGGAGAAAACATTTGAATAAAGAGGGAACAGCATGTGCTAAGGTCCTAAGGTGATTTTGCTGATGCTGTGAGCTTTGGAAAACCTGCAAACTGGAATCAGCTACTGCTACTAGAATGAACTGTTGCTGCTCAGGGGTGACTCAAGCAGACAGAGAACTAACAGTCCCTTTTTTCTACTCCAGCTGTGTGGTCTCCTAGCCCCACTTTTGGCAGAGTCTAGTGGGTTGCAGCTGGCAAAGCACAAATATGGTTTGTAGAGTCCCATCCCCAGCATCACATTGCAGGGTACAGAAGGGTGGCGTTCGAGCTGAGAGACAATAGTTTAAAACACTGGCACACCTACTGTACATATCATAAAGCTGATGTTAAAAAGGTTAGTGCCCATGTCACGTGACTAAGAAGTACAGGCTTGAATAATTCTGAGACTGTCTGTAATCTTTCTCCTGAGCCATGAGAACACTCCACACTGAAACATGACTTAACTTTCATTCAACCCTTTCATTTTCTAAGGGTTATAAGGCAGGTGAAACCAGGTAACCAGTGAATAGCACAAGAAATGGAAACCACCTACTGCTTGTCATAACCTCTCTTTCCAGCCTTGCTTCCCAAAATTGCTTTAAGCATTTTATTCTCCTCTTACCCTCCAGCTGTGTCACTTTATTTTCCAGCATGCTCCCCACCACTGCAGCTTTTGCTAATGTCATTTCTTTTGTCCGGAGTACTTTCTCTTTCTTTCCCCCTATACTCTCTCTGTTCCTCTAGATTCTTCCATTATTGATTTAGCTCAAATATCACCTCCTCAAGGAAGCCTTCCTTTATCTTACAAACTCAAACCAAACAAAAGCTCCCTTTCTTTAAATATATTTACCTCCTCTTACTGCTTATTTAAATGTTGATGTTGGCCAACACTTCTGTCCTCAGATTCTTGTCCTATTGCCCACACTTTCTGCAGGCACTTCTAAGGATGCACCTGCCACTTCTGTGTGTATCTTTCCCATATCACCATCTTCAGCCCAGCCTTCTTACCAGGCCTCCAAATATATTTACCCACCTGTTTCCTGGACATTTGGCTGTCTTACCATCCCCTCACACTCAGTGCGTCTAAGAGAGAGTTGAGTTTCCTTTTCCTAAAACACTCTCCTTCCCTATATTCTCTATATTGATGAAAGGCAGCAGCACCATCTACCTAGATGGGCAGCACCCCAAATAAAAATCTTCAGTTTCTTGCCCACAATCCAGGGCATTACCGAGTTCATGAATCAGTCTCCTAAATCTACCAAGGCAGCCTCCTTGATGCTGCTGTCCTAATTCTGCCCTTAATATGTCTAACTCAGACCTTTGCAGTAGTTCATTGACTGCTACCAACCTTTCTTCCTTCACTAAACTCTATCTGCTACCAGAAGAATCCTTGTGAACATTACTGATCATGTCACTCTTCTGCTCACATCCTTCGGGCTCTTAGTTGAGGCTGTTGACTTGCCTTCTTCATCTGTTTTCCTATCCTTTCGTGTGCTCCATATGCCATGTTCCCTACCCCCACTCAAACTATTTACCTCCCTCTGAGCACACCATGGTTGTTCCTTCCTCTTGTGGCAAAAAGAAGGAAGAAGGAAAAAAAAACCCTCTCTGCCCTTGGAAGGAATATGGTGTGTCTTTAGAACCTAACACTTGGGATTTGAATTAAATCCCAGCTTTACTTACTAGCTATGTGATTGCAGATGTGTTACTAAATCCTCCAAGCATCAGTTTCCTCATCAAGGACAGAGTACCTGCCAGTTGCATCATCATGTGGTAATAATATATGATGAGTGTTCTAGCACTGTGCCTCAGATTTCTTTGTCTTTCACTGCAACTCTAATCTGACAAAATTTGTTGTCATCCAACCTTATGTCTCCAGTCTAGCTCATCTTTGCAAATTCTGCCTCTTCTCCCCTGCCACTCCCAGTCTTGGTGATTGATATTGTGACATACATGGTCACTTATCTCTCTCCCTGCTCAGCTTGGAGCAGCTCATAGGCAGGACTCAGGAGTTCTGTCTTCTTCAAAGTCTGTTGTTGATTATGTACACATCCTCTCCTAAACTAGCTGGAAGTGTCTCCAAGGTGGAGTTATTATGTGATCTGTATCTTTCAGCATCTAGCTGAATGCTGGCTGTCCCTAAATATTTAATGAATGAGGAATTTAACAAAGCATTCATCACTACAGCTAAGAAGGTAGTGGTGAGAAGCACATATAGAAACAGTAGAAGACATCAGAAAGTTATCTTGGTTGTATTGTATGACAATAAAGCAATTCTTGGAGTCATAGATTTATTGGTAATAAATTTCTGCAAAGCAGTTATACTGAAGAAAACTTAATTTCCTTTATTCATTTTCTCTACGTTACCCCAAGTGGCACAACACTCACCTCTTGTACACTGTTTTTAGCCCATTTTTAAAAACACCATATCAATAACTATTACATACAATGGACCCTTCTGAATTTACCCATTGGGAGAAGCTATTCAGATTTATTTCATAGTCTCTTGTCTGATTGGGTCTATAATTTTCTATGGCAAATATGCTTTTTAAAAATTTTGAGTCTACTTCAGGCAGTAGGCTAAATTTGAGACCATGGTCAGCAGCCTATTATGCATGGTATCATAAATAACTTCAACTGTTTCTCAACTGAGAAAATATTAAAATTTCTATATTTTTGGAGAAAATGGGGTTTTACCTCTATAGTTGCTTCAATTGAAAGAACTTTGAAAGGTGTATGAAAGGAATAAGGGAAGATAAGTCAGCCCCTTCCAGGCATGACCTGTATATCGAATAACTACACTATGTGTAGTTACTATACTACTCTTGTTCTCTTTTCATTCCCCAAATTCCTTTCACATAGGGAAGTTCCTGCTCTTGTGGCCCACAGGAACGGCTTTTCTGACAGTCCCTTCCACCCCCTTCCAGCCTTCCTACCTCCTCTTCAGGTCTCTGCTGGACATTTCCCTGGCTTCTTGATAAGCCCTGAGAACTTTGTTCCCTCCATTCTCCGGCCTTCATTTCCCTGTTCCCCTATCTTCCCTCCACTGGGACCCCCTTGGGGCCTATACTGCAGGAGCCCAGCTGGGCAAGGGTGTTGGGCTGTGGTTGCTTGGTTTGCAGTAGGAAGAACTGTGTTCTTCATTTCAGCTAAAACTTAAAATTCAGAAGGAGGCTCTTTATAAAGGGTGGTTTGGTTCTACCCTGTTATAGTGTATGGGTTAGTACATGGTCTGGGAACTAACTATTCTTTATAAAATGGATTAAATAGCATTTATTTTCTGACAATTTGGCCTGTCTGTCTGTCTGTCTGTCTGTCTCTCTCTCTTGTTCTTAATAAAATGTCATTAGGGGAAAATGTACATAGTCCACAAGTAACTTATAATCCATTAGTGTATGTATGAAACCCACAAATAAGCAGCAGCATTGGGAATCAGTGTCAAATTTATTTGTCTTTCAATTCTAAACACCACATAACAGGTTTTTTTCCTTCTATCAGGATGATTTTAACACCAACATTTCTGGAGTGGATGAACAAACACATATAAGCAGTGAAGACCTCGTGGACTTTTCTGGCATTTACTACTCTAATGAAGAATATTTCAGGAAACTAGGAGAGCTGAAGGCTGCCCACATGGAAACTATGGCAAAGTTAGAGAAAATGTACCAGAATAAATTAAATTTAAATGAAGTTCAGCCAGTGATCATCAGGGAAGAAACGCCTAGTGTCTCTTCCATGTAAGTTTGTACATAATGTTATTTGTGGACTCTAAAATAAAATGTATACTTAAAAGTACAGAAAATTATTTCAGAATATTTTCTCTCAAATATCTCTTATATTTTTCCCCCTTATACTTTGAATGATATATGGAGGTAGGATTTTATTCAAAATGTTTAATGGTTTGTCAACCTACTAGGTGACTTCTTGCTTTGAGGGTCATTTTGTATCCATTTGGTCTTTTTTCTTTGATCTGTCATTCATAGAACTGTAGTCATGTAGCAGAATATTTAGTCTGGACCACTTTTAAATTATGAATATTAAAATTTAAAAGCCCTTATAATATGTGGATTAACATGAGCTCATTAAAGATACAATACAAAGAGTTCAGGACTAAGACATAGATCTGATTCAAGCTTTCCAAATAGTCTGTAATTTCAAGACCGATTTCTTTTTCTGCTATAAACTCTTCTATTTTGAAACTTGAGGCAAGTCCTTTAACTCATCCATTTGGTCAGTGCTGAATGAGCACCTTCTGTATGTCAGACCTTGCCTGGACACTGAGGAATCGAAATCAGGATGCCCTCAAGGAGCTCAAAGACTAGCTGAGAACCCAAAATTGCAATACAACATGATGTAACAGTGTTATGAAGACAGAGGAAGAAGCAGTTGATTGTGTCAAAGTGTCAGTGGAGGGACACAGGCAGGAATTTTCTACTGAAGTCATATCTGAGTCCAGTTTTGAAGGAAGAATAGCTGCAGCAGACGCAGGAAGCAAGGAGTGGCCTTCCAGGCAGAGAAACCACATGTGCAAAGTCATGGTGGCATGGAAAGTTATGGTGTGTGTGTGAGAGATGTGACTTAAGAATGGTGACTAGGGATAGGGAGAGAGGAGAAGTGGAACTGAAAAGGTAGGCAGGGACTAATCTTGAAGGGCTTTGTAATCTACACTTGACTACATAACAGTAACAAAGCATGGAAAAGTTTCAAGAAGGGGAGTGACATGATCAGATGTATGCTTTAAGATTTGACTCTAGAAAACATGTGGATAAATTCTACAGAGGTTAGACACAAGGAGCCTTGGCTGCCTCAGGTTCCTCCCCTAGAAAATGAGGGTGTCGAATTAGATAATTTATAAGCATCTTCCATCTCTATTCTACATAAAAGTGATCATTTTTATAAGCCCTATCCAGTTCCTATCTTCTGATTATACTTTGATCTAAGAAAATATATAATTCTTAATTTTTATTTTTGGTCACATACGACTGAAAGTGTAACCTAATTATTCTCCTCACTTAGGTCTGTATTGGAAAAGAATTCCTATCATCCTATCTCATTAACAACATCGCTTTCAGAGCCTGATTTAAGTCATGCTTCCTCCTTAATTATGACTTCCTCTGAAGATGAGTTGTCCAACTTAGAAAAGGAGTATCCCGAGAAAAACAGAAGGATGACATATGCAAAGGAACTCATCAACAACATGTGGAGGAACTTTTCTGTTAAAGATTATATTCAGTGTGAAGATGCTAACTTCCCGGCAGTTGAAAAAACAAAGAAGAAACCAAAAGAATGGGTGCCAAAGATTACAGTACCTCAGCCCTTTCAAATGATGGTTAGAGAACAGAAGAAAAAAGAAGAGAACATGAAATCTAAATCAGATATTGAAATGGTACAAAGACTGCTCAAAAAACAAGAAGAAGATTCAGAGTGTAAGAAAAAATTCCGAGCCAATCCAGTTCCAGCGTTTGTCTTTCTCCCCTTTATCATGATATAGTCAAGCAAAATGAAGAACGGAGAAGGACTATGAAGGAGAAATACAAAGAAGCTCTTTTGGCCTCACAGAAGCCGTTTAAGTTTATTGCAAGGGAGGAACAAAAGCAAGCAATCCGGGAAAAGCAGCTGAGAGACTTTTTTAAGTCTAAAAAGAAAACAAATCGATTTAAAGCCAGACCTATACCTCGATCTACTTATGGTTTAATCTCCAATGAAAGGTTAAAAGAAGACCAGCTCTACAGAAACAGTAGGACACAGCTGAGAGCCCAAGAGCTTTTACTTAACTCATCCCCTTTACCTCGTAGACCAGCTCGCAGAAGTTTTGCTGCAAGGAAGGCCAAGTGTCCTGAACAGGCTGAAAAGTTGAAGTGTAAGCACAAGGCTAGGTGCCAGACTGCTGATTTTGGAGATGTTCCTGAGAGATATCGGAAACACCCCTCAGAACAGACGTATCTAAAACCCCTAACAGTCTGTAAACCACCCGATCTTCATACAGCCTCACATGCGTCTACTAAAAGAGAGAAAATTTTGGCAGACATAGAAGCAGATGAAGATAATTTAAAAGAAAAACGTTGGCCTTATCTGTCTCCAAGGCACAAGTCACCAGTAAGAAGTGCAAGTGCAAAGCATGTGCCATATAACTACAACCCTCCAATGCCCACAGTATCTTCCAGAGGAAGAGAACAAGCCACAAGGTAAATAACTAGGATACACTGCTAACTGACTTATGTTTGCTAAAATAGTGTATGCAGCACTATTGATTTTATGTCGGTGACTTTGAAAATATGAAGAAGTTATATATCTGGTAATTTACTATATAATATAGGACATTTTGCCAGAGAGTGTTCTTCTAAGAAATGTATTTTCCATTTTATGAATTTTCAGGGATAGAAAAGGTTTTAGTCAGCCTATTGACTACCAGTTTCACAAGTCAGATCCTTCTCAAAAGGTTGCCGTTTTCATTTTTTGAATTATCCTGTGTTAAATCTTTGCTAAGCAACATTCTCATTGGCTTAAAGTGAATTAAGCCTTAGTTTATTGCCCTCAGGAGATCACTTGAGGAAAAGAAAATGTTGGAAGAAGAGAGAAATCGGATCCTAACTAAGCAGAAGCAAAGAATGAAAGAATTGCAGAAACTCCTGACAACACGAGCTAAGGCTTATGACTCACATCAAAGTTTAGCTCAAATGTCTAAATCCAGAATAAAATCACTGAGGTATCACAAAAGAATCCTGAACCTCCAGATCACTGGTTTTCAAACTTTCTTTTTTTAATCAATATATACCAACATATGAACAGATTAAGAATAGTATTAGTATTTTAGTTTCTGGATTCAAGTTACTGCCAGTTACTTACATTCAGCACACATTGACACACACACTCACATTCACTCACTCACCTTATGGTGAGAACCAGCATGCATACTCACACACCTGATGGTGAGAGCAATGAAGCCATGTTAAACAGAAACGTTTTATATTGTGGCCATAGTTAATATATCAGCATCTAATATTTTTCTTTATATTATTGATTGCACTATATAGAGAAAAATCTTGATGCATACAGATCAATCTCAACAGCTTGCTACGTAACCTCTCAACCTATGTTGCATTTTGTTACACTTTTGATATAAATAAATAAAAATATTCACAGAACCCCTTTACAGAATGCTGGCATTCTTTGATACAAAGTTTGAAAATCAGTGTTCCAGAGCAACATTTTTATGTTGCACATAAACATAAAAATGTTCATATTTAAGTAGGAAAATAACTCCCTCCCAAAGCCAGGTAAGTAATATGATTTATTAATTTTTAATCTAATCTATACATGCCCCCAAAATCTATATTTGCTTTTAATTACAAGTATTTCTTTGTAACTATTATATATAATAATAATTACATTCCTTTACAATGTATATTATATATGTTCCTTATAATGTGATCAATGTGATTCATTGATGGAGGAAACTTAATTTGATGAACTTGAGCTAAAAATTCTTTATAATCATACTATTTAGCCTTAGAAAGTAAACTGGATTTTTCATAATACCAACTTGTATATTTTTAAGCATAATTATCATTTTATATTATAATGATTTCCTCTAATACATGAAATCTTATTATCTTGGTAGAGTTAGTATATTTTACATGGAGAAAATAGCATAGCTGGATTCATTATAGGATCTTACACAAATAATAAGTACATTTACTGTGAGTTTATGTATTTGGTTCCTGTTTCTCTATATGTTTATAGTCCCACACTCCCCATTTCTCCCCTGACCTGTTACCATTTAATTAACTTGGCCACCAACCTATAGAAGATCTCATTTAAGGGAATAAAGAGAGCAAGGTCTTGTTTTCAGCAGAAATTTCTTAAAGAGAAGATAACTGATTTGGACTAATTTTTCTTAGTTTTATATACTTATAAATGAGATAGAAGGCATTCATTCATTCATTGCTTCAGGCCAGTTTGAAGCCCCTTAATACATTATATCCTAAAGATTTCAGAACTGCCAGAGTACCCAGACTGCTCCCAGGATATAAAATGTGTGCTTTCAGAACCTAGTGTTTTTATTCTGCATTCCATAAAAATTTACCAGTCTTGAAAAGGAATGGTGGTAAACTGTAAACTGTGTTTATAATTTAATTTCTAATTTGTCATCTGAACTAAATGTCATATATGGAAGTTCTTATTTCTTTTTAAAATTCTATTTTTATTTGATTTTAGAAAGAGTGAAAAGGAAAGGATGAGAGAATACCGACAAGAGCTAGAAGAAAGAGAAGAAAAATTAAAAAACAGGCCACTACTATTTGAAAGAGTTGCTCAGGTTGTGTTTGTTGGAACTTAAAAGCTATTGTCAGCATTTTTTTTTAACATCTCCAGCTCTTAATTTACAGTTCCTTTGTCTTATCTGTTATATAATGTATTGAAACTTATTGTTTCTGTGACAGCTTCACCAAATAGTCAAGTAAGTAATTTTGCTTAAATCTGAGCATTGAATCTTGTCGATGAGGCATGTAAGCTTGATAAATAACATGCTGCTAATCCAATCATTTTCAAAATAATAGTGTCGCAACCTGTTTTTAATGGCTGGTCTTTTTTCAGTACTAACTTGGCCAAATATTAAAGTGAAGCTTCATGACATGATTTGGAGGTCTTTGGAGAATTAAAAAATGAAACAAAATGCCTTAGTGAATCAGACTTATTTCTGCCAGTGTTTTTTTTTTCTTTGAGATATAACTAATAAACAGCACTGTATAAATTTAAGGTATATAGCATAATGACTTCACATACATAAATTGCAAAATTACCACACTAAGTTAACATCTATCACCTCACATATAGTTAACAAAAAAATTTTTTTCCTTATGAGAATTTTTAGGATTTACTCTCAGCAACTTTCAAATATACCATACAGCAGTGTTAACTATAGTCACCATGTAATTTACACCCCCAGGACTTATTTCTCTTATAACTGGAAGTTTGTCCCTTTTGACCATCTTTATCCAATTCCTCCTGGTAACCACAGATCTGATCTTTTTTTGAGTTTTTTTATTTTTTTATTTTTAGGTTCCACATATAAGTGAGGTCATACAGTATTGGTCTTTCTTTACTTGGTATAATATCCTCAAGGTACATCCATGTTGTTGCAAATGGCAGGGTTGCCTTCTTTCTATGGCTGAGTAGTATTCCATTGTGTATATATTACCACATTTTCTTTATCCATTTATCTTTTAATGGACTCTTAGGTTGTTTCCATGTCTGGGCTATTGTAAATAATGCTTCAGTGAATGTGAGAGTACAGATATCTCTTTGACATAGTGATTTTGTTTCCTTCTGATACATACCAGGAAGTGGAATTGCTAGATCCTGTGGTAGTTCTAGTTTTAATTTTTAAAGAAACTTCCATACTGTTTTCCATAGCGGCTGTACTAATTTACATTCCCACCAGCAGTACTCAATGGTTTCCTTTTCTCCACATCCCACCAGCATTTATTTCTTGTCTTTTTGACAATAGCCATTCTAAAGTGTGAGGTTTTATCTCATTGTGGTTTCGATTTACATTTCCCTGATGATTAGTGATGAACACTTTTTCATTTACCTGTTGGCCATTTGAATATCTCCTCTGGAAAAAATATGTACTCAGTCCTTTGCCCACTTTTAAATTGGGTTTTTTGTTTGTTTGTTTGTTTTGGGGGTTTTTTTTGCTATTGACTTCTATGAGTTCTTTATATATTTTGTATAACCCTTTATCAGATATATAATTTGCAAGTATTTTCTCCCCTTCAGTAGGTTGCCTTTTCATCTTGTTGATCAGTTTTTTAAGGAATTCCTTTTCATTGGAAAAATAATTTGATTCTATGAACAGTGAATCCCAATTTTACTAAATTTACACTATTTTACAATCTTTCCCCTTAGAGAGATTTATAAATTTCAGATCATCTTCTCCTTAGGTACTCAAAAGGGAGAGGTTCCTAGGTGACATGACTTAACCATAGGATAACTAGAGGTTACAAGTGCCGTATTGTGTGAATTTCAGGCTGTTACATTTGGAGCTTTCTGCCAGCATGTGCCTGGGGCAGATGAGTGTTATTACAACACTGTCCTTCTCAATGACTCGTTGAGGACTAGGGACATGTATTGTGGGTAAATCTACATATTACAGTCTGTCAAAGTTATAGGAACCCTTTGGTTTAATTTTGATATAATTTTAAGTAGTGCTTGTCATTTTAAGTGGTGGGTTCCTTTTTAATGTCTCAGTTTCAGCTTTAGGGGGAAAAAATCATTATAAGCTGTTCTGCATTACTCAGCATAAAGTGATAAACTTTGGCTCAAAGCAGTTATCTCCAGCTCACAACTGTAGGTATTTACGTCCACTAGTCAAGATTTCCCACAGGCATCGACACTCATCTTGCCCCAAGCTAGATTTTCCTCTTTGATTCCCTGTTTTGTTGGGCCACTATTTGGATGACTGGGAACCACTTTTCCTCTGCATTCAATTGTCACTGAGAGAACTGACAAATTTTCTTCCTAAATAGTGTTTGGATCTACCTTTCTCCATTCCTGATGGTAAAATGCTAGGTGAAACCTCTATTACTGCCTTAGTTAATATAATGGTTTGACTGGTTTTCCTGCCTCGTTCTTTACAAAGCTACTCATTGTATCTTTCCGTTGATATACCCATTCCCTTGTGAAGATGTTAGCCCTAGGTAGCTCATTAATAACTGCTGATAACAGTGGCAATTGCAGAGGAAGAAACTGAAGTTCAAAGAAGGTAATTCATAAGATTTATGTTTAGTCAATAATAGAACTAGGATTGGAATTCAAGTCACTCTGCTTCCAAACACTTAACACTAAGCTGTCCTGCTTTCTCCCGGAAGACAAATCCAGGGGTCTTAGCATGGTATGCATAATACTCTATGTCCTTGTCTCTGTTAACCTATTTAGTTTGTCTACCACTGCACTCCCCACAGCCCCACTTTGTACACCCTTTATTCTTAGGCCATATAAGACTACTAGTTTTAAATTTGAAATTTTTATTCATTCTGTTTCTGAACATCCTTAGAGTCTCTTGCTATCTTTCCTCCTGCTCGTTTCCAGTCTTAGTGTAAAATCACTTCTTACACTGTTGACCCCAGCTGGGTCGGGGGTGCCCTTTCCTCTGTGTTCTTTCATTACCCTTTGCATACCTGTTTCTGTGCTCCTGCCACATGTATGGAAATTATCTAAGGATCTCTCTCCCTTCTAGCTAGTTGCTTTTAAAGGTGGTGGCCAAAGCTTTATATTCCCAGCATCTAACACCTAGGACAATGTCTGGCACAGAGGAGATGTTAATAAATAAATATTTGTTGAAACAAACCAATTGTTATGATCAGATTAGCCAGATAATGACCTATCATTTTCTTTCTTGGATTAGACCAGGTTGAAAGCACAGCCTTAATAAGCAGTTTAGCCATGCTGTGAAATCCTACTGTTTCTAAGCACCAGGGAAAATGTGATAAAATAAGTGATGTGTATGAAATTAAAACCATAAAGGAATTTTAACTGTTGAAAATATAGTTTCATAGCTAATATTTCTTCTACCACTTCTGATATATGTTGTTCCCTTTGCCTAAAACACTTCTCTTTCCCTACATACCCCCTGCCTCCCATGAAGGCTTGTCACAAGATATTTAGTAGTTATTAAATAAATGAAAGGATTACTATAAACTAAACTTACAGTTATAAAAAGTTTCCCCCCCCCTTCAGTACTAGGGTATTGATAATAGACAAACTTTCATCACGTTATTTTGATTTCCTGAAGAAACAATGCCAAAATTTTTTACAGACTATTTGATAGGAAAATAAATAATCATACAATTATTTTAACTGTTCTTTTTATCTAGTCTTTATCATTCTTTTGCATAGTGAAATGCAAGGGGAAATGTTTGTTTCAATTAGAAACAATTACGTACTACTCACCTTGATATAAAATATTAGAAGGCAATTCTATATGCAGAGTGATTGGCAATGACTTTTTGCTTTGGTTTTGTTAACATAATTTAGTACATTTTTTTCTTGCAGTCTATTTTGTTGTGACCTTTGGTACTAATTAAGAGTGGTTATATAATAAATTCACTCACAACTTTATTCATGACTCATTTGTAAGTGTTAATTGTCGTCTTGCTGCTGTTGAGTTATCCCCTAATCTAAGCCTATGATCCAATACAGAACAAACTGTGTTGTCCTATTTCTTGGACGTTACAGGGTTTATAAACTGAGCAGATGTTAAATTGATTTTTAACCAAATTCAGATGAAGGCTTGAGAGCACTAACTTTGATTAGTGTTTTAATCTCTTTTATATTTAATTTGCTTAGATCAGAATATACCATCTCCTTAATGCTTTCAGAATTGTGTTTGGGATTTCTTTATTCTGCTTTACAGTCTTTGGGGCATAATTCTTCTCACATTACTGTACCTTTTAGTTTCCCAAGGCTTGTCTGTTGGTATTCATAGCCTCTGGATGGGTTTTTACTTTCTTCTCTAAATATTGTTATTCACAGTGGGTGCATTTTAGTAGCAGTTTGAGTGCTTCGTTTTCAGTTTTCCAGAGTGTCAAAAAATGCACTGGTGATAGTTTTATCAATTGTAATTGGTCTCTGCTATTTTGATTTTTCCCATGGAATACTGGACTCCATGGTCCCTCGTTATGCTGGAGTACCTCAGTTGGGCAGATATCCAACAACTATACTACTGAACTCAGGCTTTAGGCTTTCTGTCTCTAGGATGACCACTATAACTTAGAGAAGGCAGCATGGTGGAGTGGAAAAGACCCAGGAAAGGGTCAGGAGACTTGGTTCTATCACTTAATCTTCTTGTGACCTTAAGCTAACCACAGAAGTCAGGGTAGAGGGAGCATCTTGGGTTTCCTTAGTTGTTAAATTTGAGGGTGAGACTAGCTATTCTCCCACACCCTTTCCAGTATGGGATGCCACTTATGCATTGGAACTGGGCCATTCCTGGTCACCTTGCTTTAGCCCTATACTAGGATGTTTGTATCCACTCATAGGAGCTAAAAGTGGACTAAAGCCAGGGAACTAGTGTGAACCCAGTCCTCTTGTGGCTTCATAAAGCCTGTTGTCTCAGGAATTGTGATGACTTCCAATTTGCTTCAGGTACAAGAGGGTCACCACAACTCCTACAGGTCCCAAAGCTGGAAAGTAACGTTCTGGAGATTTAAACCCAATTCTAAATTCATGTTCTTTTTGCTCTATCCATTGCTTCCTCTACAGAGTAAAGATAACACTGATGTTTTCGATGGAGTAGAGATGATTTATAAAAAGTAAAAATTACAGTAGGCACACAAAATAAAAGAACCTTCTGACAACTATCACATGAACTATTTTCTTACTGATTTTTCCAGATATCTTTGAGCAGTCATAAAAGTGTTACAGTTACAGTATGAGGAATAATTATATGTCAAAACTTATGTGGCTACCCAGGTCAATAGATAGAGAATTGCCAGCACCCCAGGAACTCTGTGCACTGCTCCCAGATCAAACCCCTCTCCCTCGCTCCTAGAAGTAACCACCCTTCTAACTTTTCAGATAAGCAGTTCCTTGTTTTTCTTTGCAGTTTTACCATCTATGTACCTATCCCTAAACAATATAGTTTATTTTTGCCTGTTTGGGGGCTTTTTATAAATGAATCATATATTATGTACACTTTTGTGTTTTGCTTCTTTTGCTCAATATTGTGTTCATGAGATCCATCCATGTTGTGATGTATAGCTAGAGTTCATTCATTTTCATTGCTTTATTTTACTCTGTTGTCTGAAAAGACCACAATTTATCCTTCCTACTGTTGATAGACATTTATGTTGTTTCCAGTTCTGGATTGTTACAAACAGTATCATCCTGAACATTTTTATACATGTCTCCTGGAGCACATATGTAGGAGTTTCTCTGTGTATATACCTAGGAATGGAATTGCTGGTCAGAGGGTATGCATATTTTCAACCAACTGTGATTACTGAATTTAATTTTCACTGGAGCTTTTAACCAATACATTTTTAATAGCAATTTAAAATATTTTATTCTCATCTAAAAAAGTTTGTCTTTCCTATAGAAAAATGCAAGAATGGCAGCTGAAAAGCATTATTCTAACATGCTAAAAGCACTAGGAATATCCGATGAGTTTGTTTCAAAGAAAGGCCAATGTGGAAGAATATTTGAGTCCTTTGGCAATCAAGAGATGAAAAGTTTCACTGAAGATAAAGAAAGGTAACATATATAAGTCTGAATGGTATACCTCTGAAAAAATTCTTACCTGCAGGAAAGCATAAAATTCTGTTCTATAATATTTTTTAAAGGTCTTTTACCTGGTTGAATACTAGGTAAACTGTGAACTGATGTAAAATATATTGATATTTTAACATGTTTGACATTCAAAATATTACATAGTTATGAAGTATCTTGTTCTTAAGGCAGAATAATTTAAATTTCTGACTGGCATAAATAATGAAAATAAACATGCTTTCAAATGAAGTTTAAAGAGTCAACCAAGTTTTAAAATAAATTAGTTCTCAGAGGAATATTTACTTTTTTTTTTTTTTTTTAATGCCTACAGCACCTGATATTTCTAGGTGGTCTCCCATCTAAGTACTAACCAGGCCCCACTCTGCTTAGCTTCCAAGATCAGACCGGATCAGGCACGTTCAGGAGGGCATGGCCATAGACAGAAATATTTACTTTTCCAATTGGCACTTTCATAGAGTTTTCTTGATAAATTGGAGCTTATACACCTGAGGAAGACTGACTGCATGATGACATATATTGCAAAGGGTTTGTTTACCTTTAAACCAAACCATTTTTCCTTTGAAAGATTGATAAATTTCTTCTTCTAGCTTTAATGAAGAAGAAAAAATAGAAGAAAGAGAGAATCAGGAAGAAAATTATCTTACTGATACCGACAGCCAGGATTCTTGCAAGGAAAAAGATGAAGCTGATGAAGAGAGTGAAGAAAAATCTGTTGAAGAATAAAACAGAATGAGCAGAGACTCCTTTCTGTGTCAGTGCTGTTGTTTGCAGCATGGTGTGTTAGCAGCTGTGCAGGTGTTAAGAATGTGGATGGGAACCCATCTAATGTGTGCAGGGCTCTTGAGCAAAGTCACCTGTAGCCGAAAAGGTCAAATCCAGCCGATTTGCCATTTAGTCAGTTAGAATAAGGCTTTGCCTATCATGTTTTAAAATTGCTACATATGGTCTGTTCACAACTTTGATCTTGCTTGTATTTTTAAAAAGTGTTTGAGAATCACAGCTGTCACAAACTGATTAGTCATAAAAATATACATTACTTCATTATTTTGGTGGGAAAAAATGGCTTAGCATTGAGAGCAGAGAGAAGTATTGGCCTTTAGTGATTTGTTTGAAAAACATTTTTCTCGTTTTTTAAAGCATGAATTAATAAATATTTTTAAATTATACTATTTGCTCATTCTTTTTCTCTGCAATACATCTCACAAAATGAATCCTCAAACTTGTTTTACTAGGTATTTTAAATTTCTTATCTGAGCCATTTTTGAAAATAAAATATAGAAAAAAATACATACTTGCAAATTTACATTCATTTCTACACTGAGAGTTTACTGTTAAATTATCCAGAGTATCATCACTTTTTTATCTTTAATTTTAATTATTTTAAATTATTAATTTTAAATTATTTTTTGATATCTATATTGTTAGGAAAGCATTTATCTTCTTTTTAACCTTGTATATTGACAGATGGAAAGAATTATAGCATCGAGTTATAATTTTAATAAATAACCCTGTTTTATATATGATGAAATTTGTATATAATAACTTGTCCAAGGCAAATCTTTAAAATAATTCAGATTTGACTCTTTAATACGAGGCCCAGTTGTGCTCAACTTTTTACATATTATTGCAGACACACTTTGTTTTTCTGTGCATGATGTTAATTTGATTTTATGAATCTATCATTTTTCCTCTTTAAGCAAATTCTTATTTTAAAAATTCAAACCTGTCATAAAGATGTGAAAGGGTGAGAAATTTTCTTTTCCAAAAACGATCAACCTCCTTTAAAGAGTATGAACTAATAATAAAGGTGTATATAGTAACAGTGTTTCCCAACTGACAGTTTATGTTTTAAATAAAGAAGGCGATTTTTCTCAAGTAAGGGCAAATATTTACCTGTCATTTCTTTCCTACACTTTGTGTTAAACTATTTGTCACTAACATTAGATTATAAACTTCTTGAATGTTGGCACCATTTAAAAATTTATCTTTGTGTTCCTTTAGTATTTTGCACAGGATTGTGCTTATGGTAGGTACTTAATAAAGGCTTGGAAGAGTAAGTAGATGAATATGTTTTTTTAATTATATACTTCAAAATAAATACACATGGTATTAAAAACATTTTCCTTCTAATTTATTGAGAACCTGTGAAACACAATCCACAAATTGTAATATTTTAAATGTTACTTGTTTTCAGGGTTTGCTCTTCATTCTGTCTCGTCCCAGTTTTATGAAGAGAGTGTAGGACTTGGTTTCAGAACTAATCTTCAGTTTGCTTTTCTTTAAAAATGGGAATAGTATCTGTATTGAGTGGCCATAGGAAGCATTAGATGAAATGTTTGGAAAAGTTCTTTGCAGACTAGGCTATTCAAATGATAGTGCCACAGGATAGGATATTCCTGAAGAAACTTTTAACTTTTGACATTTTTATTAAAATAAGATACAATGTGATTTAAATATTATTTGTTAGAAATAATGACAACCCCCTTTTTAAAGACAGTGATCTGGTAAACATGAAGCCAAACTTAGAAGACACTGGCAGTTTCAAATCATTCTGTGCAAAATCACTTTTATTAGAAAGCCATCATATTGACAGCTGATTTATTTAGTGTGTGATATTACACAAGAAGAAGAGAGAAAAAATTTGAGAAGAAAAATAAGAAAATCTGGTATATAACTGTCAAAAGTCAAGGAATAATATGCATGCTTAATCTAACTTTGAAAAGATAAGACAAAAAAATGGAAATTAAATAATCCAGGCAATGCCATGCAACCAATTAATGACAAAACCTGGATCATTGTCTTCTGCTAGTTCAACTACCCCAGCCTATATTCTAAGGAATGTTACCTTTAAAACAGAAGTCAGGATCAGTTGAAGCTCTAAGTTAACTCAGAAACAAGCAAAACAATAATTTTATTCAAGGAAAGCACAGATTTCGATCCTTAGAATAGATCCCACTAAAGGTGTACAGGAACTTTTGTGTTCAAAATCTTCATAATCTAGGAACTTAAACAATACCCCAAATGTAATATAAGACATCCAGAGAAACTAATGAAAAACTGTCGTCTTATTTTAAAAGTATCTTTTATGTTCATGGTAAACAATAAAATAGAAGGGTCTAAATTTTTAAAACTAGTATCCTTTCAGAAATGTTACACATGTGTATATAAATATTCTATAATACATATATATATGGTCTATGATGGATAAATTCTATATTATATATGAGCTATATGTCTATATCCCACAAATGGTATTACAGATTTCATATGTACTTGCTGCCATCTGCATCACTCTCAAAGATGTCACCTCTTTGCAGACAACCTGTCTTTCGCCAGACCTCTTAGACTTTCGACCTTTGATTTCCTCATCCCCAGGGATGACTTCTACCTCATCCAGACACCCCAAAATCATTCCTTCGATTCCACACTGACTACAACCTCTACTGACTTTTACTTTCATTGCTTCTTCTTTTGTTTACAGCTTTCCAAATGTTATTAAGCTCTAGAGTCATCTACTCTTGTTTTTTCTCTTGTCCTTGTGGCTTTATGCTTGTTTTATGCAGATGGTGAGCATTCCTGGTTATTTTCCTGGTATTTTGCTTTCTCTGCTAGTGATTTCTATTTCATTTGTCTCATAAGGGATCCTGAGGGCTCCATCCACGATCCCTTTCGTTTGTCTCCATAAGCGATGCCATCCTTTCCCAGTAGCACCTACCGCTGAAAACTCTAAAATTCATGTCTCAATCTCAGACCCCTCTGCTGAGCTTTACATGTAATGACTCAAATGCATCTTAAATGCAACATGTCCAAAACTAATCTTTTATTTTCTTGCTTTTCCATTCGACAACACTGCCATCTTCCCAGTTAGTTGCTCAAGCCAGAAACCTGGGAGTTTTCATCCTTGATTCCTACTTCTTTCTTATCTCCTACATCCAAGCCCTCCAGTCTAAGATCATAGTTTCTTTTCATTTCCACCTACCCCTCTAGTCCAAATCACTGTCACTGATCACCTTTGTCACTGGAATGAAGCCTTTTATGAGTGTGTACCCTATAAGAAAGAAATTTGAGCATGTACCTTCAATATATTTTTATTTTTATGTTTATATTTTAACATTTTATTACTTTATAAATATTTTATGTATTTATATTTTTGTTTATTATATGTATGCTACTATGCTAACATGTATGTTATAAAACATGTATAAAATATTTTTTAAAAATTAAGATTAGAATATAACATAAAAGTAATTTTTTCAATGTAATAATCATATAAAAACTTGCTCCATGAGATGAAGGTGATTAAGTATGGTTCTTCATTTTTGGATATGTTGTTTTAACACTTTGTGGTAAATCAATTTGAAAGTCTGGTTCTAAGTTGTGGGTATCCAAGCTGGGCTTGAATACCTGTCAGGATACCCCTAGAAGCTCAATGCTCAGTATACAGTATTCACAAATGGTGGTGTTTGTTGTTAATTACAGTGGATAAAAGTTCTTATATCAATAGTCTCCTTGATAAATTTAAATTTTTTTGGCTTACTCCAAGTAAAACTGATGAGACCACCATTGTTTTTGCCTCCTTATGTGGCTGATTTAGAGCTTGTACCTAGTGCAGGAGAAACACTCTGATATTTTCTTGTTCCCTTTGTATTTGTGTTAAGAAGTATTATTCTCAATCAGAGGTTTCTTTGCAGGATTTTTCCTTTAAAGCCTCTTATCCATTTTATGAGGATTGGTTTTAGAAAGCTGCTGATTTAATCTGTGAAACTACCTAATGGGGCACGTACAACCTCAGACACATGGCCACAAGTTCCACGTGAACAAAGGTGGAAGGCACTGTCCCAGTGTGGCACGTGACTGAGGTCTAGACCATGTGAGCATACAAAAACAAAAAAACAAAAAAACAATAACGATCCACATATTAAATTTTGGTAAGCTTTATTTCTTTTTTAGATAAAATTAGTAGAACTTTTTTAGTACCAGTTTCTGCACCAAATGGGGCATCTCACACCCCTCCCACCTGGTGAGTGCATCCCACTTTGGAAATGACTGGTTTGGCCTCGCCCCCCATCCCCCCAATTCTTTCCTCTCTTGCTCAGGCCATCAGTATGGCAAGAGTGAAGAGTTATTGTAAAAATGTGGTTGCAAAGGCAAGAAAGGCAGAGAATAAAGAGCCACTTGTTCTACACACTGAGTACACACATATCCTCAAATTTGCTAATAAACCGAGTTTATAGTGCAGCAGAGTCAAGGCAGGGTGAACCAGAACTCCCCTGTCCACCCTGTGTCCAGTCTGCCCCTATGTCTAGTCCACCCTGTGCCCAACTGATATTTGGAGAATTGGGCAAGGAATGAAGGGATGCCTTCGCTGTTAGTCAAGGTCAGAGTGTTTTGTAATGTGACTTAGGCAGGGGCGAGGGCAAATATAAGATAATGAGGTGAGAAAAATATGTGAATAGGATTAAGACTTCTTTGTGCAGATCAGATTGTGGGGCTGTAGAAGAACATACATCCTTAACTGTGGAAATGTTTGATTTTATGCTCTGGGAGAAAGCCCACATGGAATGGAAGTCTCACAGGCATCCTAGGATCCAGAGTTTACCCCTTCTCTAGAGATTTGAGGGTAGGAGAAACAAGCAAGGCTTGTTTACCTTTCTTCTTTGCAGAGCCAGCAGAAATGGTGTTAAGGGCTCAGAAGACTGCTCATTTTCCAGTAGAAGCCCTTAGATGCAAAATTTGCAAGACAAAAAAAAGAAGAGGATAGGCGTTTCATTACTTTTTGGGGAGAGGACTGGTTTGCCTTGGGTAAAGGAGGGTGTAGTGGGGAAAGAGAGACAGAAAATAGAGAAGGGTTGAAGAAGAACCAACTTTTACATCCTTGCCTTTGTGCATCCAGGAGAGCAGAGCCTAGGGCCTGATTTCCATTCCCTACTCTCCTTTGCTAAGAGAACTTTTAAATCTCTTGGGTGTGTATGCGTGTGTGTGTGCATGTGTGTGTTTTCCCAGTAAGGAGGAAATCCTTATATAGACACTTGCCAAAATTCCTCAGTTAAGCTTAATTCAGTTATTTCTCCTTTTTTTTCTTTTTAAAAATAATATGGTAGAATTTTCAGGACAGCATAAAACCTAGAGACCATCAAAGGGTTATTCAGTTGTTCTACCTTCTCTATGCCAAATATATATTACATAATATTCAGATATTACCACCTGGTTTACACCCTCTGCAGTAAGATCTTTTTATCTTCAACCTTCTGAGTAGATGTAGTTCCTTACCCTCACACAACACACCTTTCAGAGGGTAGAGGGTGGGCACAGCAAACCCTGGCTTCAGAGGGGAGAGCCTTCTGATCCTTCCTGTGCGCTCTCCTGGGGCAGAACAATTGGCCACCAGGACATGAGTCATAACTTCTCCCATTCCTGAGGCTGATTCAACAGTTCATTTCCACTCTCTAGGCTCATCATGAAGCAGCATGCTAGCATGGTTTTTAAGCATTTTTTCTATATAATTTTGTAATTTTATGGAATTTCTCTGAGAAAGGTCCTCCCAGATCCTGGCATGATTTACTAGAGAATAATAATTTACAACCATAATGTGCTAATCCCATTTGTAACCCCTAGAGGGAGGAAAAGTCTTGATTGTATTGAAGCCTTAGAGACTTTAGGCCTGTTTTAGAGAACTGACCCAGGATTTCTCTCCTTTTTTTCCCCTCAGTCATCTGATGAGGCACAGCTCCTTCCTTGTGGACACTTGGGCATCAAGGAATAGCTGTGACTTGATTGGAGCTGATACTCTTCAGACTGGCCAACGGACAAGCTTGCAAATTCAGAAGAGGGAAGGATCTGCGGGGTGGCATAAGAGCTTGAGATCGCCAAGATTTCTCTTAAGCTTCTCGATTCTAAGTGAGACATGGAGGAAGGGAAGAGGAGCAGAGATATAGAATATAATTGCAATAACAATTGTCCAAATATAAAGGTACTGCAGTATGGTGACTACTACATTTCAACTCATGTTATAGCAAGCATTTCAATCATACAAAAAATTATTCCTAAAAATAGAGAATGTTTTTCATTACCTAATTGGAACTGACATCACAACTGACTAGGAGGATCCAAGTCTTACAAAGATGTGTAGTCTATATATATCTCAACATATTTCTAAATAAATCATTTTCTCATTAGCAGGTGACACTCCAGCTGTCCTGAGCTACTGTATAGTTACACAAACTTTGCACCCCTTGTCTTTACGCTAGAGCACCCCTTTCTCCCCCTACCTGAGTCCAGGGGTCTGTGCATCTTTCCTCTTGTCACTCTCTCTAGGGATTTTTCTAGCACCTTTGACCTTACCATGATAGGTGGCGGCCCTGAATGTCAAGCATTATACACACCTAACAACTCAGAACCTCTCATTGTTCTGTTATAATTGATCATGATGAATTTTGGGGTTTTGTTTGTTTGTTTTCGGCAAGGTAACCCTTGGTTGACCTCACAGATTGCAAGGAACTTGTCACCTTACAATCCCTTATTTTTTTTTATTTTATTTTTTATATTTTATGCCTACAGCACCTGGTCTGCCTAGGTGGTCTCCCATTCAAGATAATCAGGCCTGACTCTGCTTAGCTTCCGAGATCATACAGGATTGGTCTTGTTCAGGGTAGCATGGCCATAGACTGCTTGTGATGTATTTTTGAAGGCAAGACTTTTCTCTCAACTTTTTATACCCAAGCCTGGCTCAGAGTCCAGCATACAGGAATGGGTCAATATTATTTTTTAGTAACTGAATAATGAATAGATCTATAATAATCAAGCACAATATGTTTCAGCAAACATCTCACAGTATGTCTCTAAAAATAACTTTTTTCTAATATTGTTAATTTAATCTTTATATGAACATAACACAAGAGTATTCCCTGGTAACTTTATAATTTAAATATCTTTCTTTAAAGTATGGAATGTCTTATGGGAGGCTTTTGATTCTTTTATTTCGACCAGAGAGCTAGCCTATAAATTCATACAAAATAATCAGAATACCCCACAATACATGCTAATAAGAACTTCATCTAGTACTAAGAATACATAGGCAAACAAAAAGAGTCCCTCCTCTCATGGAACTTATATCCTAGTGGAGGAGATAAGCAGTATAAAAATTATATGTCAGTCAATTAATAAAAATAAAGCAAGGTAATGGGGTAAAGAGTGACTAGAAAGAGTCTGCCTAGTTAGGGTCAGAGAAGGCTTCTTAATAAGGGGACATTTGAGCAAAGACATGAAGAAAGTTAGGGCTGTAGGTGTGTGGATAATTGGGAAGGGCATCTCAGATAGAAGAACAGAAAGTACAGTGACCCTGAGCTGGGACTGAGCCTGGAATTTTGAAGAACTACGGGGAAACTAGTGAGGCCAGAGCAATGAGAGACGGAGAGAGTTGTAAGATGTGAGATCAGACAAATAGCAGGAGCCATATCCTGTGGCTCTTCTAGGTCATAGTAAAGACTTTGTATTTCATTCTCAAAGAAATGGGGAGCTTGGGAGGGTTGAGAGCTGAAGAGGGACTTGTGTTTTAAATGGCCATTCTGGCTGTTATATAGGAGGCCAGTGAGAAGACAGTTACAATAATCCAAGTGAGAGATGATGGTGGCTTGGACCAGAGTTGTAGTGGAGGAGATAATGATATATATTCAGATTCTGGATATATTTTTAAAGTAACATTAAAAGAATTTTAGTGTGGAATGTGAAAGAAATTGATGAGTCCAAGAATGTCATTTCTAGCTTGAGCAACAGAAAACTGGAGTTGTCACTTACTGAATTGGGGAAGATTGAGGAGGTATGGACTTGGAGAGTTAGCAGATGCTATTTATGCCCCGTCCCACCTCCCACTGGCCTGAGTTTATTTGCAGTTTGCTGGCAGTTCCACCCTCATCCCTCTACTTTCATGCCTCAGGGATTTCTCCATTGCCAGTGAGGGGGGAGTTATTGGATAAATAACCCAGCTTCTCTCTTCATGGGTGGGACAATTCTGAGATGCCTTCTAGAAGATTCCTCAGAGGGTATCCAGTAGGACTGAGCTTCAGTAATAACCTGCTTCTTAAAACACATTTTTATTAACGTTTGTCTCTTTTTTTCTTTACTTCCCTCTTCTCTTGTACTTCTTGGAGTAACCTCCCATATAAGTTAGCTGCATAACAAACTGCTCCCAAATTTAATGGCTTAAAACAACTATTACTTTTGCTCATGACTCTGTAGGTCGGCAATTTGGCCTGGACTCAGCTGGATGACTCTTCTGCTAGCCTTGCCCAGAGTCACTTAGAGGCTACAATCATCTGGCAACTTGACTGGGACTCGATGATTTAAGATAACCTCTACCGATAGATGGTAGATACTAGCTGTCAGCTGGTTGACTTAGAATGCTTCAGATGGGATGGCTCATCTGCTCCCCATGCCCTCATGTCCTCCACTAGGCTAGACAGGGATTATTCACATGGCAGATTCAGGGCAGCTGCAAAGTATCATGAGGCTGGGTCAGAAGTCTCACAATGTCACTTCTGCTGCATTCTTTGGGTCAAAGCAAGCCATAAAGCTAGAGCAGATTCAAAGGGTGAAGAGATAAATCTCACATCCAGATGGGAGGGAAGTCAAAGTGACTTTGCAGAGGAGGAGGCATACAAGAAGGGAAGAAAGTTTCGGCCATCTTTGCAAACAATTTACCCATCCTCCCCATTCCCCAAGTTAACTCCTGCTCTAGGTCCTTGTCTCAAAGTCTGTTCTTAGGGGAGTCCAAACTAAGATGGGGGAATTGGACGTGCTAAGTTTGAGTTGCTTATTGGAGAAATCCAAGAGGAGATCTGGAATTAGCAGTTGAATATATGATTTAGAATTCAGAACAGAGGTCTGGGCTATAGATATTCAATTTGTGAGTCTTTGTTGTTTACTTAAGTATTTACACTGGTGGGCCTGGATAAGAGCATATGGAGAATGTGTATAGAGAAAGAAGTCAGAAGACTGAGCCCTGGGCCACTTCATTGTTAAGGGGTCAGGTGGGGGTAGAGGGGCCAACAAAGGACACTGAGAGGGAGCAGCCAGTGAGGTCCTAGAGTGACAGTGGTGTCCTGGAGGGCAAGGAAAGGCTGTTTCCAAGAAGAGTGATAAACAGTGACAGGGAAAAGCATTCCATATACCCTCTGTGTAAAGTGACTTGGGGGTCATTGTTTCATATGTGTCAGCATTTTTATCCATCTTCATTATTTTCTCAATTCACTTATAAGAATTATGTTACAACTTAAAAGCAGAGGTAAGTAGAACATTTACCTTTGGGACAGGTTTGTAAACATGAAGTTAAGAAGAAAGCCAAGGGAAGCAATAGCCAGCAGATTCAGCACAGTGACAAGTTTAACTAGCCTCTGAAGCCTGAGAAGCTCTTCACAATTTTAATATGGTTTAGTTCTGGATACAGAAGTTCCTTGAGCCTTATAAAAGAACTAGAGGACCAAGCTATTTAAAAATTCATATTTAAAAGAAAGTCAACATTATATTGCTTGTTTACCATTAGATTGTGATCAGGTATTATCCACACCCCACCCCAAAATGTATTCTGCTGTTATTTGCACCTCATTTGGATGTTTTGGTCCCTTCCCTTCCTCGAGAAGTAACAATTTATCTTCCCTCCTCCAAGTTTTCCTGAACTTATTCTTGTTGTGTATTTCACATATAGTAATGCTATAATTTCCTAAATAGTACAGTCTATGCCTAAAAGAAAGAAAAAGAGCCTACTTTAAATCCCAGGTTCATAGAATAATTAGAAAAAAGTTTCCATTGTCTGTAAACAGTTACTAAGAAGCTTTAAATAAGTTTACTGTTGATAACTGAAACCTCAAAATACGGCTTTTGAAAAGACAGAGCAGTTTCCCCTTACCCTCCTTTCAGTGGCTGTCAGGTGGAAGGGCCCCACCGCTGCCTCACTCCTTCTCAGAGCTCCCTGGAATCGCCTCCCAAATACACGCTTGCACCCAAATCCTTATCTCAGGGTCTGCTTTTGGGGGAGCCCAAACTAAAACAGTGTTCTTCTGAATATCTGGAATGTCCTAGCAGTGCTGGACCCACATTTTACCTGGCAACAAACAGTAGAGTCCAAAGGCAGCTGACTCTTTCATGGCCACATGTCCCCCACTTTGGAGAGCCCTCTCTGGGATTGGCCAAGTAGGTATCCGAGTTTGCAATCCTGCCCGCATAATCTACAGACTACAGGAGTTCTTGTTTGTTTTTTACATTTTCAAGCAGTAAGAAGAGACACAACAAATAGACATTCACAACTTTGAAACCATAGTATAATCTATGCAATGCATGTAATTGGAAAAGCTAAATATGTAAACAAAAAATAATTTTATAAATACCTCATATTCTTTCATTTTTTCTTTTTCTATCTTTTTTCCTGCTTCTTTATTTTCTCAAGTTGGAGTTTCGAGAGTTTAATTTCAAGAACTTTGCTTAATTTTCATCCTCTGGGCTTTTGTTACCTCATTAGTTTAAGTGCTTTCAAGAGGATGGTTAATGCTTCAACTTCAATCAGCAAGCTCTCTTGGAAGAAAGAACACACTACTGTCATTTCTAAATTAATTCTACAACCTTACAAAATTTGATTTCCACAAAAGAATATGAAAATCATCTTAGATAATTTAGGTAGCAATTTCATCTGACAAATGTGAGATTCGATTCTTTCAAATAAAAAAAAATGTGGAAGGCAATATTGCCTTCATATGAAAAACACATACACATGATTTAAACTTTTTAATCCCAATTACTCATAAACTCTTCTTTCCCTAGGCTTACTAATAAACAAAATCGGAGAATTAGTATTAAAATGTTAAGACCGTTAGTTTTTTATCTGATTTTAAGGCATGGTTCATGTTCCTGTTCCCCAGTGTTTAAAATGAACATTCCACAATGACAGTGACAGAATAACAGGGGCGCAAGCTGCAGTCTCTGTCACATCTGCAGCCTGCTCATTATAACATAATACCAGAACCTTAAACTGGAACTAAAAAATAATGTGTTTTTAAATAGAACTTCCCTATACACATATTTAAATAGTGATGGCTCCTTCAAAAGAATGGTCCTCAATATATTTTGAGCCACTGTGGATCAAAACATGTTTAAAACCATCTTTCTGGACTGAAATTTATTTCTGAGCTTAGGGTATATTCTTTCGAGTATCTCAATAGTACCAAATATTTCTTCTTTGAAACCCGGTTAATTAAAAAAAAAAAAAAAAGGACAAACGTAATTTGATAACAAATCCAGTCAATAAGACAGGTGATCAAACTAGTGGTATCAATTTAGCAATAAAAGCCTAGCAGTAAAAAAAAAAGACTGGTGTTCTTGCTTTGCTCAGAAACTGCCTCAGAAATGAGTCTGTAGCCATTCAGTGTGTTTGGGGCACTGCAACAGCGTCAGTGGCAGATGCAGCTCCACGAGGGCAGTGCCTGGGACCATTTTGCCAATTACTGTATCTCCAGCACCTACTACGGTGATTGTCGCATAGTGGGTGTTCAATAAACGTTGGTTGAATGAATGAATAAATGCGTAAATTCACAATGGTACTAATTCAAAATAACTGACACTAATTGAATGCCTATATTTGAAATAGTTGTTTTTAAAAGGAAATCGTTTCTATAATTTTCAAATAAACAATAATCTGATAGTTTATGGAAAATGTCCCAAACTACTCAATTTAATTCTATTTCTTTCGACGTATAATACCACCTTATGGATATATTCCATTTTCCAAAATAAAATAGCACTTTTACAGTGATTATATTAGAGAGAGAGGGAAGACAATACCACCCCCATTTTAAAGATTAGAACACTGGGATGCTGGACAGTAATTTGTGCAACGTTAATGTTATTATTAACACTATTTTGGGCCCTTAGTAATGTAAATCCTGAGTATACTAATGCCCATTTCTGATCAAAGGACTGTGGCCAAGGGGAGGGGATTACTCATGGCAGTGGGGATGGAATCAGCTGCTCCTAAAGTACTGAAGCTGTTTGGAGCGGGGCGGATGCCTGAGAAAGACTGGTATGCTACTGGGAAGAAAGAACGTGGGAGTGCATCCCAGGTAGGTCCTGTGTCTCCCATGGTCACCAACTAATAACTGGAAGAACTGGCAGTCAAATCCAGCTCTCCTGACATCAAATATAGTGCCTGTGTTTTAAGGGAGCATGCTGTAACAAACAGTTCATTTTATAGCAAGTTTTTAGGGCTTAACAAATTTCACCCAGAGACTATATCAGCAATTTTATTCTGGGTGAAAGTTAAATTTGATTTATGTATTTTACATATTTTGATACAGTTTAATACAGTTCACAAATAAAGAGTTGTGGGGAGAATGCAAATTATATAAGTTTTTGTTTTGCTTCTTAATTTAAAGTTGTATTACCTTCCTAGAGTCCTTTAAGTAGTAGTATTTTAAGTTTCTTATTAACATTATTTAAGAGTCTACAGAATGTATTTCAGCAATTTTTGAAGTAGTATTCTTTAATATTTCTCCACAGAAAAGGATTAAGGTTTCCTGGGAGCTTCTACCCTAAGTCCTCCAAAGAAATTCCAGTGTTCAATAAATATCACACTTAGAATTAGTACTTTTAAGATACATGTTATGCCAGAGTGACAGACATTGCAAGTGGTTTGCCCAATAACTATTTTCCCTAGTCTTTACTCACAGAATCTAATTCTATTCTGGGCATAGGGTACCCATTTAAAATATTGAACTTTCAGCCTCTTTTCGGTTATGGGTACCATATAACATGGTTCTGGCCAATTCTCAATTCTATAAACAGTGGCTTGGTGGGGTTTCTGGGAACATGCTCATTGTCCTTCGCCTGTCCTTCCTACCTTCCGACTCAAAGATATGATGCTTGACAATGGAGAAGCCATCTTGCCACCTTGAAGATAAAAGAAACATTCTAAGGATGGAAGACCAAGTAGCTAGGAGGAACTTGGACCCTTGATGACTTCCCTTAGCAGCTGCAGCAGACTGGACTGCCCACCTTTCAACTCTTACCATGTGAAAAACAAATCCCTCTTTGGTAAAGCCATTGTAGTGGGTTTCTGTTTACATACAGCCAGATGCAATGCTTGACTGACACATTCAGTATTTTCATTTTTTGTGTGTGTGTTTAAAGCTCCAATAAGAAGCCCAAATAACAGTGCAAGTAGTAGCAATTTAGTGGCTTCAAGAACCACCAGTCTTTCCCCAATGTTAAGCTATCCGGCAAAAGATGACTGAAAGGCAGCTAAGGATGTGGGCATACATATGATTCATTTAATTCCGGAGACTTTTTTCTGCCAATGAAAATCATCTCTAATTCTATCACATATGTACTTCTCAAAGGAGGTGGTATGAGCCCTACTGATTGGTGCTGCAAAAACTGACAGGCTATGAAAGCGAGTGCAGATGCAGAGAAGATGGAAAGTGCTAATATTTTACCAGAATTATTGTTTTTGTTAGTGTTCTGGTCGCAACACTGCACAGAATTTAAGCAGTTTGCACCAGGCCTATTTTCCCCTAAGTCTAGTTGATTTTAGAACATGATTTTATAAAATTCAATTTAAAAAATGTATGTATTCACTAAAGTAGAAACATCTGATTCTTAGAAACAGATATTAACCCTGTCAGGACTACCATAAATAGTCTGGTAGATAGAAAAAAAAATTGTCTCGGAACTTTTTAAAAGTGTGCTGTGTAATGGAAATAATACTATAATGTGAATGGCCTGCTACAAAGAAAAGTCTTGCACATAGTGGTGTTTTCTATACAAAGAAAGTCATTTTTGCACCTTTGCAAGTAACCATATGTTCTATTTACAGTGAATTCTGGAAACACTACCCCACAGAGCCAGTCTTTTCTAGTTCCTGTTTCCCTAAATAGTCTCTAAACAAAGCAATCAAGTATAGACCGAGCAGCATCTTTCATACACCTATAATGTATATATGATGAACAACAATACTACTCATTTAAATACATTTTAACTAACAGCCTTTGTAAGTCCAAGTTCCACTCCCACTAGAATAGACAACCTAAACTCACCATTTATCCACATAACGAAATAACATGCTAAAAATTAGAACACAGAAAAAGAAAAGGGTGGGAAGGATAGATAGGTGAAGCCTCCCTTTTTCTTTTACCTAGATAAAATGCAGAAATTTTGTGACCACTTACACATTTTTTGTAGACAACTAGATGTTATTTTCTCCTTTCATATTTCAGCCAAGTCCTAATCGAAAAGGTCCCTTCTAATCGAGTTCCTACCCTGCCCACCTCTCTAATTTCCTTATTTCACATTCCACTCCAATGTCACCTTGCACTTTTCGCTGTTCCTCCAGTACACCACGCCTTTCCCAGCACAGGGCCTTTACACATGCCTTTCCCTCTGCCTAGAACACTCCTTCCCCAGAGAGTCACCAGACTCTCTCTTACCTCATTCAGGCCTCTGTTCCAATGCCACCTCCACAGAGAGGCCTCTCCTAACTCCAATATCTAAAATGGCACCATCTCACATTCCCCGTTTCTCTCTACCCCCTTACACTGCTTTTCCCACATAGCACTTATCATTACTAGGCATTATATAATATATTTGCTTATTGTCTCTTCTCCATTAGAATGTAAGCTCCATGAGTGCAGATGTCACTATGTTCACTGCTCTATCCTGGGGCCTAGGAGAGTGGCTAGCTCCTATCATTCAAAAATATTTACTGAGTATCTGCTACATGCCAGGCACGGTTCTAGATGCTAAGTACATAGCTGTGAACAAAAGAAAAATCTCTGCACAATGGAGCTTATATTCTAGTAAGTGCTCGAAAATATTTGTTGAATGGATCCTTGGGATTATAATCAAAGTCCACTAAAATAAACATTGTGCTCCATAAACTCATTAGAACAGGTGTTAATGAAACGCTAGTTATCTTAGTTTCCAGTGGCTGTGTAACAAATTACAGACTGGATGGCTTATAACAATAGAAATTTATTCTTCCTCAGTTCTGGAGGCCAAAAGTATGAAATCAGTATCACTGGGCCAAAAATCAAGGGGACCAGCAGAGCCTTTCCCTTTGGAGGCTCTAGGGGAGAATCCATTCATTCCTCGTCTCTTTCAACTTCTGTGGCTGCTAGCATTCGTTGCTTGTAATGACATCACTTCAATCCCTGCTTCTGTCTTCATATCACCTTCTCCTATGTCTATGTCACATCCTTGTTTTCCTCTCTCTTATAAAAACTGTATGATAATCCAGGATAATCTCTCTATCTGAAAAAAAAAAAAGTTGCATCTGCAAAGTCCCTTTTTCCAAATTAGGAAATATTTTTGGTTTCCAAGGATTAGACCTGATATCTTTGGGAACCATCATTTAGCCTACTACACTAATATTCTTGTAGCTGGAGGGTTCCTACCAGGAGACTACCAGCAGGTATTTCTCTCTCTCTTTTTTTTTTTTTTCTGACTTTGACCTTTCCCCTCCTTGGAGAATATGCTTATTTCTGGAAAACCAAGAAAAAGGCTGATCTTTATTATCATATTAACAATAGAATTACATTTTCTAGAGAATCAGTGTAATAATATTTATGACTCATTCATAAAAGTGTTTCATTGTCTTCCATCAAGAAACTCCCACAAAATTAAGTTAATGATCAGTGGAGGTGGCAAAGCAATATGTGAGAACAAATCATGTTATATCTTTTACCATGAGATCTCATTATGATTTGCAGACAGAATATAAAATCCTTATCATTCATCATTTTTAGCATCATTATTTCTACATCACAAAACTAGGCTGTGACCTCAAGGTTTGCCAAATGCCAATAAGCAGAGTAGTGTTCAGCTTCACAGGTAGAGCTGAAGCCTCATAGCCTTTAGTGTGTTTAGGACACCCTACAATGAAGGGACAAACAGGCGTCATTAACAATAAGGTAATTTTAACACTATTAAGCCTTTCTCAAATTTGGCTTAGAGGCCCAGAATTTAAACTTACCCTGTTTTTTGCACTATGACTTTATTCAAATTAAGTATTTTCACAGTGTCTTTAGTGCAAAATAATATTCTTATTTAGTAGGATTTATTTAAGTATGGTCAAATTTAATCAGTATGTAAAGTAATACTTATTTTTCATAATGATATTTTGCTCTTTAAAAAAAATCTCATTATTAAGTAAAATATTCTATTGACAAAGTCAGGTCTAAGATAGATTTGAATGATTCTCATGAGTCTTACTTTATTTACAATTGATTCAGGAGAACATTTTATTTCTTGCATTAGTATTTTTAAAAATAAAATTGTGAGAGTAAATTGTGAATTTCTCTTTTTATCAGAAAACCTAGTTTTAAAGAGAGACTTTGATTCTGATTTAGTCCATAAAATTTACAGCATATTTTTCTTGCAAATTAAAAATGCTTCAAACATGCTATTTCATTTATTCATGCAACATTTATTGAATATCTATTATACGCCAGGCAGTATTAGGCACTGAGAGTGGGCTATGAAAGTAAACAAGATCTAGTCCCTGCCTTCAAGGAAGCCTGTAGTGTAAAAGAAATTGTTTCTCACAGATAGTGTAATGGAGCTCTGCTGGGGCTGGCGGAGGGTGTAAAGGTGATGCAGAGCCCCACCAGCCTTTGGGACTCCAGCACCTCTTGTCAGTCAGTTACTCAAAGAAACTGCAAGTGTGTGTGTGTGTGTGTGTGTGTGTGTGTGTGTGTGTGTGTGTGTGTGTGAAGTCCCCAAAGTGAGAGAGGATAGTGCTTTGGAAATGGAGGTGGGTGGTTTAACATGGCAAGAAACAAGAGTGACAGGGAAGTTTTAAAAGAAAAGGCCAGCCCCTGAGTGGCCCCTGAGTTTATTAAAGAATTCGGACTTCAAAAAACGTTAAAGGATTTTAAAGAAGGGCAATGATATGCTCAGATCTGCCTTTTGTAATGATCATTCTAGTTGCAGTGAAAGAATGGACTGAAGGTTGGCAAGGCTGGAGGAAGAGACCTGTCAGATGGATGAGAAAGGTACAGGGGACAACGAAGTTAACTAGACTGGAGCTCAGTGAGGAAGTTGACAGATTTGAAAAATAATTTCCCCTAGTAACGTTAAAACAAACAATAAAGTTAAATACTTTCATGGAGCTTTGAAAAAGTTTAGTGGTCTATGGTGACTGAGTTTTCAAATCTCTTACTGATAAACTTAATATCATATCTACAGGTACAGGCTTGAAAATGGCTTTCTGTAATTTTTATTCCTTAGATCATATGACATTAGCCTAAGTTAACCTAACCTTTCCATAGAGTATAGAGACACATCCAAACTGCTCCACTCCCAATAGATGTAGGCGTTGGAACAGCCAATATTATCATCACTCGCGCTTCTCTTGGATCTCAGAACCAGTAGGTGAACTCATTCGCTGTTATCCCAGCTCATCACTGCGTTGCCCACTCCCACACCTTCCATCCCCTGGGGCGAAGGGCCAGATGCAGGTCACAAGACACACCTCAGGAATGGAAAGGTCAGAGAACCTACTTCTCCCATCCCACACCACACACATTCCTCTGCCTTCACCTGGGGCAGAAAGGAAGACTTCCTTTGAGGAGATACCATTTCCATGGCTGAGAAGAGGTAACGTTATTACCAAAACTGGTAGTGTTCAACTGCACTTCTTCTCTCCTCCAGCAGGTGGCAATGAGTAAGGGACGAAACTTCGAAGAGAACTATTCGTAGCCAAAGCCAAAAGTGCACTGATATTTAAAATTCTTAATTAAAAGCCAATTTGTAAAATATTTAAACTTTGTTTAAATTGACATAAAATGGAAGGCCTGCAAAAGGTCCTAAGAATTGCAGGCAATATTGTCAGGAGCAGGCATCTCAAATTTTTAATAAAAACAGAACCCTAAATTTCATGGCTTCTTATATAAAAAAGATGCTATTGACCAGTGCCAGTGGTGAAACGGACATGATAGTCTGGTCTGCAGAGGACCCGAGATTGTCACTCTGGGTTGCCTGGACAATGAACCAGCTGTGACCAACGGCCTCTCTATTTCTTTCAAATTCAGCTTCCCATCACACTGGTGGCTTTCTCCCTCTCAGCAGAAGGAGCTGCAACTTCCCATGGACCCCCAAAGAGTCCAGATACAGGAAACTTGGCTTTCTCAGATAACTCTTGACCATCAACATCTAAACCCAGACAGCCCAATACCAAGTAGTCTGTGTGAACCCCATTGACAAGGATATTCACAACTTCAGTCTCCAAGGAGAGAGAACAAAAGAGGAAAGAATGTTCCCTTCTCTGGAATGCTTACTATGAATGTACAACACAGCACTCTGGCCCCACTGTGTCCCCTGTGCCTTCTCTTGCATACATACTCTTAGGTTTTAAGTTGCCCAGTAAAGGCATCTTCCTTCATTTGTGACATTGTGAATTTGCCCGAGCTATCCTTCATGATAACATATACTTTAAGTTGCTTTCCAGATGATGAGCATTCCTTGCTTGCTATGGTCTCACCACTGTAATCTCTCTGGGGATCAGCAATATACAGATTGAGACAGCAATCTTTGTAATTAAAAGAAGACAAGTAAAGCCACTGTTCTTACTAGTGGAATGTCTTTAAAGTCCTTAAAAAGCATATTGGGATTTGGTATGAAATTTAAGAAATCTATAATTTTCATTTCTCTGTTCTTATCTATGGCACTATTGGTTTAATTGATTTGTAAAATTTACCCTCACATATTCTGCCCCACATGTCTATGGAAACATTCAGTTTGCCGAACACCCTCTGTCCTATGGATTTGATGGAAATGCTAAGGCTGAGATCAACTGAAGGAAAGGAAGTCCTTCACCGTGACATCACTTTTAGTCTTCTATGATTCAGAATAAAAGTGTAAAAGACCTTATCAGTCATGCAACAGTAACAAAGTGTCATGATTTCACAGTTCCTTGTGATATCTTTGTTATAAAAAAAAAATCTTTTATCTTGGGCCTACCCACCAAATAACTGAAAAATGAAGAGAATAGCTAAAGTGAAATTATGAAAATCTCTATTGTACCAACATGCAGCAGTGAGTATTCTCTTGAATGTAATAAAGATAATGTGCTTGGGAGAGCTTGAGGGCTCAACTAATTTTTGGTCACATCATGTGACTAAATTTCTCAAGTTTAAATTACTGCTGATTATCTTCTGAACATGTTAAATTACACAAAATCTTTACAAATTATTTCTTCACCTAAACCCACCATACTATAAATTTAATTGATTACTTTTTCAGAACAAGAAATTAGATTTTTACAGAGCAATTATGGAAAACCCAACAATGTTCCCTAGTTAAATAAAGATAATCTATTTAAATAAAAAAAGATCATGCCATCTAATATATAAACTGCATATAAACCTATTACTATATATAAACCTATTATATGACCTTAATATATAAACCTATTATTTTTAGTAATAATTTTAAAAGGAGTTATCTATTTGCATACATCAAAGGCAATGGTTTTCTTTTACTTGACTTTATTATTTGACCTACAAATGGAATCACACTGTTTTGTAACTTCCTTTTTTGACTTAACAATATACTTAGACATCTTTCCCTCTCATTCTTTTAGAAGACTGTGCAGTATCCTAATACATGAATTTCATTATGCTAACCAATTCCATATTTATAGGCATTTGCATTTTCAGTCTTCTGATATTATGAACAATGCTGCAATATATATCCTATACATATATCTTTGTGTCCTTGAATGATTATTTGTACAAGATCGTTTACTACAGGCAAAATTTTTTAGTCAAACAGTACAAATGTTTTGATTTTAATAGATATTACCAAATAGTCCTGTCAAAAGATTGTATATTTTTGTATAAACACTGTATCAGGGAAAGGCAGTGATTTTCAGTCTTTTGTTACATGGGAACTCTTTCTTTGGAAGAAATCCTCTGCAGAATCCAGAATGGAAAAGAGAAAAGGAGCTTCATTTTGGTGGAAGCTGATACAAGGGTGGGAGGCTTGCAGCTCTGGCCATTAGCCCTGACTTTAGCCTGTTTGGCACCTCCACGTGGCCTCTTGGAGCACAATACAATATAGGCAGTTTCGTTCTAACATAATGTGTCCTCAGATATATTTGACTGGCTGAAAGTAGAACTAACATGATATAAGACCTATAAGTTATTATAAAATCCCTAATTACACCTCAATTTCAGACAAAATTTCAGTAATTTAGTCCTAGCATTTTATATGTGTTCTTTCATTGGTTTCTTTTTCTTTACAATGAGCATCTGATTATGGATAAGTTCTGTTCCTTTTAGATGGTCAAATGATTTCCATATTTGTCTTAATTGCACAAAGTATATGAAACTTAAACTTGCTATCACTAGGATCAGCACTTTATTTTTGTTTCCCTTCATTTTAATGAGAAGGGCATAATGTAATAAAACATTCAAATAATTATATAAACAAACTCATCAACAAAGGTAGTGACCGTCAAAACTGAACTAAAACTTTTGCAGTTATCCCCAAACAATATTTAAAAATATGAATTCATTAACTGTTATATAAAAGCATGAACTGAGAAAAAGGTGGGTTGGGGTGTGACTGTAAAGTACATAGAAGGGCAGGTGGTAAAAATCTGAAGAACCACCTATATATCATTGTCATCAGTGATCTCTTCAGTGGTTTAAAAGCCTGTTTTCAATTTTTTCTTAATAGTTCTGTTAGACTTTAACAAGCCTATTATTCCCAGGGAAACAATGAAAGACGTGTGTACCAGGTAAAGAATAAATGTCCACTTAAGCTAGGGAGTCATTTATACTGGTAATCTTGGAAAACCAGATTCTCCTCTCAGAGCTCTCACTCGAGATCTAAACTTCTGTGAAATTCTTCTAAAGGGAGGCCTCTGCATCCCCTGATTTTCCAGGAGAATGCTAGTCTATTTTTTTCTAAGCCTCTTTATTTTTATTCTGATATTTGTTAGATTGAAGAGAAATCATCCAAGGTTTATTTCAAGATTGCTTCCCATAGGTGTAATTAAGCTTATTATTTTTAGCCAACCAGGTATTATCCCCCTTCTTATCATTATATAATGCTTCTTAAAAGCATCCAGAAATCCTGGCTCTTAGAGACGAGGATAGAACAAACCCAACTATCTAAAAAGAGCGGATTTTTTGCCTTAATCAATGTGTATTGTGAAGGAAGAAAAAATTCAGTAGAAAACACACAGAATGCTAGAATGATTTTATCCATTGATTCAACAAATATATTAGTCCCTATGAATCAATGTACTAGTTGCTAAGGGAGTATAAAATATATAAATGATGGTCACGGTCACAACCCTGAGTTTATGATCCTACCAAGGCAACTAGGCATACACACCAAAAGAGTTCCATGATAATATTACCTTACTACCTTGTTTAGAATAAAATGTGAAAGGTGTGGCACAGATTATAGTTACCATAGAAGACCCTGCCTTTCATATTCTTAGTTCATCAACCCCTTTTAGTTTCACGTGCCTAGACTTCATGCCCAGCCACTTTAATTAAATCAACATCTCAGAATCCTTTGACCACTTGATCTTTCATATCTGCCTTATTAATCTCCAGGCTCGAGTAAACTCTGCTGTCTGCTTTCTCAGCTTACTCTCCCGGAGTGCTAAGCATAGCGTGAGAAAATTATGTTTGCTCTACCTGATTCTCTATGACACAGAGTCTATGTGATATCTCATAGTAGCTCTTCCCATTTTTTTAGTTCTCCTGGAGCTTCTGATTCCAGAGGCCCCTTCATCCCAGTAGGAAGCCACTGACCTCCTTTGCTGCTGGAATCAAGGGCATCAGGCTTGAGTTCACCTTCTAACCTTCCAATCTGAAATTTTTCTGATCTTCACTTTCCTTTCCAAAAATAACTCCTCTACCTTTTCCTAATGATCGTCACCCTTCAAACTTCCTCCAGAATTTGACCCAACCATGATTTCCCCTCTCCCGTGGGGCCTACACTCTGTCAGTCTCCATTGGCTCCTTCTTCTCAGCCCCTGCACATGTTTATGACTATCCTATTTCTATGCCTCCTGCATTAGTTATTACTGCATAACAAATTACCTCAAAATTTAGCAGGTTAAAACAACGAACACTTATCTCATAGTTTCTGTAGGTCAGGAACATAAGTTCGGCTTAGTTGGTGGTTCCTCTGATTCTGGGTCTCTCATGAGGCTGCAATCAAGATGTCATTCACAGTTTGACTTGGGGCTGCAGAATCTACTTCCAAGGTTTAGTTTTCTTACATGGGGCAGCTGGCTTCCCCCAGAGCAAGTGATCCAAGGGAGCAAGTTAGAAGCCCAATGCCTTTTATAAGTTCGTCTCAGAAGTGGTGTACCATCACTTTTGCCTTATTCTATTTGTTAGAAGCAAGTCATTAAATACAGCCTACATTCAAGGAGCAGATTAGTCTGTACCACTTAAAGAAAAGAATTTCAAAAAATTTAAACCTACTACATCTCTCAAATATACCATTTTCAAGCCTGCTAGTTCTTAAAGCTACTTTGCTGCCTTCTCACTCCTCTCAGTGCCACTCTTCTCACCATAGTGATCTATTCCCTTCCCTTACTTTCTCATCACCCAATAATCCATGTCGACAGTCCAGATGATTATAGCCTAACTGAACACTTCTGCCGTTGAGCATAACATCCAAATTCGCATGGCATTTAAAAGGCCCTACAAAATCTAGCTACAGCTTACCTTTTCATTTGATCTCCCTGTTTCCCTTACAGCTTAGCCAGGTGGACTTCTCATCATTCCCCAAACACACCTTCTGCTTTCCCACCCTTGTGCCTTTGCTCAGATGATTCTCCTCACTAGGAGGATCTTCTCCTCACTTTCTCACTGTTCAAGACCCAGTGCAATTGCCATTTCATCCAAGATTTCCTGCATCTTCCCAACTGGGAACGTCTCTTCCCTCCTTTGCACTTCCCAAGTATATTATCAACTTTACCATAGCCATCCTGTTTTATACTGGCATCGAATTGGTATATACCTTCGTATTCCTTTAGTATCCCAACAATACCTTGCTCATACTGTCTTTAATCTTTTTTGGATAAATCAATTTACCTAAATCATTAAGATTTAATTTTACTCTTATCAAAAGGCAAATTAAAGTCCTTAAAATCTCTAACTCTATTAAGCTAATATATTGAGCTAAGGGAAATTGCAGAATGGTATCTGCTAAAAAAGAATACAGTCTTCTTTTCTATTATTTAAACAATTTTAATGGAGTGACTTAAGTGAAATCATGATTATTCTCCAAAAAGGTTTGCTTCTGAGGTATGTTTACATATAGTATTTTTACAATCCCCAGTCAACATGAAATTTCCATAGAAACAGATCACACACACTGGAGAAGAAAGGAATTGAATTGTGTTTGAACTGCATTTTGTCATCTCCATGGAGCTATTTGTGCTAAATATTTGAGTGCACAGGGAAACTATAATTTAAAATCACCTAAGTAAAGACATAATATTTAATGCTTTAAAAAATAATACCTGCTATTAGTTTGTAAAATTTGTTTTAATATATGGAACAGATATAAAAAGAAGTGTGACTATTTCTTGAATCATACATTAATGTCAGCAAATAAAATATGCATTTGCTTCTTTGCTAGTGTAGAAAAGGGAAAGAAATTAAGTGTTCAGCATGGAAAGGTTGGCATTGCTGTTTTTGGTCTATAGATAAAATAATTTCTTCTGAATATCATTCAGCTCCTAGTCTAAATTTGTTGTCTAGCAATGAGCTGTCTAATAATTCTACTTCCAAATATGACTAATCAAATGGGGACAATCTGTTTAAAATACATGTATAGTAACTAAAAGATGAAAATATTTTCACTCAATAGTACTGTAAATCTTTATGACTTAAGAAATGTATTCTTTTCCTATGCACTGTGAAAACCTGCCCAGGAACTTAAAATCACTCAAAATATTATCTTTAAGGTTTTCTTTTTCTAATGTATTTGAAATATAAATCTATCTTTATACATCAATTTTTAAGAAATCTATTCAAACAGCTCAACTTGTTCAAGAGGTATCAGATACACTTCAAGATTTTCTTAAAATTCTCATTCAACTGTTGACTTTTATTTCCACATTACAATAAATGTAACAGAACAAACAACAGGAAAAAAAGGGAAATAATTAAGAAAGCTGTACGTCCTATTCATTGAAAATGTGAACATAAGCTCTAAAGAAGTTAAACCACACTTGTATTACTTGTTCCATAATCATAACAACTGTTGGGTTTTAATGTTAATGAAAGAATGCATTGGTAGAAGGCAATTTAATCGTTTCAGTAACTCACTTAGCTTGTTCTTTATAGACCAACTCTCTATGCCAAAATTTATCTTGCAAAAAAGGACCACATCTCTTACTCTGGTAGGGGCAAAAACAAGTAGGTAAATGTCAAGAAAGAAGCAGAACACTGCCAATGGGGAATATCCCTTCTATTTGGCCGATTTTAATTATTCTCTGACAGTTATGCTTTAGTGGAAATTTAAATGAAGCCTCTACCTAGTTGGCTGAGTGATAGAATGAGGCTGAGTATAATCTCTTCCTAAGATAGGTTTGCTACATGCTCAGTCACTTTCTCCAGTTTGGAGAGGGTTGCCTCCTAGAGCAATGATTCTGTTTCCTCCCAAGCCTTTGTATGATTCTGTTTCTTCACATACCTTCAACTAAATTACTGGCAACAATGCTTAAAGGAATAGGAGCTCCAGTTACAGGCTTTGTACCACTTATGGAAACCAAATTTCCTTTTCTGGGACAGCTGCGGCTTCGATTGAAATAAACAGCAGCTTAGAGGCTCAAAAGATGATTATATACACTTTGACTCTTCTACAGGGTCTGTGTTTAGTAGACAGAGGGTCATATGCTCAAAAGAAAGGTAAGCATAAATTCCAAGATGTGATGACAGAAGCAAAAAGAATAAAAAAGCCAAAATACCCAGGCCTGGAAAGTGACACTGATTAGATTTAATGAGAACCTACAAACCACAGATAATCTATTTTTCCTTTCAGATTCATTCTCTAGCCTAGTCTGTGCCCTAAGAGGTGACCTATATGGACTGAGTCACTGCACTCCCTTGACTTCTAGTTGGATTCAGAGAATATGGAGGAGGTCTGGTGCTGGTAGGAAATTGGTAAGAGAGTGAGAAAGGGATGTTTATTTCTCTGGTTCCCTCCCTGCCACATAGCCATAGGTTGGCTGTTTCCCTCTGCTAAAATGACTGTTCCTGTCAGGTGGCCCTGATAACATAGCGTCAAGTAATCATTCCTTCCCCTGTCCTTTCTAAGCCTAAAGGCGGAAATAGCTCTTTGCTGTTACTAGCCATGTGGTACTACAACATTCCTCCTTATTTTTTCTAAACCTTGTCTTTATAAATAACTCCTTCATTAAACAATGATTTTACACACTTGACAGTGCCATCTGTTTCTTGGATCTTGACTGATACAGATAAATTGATTTTAACAAGAAATCTCAGAAACATAATTCTACGTTGCAATTTGACTATAAATAACATCTATTATGGAGGCATTTCCTTGTTTATAGCATATTTTATGACTAAAACCTTCCCAAGTCCTAGCCAAGGTGAGCTGCTTTCTCTCTCTGAACAAATAAGAGGGACTGAGGGCAGTCCTTCCTTCCATTCTGGCAATGAACTGAGACCCCAGGCATATTTATGAACAACGAGTCTGTAGCTTTCCTTCAAGTTGTGGCCATTCTGACTAAAACTAACAATTTCAGATCCTAAAATCAAGATCTTAACAATTCTTGGACTCCAGCATAAAGACTCTGACAAGAAACAATATTAAATGTCCGAAAAGAGGAGAAAGATTAAAATTATGATAGTAACACCTACTTTGTTGGGCACGTACCATGTACCAGGTATTTTACCTGTATCACTTCATTTAACTCTAACAACCTTGATTATTTGGCATTTTATTGCTGACCAAGGCTGAGAAAAGTTAATTGCCTCTAGTCACTCTGCTAGTCACTCCAAAAGGTATAAACTCAGTAAATTCTGAAAATATAAGACTTGAAGGTTGGCCAGAGTTTAATGCTAGAGATGTAGATTTGAGAGTGAGTCTTAACTGGTAACATGATAGCCTGTTGGATAAACTCATGGGGTAGAAAGAAAAAAGAAAGTCTAGGACAATAGCTCAGATAAGCATAATTAAACAGAAGAATGAAGTAAAGAAAAATTAGAGAGGATAGAAAATTATATTATGAAGTTAGAGGGTGAAAAACTTTGGTAATTGGAGATAAAAAGATGAATGAGAACTAATTAAGCCTTTGGTTTAATGAGACTCACTGGAAATATTCAAAGGAATAGTTTCAGACCTAAATATTTATGTTACAAGCTTTTCTCAAATGTCTTGTCCTTCCATTCATATTTAAAGGGTAATCTGATTAGACTACCTCTGTGGACAGTTTATCAGTTAAAGGACCCTCTGGTTCACTCTTCACCAACTAAACCTTCTATTGCACAGAAGTGAGGAGTGAGCTAATCACTTGCTATTTGTCCTAAGGATAAATAATAGGTTCTAATTTTATTTATTTGTTTATCCTAAGGATAAATTCTAGACCTAGAAGTTTAACTATTCTGTACAGATTTTCAATCTATCTTCTGGTCTTTCCTCCTATACCCTCCCATTAATGTGGTACCTCTGTTGTAGCCGCCAGCCCCGAAAGACACACAGACCACCAGAACTCAACGAGTTATAGGAAAACACTCTTTATTCAGCCAGCTGGGTCTGCCAAGGATACGCAGACCCCAAATTAAGCAGCCCCGAAATGTAGAGGTACAGGGTTCTTAAGCCCAAATCCCATTCTTCATTCTGTCTAAACACAAAGGTCTATCTTTCTTCTATTCACTACCTGTCAACTCGCAGGTCAGGTGCATACGCGGGGTTACAGAAGCAGAAAGATTGTTGTTAGAATGTTATGTTCCTATGGGTGACAGCCTATGTTCCCATGGACGTAGCCAAGCAGTTATTTTCCTGTAAGTAATAAATTTTTAGCAGTCATTTTTCAGCTATTACATCTCCAATTTATGAGCTGTGGTATAAGACATATTTGGTCTCTGTCCCAGTTCCTGGCACAGAGCTCCTAAAACTTTTGGATTTCCTAAATGATAGGAGTACCTTTTGTTATTCAGAACATGTCCCTTTTGAGCACACCAGAGTTTAGGCTAATGAGGTGATTTAGGGGCTAGTTACCAGAAAGACCAAGTAATTAGACGGTTGGAACTTTCAGTCCCACCCACAGACCTCCAGTAAAGGCACAGAGGACTAGAGACTAAAAACTCTTGAACATGAAGATCTGGTGAATTTCTGGGTTGGTGAACATGTCGGGGTGCTCAGAGGATGGTGTACAAGAATGGGCATGGAAGTTCTGTGCCCCTTCCCCCTACCTTGCTGTATGACTCTTCCATGTGGTTGTTACTGAGTTGTATCCTTTTATAATAAAACAATAAATGTAACTAAATATTTCCCTGAGTTGTCAGCCGTTTTTACCAAATATTGAACCTGAGAAGGAAGTCATGGGAATCCCAATTTATAGCTGGTCAGTCAAAAGTATAGGTGACAACCTGGACTTGCAACTGGCATCTGAAGTGGGGTTAGTCTTGAGGACTGAGACAGGGTTCTCCAGAGAAACAATCAACAGAATACATGATTGACAGACAGAAAAAGAGATTGGTAATAGGAATTGGTTCAAACAGTTACAGAGGCTAAGTCCCACACTATGCAGTCAGCAAGCCAGAGAAACAAAAGAGTCGGTGGTATAATTCAGTTTAAACCTGAAAGTCTGAGAACCAGTGGAGCTGATGGTGTCACTCCCAGAATCTAAAGGTGGGAGAACCCAGAGCACCGATGTCCAAGGGCAGAAAGACATTCCAGATCCAGAAGAGAAAATCTGCCCTTCCTTCTCCTTTGGGCAGGGAGGGCAAGGGACTGGATAATGGCTGCCCACTTTGGTGAGGTCTAATCTCTTATCAGCCTACTAAATCAAATGCTAATCTTCCACAAACACCTTCACGGACACATTTAGCTATCTGGGCATCCCTTTAGGTCAGTCAGGTTCACATATAAAATGAACCATCACAGTCCTTAATCTCAGGCATCTGATGCTATCTATAGGTAGATAGTGTCAGAATTGAGTTAAATCCGTAGCATAGTCAGTCAATGTCTGCTGAGAACTGGAGAATTGCTTGGTGTGGGATAAATCCTCACACATTTGGTGTCACAGTATTGAGTAGAAAATCCAATTTTTCTTTAGAGAGTCTGTGTGAAGTTCTGAAGTATAAATTACTTTACTTATAAATTGGCATTCCCCTCTGCATTCATCTTTCTTAGCTCCAATAGTTTTTCATCCCCTTTCCATTTTCCAATAAGAACATACCAACATCTCTAATTCTCTACTCTTTCTCACTCTCTTAGTCCTTGTGGGTTTTTTACATTTTCTCATTTCAGTGCAGTTGCATAAGAAAACAAAATAAACAGATGTCTAATCTCTTATTAAATCAAAAGTCACTTTGTAAGAAGGAAAGGGGAATAGGGGAGAAAAGTAGGGGTAAAACGAGTCAAATATTTGGTGACAGAAGGAAATTTATCTGGGTGGTGAACACACAATGTGATATATATATATATGACTTTCTGTTTAATGATACACTTGAAACTTATTTTTGTTTATGTCACCCCACTAATTTTTAAGTCATTTTGCAGAACACATTTTCAAAATTATAAATTCTTTTAAAATCAATGATGGTTATAAAATACTTGTGATATGAACAAAATGTTCATAATATATTCCTTTCAATTGTTTTTTTTCTGATTACAAAAGCATGCTTGCTTATTATAATAATCTAAATTACACAAAAATATCTAACAAAGGGGAAGTCTCTCATAGCCCTAACCCTTAAGGTCACAGATTGGTCTCTATCAAACATATTGATTGGTTAGTGATTCTATATTTGCAAGATGTATTATAGGAAAAAACAAAAATAACAAAATATTAACAGCAGTTAACTCTCAATTGTGGGGTTAATAGATTTTCCCCTTTCATTTTACCTATATTTTCTAATGCGCCTAAATAAACATCTACTTCTATTTTGAACATTTTTCATTTTAAAAAACTTGTAATATTAAACTTTGTCTCGTCCTTAAAATGTGTAATTATATTCAAACTTTTTTCATTTTATTTTTGAAGTACAATTTTTCATTTCATTTATTATTATTAAAATAATATTCCAAGGGCTACAAATGAATCACCAAAAGTTAGATAACTAGCCAAAGAGAAAAAAATTAATTTTACATTTCCCTATTTTTAATATCCTAAAGTAACAAATCAGAGACCCATTTTTTACAGGTACTTCACAAAGATTGCCTTAAAAGGCCCCACGTAAATATTTCCACCCGAACGTCCTATTGATACCTCAAACTCAACGACCATTGTTTGAATGATAGTCACTCCAAGATTGGTTATCGACCTCCACTCCTAACACAAACTTAAGCGTAGTCAGGTCCATCTGTTTTCAATAACCAGGACGGTGACCTCACGAGTAACGGATATGGGCATGTTCATCTCCCAGGCCTCTACACCTCCTGAAAGATCATCTTAGCGGTTTCGTTGTCCACTGAGATTCGCTAGCAGGGATTGTTGGGGGCGGTGGGTCCCTCCTTGCCCGCTTTGCCAGCACAGGCCTTCCCAGTCCTTCGATAACAGGAAGCAGGCAGCAGCTGATACGACCTTTCCGCCTGGGCCTCGCCCTCCCTCCTCCTCCGCAGTCCCATACCCGCCGTAGGCCGGGCATTGGAGGAAAGCCTAGTTTGACTCCAGTTGCCTGCAAGTTAAGGGTGGGAGGACGTTTAAGCGGCTTCAATCTCCAGAGCAGGAATTAACCATTCCCTTCGCTCCGCCCAGTTCGAGACGGGCTCACTCACAAGGGCGTGGGGGTGACAGGCCCTCCGCGGAGAGACGCCTCCGCGCACGCGCGCAATTCCGCCCCGCCCAGCCTGAAGAGCTGCGGGCCAATCAGAGCCTCGCTTGTAAGCCCCTGGCTTATCCGTGCGTTGGTCCTGCATCCGGCGGTATTCGGACGCAATGACCGCCCTCTCCTATGTTCCTTTCGCCGCATTCTCGCAAGAGGACACCCATAGAGACGGGGCGAATTCGTAGCACCTTCTGAATGAGGGGAAGCTGGGCGTGTGGGGAGGAGTAAGGAAGGCATTTTCATTTTCAAGAAAGAATATTCACCCTCCCTACCTCCCCTGCACGCTTCTCAGGATAAAAGTGCCCCCAGACTGCGCTCAGGTTAATACATATTGTGTTAAAGGAAAGGGGTGGTCGTTTTTCTGTTACATGGCAAATTTCTTGTGCGGTAATACGGTGTCCGTGCGTTACCCAGCATTCCCGAGGGCCTGCGTGGCATAGTTCCGGTCGCGGAACCCCTTCACTTTACCTCAGCCTGTCGGGGTATGCACCTATGCTCGTTTCCCTTCGCAAATAGTTTCCTTCTATTTTCTGATTCTAAGAAGAATACTGCTTTTTAAAAATGCCTGCTCCCTGCAAAACTGTACAATAGTAAGTACATAAACGTGTGCAAAAGAAAGTTAAACTCACCCACAATCTCGCTATCCAGAAGTGTTAACATAGTGTTATGTAAACTTGGAGACTTTTCATGTATACTCGAAGTTTTTTATTAATAGAAAAGTGTGAGCGTGTTTTGTTCTCCCAAAATGTCTCGTATCTTTTCAGGTAAAATAATCATTTTTAATGGCTAAATGGATGCAATGGCATTTAATGGCTGTATAGGTATAATTTGTTCAAACAATCCCAAAATTGTTGGACTTTTAGGGTATTTACAGTTTTTCATTTGTACAATGCTAACGTCTTACACATAAATGTATACATATTCCTGATTATTTCTTTGCATAAATTCACAGAAATGTAATTATTGGATCAAGGGAAATCCACATTTGTTAGAGTCTAGATGTTACCAGACTCTCCCCTCAAATGTACTTAGTAGTCCCCCCACTTATCCGTGGTTTTGCTTTTCGGTTTCAGTTATTTATTCAACTGTAGTCCCAATATATTAAATGGAAAATTTCAGAAATTCGTGAGTTTTAAATTGTTTGCTGTTCTGAGTAATGTGATGAAATCTCACAATGTGTCTTGCTCATGCTATGACTCACCCTTTTTTCTAGCATATCCATGCTGTACGTATAGTGCAGTAAGACATTTCGAGGGAGACACCACATTCACATAATTTGTATTATATATAGTTATAATTGTTCTATTTTATTATTAGTTATTACTGTTAATCTCTTACTGTGCCTAATTTATCAATTGAACTTTATCCTAGGTATGTATAGGAAAAAACAGTGTATATATAGTGTTCATTACTATCCATAGTTGCAGGCATACACGGGGTCTTGGACCATATCCCCAATGGATAAGGGACGATTACTGCTTTTTCACCAACAGGTTAAGTGAATGACAGCAGTATTTTCTTCCACTTGCTAATTTGAGTATTATCAATCTTCATGATCTTCGTTGCCATTTAAAAATCTTCCATCATCTTTATCATCTTGTTTTAATTTGCATTTTGTCGACTAAGTGTAAAACTGAACATCTTTCATTTATTGGCTCTATTTTTGTGAATTACTAGGTCGTGATATCTGCCTATTTTAAAATGCAAATATTTACATTTTAAAAATGACAAATTGATCACCTAGGAAAACCAGGCGCTGTAGGTGTAAAAAATAAAAAAATAAGGGATTGTAAACTGACAAGGTCCTTGCAATCTGTGAGGTCAACCACGGGTTGCTTCGCCTAAAAAAATAATAAATAAAAATGAAAAGTGCTTTTTGTATATTATAAATATTAACCTTTATCTGAAATATAATTAGAAATATTTTTTCATTTCATATAATGTGAGATGGACTAAAATAGCAAAGAATACAATTCATCTCTAAGTTATTTGTATATTGTCAGTTTCAATTAAAATGCAAAAAAAATGATACTTTATAGATCTAAAAAATTACCCTAAAATTCACTTGAGAAAAAGGAAATAGTCATAACTTTCAAAGAAAGTTTTTTAAAAAGGGGAGAGGGAAGCAGAGTGGAGGAGGATGGACTATCTTGGCATGATGTAGAAAGACAGTAAAGTACAAAAAGAAGTATATGATAAGGTTATATAAAATGTATGCCATAAAATTATATATGTACAACTTTGTGCTATGTAGAAACTCTACATAGAATTAATCAGAATCAGAACCCATAAATGAGTGCAAACGAATAAAAATGTAAAGTGATGGTGTTGTTAACTGTGAAATTTTTCATTTTTATCTAGGCTATCTATAGTATTTTCCTTTGTTTCCAGCTGTGATGAAATGCTTACCTGTTTATATATTCTTCTAGCTTTTTTAGGCATATATTTTAAAATATATTTTAAAAATATATTTTAATATTTAATCTATCTGAAAGTTATTTATGAGGAGGAAGGGAAGACTCTAGCTTGATTTTTTTTTTCCCCCCTGAATGACTGGCTGGTTGGCAATACCATTTATTGAATACTCAATCTTCCCTACAAATTTAAAATGGTAGTTTTATATAGCACTAAATTTCCATATGTACTTTCTTTTTCATTGGTTTATTTGTTACTGGACAGTAATATTGTTTTAATATAATTTTTAATTATTTTTCAATTTCTAGCAGGAAAATAGACTTCTTTTTCAGAGTATTTAAGAATTGGCTTTAAAAATATATTTGATATATACAAGAGAAAATTTTGTAATACATGTAAGTTTAAAAATATATGAAACAAACCACCAACATAAGCTCTAGACCATTACCAATAACTTGCATTAATCTATGTGCTCTTTCCATTCTACTCTGCCATCTCCACATAGATATATTATTTTTACCATAGTAATTTTAAACTCATTTCCTCAAAATAGTTGTGATTTTGATTGTAATTGCATTAATTTTATTGATTAGGGAAAATGGGCAGCTCTATAAAAATAATAATATGTAGTTTTTATTTGTGTTAATTCATTTAATCCATACAACAATTCTTATTATCACTTCATTTTACAAATGAGGAAACTTAGCATAAGGAGATTGAATAACTAGTTGAAGGTCAAGCACCTAATAACTGGAAAAGTCAAAAGTCAAATTCAGGCAGTTTGTCTCCAGAGCCTCTGCTTTTAACCTCTGTTGTATTGCCTTTCTACAACATGGAATTTGCTCATCTGTAATGGAAATAGCATTCCGTTTGCCTGTGCCAGTCCCTCAAGTCCCAATCTGCATCTTATCCGTTGTTAATTAGATGATACTTTCTTGACTTGGCTTCTTCCCCTTTGCCATAGCTGATTGGACTAAAGGTAGGTGGAAAACTGATTGAAAATGGTCCAATCAGATTCTCTCTCCCAGGAATTTACAATTAGTCTTACCTTGTCTCTTAGAAAGTGATGACACAAAGGTAAAGCAGGGAGAGACATTTGACCCACATGCAGGTAGTGCCAAGAAAGTAGGCCTAAAGAGAGAGGCAGATGCACAGAGAAAAGCAGAGCAAGAAACCCTGTGGCTCCAGAAGAGTGTAATGGGGTAGCTGCCTGGGGTTCTGAGGTTTTCCAGGTCCTGCTTTGCTCGTACTAAGGCCTACTGCCCTTTCTGTTCTTGGGGATCTACATAAGGTACCTCTCTTACTTAAAATAAACTCAGTTTAAGCCTGCCTAAATGACTTCTCTTCCTTTTAAAACCAGACATGCCATCTAAAAACACATGGCTCTTTATTTACTGAAGTTTTTGTTTAAAGTTTCCCATTAGCATTTTCTTTACATAGATCCTGTACATTTCTTGTTCAGTTCATTCCTAAATATATTTTAGGTGTTTTGGGCTCTTTACAGTGATGATATGTTTATGTTGTCCCTTTTACATCTTAATCTACAAAAGATCTACTTTCATCAGTTGAGACTGCTAAATGTCACTGGCTTGTAAATATAACAGTCTTTCAAATGCGTTTCAAATAATATGTTTTCCACTAGATATATTTTTTAGTTCTAAACTTCAGTTCTGGTGGTGATTCATGTGAGGATGACGATGATTCATCTGATGGACATGAGCCACAAGGATCCCAAAAAAGTATAGAATTTCCTATAACCTGATTTAAAAATATATATATATATAAATATAAACATGAAGTTTCCAACAATATTTAGCTAATATTAAAACAGAAAAAATGAGGAAAGCTATTTTCAATAAGACCAATTATTTCAGATACAAATTTTCAGTGTCATAGACAAAAAAATAGAGATTAAGAGAAACTGATATCTCACTCTTTATATAAGCACATAATCCTTTATCCAAACCCTTTGGGCCAGATATGTTTTAGAATTCAGAATCATTGGGATTTTAGACAGGAATATGATGCATATGCCATATTTTCTGTAACACTTTGGTAGCTTCTGGAGCAGCATCTTGTAATCAAACATTAATATTTGTGCAACAAAAATGCATTAGTATTAACCCTAACTGGGAGAAATAACTGGGATATATAACCTATAAAATAACCACACATCTGTTCAGGTCAGATTTTGCTGCCTAATGAATTAGCCTCAAACTTATGGAAAACTTTTTTCTAGAGCTTTTTTGGATTTTGAAATTTTAGATAATGGTTTATAGACCTGCGAAAGCAAATATGTTCACATTTCAACATCTGGCCAGCTCTGGGGGTCAATTAAAGTTCTTTGAAGGCCTGGCTATGTTAAATAGTCTTGTGGTTTAAAGTGTTTAGTCTGAAGGAAAAAGATTACACTTTTAGAAGAACAAAATACAGACTTTGAAGTAATTATTGAAAAAGTAATGGGTAAAGTATCTTAACTTGCATTCTTGACCTTTGTCGTCAGTCATTATTTCAGTGTGTTTTGGTTGAAAAGAATGGCAATAAACACTTCCTAGAAAACTTTAATATCAAAAAATTGCCATATTTTCCTTAAATCTATCAAAAAAGAGATCCTTGATGTTTCCATTTTCTATTTCTAGCACATAGAAGCACTTAGAAATATCCTGACTATAAAGATATTGTTTCATTTGAGTCTTTTAAAGTATCAGAATCAAGGAGTCTATTCAATTATCATGTACACTGAATGCTACTCTGTCAGACTGTGCTGGTGCTGAGGTTAATAGTCTGAAGGGAGACAAGCACACATAAATAGGACACTACAGTATCATGTGATAAGTTATGTGGTCGGGTTAGTACAGTGTACCATGGAACAAACACCATGTTCTGGGGTGAGGGAAGGACTGAAGGTTAAGTAAGTAATTAGGCAGGTGAAGTGGGAGGGAAATAAAAAATGTTCTAAGCAATTTTCAAAGTGTAATTCATAAACCAGCATCAACATTACCTGGGAACTCATCAGAATGCAGGCTCTCTTCCAGATCTACTGAATCAAAATCTCTGGGTGAGAGCCTAGCAATCTGTGTTTTAATAAGCTTAACCATCCAGGTGATTCCAATGCATACTAAAGTTTGAGAACCACTGTTGAACAGCAAATGTGAAAAAAGCAGAGCACATAGGCAATCTTGCCATAAATAGCAAGATGTTTAGTGTATCCAAATGGTATTATTCAGTACTTATTTTGTCTGGATGGGATAGAGGTGGGGATGAGAAGATCATAGAAGTGAAAGATGAGGTTGGAAAGGTAAGCATGCTTCATTATAGGTCATGTTTGGGCTTCATTTTTTCAACATCATATGTCTACCTGATAAGTACAATGTACAACATAGGTTTCCTGCTCTCATATAAGTTTGCCTAATAAATATATTTTAGATGGAATCCCCAGGGAATTAGTGCTGAGTGAAGAAAGTCAACCCCAAAGGATAACACTGTATGATTCCATTTATATAACATTCTTAAAAATAATGAAACTATAGAAATGGAGAACAGATTAGTGGTTTCCAGGGATTAAGGAGGGAGTGGAGGTTGGAAGGAAGTAGCATAGCTATAGGAGCAACATTGTCCCCTGTGGTGATGGAACTATGGAAATGTTCTGTATCTTGACTATATTGATGTCAATAGCCTATAATATACATTGTATAAAATGTGACCATTGGAGGAAACTGAGGAAAGGGTACACAGGCGCTCGCTGTATTATTTCTTACAACTGCATATGAAACTACAATTATTTCAAAATAAGTTTTTTAATGCTTTGAATAATAAATCAGAAGAGGGGATTTATATGATAGGCTGAGCTAATGAAGTTAGGGCATTACATATGAATATCTGGAGATTATCAGAGGTACAAAGGCACTGAGAGTGCATGGTGTTTTGAGGAATAGCAAGGACACTATTGTGGATAGAGGGGATGAACAAGAGGAAAAGCAATAGGAAATGAAATCAGAGAGTTAGTGGAGATGATGGTGGTAGAAACATTATATAGGGACTTGTAGGTCACAAGTAAGGACTTTTCCTTTAATTCTGAGTAAAATGAGATGCCATAGGAGAGTTTTAAGCAGAAAAGTAACAATTTAACTTTCTTTTTTAAAGTATCACTTCATAGGGTTAAAAACTGACCAAGTCACGGAGGGTGGGGGGAAGTATAAGGTGATGGTGGTTTGGACTGAGGTGGCAGAGGAGGAAGTGATGAGAAGTAGTGTGACTATGAATAAGTCTTCTAGGTTCAACTAATTGGATGGTCTAGTGGATTGAATGTGGATTGTGAGAGGAGAGGAATCTAGAATGATTCCAGAGTTTGGGCCTTAGCAAGTGGAAGAATGGTGTTATTACTTTTATGAAATAGAAAAGATGAAGAAGAGCAACATAGGGCAGAAGATTAGCAGTTTAGTTTTGGGCTTCTTGAGATGCCTGTAGATATCCAAACAGAGGTGTCAAACAGCCTGTTGGATACGTATCCATGTCAGAAGTTTGGGTAGGAGCTGGGCTAGATATATGAATTTGGGAGGCAATAGCATATAGATGATATTTAAAGTCATGGACTGGATGAGAACTCTGAGTGAGTGTATGTAGGTAGAGAATGAGACTGGAATACTCCAGTTTCTAGAGGTTGGGAAGATAAAGGCGAATTCAACAAAGAATGCAAAGATGGAAAGGCCATTGAGGTAGGAGGAGAACCAAGGAGAGGGGTGTCTTGGAGACCAAGTACGTAGGGTGTTTCAGGAAGAGGAGACTAACCAAGTAAGTAAGTTGATACTGATAGGTGGGAATGAGCTAAGAACTGAGATTTGTGCTTTAGATTTGACTGCATGGAGGTCATTGGTGATTTTTGTAAATACAGTTGTGATGACACAATGGGAGGAAGATGTGAGTGGTATGGGCTCAAGAGAGAAAAGAGAGTTCATGGAAGCTAAGTAGAGACAATTCTTTGGAAGAACTTTGATCAGGGGAGAGGAGGTGCAAAGAGGAGAGGCAGTAGATTTATCCTAAGAACAATGGGGAGTCAATGAAGGACTCTTGGTGTCTATCCTTTCAAGGACAGTGTAAAATACTTGATATGACCTCTTTATTAATGTGTCTTTATTAGTTATTATATGTCAGAAAGAGTGATTATATTAACTAACATCTTAATTTTCTGTGCTATGAAACAACTCACTATTTATGTATACTCAACCTGTGCAGTTAGTTCTTCCTATTTCAATGGCCGATTCATAAACTGAGGATAGGGAATACAATTTTGGCATATTCACTGAATGTTAAGTGGGTAACTCTACACAGATTTCCTAAAAGCAACTAAAGCGAGAGAATCAATTACTTTATTTCCAAGATCCAAACCCTAAGGACTTTATTTTACTTCCTTTTTGATTTGTGAAAGTTGTTTAAATCTATGCAGACCATTGTTTACTTTTTTAGTGCTGGTGAGATTTAACAGAATCTTCAAAAGCCTTGAGTTTTATTTCCATTTTAAAACCTACTAAGAACTGCACTAACGTGCTTGGGGTTTAATTAAAGACATCTTCATGATCTTTCTCTTGTCAACTTCAGTCATCAAAATCATAGAAATATTGTATCCTGCCTGTGGAATATACTCTAGTTATACCCATATGTCTAGGGTTATTTCTGTTTTTTAAGAATAGTGTAAATGACAAACTCCTTACCACTGTTTCTGAATCCCAGAGTTATGTGGCTGGTCTCAGTTAAAGTTGTTTTTCCAAATTCATCTTACTCTTTTCCCCTCCTTGATCACTTTGCTCCAGCCACACTAGTCTCTGTCAGGTCCTCAAACACTCTAAGTTCTTTCCCACTTCAGAGCCTTTGTTCATGCTGTTTCCTCTGCCAGGAATGCCCTTCTCTTAAAATGGTTAGCATCCTTAAGGTTTTGGTTTGTGTATTATCTCTTCATTCATTTATCAGTGCTTACTGTATTTCAGGCATGTTCTAGATGCTCAAGACAGAACAGTGAACCAGATAAAGATGCCTGCCCTCAGAGACCTTCCCTAATCACGCTAAGAAAGAGCTTCTTTTCTCTCTCCTGTCATTGTTCATCTTCCGGCCTTGTATGTGTCCCTTTTTAGTACTCATCACAATTTGTAATTGTTTTACATCTTTGCTTGTCTGTCCCCTCCACCAACTGAAATATAAGCTCTATGATGGCTGAGGCCTTATCTGTTTGCTTTTGTATCCCAGCATCTAGCACTTGCCTGGGATATAATATATCTCAATAGATACTGAATGAACGAATGATCAGCATCTGAACAAATTTTAGCATGTCATCTATTAAGAACTAAAGTGAAAGAAGAGGTAAATTATGTTTAGTGCAGATTCTATATAGAAAATGTCTAGTTAATCCATGGTAAATTACCTAACATAATAAATGCCCATCGAAATAGTTTTTGAATGTATAAATAATGAATAAATTTGAATTTATTGCCTTAAATTCTGTATGGGATGTTTATAATCATATATCAACCAGTAATTTTTTTTTTTTTCTCATCTGTTTCTATCTCAATTAAAGTTAAAAGTCCTGGCCAAGGAGACAGCAAATGAAATCATTTCCTTAAATAAACCCATACATTTATTTTTTTATTTTCTTAAAGAACTTCTGTCACATATACTCATAGCAGATCTTATAAACTCTGCAAAATTACATTGTTATAGCATACTTAGATTAATGGATTCTCTTTTATTTAAATAATATTGAAACTATTTACATATCTATAAACTTTAGCATTGGAAAGAAACCATGTTGATTGAACACATACTATATTCCAGACACTTCCCAAAATTATTATCTCTCTTAATCTTCACAACAGTTGAAATAAGTATTATCCTCATTTTACTGCTGCAGGAACTGAAGTTCTGAGAAGTAAATTGCTCCAAGACAAGTAGGTAGTGGAGTGAATTTTCAAATATGTCTTTGGATTCCATGAACAAGGTTCTTTTTGTTTCCTTGTGCTTAACCAAATCTCAGATATTAGAAATATAAAGATGGATAAGGTAAAGTTCCTGCCCTTTAGAAGCTTAGAAGCCAGCAAATTGGTTAGAAATGTAAGCAGATAATTTAAATAGGTTCTGAACTTTATGTACTGCAGAGCTATTCAGTCTCCTTAGAGAAGCTTAAACTGCCAATTTAGGTGGACACTTTATTCCAGATATTTTTCTCCATTTACGATTACATTTATTTTCTATTCGAGTACTTTTATAGTACTATGTTTTAGCTTTTTTTTTTTATAAACTCAGTTCTCATTTGACAACACAATAAGGTAATTACTATTACATCTCCATTTTACAGATAAGTTTGAAAAAACTTACCCAAAGTCAAACAGCTAGTACTTAGTAATACTGGGATTCATATCCAAGCAGTCTGGCTGGAGAGTCTATATTTCTGCCACCAGAGTGTTTTGCCTCTTAAACCTTTCCAGACTGTAGACTGCCCACAGTTTCTGAACCAATAAAACCTGATAGTATTTTTCATCTATTAAGCCTGTAAACAAACCAAAAGCATAAACAAATATAGTCTATGTGAACCCAGTGATTTTTTTCTAAGCATGGACGTTTTTGACAGGACAAAATATCAAGGACTTTTGGTGTAGACCAGCTGTCTCCATGGATGTTTTGGACAGGACCAGATGTCCTGCAAGGTGCTCAATAGCAATAAGTGATAGAGAAAAGATTTTAATCAAATCTTCCTAACTACAATGACCTCATTCTGGCCAATGTGTATGTTGGAGACAAGGTAGATGAGAGGAGAAGAAAAAGACACTGAGAAAAATATACTTATGTCTGTCACAGTACCAAGCCCATGTCTCACACATAAGTACTCAAAAATTAATTATGAAATAAATTATAATTAATATATCTTCCAATTGGACTAGAATGTTTATCTTGGCCAACAAAAGCATTATTCTCTTCTCAATGGGAAATTATACCTCTTTTTAACACAAACAAAAAATAGCTTACTACTTTTCCACACTCCCCAAATCTAAAAGTAATTCATAAGAACACATGTGGGCTGAGAATATGCATCTATATCACCTTTCACCTAAAATTTAGAAAGGAGTGTGTGTGTGTGTGTTTAAAGGTTCAGAAATTTTACTCCTTTTGGATATTTATTGGAATGATTTGGGGATGTACTCTAGCAAAATGAGTAGTAAATCCAAGAGAAAGGAAGACGTAGGATTTAGGAACTAATGTGAGAGAGAAGCTGGGTAGGCCTGAGGTACAGTGTATTCTGAGTTACCATTAACTGTATCCAGGACCTTCAGGGCCACACCAAATAGTGCCCATTCTGATCCTAGATAGTACTTAGTTTTTTTTGTCACCAACAAGCTTCTCTTTATTAAAGATAATTTGAAATTTTCTTGGATATAAAGGACTCTTCCGACTCAGAATTAAACTCTGGCATATGGCTTTACCCTCTGCTTTTTATAGGTTTAGAGTTAAGGAGGTCATGGTTGCTATAAAAGTAATTACATGATATTGTATTCATCGCTGCATTTTGCCACTTGCAAAAGTTTGAGTTAAAAGTGGTTCTTTCTCATAGAGGCATATAAATGTGGGAACTGGTATAGCAAAGTATTCTGTGATGCCAGACCAATCTGACTTCGAGTTATGACTCTGATTTGATCTTGAGTAAGATTTTTAACCTCTCTGACTCAGTTCATTGATATATAAGGATAACAAGACCTATTTCTTAGGTTTGAGTAAGGATTTCAGAAGTTAACATATGTAAAGTAGTTTCAATCCTAGTTGTACTTTAGAATCATCCAAGGGCTTTTAAAAACAATACTCAAGTTCTACCCCTAGAAATTTTGTTTCAGTTGGTTTCAGGTCGATATATTTTAAAGCTTCCCAGTGATTCTAATGTATTAGCATGGTTAAGAAAAATTGAGAAGTATGTGTGTGGCTGGTACAAATGAAGTACCCAGTAAATGGTAACCTTAAGAAAATTGGGGAAAAACAGTAATAGAAAGCTTCTAGACAGAGGTAGATTTAACTTGAAACAAATAAAACTTAAGTTACAGGACCCCTCATCTGCACAGGCTTCTTCTAAGGCTTTGTGAGGTGCCCTTGACATTAAGGGAGAACATCAGTAGCCCCAGCCCAGTGCTGGAGTATTGCCCCACCAGGAGTCACCTGCCTATGCTATCTAATTCTCTTTCACTTGCCTATTTTTCTTTCTTCAACTGCAAAAGGAACTTTATATAATAGAGGAGATCAGCCAGATTTCCAGTAGGATAAAAATTGTTTCCATGGGAAGATCTCAGTCTACGCGACTAATAGGTAATTGTCGTCATTCTAGTTTACTAGTGTTGAAACCAACACCCAGAGATTATGTGAGCTGCCTCAAGTCACAGATCAGCAAATAGTCACAGCAGCAGTGCAGTAATAGAATCCATGAGTCTTATCTTTCACTCCTGTGCCTCCGAAGACTTATATCTCCTAAGCGATTAAGTAGGTCTGTGCTGTGTGATCATACATAAACTCCAGAGGATGGTGCCATTGACCTTTCAAAACTTTCCCCATTCCTTGTGTAATTAATATGTCCTCAGGCCTTACTAACTGGTGACCTCAGAATAAGGCCATGCAGCTTAACATCCAAACCACAGCTAGCCCATGGAGCTAGAAGGCCCATTCCTTTGCTGGATCAACATGCTCCTCCCCACCTCCCCCAAATCCAAGCAGTGCTTAGGAGTTCATTGTCATCTTCATCAGTCCCTGACTTGCACAAGCCTCCTCCAAAGCCCTGGGAGAAGCCCTAGCAGTGTATTCAAATGGGCATTTGATTTTGTAAAATTTGTAAAAATTTTTATCACAATCATTGAAGATCCCTGTTTCTTTCTACTACTGTCTCCATTCCTTTACACTATCCCTGTCTAGGGCGGTATTGGAGTGGCTGTGGCCCTTTTATAAGATCTGGTTAAGAGAAAGGTGAATACTGTATATGTTGACCCTCAAAAAATTTTTAGAAGAGCAAGCTATTTTTAGCTGCTTTAATGTCAGGTGTTTTTGACATATTATTGACAATAAAGGGCACATATTTAAAGTATACAATCTGATAAGTTTTGACTTATCTATAGCCTGAGAAACCATCACCAAATCAAGAAATAAGTAGACCCATCACCCCCAATTACACCTTGTACCTCTTTGTAATTCCTCCCTCCTGCTCTCACCCACCAGCCGTAGCAACCACTGATCTGCTTTCTGTCAGTATAGATTAGTTTGCATTTTAAACAAATTTCTATAGATAGAATCATACAGAACATATTCCTTTTCGTCTGGTTTTTTTCACTGAACATAGTTATTCTGGAATTCATTCATGTTGTTGTGTGTATCAATAGTTCATTCCTTTTTATTGCTAAATAGTATTTCATTTTATGGATGTGCTGTAATTTCCTTATCTATTCAACTGTTGAGAGACATTTGGATTCTTTCCAGTTTGGGGCTATTACCAACAAAAGCTGCTATGAACATTTGTGTGTAAGTCTTTGTATGGACATATGCTTTTGTTTCTCTTGTGTAGATGCCTGGGAGTAGAATGGCTGGGTCAGATGTATCATCTTATATTCTCACTAGCAATGTATGAAAGTTTCAGTTGATCCGTATCCTCATTAATACTTAGTACGGTCTTTTGTTTTGGTCATGGTAATAAGGGTAGTAGAATCTCACTGTGATTTTAATTTACATTTTGCTAATGGCTAAAGATGTAGTGTATCTTTTCATGTGCTATTTCTCATCTCTTTCTCTTCTCTATGAAGTGTCTTTTCAAATTTTTTGCTCATTTAAAATTTTTTTATGTTGTTTTGCTCTTATTGAGTTTTGAGAGTTTTTTATATATTCCAGATATTCCCAGATGTGGTCTGGCTTCATATGGCCAGGATAAAGCAATCACCATGGTTGACAGAGTATTTCCAAAGCTGATTACTGAGTCCTGAATAATGCCATGTGTTGGACATCCCCCATCCGCTGTGCAAGGTAGTCCTTAAAGAAAAACCACTCTATCTGGTAAAACAGTCCCCGTGTTTTTCCTTTACTCTCACACTACTACAACACTTCATGATACTTCTGACACCACATATGTGTATCTTCTATACATCAAGCAATCGTCTTGATACTAGCTGGGTGTTTCACAATTTAACTCAATTATGACACTATCTACCTGGAGATAGCATCAGATCCCACAGGTTAAGGGTTCATTCTCAAATGACTGCCCCTCATTCAGATGCCAATTGCAAGTCCAATTGGCTATAAATGAGGATTCCCATGACCCCTTCCTTGAGTTTGATAATTTTCTGGAATGGCTCACAGAACTCAGGGAAACACGTAACTTATATTTGCCAGTTTATTATAAAATGATGTGATAAAGGATACAGATGAACATCCAGATAGAAGAGATGCATAAGGCAAGGTATGGAGGAATGGGTACAGCGCTTCCATGTCCTTGCCATGTACCCCTCGATACCCCCATTCTTTATGTGTTCAACCTGGAAGCTCTTCAAACCTTATACTTTTGAGACTTTTATGGAGGCTTCATCATGTAGGCATGATTGATCATTAACTCAGTTTCCAACTTCTTTCCCCTTCCTGGAGGATGGGGGCAGTTCTTCAGTTTCTCAAAACGCTAAACTTACCCAATGGACACTGAAATGTTTATACTATATATAGGTATGTATGTATACATCAATTAGGAACATCTGCAACTCTCCCTTCTAAAGAACTTCTGGTTGAGGGGAGTTGGGGGATGTCTGGATCAATGAGTAAGCAATTTTGGAGGTTTCTAATGAATGCTCTTAGATATGTTAGCCTATCATCTAACCATTTCCAAACACTGGTAAAACTGATAGAGGAGTAAGGGAGTGATCCTAAACAGAGCCAAGAAGTGGGTGGCACAATATTCTTTCCATCCTAAACTTTTCCCTGCTGCTATAATCATTAGTTACACAAAAACAAAAGTTTTATGGAGGGTCACAGAATAGGAAAATTCTTGGAAATTAGAGCTAAAATTGTGTGAAGATCAGCTGTGATTGATCCAAAATGGATAGGAGGCCGCAGAACAGAGAAGGAGCTGAAGGAAGACACTGCTCTTGGAATTGACAGCATCATGAAAATTAGTTATATTCCTGGATCTCAGGAATAAGAAAATATTTCCTAAAGTTTTGCCTTTTTTTTTGCCTTAACTCCCTTTTTTTAAGCTGCTCCTCTGCTCAAATGAGAATATTCTTTAAATCATTTTCCACCAGTTATATTGCATAATCTTAAAAAACTTTGAAAACAAGACCAAGTCAACCAAAGGAATTTAAAAAATCATAGCTGTACCAACTATACTTAAACTTAAAAAAAATATTTTTAAATCACAATTGTTTGAGGAACATTTATTGAAGGATTGAAAAAGCAGTGTACCCCTCAACATCCTCTGCCTTCCTTAATCATATTCAATACAGCGCTGTCATCATCATTATCATTATATAACATAACTAAAAGTATTGCTCTTATTTATTAGTGTTAACCATCTGTAAGATACCAAAGTACATACTTTATACATTGTCTCTTTCAATAACTCAGAACATCCCTATATATGTATTAGATATTATGATCCCCTTTTCACAGGTTAAAAAAACAGAAGCACAGAGAAATTAATTTGTTCACTGTCACAAACTAGTAAATGGTAAATTTAAAAATCAAACACAGATGCATTTAACCTTAGAATCATGCTGGTAACTGGCTCACCAATTCACTCCTTCATTCAATAATTGATATTTGTAGAAGCAGATTTGCCATGAACTGGTGAAGCTTAAGTTTCAGTTTCTTCATTCATGTAAATCCCTTCCAAAACCTTGGTAGCAGGGGGTCCCTAATGATGTGTTCACATGGCCATATGTCTGTAATATTAGCAATCAGCTAAAATTGCTTCTCTTCAGTCCAACTCCTCTTCCATCATACTTACCCTTACTTTATAGGGAATGAGTAGCTGTGGACATTTGGGGGATTATGCTGAACTGGAGATTTGGGGATACATTTAATTTGGGTTTTGTGTGATACTTTTTGTAGTTCACAATCACTTTAATGTAGTTAAGCAATTGCTATCTATGTTGGTGTAGAATTGGCTTTTAGTAATACTCTCTACCACTGATAGTGCCAACTTACTTTGTGTTGTGACAGTTAAACTAAAAGAGTTAAAAAGTAGTGTTAGGGGAAGTGAAAGGAATTAAAGCAAATGTTACATTTTTGACATTTTAAATTAAACGTATAAGAATTCATAAATCTTACAATTTAGCTTCTTGCTATTGGAGTTAACTAAACCATTAATGAAATTAGGTATAGTATGATCTCTAATACATTTTAGAGAGATTTTTATTAAGTGGTTTATATAAATGAGTATTATTATTCTGGCTAATGTGCTTATATGAAGCAGCTCATTCCTTTATTGGTGCCCGATGAAGCATAAATTTGATGAGAAAGAGCTTTGGCGTATTGATTACATGTGATGTGTGATAAGTTTATAACATAGGCCCTCTCAGCATGAATTGTCAGATGAGAAGTGAGAGACCTGCCTGGCATATACTTAATGAAACATTTGTTAAATGAACGAACAAATGAATGAGTGAATGAATCGTCAGATTTTATAGGGTTTATATTTCATTGAATTTGCATATCATTCTCCAGATCAAGACCCCATGGTTTGAAGAGGCTGAGTGATTAACTTCCTAACACTCAGTGGCAGGGTGAGACAAAGACTCAGGCTGCCTGACTTTCAATCCTGTGCTCTTTAGTAAAATTTCAGATTGTGGATATTTTCTAAAAGACTTTAAATAAATATCCACCATTTCCAACAACATAAAAGTTTTTTTATATCATAGGGACTGTTGTTCTTTTATAGTAAAGAATTCCTCCTTAGAAAATCCAGAAAATAAGTCAGTGATTGTTTTAGATATGCCTTTGTGTTATCTGACCTGATTCTGATAAACAAGATACCAAAGGAGTACTAAGGACTCTTTAGAAGGAGGGCTTTTAAACTGAAGGTCTTTACACATTAGTGGTTAGTGAAATCAATTTAGTGACTGAATTTTTTTTAATAGAATGAAAAAGAAAAGATCAGATTTTGTTGCCACCTGGTAAGGGACTAAGTATTGTTTAGGGAAAGCTTTGTATGTACCTTGTCACAATATAAAATGTATTTTTCTACTGTGGATCATGGCCAAAAAAATTTTTTAAACTAGAGTTGGTGACCAGGTGCCTAGAACAGAATAAGAGTATAACATTTGGCTATTAATATGTATTTAGGAAGAATAAGCCAGGGGGCATAAATATAATTGTTTAGGGTTGAGGGAAAAGAAGGGAAGAGGACTACCACAGTTGGTCCAGCCCTTTAATGATGAACAGAGGAGGAAAAGCTCAAAGCCCACGTGGTAAGGCTGGAGGTTACAGAATAGGTGGAATACCCAGGACCCTGGGAAGGCTCTCATGGGATGGAGATTTAAGCTGACCTTGGGCCTGCGATGGAATCCAATTGGAGCTGATATGGACAAGCTTGCAAGGGGCCAGGATGCGGCAAAGATACCACTGGGCTTGGAGGAAGATCAGGGATTTTGACTTTAAAGTTCATTGAGCTCCAGTTCTAAGTGCAGTGGTTTTATTCAGTGCTAGATTTTGAGTCCATCGAAAGTGAGGAGAAAAACACTGGGGAAACTTGAACTGGTTCCTACTGGGATGTGTGCGATCCTACAGGCAATGGGGTAGGGAGAGATGATTCAGTGGGTTTAAGAAGTCATTGCTACTACCTGTTTTTCTTCAGACTGCTTAGTCCATAAAGGTTATGTATTTACAATACTGCAGCGCTATGCTGGATAATATACAAGTAGGATAATGAGTATAAAAGTGCTATATCCACCTTTTTAATTAACATTTTCCCAGTGAATCCTTTTTCCATTCCTTTATTTTTAACATTTCTTTTATATGCTGCTTTAAGTGTGTCTTTTGTAAATAGGATATAATTATTTTTATTTAATTAAAATATATCAAAACATTAAATAGTGTTTTGATTAGGAAGGTGAATAACTTAAGAGTCAAGCATCTTAAAGAAACGATTATAAGGAAATATTTTAAATGTTAATTATATAACAGGATGGGTTAAAACAAATAATTCACCAGGTAGCTTGGAATACAACTCAGGAAATCTGAATCTATAAAATTATAATTACTTTAGAGTAAATGACCACACACACACAAAAAAGGAGGGTTGCAAGCAAATAGTACTATCAGATCATGTTAAACCAAATCCAGATTATTAGGGAGTTTATATCTATGAACTATGACTGAAGAAAAATGATAAGACATATGATATATCTATTTTAAAAGTAATTTGAGTCCTTGCAAAAGCATCAGAATTTAACTTAAAATTTTTATATAGGAAAAGTTCTTTAAGAAATCTGCATCTTAACGAGATATTGTCCTCTAGCTAGGGAAAAAATATCTCGATCTTAAAATTCCTTAAAAACCCTTGAACTATGGTTATCAGATTTATATAAAAATGCAATGTTATGGCTCCACTCTCAACAATGGATGACTGTAGTTTTGTTGTTATTGTTTTTATTTATTTTATCCAGGATAGATTTTGTTTGAAATATTTATGTGCTTTTACCTGATCCACTTTGTCATGTCTTGAAGAAGGCTGAATGAGCATCAGAACCCAAATGGCTCACACTGACATCAAATCTGTAGGATAATGAGCATCACATAACTCCCTGAAATACATTATATGCACACTGTCATTATTCATGCAGCTAAATTTTCTTGTCTGATTATCTATGCAGAGGATAAATTTCTTTTCTGTTTCTGTATTAACAGAAAAAGTGATAAGAGTAGATGGTCACCACCCTGAACACACCGATCTTGACTGAATTTGGAAGCTAAGCAAGGTCAGGCCTGGTTAGTACTTGGATGGGAGACCATTAGAATGACCAGGTGTTGTAGGCATAAAAAAAAAAAAAAAGAATAGATGGTCAGTGTGGTAAACACAGACCAATTCAATGGGGCCAACAGATACCAAACAAATGCATTTTCAATCCCAAGCTAAGATAAAACTTAAAACTCAAAAAAATACGTATATATGTTCCCAGGTAAAACAGAAATACTTTGTAAGATATAGTGAGCTAACTTCAACAATAGCATTTAATAGTATGTTCCCCACATCAGTCATGAGTAATTATACCAATGATGTGGAAACACCAAGATATTATACAAATGAAGTAAGTAATTAGATCAGAAAGGCTTTAAAAAATAACTCTATCAGAAATCATGTCATCATACTTACTAGACAAATGATCATTGCTGAAGCTGAGTGATATTGGAGCTTCTAGTCTCTCTACTTTTGTGTATCTTTGAAAAGTAATAAGCACATACCTCAATAAAAAATATTAATTTTAGGGAGGTACTTGTGGTAAAAGGGGTCAAATATGTGGTAACAGAAAGAACTCTAACTATGGGAGCTGAACACACAAATGTAAATATACTGTTAAAATGTACAGCTGAAACTTACTGAGTTTCATTAACCAATGTCACCATAAAATGATTAATTAATTAAAAACATATATATTAATTTTGAAATAGGTGATAAGCAAACAAAAGTGTGAGAAAACCTAAATCACTTTTTTACTTCTCTAGAAGTAAAAAAAAAAAAAAGTCAATAACACTATAGTGAGTATAACTGGCTTTTACCACCAATAGAATTTATATTCATTAAAAATTTTGCATTGACTTTTGTGTGTATATGTGTGGGCTTCAGTGTTCATAATTATATATGATAAGTTTGAGTAAAGTATTTTAGGAAGTGTATATCATAATCTAAATGTAAGATATTCTTATTCATTCTGAAAATTACCAGTGACCAATGTCACTGAAGCTGATAGAGGGCAGCATGGTCTTGTCATTTTAGCAATGGATCCTGAGAAATGGCCTGTGATCCCAGTTTTGCTTACCAAAGAAGCAGACCAATTATTATTTCACTGACACTCATTAGAGTTCAACACTGTATAGAAACAGTGTGATATAAGTTACAGCATAATGGTAGGTCTGTAGTCACACACACACTAGAATTCTTGCTTAGCCAGTTATTGCCATGTGATATTGGGCAAATTAACTTAAACTTACTGGACCAGGCTCAGTTTCCTTTTCTGTAAATGGGAATGATAATAGCTAACTCAGAGGGTTATTGTAAGGATATATCCTATTAAGTGTCTAGAATAGTTGTCTAGCATGTAGCATGTGCAATAAATGGTAGTTGTTATTATTACTGTCTGCTCCATTGAGTGTGATGTATTCTCTCTATAGTGGTAAGTAGAATATAGAAATAGAAATATTTTTCTATTGCACTAGGCATTCTAAGACAAACATGTATACAGGACAACCCAGCTCTAACAGCTAGGTTTCTGCAGCCTCCTAAAGTCTGGCATTTTGAGGAATCAGCCAAGTCAAAAGCAGGCCTGCCGAAACCTGTTCCACCTTCTAACCTTGCATCTACCATCTCCACAGCTAGACTTCTCTTCCAGGGGTCCTTACTTCCAAATGATCTGACTCCGTGTCTGCCCCTAGCACCATGACAATTGCCCAGAGCTCCCAAAGTCAGATGCTACCACCCCCATCTTACTGCTCAGATCAGACCTCCCATTGCATGCTATTGCCTGGTTGGAGTTTAGCTACTCTCCCTGGGCCTGGATTTCTAAGCATCTCCCCAGCTAGGAGAGGGTCCACCTTGTCTATCAATTGCTTTCCCACTGCTTCCTTCTCCCAGGCTCTATTTCCAACCCATCCCAGCATGCTACATGACATGCATAAGTATCTAGCATGTTGAGGATATGCACTAAATATTTGTGGAATAAATGGTTGTGTTAATGATGGGGAAGAGGATATTCAGCTGGTATGGGCATGGATGTGGGCAGTTCTATAAGTGATTGTATATTTAATGTCAACACCAGGCCTTATGTTGATGTCTTTCTAGTCATTTTGATCAAATGAAGCTCATTCTCTAACATATTTCTCAGGAAAGGCAATGAGACAGCATTCCCTGATAGCAGTTTATTTGTTCCCTTTATGCTTGAGTCAGTTTTGCTCTACAACAGCTATTTCAAACTTTAACATCTCAAACTTCTCAAAGCTCTGATCACTCCCTCTACCCTCTCATTGACAATAGCGAACCTCTACATTATAGAGGAAATAGAAGCTTTATTTTTCAATATAAAACATATAAGCCTACTTTTCTCCTTCTTGTTGTTAAGGTAGAGAATCTATTCTCTTTAATCTCCCTTCTGATTTAGATTCCATTCCCTCTTCCTTTCTAATTACACTGTAAATTATCCTTTTGTTCTTGTATATCTGAACTTTTAATCTACCCTGATTAGACCTTTCTTATCAAGTTTTAAATATATTCAAGTCATTCTAATTTTTAAAAAAGTCAATCCCACAGCCCCCTCCAACTATCTTATCTGTTTATGACACGTTTTTTGAATGTGTGATTTGTATGTGCTATGTAGCTGCTGTGGTTGCCTTCTCAATATCCATCTCCCCTTCTTCCTATAGAAACTGATTCTGGTAGGAGCAGCAATGGCTCAATCTGAAGAGCTACATTTTCCAGCTTCCCTTGCAGGTAGGAGTGGCCATATGACGTAGTTCTGGCCAGTGACGTGTATGCTGAAGTCAGCTAGAGATTTACAGAAAATGTCTGCTTTCCTGGGCTATGCACCAGACATTTTCCCTGATCTTTTTTCCTTCTTTATATCTGAAACACTAACTTGAGAGTGAGCAGCGATCTTGCACTCATGATGCAAAAAGCAGCCACAAGCTGAGGATGACAGAGCAGAAAGGAGGATTCTATATTTGATTACATCATGGAGCCACTGCACCAGTCTGAACTGTCACCCTCTGTCATTCTTGTTATGTGAAAAAATAACTCTATTTAGTCAACTACTGTCATTAGGTTCCATTATACATGACCAAATGTAATATCTAATCTACTCTTGTTCCCTACATGGTCTCGCATTATACTCACTCTCAAACCATTCCATTCTCAGTTCTGACCCATCATGCCACTGGGCTTACCAATGACCTGCATGTTGTGAAATTTGGGGGACATTTTTAGTTCTTGTATTACTAAACCTCTCAGCAGCATTTGACTCTGTTGTCTGTGGCCTCCTTTTTTTATTTTTTATTTTTCCAAGTTTCGAACATTTATTAATCAGTGTAAACCCCAACAAAATACAACAACACAATTTTGTGCATTTGGAGGGGAAATATTTCCTGGTTAAGTGAATAACTGTGTGGATGGCTTCTGGAAGAACTTCATTCTAAGCAGCTTTATAATGAAACATCTTATTTAGAAGTCTGGACCTTCTTTCTTCAGTTTGCTGTAATCTACATTCACTGAGTAGAACTTGTATTGTTCATTGGGATCCAGAAGGGTTATTTTTCTGTCCCAAGAGACATCTGGATTGAATAATGCCAGGCACAAGACATACAATACTCGCTGCTCCAGTACCTCCAGCTCCAGTAAATATGAAGAGGGGAATCAAGTTTGGATGCTTTTTGGCCTGAACGAGGATCTGGCAGAGCATGGTCACGCAGAGGTCTCAGGTCTGGCTGTGGACTCTTTTTTGAAACACTCTTTTCCCCTGGCTTCTATGACCAGCACTCTGTTGGTTTATCTTCCTTCTAACCATACTCACCATCTTTCAGCCTCTGAGGAACCGTGGCCTTAGCCACACACTTATCCCTCTATCTGGAATGCTCTCCCATCCTTCCTTTTGCCAGCTAACTCTTCCTCCTTCAGTTCTCCATCCATTCTTCACTTCCTCAGGGAAGCCTTCCTTGACCTCCTTGTGAGATCAGATTTCCTTGTGACTATTCCTTCGTACCTCCTTCATAGTTCGAACTTTACCTTTTTCAGCATGACTCTGAGTAAGTTGCCTCTCCCCTCAGAGTGGAGGCTCCGTGAAGATGAAATCCAGCTTAATTTTGCTCATCAATGAATTCCCAGAACCCAGAATATTCCCTAACACACAATGTGTTCAATATTAGTTCTTAGATAAGTAAACGGATGAGTATGTAATTATATAGTGATTTATTAGCTTACCTGTCTTCCTCCAAGTCCATGAGAGAAGGAAACATCTCTTTTGTTCACTAATGTATATGCAGTACATAATACATACTGCATGGCACAAGTAGGAAACATAATAAATTAATTTTTTAAATGAAGAGTAAATGAATGAGTAGGGTTCCAAGAAAGACATTCTAATAGTTCTATAATAGTTCTACCCCTAGTGTATCAATTTCGGGAATATTTTTTTTAATTTCTTTTGATAAAGTTTCTGGTTACAATAGAGCACCAAATTCCTTTACTGCCTCTAGAGAAGAGTCTTTCAGAAAATATTATCTACTGGCTTGTTGTCCTTACAATATTTCACATCTAAAAGAGGCTATCTATAAAGGTGAATCTATATATTTCTCTCCCTCTTCATTGTCACCACTATCATATTTCCCCTGGACTAAACTGGACCACACACTTTTCCTTAAGCATGATTTATTAAACTATATATGAACTTGGATGGTTCAGGTTTTGATTGTATCTCTCGGCCAAGAATCATATCTGTTATGCTATCTCCAAAGAAAGCTAGACACAGATAGATGCATAAGTAATTATTTTGTTGTGGCAGAGGATTATTTCTGTTCTACATTTGACAAAGTATTTTATTAAGGAAAATAAGTAGTTTTAAGCTAGCAACAAATCTTTGTTTTCAAATGACCAAACTGAAAACTTTCCGTTAAAAAAAAAAAGACCAATTACCTTTAAAGTCTCCCTACCTCCCTTCCCCATAAATTCTTAGTCATTGAGATACCTGAGGTGCTCAGTAAGGTTGACAAGAAGGGTCATTTATGCAATTGTGGCAGCCCTGAGAATGCCCCTGGCCTCGCAGTCAGCTTACCTGGATGCTGTCCTTCCTCCAAGGTCAAGCTCCTTTCTTTCTTCCCTGACAAACCTGTGACTTCTTGCCCACTCATAGCTGTGCCACATCAAATTATTACATATGTCTAATAAACATATGTGTGTATACATATCTCTTCTCTCTAATCAGCCTGGGAAGGATAGAACCTTTATCTTACACTTTGTCGTATCCTCAGTACCTAGTACAAAATCTTGTGGGAATATTGTTTTGCTCACAATGATGCTTATTTTCTTTTTTGCTAATAAGATTTACCAAGCACTTACTATTTTTCCAGGCACTGTGCTATGCTTCATAGGTGCTATAATTTCCTTTTCATCAACGAGATTTAAGCAACTTGCACAAGTCTCATAACTAGTGAGCAGTGGACCCAGGACTCAAACCTCATTTACCAGATTCCAGAACTGGTGCTCTTAATCAGTAGACAATCCTGCCCCTCCCACCCTGAATATTCCTAGGTACCAAATTCCAACTAGGCTGCATTTCTCCTGATTAACTTTGAAGACACCAGGTGACCAGCCTTGCCCACAACTAGTTAGGAGCATTTCAGATTGTTCTCAAATGAAGATGTAAGTCTGCAAATAAGAAAGAAACCATTTTGGAAACAGCAAGAAGGTTGATGTCTAAAGGCACACATTGGCATTTTGATATGTTTTTAAACATACAGCTTAGGGCTGTAAAAAGGCACTACACTAAGATTTCAGAAGCGTTAAAAATCAAATTGCCTTATTAATTTTTAGAGCACTGTAAATGACATTCTGTCACCTCTGGGGAAAATCTTTCCCCCAAGCTCCAAGCTTCTTGGTGACATGGATGAATAAATTGGCCTCTTCCTTTTCATTTCTCCATTTTCTGTCCCAGAGGGTCAAAAGAAAACCACCTTATTTTAAGACTGAAGCTTGATTTGTTCAAGTTGCTAGTTAGTTAAACTGGAAGCAAGAAAAGCCATTTCATGTTGGCATGATAATAGAAAACATTTAACAACATTCCACTTTAATGATGGAAGATTAGCCAAGGTTATTATTAAGTTTTAATCTCATTTAACTAATAAGGACAATTAATACCCTTCCCGTCAAGAAAAAAAAAGTTTTATAATGTCTTGACCATTGATATTTAAACCAGCTTACCCTTTTGTGTTTTGACTGAAAGGCACCAAATCATGGACCAGAGTTTCCTTGAAAGCTCGAGATAATCACTTGGAGAAAAGTCTAGGGGTAAGATAACCCAGAGATTTGAACCCGCAGCAAAATGGAGTTTCTCCAAATTAGGCATTAGGACAAGCAGTAGATAGAGCAACTGGCAACTGGAAATATTCTCGTTATTCTCTGGGGTAGAATCATGCTGGCAGAATCTTTAACTAACTAAATTTACTTGCAAGTTCTCCGAAGGGAATGATCATATTGCAGCCAGGGTCAGTTTTCATAACACATTACTTTGAAAACAAGTTCCTAGGACCTTGTAAAATATTTGACTTCTAAACTTGATATAAGTATTAAAATGCCAGCGTGTTCATTATATATCCCAACTACAAAAAATATGAGTTAAACTATTCACTTAAAAGGAAACTCCAATAATATTTATAATTTATCAGAGCATACAATCTTCATTTTAAAAGACTTAAAGCCTCCAGGAGGTATTTATCCAAAATTAGCATCCAGTAACAACACCTTGGGATATTCCTGTTTTGGCAGCATCTACAGCCAGATCTAGTTACAGTTAATAAATCTAATGCTGGAGCCACTGATCTCAGGAAGACAGGTGTCCTCTCCAACAGCAGGTCCATAATCTGGTCAATAAGAAATGTGTTTGATTAAATTGTCTTGAGGCCTGGTCTGTTTGCTCAGGTATCTGGCCAGCATAGTAGCTACTTCACAAAGAATTAATGGAATTTTCATCTCTTCCCTCAATAAGTTGCTCTGCTATTAAGTAAGCGTTACATTTCCAAAAGCAATAAGTGCTGGCTTGGCTGAATATACAATACTATTCATCAATTAATATTAATACAATATTTATTGAGTACATACTTACTGTGTGCCAAATAACTGGCTGGACCCAGAGATACAAAAATTAACAACAAGGACTCTCTTTCATCAATAAACTCAACTTGGTAGCCCAATAATTATTTGAAGGATCCAGATTCGATTTTCTATCTATATTTTGTCCACCCAGCCCACTCTTCAAAGCCTATTTCAGGTCTTAGTTCCTCATTCAGTCATTTAAAAAGACTGTATTGGGTTCCCAAAACTGTGTTAGGTACTGGAATGGTGAAGATGAAGTGAATACAGTTCCTACCACCACAAGCTTTTAGCCTTGTAGGGCAGTAAGTGAGGCAGACAAGACCAGATCGTGGAAGACATTTTAAAACAGCTAACCAAGAAGTATGGGTTTTATCCTACAGTAGTGAGGAGCTATTAGACAATCTCAAGAAAGAGAGCAGCATGATTAGATTTTCATTTTAGAAAAATCAGTTTGATAAGGAAAGTGGATAGTAAGGAAGAGTGGCTGGAAGGAAGGAGTCCAGAGTGTAGGAAAAATCAAATTCCAAAGCTATTGAAAAAATAAAAATAACAAGATTTTAGTAATAAATCGAATATGAAGCTGAGGGAGAGGAAACGATAAAGTCTAGAATGAATTCTAAGATTCTGATCTGGGTGGCATTAGCAGAGGAGAAAGAGGAACAGGGTTAGTGGGAAAATGAGTTCAATTTTGAATACGTTCTGTTGCAGGTGCTTTTGGAACATTCAGGCATCATCAAGTTTGCTGCTGTAAATGTTTGTCTGAAACTCATGAAAGATGTAAGAGCAGGGGGTAAGGATTCAGGAGCCATCACTTTATAGATGGTAGCTGAAACACGATTATGAATGACATTGCCCATTTCATAGCCATCTCATACTACTCCCTAGTTGCAAAGGCCATGTACTCATCCAGTGTTCTTTTTAAAGTTAATTTATTATTCTTTAATTCACTCCTTCATTTGGTTAACTAATGCATATGGAATATCGATATCATATTCCAGGTGACATAAAAGATTCTGGATTTACATAGATGAATAAATTTTGATTCCCTGCCCTAAAGGATCTTATAATCTGGTTGTTGATTATAAAATGTCATCCTGAAGGCAAGACTCTTAAGGATTGGGTACTCTTCTATGATGCAGTGTATACACTGAATCAGAGGCCTTTGTATGGTGCTACGTCCCTAGTAGGAAGGAAATATGTGCCTAGGAACCAAGAAGTGGAAGCAGGAACAGCTCCACTTCTGTCACTACCAATGACCTTCTGGAGGATTTTATGTTTCCCATTCCTGCAATGCTGTGCTCTGCAGGGTTGGAAGGACTAGTTAGGGAGTACATTATTGCTAGTGGACACAGTGCCTGGGAACTTTGGATTCCTGTGACAAGGGACCAGCGGCCAAAAAAAAAGAGTCACCATCTTGGCAGACATCATTGTCCCCGATCAGCAAGTGGAAGCAGGGCTCCTATTACACAATGGAGGCAGAGAAGACTATGTGTAGAACTAAGGGGACCCACGTGAGTGCCTCTGGCACTCTGTTGTTGAACTGTGACCTTGAATGGACAAGTGTAGCAATCCCAACCTGAGAAGGGTATTATAAAACAAAAACTCAAGACTTCTCAGAGGAGCATGGAGAAGCTGCTCCATGAACCCGTGCAGAGAGGTACATCTGTGCAGCACAACGGTGGGTTGTGGCAACCATAGGTAGGTATGCTATTGAAATCTTCCTTCAAGAACTTAGTGATCAGCTATGAAAGGAGCAGTTAGTTGACAGACTCAAGTTGCAGTACCTTTGGGACCTGCTGTAGTATTTGGGCTGAGGCCATGTTCTTCCCTAGTAGGCCCCAGCCAATGACTGAGCATAGCAAGGATCTGCCCAGCACCCTCACTTATGTTTAGGAACTTCTTTACCCAAACCCCAACTATGGGATTCCAACAAGAGCAGTCATGCTCTTATATGTTCTGGCTCCCTCAGCCAAGGTTGACTGGTCTAAGAATGGGTACCTGACTCAAGCTAGGCCGTTCATAGTCCTTTCCTTGGATTTTTTTCTTTTTTAACTATAACCGAAAAGAGACTTGCCAGTGGAGGAAGGTACATGGAGTAGACTCGTGAACTGCTGGTTTCTGGCCATGTGAGAAAGCCCTTCTGCAGTGAGCGAGGAGGAAGTTAACATAGACGCACAGAGACAAGAGACAGAGAGTGCCTGTGGCATTCAGGTTCTTGAGGTCCAGCTGTACCTAGCTCTCCTGGGATTTGATTGTTCCAAACTTTTCCTTCTATTGAGTAAGATAGTGTAGTATGCTTCCAATAAATACTCTAATTGGAATCAAGTGTCTATCACATGTGATCACATAAGTTCTGGCACACATTTAGAAGTATTCTATACCTATTTTATATTAATAGTTAACATTGATTAAGTTGAAGATTTATTATACCCCAGACACTGGTCTAAGCACATTACAGGTATGAATTCACTTTGTCCTCTCAAACCCTCACGAGTCTACCCAAATGCTTTCTTTCTATTGTTTTCCCTAATTTACATATAAAGAAACCAAAGCTGTTATCATATGTCCTTTTAATAGGGGCTCTGGAGAACAGACTTTGGAGATGTACATTTTTTAGCATTTCAGTCTCATAGTGATGCCTGCTCAGATCCGTGGCTTGAGCAAGACGCGTTTATGACTGCAGGTATCTTTTAATTCCTCAAAAATGCCCATTTTTAAGAATAGGGAGAGTAGCAATATACGTAACCAGACTGATAATTTCCTATATATACACATGTTGGAACCTTAAACTGGAATTCAAGGTTTGACAGCTATAAGTAATTACATGGTTAGAACATGTAAATCTGGACAATCCTGGAAGTCCAGAAAGGATGCCACCAGCGCCTATCAATAGAAACTTCTAGAAGGCCAAATTTTTTCCTCACTAAGGCCTAGAATCCAATGACAATGAATCACTCCTTTATGTGAAGCAGCCACATGACCTCTGCTGTCTTTTAAAATTAAACACTCTGGAGAGGTATAATTAGGTGCCTAATGCCTTTCCTACCTCAAGGGTGAGAAGAATAAAAAGGATGAGGAGGAAGGATGAGTGGAGAGGCCTACAGTAGTAAAAGATTGAAAAAGGCCTTCCCTTCTCACCACTTACCTGAAACCTCTGTTAGTACCTGGACCCTTCCTCTAGTTCAAAGCCATCCAACAGAAAGTAACATGTGCCACACATTTAATTAATATCTTCTAGTAGCCATATTAAATTTTTTCTAAAAACATGAAATTAACTTTAATAATATGTTTATTTCAACCAGCATATCAAAAATTTATCATTTCAACATGTAGCAATTAAAATTATTAATAAGCTATTTACATTTCATTTCTTTCATTTGCCTCTGAAATCTAGTGCATACTACATGTATGGCAAATATCAATTCGGATGCTAGCTGGTTTTAGATTTCACAAAAATTTAAATTAAATAAGTAGTTTCACCCACTAAGTTGTTCAAAATATACTTAAGGGGGTTGTACTTATTAATAATTACAAATTTGCAGTTACAGATAGTCATGTGTGATGTAAAGTACAGCATAAGGAATATAGTCAGCAATGTGGTAATAACTATGTATGGTGCCGGGTGGGTACTAGACTTATCAGGGGGAATCATTTTGTAAATTATATAAATGTCTAATCACTATGCTGTACACCTGAAACTAATATAAAATAATACTGAATGTCAAATAATAATAATAATAATAATAGGCAAATTCTTAGACATGCAGATAAGGCATTCAAATTTGTTGTTTTTGCCTTTTAATTTTTATTTACAAAACAGAAGAAAATCTTCAGTATTTAAATTTGTCTCATTGAAAGAGAAGAGTTCTTGCCATAACTAGAATAGCCATTTCTACTTTCTTCCTAACATTCTTGATCTTTGTAACCACATGAAACTATTTCTGGACTCTTAGTTGGACTTCCAGAAAGAGTTGATTTCAGCTTCATAATGTTTGTAAGATTAATCTTCTAGAATATTACTTTATTGTGTCAACACAATATATTTTTATATCTTTACATTTTTGTATCTTTATATTTTTTAAATATACATATTGCCAACCTTATAAAATCAAAATGTTTATTCAGATATTAAAAGTCTTCCACAATCTGGCTCAGTCCTATTATACAGACTTGCTGTGTACTGTTCTTAAAATCTTTCTGCGTTACTCAAATTGATTTGTTCATTGCCTCTCCCAACCTGTTTGCACAAAAATTTTTTCCTTGATTTTTTTAATCTTGTTATATATTTTGAATATCCACCTCTACTTCAACCAATTCAAATTCTACTCCATCTTTCAAGATCCAATTAAAATCTCCTTCTTCCAAAAAATATACCTTAGAATATATAGCCTAAAATAAACTCTTACTTTTTAAATTTAAAATATATATGTACTTAACATTGTTTGATAACTGAATCAAGTATCAGGTTTTAAATGTAAATTTTAACTAAATGAAATGAAAAAATTCAGTTCCTCAGTCACACTGGCCACATTTCCAGTGCTCAGTCAGTAGCCTTGTGTGCTTGTTAGTAGTTGCCGTATTAGACAACACAGATGGAGAACATTGCATCAGTGCTGAGAGTGTTATGGGACCACGCAGTCCTAGATGGTTCTAGCCTTTGATATACAGTAAACTTCATTCATTATTTGGCTGGGCAGGGTCAGGAAAGTCAGTTATGTACACAAAACAGGCTCCTTAACTTTTCAGAAATCTGGAGATGCTTCTCCAGTCCAAGACTTCCAGACTAAGACTTCTTCAGGTCCCCTTCCTCATGCTGCCCCGTCCGCCCCCCCCCCCCACACACACACCTTCAAGCCAGTGAAGAGCTAGGGCTCTGGAGTCAGAGAGCCCAGTTTTAATCTCAGTTTATCACTTACCAGTTGACTTCCAACAGGTTAACTTTTATAAGCCTTAGTTTTCTCAATAATTAATTGACGATAATATTTTAAAGGATTGTCGCAAGGAGTAAGTGACGTAATATGCACAAGACATTCAGCACAGTGCCTACCACTCAGAAAAGAACAAATGGTAGTTACTAAACAAAAAACTCTGAATACGCTTCTATAGCTTCCTGCCACCCGTGTCTGGTTATTCCTTAGTATTCTTGAGTGGGACAGGAGTTGGTGGGGTTGGGGTGAGAAGTAGAGAAGGTCCCTGGCATCTGAGCACTGGCATGTGCTCAAACTCAGCCTTGTGGTTAATTTATGAACAGTTTTTGCTGCTATTGTTATCTTCAGCCCTTCCTTCCTCGCTTATCAGTTCAGATGGCTTTTGCTCTGGAAGCGCAAGTCCCACATGTTCCCCTTCTTTCTACTCTGAACTAGAACAAATGATTAAGTATGCAAAACAGCCATCAACATTCTTTCCAAGGACATCTCTGACCTCATTAGGACCAAACTCACAAGCACATTCTCCCCAATCTCTCTACAGTGTGTGACACTGTTACTTCTCCCTCATCCTGGTTTTCCTCTAACATCCTGTAGAACATTCCTCCAGCTTCTTTTACAAAGGCAGATCTTCTCTTTACTGCTCCCTAGGCCTGAGCTTTCCCCAAGGTACAGTCTCATTTACTCCTAGCCCCCAGCTTGGTGCTCCTAAACCAAGGACTTCCAAACCTGTACCTCTAGCTCCCACATCAGATTCATTCCCAACTCTCTGCTTCCTGCTGGCCTCCCCTCCTGCATGACCCATCTCTGAATTCATCCTTGTTCTCTCAAACCAGGTTCCCAGGGAACTCAAGTCCTCTGGTTGCTACGGGTTGGGGATGGGAACACACACTGACTCCAAGCTCCTGTGTGCTACATCTTATGTTCAGCATCTCATTTAATCCTCACAATGACTCTGAGGAAGAAACTGCCATCTGCTTTTTACAGTTCGGGGGGAGGGGTACTCAGAAGAGGAAAAAAAACAAAATCTAGGCTTATCTGAATCCAGACTTCATGTTCTTTCCAATCCTTAGGACCGCCTCCCATAATTCATTCATTGGGCTGACACTCTGCCAGCATAGCTAATATACCATCTATCTGCTAAAGGTCTGCAGTTTAGTAAGAGAAACAGAGAAGATAACAGGTAAATACAGTCGTGCGGCAAGTGCTATGATAGTGTTCTATGGGAATGCCCAGAAGGAGCACCTAATTCAGGCTTTGAGGTCAACAAGCCCCCACCAAAGAGAAAACATCTAAGCTTAATGAGAAAGACTAGTAGGAATTAGAAAGGAAGAGAACAGGGTGGGAAGGATGATCTCAGGCAGAGGGAACTGCAAGTGCAAATGCCTGGAAGTAGGGAGAGAGAGTTGGGAGGTTGTAAACAGTTGTGTGTGGCAGGAGCCAGAGCTGTAGCCTGAGAAAGAGGAACAGAGGGCAGCTAGAATCTAGGCCGAGGGTACAGAAAACCATTAAATGCTTTTAGCAGAGGAGAGGCAGGTTCAGATGTGCATATGTGGAAGAATCACTCTGGCTGCAATGTAGAGAATAGATTCAAGATGGGGAGGACAGGGAGACCAATTATCTGGCCATTGCCATAGTTTAGATAGGAGATGATGACAGTGCAAATTAAAGTAGTGGCTCCCTAGATGAGAAGGAGTAGAGAGAAATCCAGAACGGAGGCTGTACCAGTGGTTAATTACATGTTAGATGTGGAGGAAAGCTAAGGAATCAAGGACAGTGTTCACATTTGGAAGTCAGCAACTATGTGGATGATGATAGAGGCCCTGAGAGAGACACAGAAGGGCAAGTATGGGGGAATGTTGATGCATTTCACTTGAGATTTTTTGAGTTGAGATGCCCAGATTAGGATGTCAGATAGACATCTTTCAGTTTGTAGCTCAGGAGAAAGAACTATTGGGATAGAGACAGAAGTTTGAGTTTCATCAATGGTAACTTAAGCAATAGGAGTATGTGAATAGTCCAAAGAGATATAAAGTGAGAGGAAAAGCAGGCTGAAAAAGGAACTCTAAGGTATACTAACATTTAAGAGGTGAGTAGAAGAAAGATAGGTCATAAAGGAAACTGAAAATAAGAAGCCAGAGAAGCAGAAGAGGAACCAAAAGATTGAAAGCAAAGGGAGGTGAGGAGTAAAGATGCTGAAAGTATTACCAGTTCCAACAGTAGGGAAGTTATGGGTTCCTTCACTGAGAGCAGTCTAAGTTGAGTTTGGGTGGCAAAAGTCAGTCTGCAGTGGGTGGAGGAGAGAGAGGATTATAGGCAAATGTGGATGTGAGCACAGACAATTCCTTCAAGATATCTAGTTGCAATAAGTTCACTGGGAAGATTAAATGAGATGGTGAAAGTAAAACAATTAGCACGACGCATAGCACATAATAATGTAATAAATGTTAGCTACTGCTACTATTATTATTATATATTAAGGAATGTATTTTAAGGAAGAAGATAGACCGCCGTAGCCATAGGGAGATGTGAATTTGGGGAGGATTATTTTTTAAGGCCTCTTTCCTTACCATATTAAAAAAATAAAATAAAATAAAGTTTCAAAAACCTCATTAAAGAAATACACACAAATGGTTCGAACAACAACAATCTTCTAAGCCACCCTTTCCCAGATCAGAGGCAATAATTTTGAACTGCTTCTATGTTGTGGTAACCACCATATCGCTAATTAATTCCTAATACGACTATTTCTTGCTTTATCAGCTTGAGACATTATTAACTTCCTGATATGTTAAATGAGAATTTAGTTTACTTATACCTCTCTTTGCCCTCTCTCATTCAAAGTGGTTGTATCATCATTCTCAGATTCTCCATTGGCCATCTTCAAAACTTATATAAGCGCCATTTTTTTCATTCCATTAATCATATATAGCATCTCTTGACTGCCTATATATCAGACGAGGATGTAAGCCTACTCTTCCCACCAAAAGTCAAGGGGAAAGTTTTGTTTTTTGTTCTGTTTCATTTTTTAAATTTGAGAGAGTCTTGATTAGGCTTAAATGGAAAGGAATCAATGAAAGTAAGTAATTGAAGATAAATGACAAAACAGTTGTTGGCTTTAGGCCTCTGGAGAGGTAGAAGAGAATGAGTTTAGAGCCCAGTTGGGGACATCTCCTTCATATGGCACCACCAGTGTCCTAGCACAGGTCTTAGAAACTTCTGGAACATGTGGAACTCCTTTGTACCCTGGATGAAATTGGCTATAAAATTCCATGGATTCTACCTCTTCAATTACCATCTTTCTATTCTTTTCTGCCCATGGCTTTCAGTACTTCTGACTTGGACAATAGATTTCCAGCTGATCTCTCTTTCTCCTCATTGTCCCCATTCATACTAATGCCAGGTTAATCTGCTTAAAGACAGCTCTCCTCAGTTTACTCCCTTGTCCAGAATCCATTGTCTGGCTTTCAAGACCTTCCACAGTGTGGTTCTAGCCCAGCATGGGGTACTGGAAGATTTAAGTGAGGAAGAGTAAGCCAGAGGACAGGGGCCAATGGAGCGGGTTTCCCAGGTGCAAGCACAGTTCCTCAGGCCCACTCGTTCAAAAAGGGCTTCAGGGCCCTTCCAGAAGTGGTAGAAGCTGGTTAGGCACCCCAAATGTGTCTACTGCAGAGTCAAATAAGCATAGCATGGGCTCTGGTTCAGAAATTCTTTTAATGTTCACTTTAGAGATTTATAAAAGAAGAAATACAAACAGTGAATAAACATTTAAAAGTTCAACATCACTAGTGGTAGCCATGAGAAAAGGTGTGCACCGTTTTTTTAAAAGAGTTTCCTTTATATCCAGTATTCAATGAATCAATACGTGGAAAATTTAGCTGGCAGCTGCTTTCCCCTCCTTCTCTGGTTTGAGTCCTCTGGGGAACTAGATACGCCTTGCATAGGGCACTAACTGCAGAGAGTATGCGAGGCATGTACCTCTGTGTAAGGGGAAGCTCTGACACTGAGCAAGATTATTTTTAGAGGTGACCTTCTAGGTTCCAAGGAAAAGTAAATAGACAGATGCACATGATTTCCTCTGAGAGGCTTGCGGTAAACAAATTGACATGCATGAGCTCACTATTATCATATGTTTTGAATCCAGGTCTCTTAAAAAGCAAGCTCAGGTGAAGAGCTTTATTGAAAGCTCAAAATCAACCAGGATAAAGAGAGGGGTAACTGAGTGAAAGGTCACAGCTTGCAGCTACTCAGAAAACCACAGGTGAAACAACAACTTATCTATTCCAAATTCTTGGAAAAAGGGTTGTTTTAAAGAAAGTTTTGATACTTCCACGTGAAAATACTGCTAAAACTTATTATTAATTTTTTCCTTTTATTTTGCATTATTCTATTTATTTTAACTTTGTTATTTTTCCTGTGTGATGTGTTTATTATTTTTAAAAGAATATTATTTTTTAAATGTAGATAGAAAAAAACTCCATAATCTTGCCCTTATTAATACTTTGCTTTATATCATTGAGATATTTTTATGCATATATATGTGTATATATATGTGCGTGTGTGTGTATATAAATATATATATATATATATATATATGTATATCACTAAAAGTACTATTTTATAACCTTTTGTCATCCAGCAGTATATATTGGGCATCTTTTCATGTTGGTATATGTAGGTCTCTCTCATTCATTCTATTGATGGACATTTAGGTCATTTCCAGTGTTTTACTATTACAAACAATGCATAAATAAGCATCTTTGAACAGATATCTTTGAGCACTTACATGAAAGTTTCCGTTAGCTTCTGGGAAGAATTTCTAAATCAAAGCACTTACATATTGTTAAAGTTTTAGTTTAGTTATTGCTCTCCACCTGTCTCCTGAAACATGAAAATAATTAATTTCTCATGACTTATCACCTAATACTACGCCTGGCACATAATAGCTGTTCATTAATTTCTGGTAGATTGAAGCATTATAAATATTAGTTATTGTTCTGACTATGAGAAAGTGATGCCTTTGACTCTGTTGAAGCACATTGCCTGGCCTGCCTCACTCTTAATTATCCCAGGAAACTGAGTTTTTTAAGTGCTGGCAAAATGTTAGGTTCCTCATAGTAGTTGTCGTAGTAGTAAGTATAATAAAAATTAATAGTACATACCACAATACATAGCACTTATGATTGTCTCCTTGGTGATGAGCTGTTGTTGTCACTTGATGTCATAGAATTCTAAGATAGACAGGAATCTAGACATCAAATAGTCTAAATGTCTCATTTTTATATGAAGAATTGAAAGCCCAGAGGGGTAGTAATTGGCCAAAGGTTTGAGAATTAATAGATTCTTCTTAAAACACTGTCTATTTCCCACCTTCCTTTCTTGACTGAATGCAGATTAAGTATAATTTTATTTCATTTGACCACATCACATAAACAAGACACAGTATTGACTGATATGTGTCCTCAAGTCTTCTTAGTTCTGTCAATTTACCTGCCGACCGCTTTCCTTCTTGCCCTTCTAATTTTCTACCTTAATTCAGCCAAGAATTAGAAATTAGATAACTAAGCTTATTAGAACTACATGTCGAGTGGTAGGATCTGAATATGAGTCTACAATTTTCATATGAGTGAAACATGAGTCTTAATACTTTTTTGTCAGCTCTTTTGGATACTCAGGACAGTGTTTGGGGGGCAGTGTGTGTGCACTTAGTTTTAGCAGTTTAGGAACATGTTGCCATTTTCTGGATAGATGGTATATCTATATATCTATATCTAATCTATCTATGTATATATATAAATATATATATATATATATAGATAGATAGATAATAGCTGAATACTTAGAAGGTATTCGGAGCCCTTTATTTTATTTTATTTTTTTCAGAGCCCTTTAGATTTAAAAATTTGCCCACTTCTAAGGAAACACATAGTCAAAAGGTCAAATGAATAGTCAATGTTGTCAGCATTTAGCCAAGGTCTATTTAAAGGAAAGTGAAGTAAGAATCCTTTTCCATCCCTTTGCTGATATATAATGCCAACTTTGGTTTCATCATCAGTAATTTCAGAAATAGTATCTGTTAGCAGGCAGAATAATAGCTGCCCAAAGATGTCCACATCATAATTCCTGAAATCTTTGAATATGTTACCTTAACATGGCAAAATGGACTTTGCAGATATTATTAAGATAAGGATCTTGAGATGGAGAGAGTATCCTGGATCATCCAGGTGAGTGAAGTGTAATTACAAGGATCCTTAAAAATGAAAGAGGAAGGCAGGAGAGGCAGAGTCCGAGGACAGAAGCAAGGTCAGAGTGATACTGTTGCTCAAGGAAGAGACCATCAGCCAAAGAATGCAGGTGGCCTTTAGAAGCTGGAAAAAGCAAGGAAAGGATTCTCCTTAGGGCCACCAGAAAGGAATGCAGCCCACTGCTGATACCTTAATCTTAGTCCAGTGAGACTGTTTTAGATTTCTGACCCCCAGAACTGTAAGATAATAAAAATGTGTTTTTTATAAGTCACTAGGTTTAGGGTAATTTGTTATAGCAGCAATAGGAAATTAAAATGGTATTACCATAAAGCAGTACAAGTTTTTGTTTGTGTTTTGGTTTTTTTGCAAATTTTAGTTTTGATTGAAAGACAACTGTTCTTTTACCTTTTAATCAAATATGTAAAGAATGTGAAAATGTTTAAAGAAAAAAAATAAAGCTGAAAAAGTAACCACATAGTAATAGTTAACATTTAGCGAGCACTTTATACCAGACATTGTGATTTACAAAATTTCATTTAAGGTTTACAGCAATCCTGTGATGTAGGACATTAATCTGTTTATTAGACAGACAAGAAATAAATATAAAGGAGGTCAAGAATTTAATTAACTTTAATAAGCAAAGAGATTAGCTGAACTTTCCAGTGGGGAGGTACAGAATTCCATCCCCTCAAATCAAGCAGGGAAAAATTGAAAGTAATTACCATAAAAATTAGGCAAAGGTAAAACTTGTAAGATTCCTAAACACAGGTGAAGTCTTAGGTTGTGAAAATAAATCCCATTTGAAATGCTTTGAGTTCCCATTTACATGACAGGCAGCTCTCAGGGGTTCAGCCTGTTAACTGGCAGACCAGGTGGCACCCACCCTACCCCCATCTAGAAGCTTTGACCAATAACCTTGAAACCATAACCCCAATCTCAGGTCTTTGACTGACAACCATGAACATATAACAGCAGATTCACAATGCCAAAATAAATCTATTTCCCTCCATTGGATGTTGTTATTGGATAATGACTGCAACCTCAAATAACATACACATAATGAAGAAATTAATATCATTTTATAGCTATACCTTTACTTCCCTCAGCTTCTATTTTGGAAAATTAGATAAATTAATATTATTTTAATGACACCTTATATTTACAAGATCTAAGAACAAACTTTTAACTCACTGTGATGCTTGTGTATGTATACTCTATATTTAAGATATTAGAAATGTTTTAGAGACTATCACAGTTTGGAAAAAAATCTGACATTAGACTGATTTTTAATTGAAATACTTAGGATTTGACCAGTTAAGGATGTAGTAATACTTATAGGCTTAAGTGAAGTTGATTTAATGTGTAGGTCTGATTTTTCTGCTGCACAGATGCCTAAGAGAATTTGATCTGCTAGATTTACACTAACACCATAACATTTGTTGAGGGCTTACTACTTGCCAGACACTGTTCTAAGTGTTTTGCATGGCTACGTCAGGTCAGGCTCAGAAACTCGGTGAGTTGTGCACTATTGCTACCCTCACTTACAGGTGACAGAACAGAGGCACAAAAAGTTACATGACTTGACCAAGGTCACAGCCAGTTAGTAACAGAGCTATGTGGCTGGGAGCCCACACTCCTAACCAATGCTTGCCTGTGCTCAGGAAGATTTTACAGGAATACTCGTAAGGGCAGGACAGGGCAAAGAATGGGCCAAGATGATACAGAGTGTAAACATACCTTGTTAGGGGCTTAAAATACCTGAGACAATCAGATTCAGCAATGTATGAATTTGACATATTTATGGAAATTTAATAAAGTTTATAAACGGTATATAAATATGTAAGAGAATTGGATTTGTTAAATTTGTCTGTTTTTTGTGACTTTTATATGTAATGTAATGCTTAAGAAAATTCTATCTCATTTATAGTATTTAAATGAAAAGTTTAATATGTTGAATTAATAGGCTCACTGAGCACTAGAGAACAAGTGAAAGTCTTATTTTTAACATAAAATTGATAGATTTAAAAATGCATTTGAGATTTGTTTAAATATTTAATAACAACTAGGCTTAAAATTTACAACCCTAATAAATTAAATAGCAATTAAAAACAAACAGCTTGTTGGGTTCCTTCCCATGCACAAAAAGTTGCCTCTGACATTTAAAATCTCAACTGACAGTTGACAGTTATAGCCCTAGGTAAAGAGAAATAACTTCCCAAAGTGATAGAATGGTAAGTGGTGGTGCCTCCATTCCAGCCCAGGTGACACCAGACTGCCAGAGCCAGCACATGCGCAACTATTTTCCTATACCACCTCCAGTGTATGGAGACTCCATTTCTATAGAAAACAATGTCAGTTAAGAATCTGTAATCTGGAGGAATATATACCAATATAACAGCACTGGTTTTTCCTGGAGTGGGAATTATGGAGATGTTATTTTATTTCTGTAATATTTAAGTAAAAGGCATTCTCTTCTTCTTCACCCATTTTTCAAGTAATCTCTTTGCTGACAATTTAAAATTAATAGAATTTTGCACCTCTTTATGTTTTACTTCTCTTTGCTGTCAATTAGAATCTTGTAGTCATTTCTTAATATCTACCTCATGGTTTTTTTGTTTGTTTGTTTTGTTTTGTTTTGTTTTGTTTTGTTTACAGCCCTGCTTATACTTCAAATACTCCTCAGGCATCATTTCTGCGTGATACCTTCTCTAACACTCCCACCCTCATATACCCCTAGAATTAGCTACTACCGCAGTTATGCTACTTTTGCACCTAGCACATGCTTTTATTATTAATGTATAACGTTGAATTATAGTTGGTTTTATATCTGTCCATCTTCCTTCTTAGAATGTCTGTGTTATATATGTCTTTTCCCCAGGGTCTGGCACAGAATTTGTTGGTTAAACCAAACATTTCGTAGTTATGGAAGCGGAAATATGCTTTGCATAGGCAATTGTATAGTTTTTTCTTTCCTTGAGGCTTATTCTCTTTTGGCCCTTTAACTCTAGCATTGGGGTATATGACACAATTGAGACTTAAATTGAGCTGAAAAGTAGAGGAATTCAGTTAAGAAGCTATCATAACTAGAAAAATCGAATTATCCGAAAACACAACTCATTTGCAAATTGAGAGTGGAGCCATGTCACACATTAACAACTGGGAGGGAGAAAGAATCTTGTCTTGCTGCATGTCCGGGTGCAGATTCGCCTGGCCACCACCACATCTGTATTTCTAAAGGTCTGGTTTTCTACTTAAAAGAAGAAAAAGGCAGTACCAGAAAAATATTTTAGATAGTTGGGGGCAAGGAAAACCCCAGTTACTTAACATGATCATTTGCATTGTATGCTGGACTGCTTCAGTGGTGGAAATCTCGGGTAAGGTTAGTGTTTTGGATGGTGCAGCCCTGCAGACCACTCAACCCTCACAACACTGCCCCCTCTGTGCCCTCGTCTGCCGCGCTCAGGAGGCCGCCTGGGCGCGGAGTTGGTGACACTGGGGCTGGCACCCATCCAAGTCTGCAGCCAGGGCGGGAAGGAGAAAATGAAATCAGAAGCTACCCTGATTGCCTCCTCTTGGGCTGGCGACTCGCACTGGTCACTTATGCCGTGTGAAATGATGGGCAGAGCCGCAATTTCGCGGACTGGAAACCCTCTTAAACGTTCCCTTCTCTGTTGGGGAAGGGGTCGTTATTTCCTACAGCGCACGGACTAGTACCGCCCCACCACCCACTTTGGGAAGCCCTGCAGGCCTGCCTGGCCCTCGAGTCTTCGTCTCCCTGGACTCCGCCCAGTTCCTGCGCCTCGGCCCCACCTTCCGCTTCTGCACCCTGAGGCCACGCCCTCGGGGGGGGCAGCCCTGATCCCCAGAGGTTCCAGTTGGCTTGCCTAGCGCTGGACAGAGCCTCGGCTAGGGCACTTTCTCTCCCCCCACTTCTTCCCCGCCTCTCGTTTTTCCTATTCCTTCTCCTTTTCCACGCTGTGGATGGTCGCTGAATCCTAAAGACTTGGCAGAGACTAGGCCCAGAAGAACCCAAGGTGCTTTCTACTAAGGGCCCTGTCCAAGCCGAGTATCTGGCGACGGCGGGTGGCTTTGAGGTTGAGTCTTCTTCCAGGCGCATCTCTGGTGAGAACCTGTCTGGGAGGGTGGATACTGAAGAACTTTTTGGTTATTTCTTGCTCCTGGCTCACCAGCCCCACCCAAGTGGGAGTGATAGAAAGTGGCGTAGGTAAATAGATTGTTGGAAGAAGAATGCAGCTGATTTACGAAATGCCAGATGAAGAAAAATCAGGGAACAAGAACATGAGAGTTCTAAAAAATTTTGAGGCGAGTTCACTGTCAGTTAAATGGCTAGAATCTCACCATCAAAGTGTGAAACCATCAAAATAAGAAATGATGGTTTAATAGGTTTCTGTTTGAGAAGCCCCAGTTGAAATTTAGAAATATGATGTTTGTGCCACCTAGTAATAAAAGGTGAGAACAGGGTATATGCTGGACGCTTGCTGTTTATTATTTCCCTGAATTTCACAACTCTTGAAACCACTATTCTTTTCATTTTAGAGGGAGAATCAAGGGTTTGAGAAGTTAAGATAACTTGGCCAGGGCCACATGGCTAGTAAGTGACCAGTTCAGGATTGAACTCATGTCACTTGTCTTCCCAAATTAAAAACCATGCAGAATGCAAGTGTATAAATTTATCTACTTAGATATGCATTTCATTACGATGTTTAATACTTAGTTTAAACGGGTACATTTTATCTAAATTGTATCCCAGTAAAATTTTTAAAAATCATGTAGAATGAATGTTTTTATGATAAACTCATCAAAGAAACAGCATTATAATGATTTGGCACATGACAGTTGCTGAGGAAAAACAGATGGAGGTGATATAGATATGTTATTAACGTACACACTGAAAGATTGGTACACGTTTGTCAAGGATTCTTCAGGTCACTTTCCCAAACTGCAGATATAAATGTCCAGACCGCCTTGCGTAAGGGACATGCAAGTCTGTTGTGGAAATCAACCAAACAAACATAAAATTGGAAAAGACATCTGAAGTATGTATGCCAAACCTAACAAAAATATGTTCCAAGTACAGGGCATTAAAAACTTAGATACTTTTGCTAGCAGTATGCATTAAAGTCACATTTTCTGTGTATAATATAGTATGTATTATACTAAGCATCATGATTCCAAGCTGTGCCACAGAACTTAACACGTTTTTATTTCCAACTTAAATTTATTTACAGTTTGTCAAAATAAGCAAGGCACCAATTGTTAGTACTTTTATGTTTGAAGTTTTAGTTTTTTTTAAAGAAAATATATTGACTCCTTTTTCATTTTATGGTGTTCCATTGTGAAGTCTCACCAGTTTCAGAAACATTTTGAATTTAAAGGTTTAATTAAAATTTATAAATCAGATATTCTGTGAATTGGGTATTCTGAGCAATCATGGTTGCCCATACATATGTAGTAACAGGACACAAAATAGTTCAATTCTCTTTTCACAAGTGCCAAAACTGGCTTTCTTAAGGGTGCTTAAACTCATAGTTGCCATCCCCATCCAATACAGATATGTCTATATTGGTCATTTTAACACCCCAATAATGACTAACTCCACAAGGCCCCAGAATAGGAAATAACCAATGAAATGTCACTGTTAGGAATTCTGCACAAACTTAAATTTTCCAAGAGACTATTTTCTTCAGTGGCAATCATGAAGACAGTGACATGTCTTGAGTGAAACTTAATAAGTCAATGTGTTATCTATAATAAATGCACATTTTTTTCCTATCTAGTAGTATATCACCTGGAGTTCCTCTATCTGCATGACAAAAATTGAGATACAATTTCAAATGCATACTTCAAATTCTTAAGATGCTTTTTGGCAAGACATGTTAAGAACCTTTAAAAAGTTTATGACCTTTGATCCAATAATTGCCCTCCTAGAAAATTGAAATTCAAGCAAAAATTTATATATAAAAGATGTTCACTGCAGTATCACTTATAATGACAAAGATTGGAAAATCTAATCTGAACAATAGTAAAATCTTTAAACTGATATATCAATTTATGGTTATTTTAAAATATGACCATTTAAAATTAATGGAAATTTTTAAATGTGTTTCAAGTTCATTTGGTCATGTAGAGTAACACCCTAACTTTGTAAAAATACATGTATATGCAAAAAGACTAGAAGCAACTACATAAAAACGTTAACTGTGGTGTTGCTAAATAGTAGGATTATAGGCCGTTAAAAGTTTTTATACTTTAAATTTTTTTCATATTCTCTATAATCAACATTTTTTTATAGTCAGGGAAATAATAAATGCTAAAGAAAACAATTCTCAGAAGGCTTAATAAATTTAATAATTGACTTTTTGATTTATAACTAATAGAATGAAATATGATAAATAACCCAGAAATAAACTCAAACAATGACTACTTTAAAATCAACCAGTCTCACTCTGCTTCCTCCTACCTTTCATTCTTATCTTCAACTAGTTTAAAATGTTTCCTATAGTTGAAAGCCTATTTCTACCAAAGTAGAACAGTATAAAATGAATTAAGTCTAAAAGTTTACACCTACACAAACCTGAAATGCTAACATAAAAAATTAATAACACAAGCCTGAAAACAAACGTATATATAATGACATGTTTTCTTCTTTCTAAAAAAGCCTAAGAGCCCCAGGCCCTGTGCTAAATACTGAGAAGTTCCATACTAAGAGTTTTTTCTACTAGAACACTCATATACAGATATATTTAAAAGCATACTAGGAAAAGGTCTGAAATGCTACACATTGATGTCAAGATAGTAAGTCTCTGTGTTGGTAGAATTATAAATGTCTTCAGGACATTTTTGCTTGTCAGTATTTTCAGATTGTTCTATAATGTGCAAACCTCACCTTTTGTAAAAATAAAAAGATGCTACCCAAAGCTGTCAGAACTGGCCTTTTTGAAACCTTCCTAACTTTCAATTAGTAAAACAAATGATCAGTTATAGTAAGCTGTGACAGACTGATACAGTTTTATACTCGATATCTGCATAATACTTAGGAGGAAAGAAATAAGTCCTTTGAACTTATCTATGAAGCAATTTAGGAAATCCTCTTGGAAAACTCAGTTGGACAACAACTATTTAAATAGATTATTTAAATAAACGTCTTCCATTGGCAGTTGTATCAATGGATGAAAGATTTAAAACAAGACAAGTACTTCAATAGAAAATTAAACAAACAAACCAAATTTCATGTGGGAGCAGACAAGTCTCCTAAAAGAATGACATCAAATTAATAACTGGTCTTTAAATAAAAACACTTGGGACATTTTTGCATGTCAGAGGATTTTAGGATGGAACATTCCAGTGGGCTAGTAACAAGGCTCATTTTACAAAGTGTATTAGCACGTGTTTTATATAAAGTAGATGTTCAATGTCTTCTTATTAAAATTTATTTTGACTCAAACTTAGGCAATAGAAAATGATTTCTAATGTTGTGGTGAGATCAATTCTAAGACCCACGGAGCCAATTGAGATGAATTATGAGCCTTTATTAACCGGCCAGTGACTGACTCTCTACCATGCAGGGTTAGAGGAGATCAGCCCGCGCTCCCAAAAGAGGCAGTTTATAAAGCCTAGAACCACACCCTGGTTAACATCAAACAAGCAAGCAGATTACAGAAGCAGAAGTTGGCTCACTTGAAAATTTTCCACCCTCAACACCTAAGTTTAATTTAAAAAATAAGTTTGATTATTCACAGGACAAAATATATGATACTAAGTTTTTTTCCTAAATTTGAACATCTGGAGGAAAAACTTTTAATTAGAGTATACATTTAACAAAATGAAATAAAGCCATCTAATTGAGGCAATATGATGCACTAAAAAGCACTTTGAACACTAGAATATACTCTCAACATTGTAGTAAACTAGCTTGTGATCTTGGGGTTCATTTTCTAATACTCTAAAATAAGGTGATTAAAAAGGATCATTTCTAAGATTTCTTCAGTTTTTAAATGTCTATGACATGAAAACAAATATAGGAAGATTCTAAGAGGTTAAAAGAAGGAAGACCACATAGGGATGTCAGGACTCAAGGCACAATACATGGGTGAAACCTCTGGATTGTCTTTCTGCCTCATATATCCCAGACTTGGAGCCAAGGAAGCTGGCAACCAGCACAAAGGAAGGCAAGCCTCAACAAAAGCCTACTCTCTAGCTAACGGACCTGGAAAAAGGCAGCCTAGCAATACAGAAAGCTTTTAGTCAATAGGGGCTATACTCCAGCCAAAGATGACAAAAAAACTGTGGCCCCAACCCCACCCACACCTGTAGAGGCCAAGTAGAAAGCTCAGACTTCTGCTTTTGCCAGGCTGTAATGAAGTGAAGTGTCCCAACCCCCGACCCTCGCCACTACAAGTATGGTGTCAGAGGAAGCCTAGCGAAGAGTCAGGACTCTCACAATCACTGACCACGTGATAGTAATAAAGCCAGAGGTCACTTACCCCGCCGTTTCAGTGTCAGTGGATTCCACTTGGGGAGCAGTAGTGAGGACCTTCCTACCACTCTCTACCAGGGAGGTATTGGTGGAAGCCTAGCGAAGGGCTGGAACTCCCATTTCTACCTATAAAGAATAAAAAGCACCTCCAACTCATGTGCTAACAGAGGCTGTAAGAGTCTAATGCTCAATCGATCTTCTACCCCCAACTAGTAATAATGCAGTGGCCACTCCCTCACCTGCCGTTCTCCTGCTGGAACAGTGTCAGAGGAAATCAGCTAAAACTGAAAGTTGAAATAAAATCCATGTGTTCTCCTTTGAAGCACGAAAGTTCTTAATTTTGACGAAGTCCAGTTTACCTATTTTTCATTCTGTTGCTCAGGCTTTTGGTGTCATCTCTAAGAATCCTTTGCCAAATTCAAGATCATGAAGATTTACCCCTGTGTTTTCTATAAGAGTTTTATAGTTTTAGCTCTTACATTTAGGCCTTTGCTCTATTTTGAGATAATTTATGTATATGATATAAGATAAGGGTCCAACTTCATTTTTTCTTCTTTTGTCTTTAGCTATCCTGTTATCCAGCATTTGTTGAAAAGAATATCTTTCCCATTGAATGGTCTTGGCACACTTACCAAAAATCAGTTGACCATGGATGTACGTGTTTATTTCTGGACTCTCAATTCTGTTCATCTATATGTCTATCCTTGTGCCAGTACCGCACTGTCTTGATTACTGTTGCCTTGTGATAAGTTTTGAAATCAGGAACTGTGAGTCCTCCAACTTTTTTCTCCTTTTTCAAGATTACTTTGCTAATCCTGAGCTCCTTGCAATTCCATATAAATTTCAGAATCAGTTTGTAAATTTCAATTTAAAAAATCAGTGGGAATTCTGATAGGGATTGAGTGGAACCAGTAGGTAAATTTCAAGCATCTTAATAATGTTAAGTCTTCTGATTTTTCCATTTTCTAGATCTCCTTTAATTTCTTTTAACAATGTTTTATAGCTTTCAGAGTAGAAGTTTTGACCTTCTTTTGTTAAATTTATTCCTAAGTATGTTATTCTTTTTGATACTACTGTTAATGGAATTATTTTCTTAATTTTGTTTTTAGACTATTCATTTCAAGTATGTAAAACTACAGTTAAAGAGCATTTAAGATCTTACTCCTGGCATTATTGTCAGTTTGGTTCAAATAACCTTTTATAAAAATTAAAAGTAGGACGTGGTTCTATAGTGTAGTGGTTAACACATCTGCTTTACATGCAGAAAGTCCTGGGTTCATGCCCCAGTGGAGCCACAATCTATGATCAGGATGGCCATGCCATCCTGAACAAGCCCAATATCTGATCTTGGAAGTTAAGCAGGGTTGGGCCTGGTGAGTACTTGGATGGGAGACCACCAAGCACGACAAGGTACTGTAGGCATAAATAACAATAAAAAAAAAGATTAAAAATGTATTAATTAAATAAAATTTTTTAAAAATTACTTTTTTGTATATCAGTCTTGTGTCCTGTAGCCCTGTGAAATTGTTTTCTAGTTCTAATCGTTTTTTAATGGATTCCTTAAGATTTTTTTATATAAAAGATTATTTCATCTGTGAATAGAGATAGTTTTATTTCTTTTTCTTGACTAATTGCCATGGCCAAAATCTCTAGAATTTCTAGTGCAATGTTGAATAGAAGAAATGAGAGTGGACATCCTTGTCTTATTTCTAATCATAGGGGAAAAAGCATCCAGTCTTTTACCATGCAGTATGATGTTAGTGTGGCTTTTTTGTAGATGCTCTTTATCAAGTTGAGAACATTCTCTTTGATTCCTAGTTTGTTGAGTGTTTTTATCATGAAAGGGTGTCAGATTGTCAAATGCATTTTCTGTGTCAATTGAGATTGCCTTAGTCTGCTTGGGCTGCCATAACAAAATACTGTAGACTGAGTGGCATTAACAGTAGAAATTTATAAATGCTTCTGATATCTTACTATCCAGTGTCTAATCAAGCAGTAAATGTCATAGAACCTGAGCCCAGTAGATCTAGAGCCAACCTGGCTCTAGTCCACTTTAGGACTGTAGCTGACCTAGCATCTTTTTTGGAAAGAGGGATTTTACCCAACCCTTATCATATTGTTTAACTCTCCTAACCTTTAGCAATTTATTACTGATAGGGTAAAGCATGAATTCCTTCAACATCAGGCTTGATTGTATCTATTGTACCTATGTTTGGTGGATTCAGTAGTGAAGCCATCTGGGCCTAGGCTTTTCTTTGTGGGAAGTTTTGTCGTTGTTGTTTGATTACTCATTTAGTCTATTCATTTGTTATACTTCTATTAAAATTGTCTATTTTTTCTTGAGTTAGTTTTAGTAGTTTGTGCCTTTTTAGGAATTTGTCTATTTCATCTGTTATCTAACTTGTTGGCATATAATTGTTCATAGTATTCCTTCTTGTTGCTTATGCATAAACTGAACTAAATATTCCCGAACATGACCTATACTTTCTTGTCCTTTTATTTTTATACTTGGAATGCCCTCAACTTAATCGCTACCTGTTGAAATGTATTGAATACCTACTGGAACCAAAATTAGAGTTCTCTAGGGAATACATGAACAAATGGATAAGGTCTTAGCTTTTAAAGAGCTTATGGTCTAGTATATTCCTGAAGTGTGTTCTTCAGAAGTCCTACAAGATGCAACTCAAAAATAAGGCTCTATGATCAAAGACATGAGGGGAAAAACTATATCTTGCTTCTGTAGGTGATTAATAATGCTCATTGACATGTTAATTGCTCTAAGAAGTTCTGTGATAGAGAAGTCCAGTGTTTACCCACATGTTTTCCCAAAAGTATTTGACCACAGAACTTTCTTTTCATAACAGCAAGTAAAAATCCAAAGAACTTATATTCTATGGAACACACTTCAGGAAACAGTGGTATAGATAAAACATACGCCCAAGTAATTATAGTACAAGTCATAATTGAGAGCACTTCCTTAAAACATGAGTAGGAAGGACTGGAGAAAAGAATGAAGAAAAGGCAGAGAAGGAAACATAAATGAAACATTCCAAGAAATAGAAAAGCAGAGGTGATAGAGATAAGAGTTAAGATAGAGAGAGTTGTCAACAATGACAAGTGCTACAGAGAGGTCAAAGAGACCAAGAAATGGCCCTTAGATTTAACAATCTTGAAGTCATTGTCAACTTTTAGAAGAACAATTCCAGGACAATGGTGGAAGCAGATAAGGAAATAATGAGTAAGTAGAATAAGTATGTGAGCTCCAAGAAAGCAGGGATTTTTGTCTCTTTTATTTACTGATGTTCCTCATTGTGTAGAACCATGCCTGGTTTATTGGAAGCTCTCCATAAATATTAGTTATATAAGTGAATGAATTAATGCATAGATAACTGGTGCTTAAAAAAAAGTGGAAGCAGTAGGGGTAATAAAAGAGAGACTAGAATAACGTGTTGAAGAAAGGAGCAACTTGAACATGGCTTTTAGATAGAGGGGTTTAATGGAAAAGTGGAAATTAGATGCAAAAGTATGGAAAACTGATGTAGCACTATCATAATTGAAGCAAGAGGAAATGAGAACAAGGTCACAAATAGTAGAATATAAGGAGGCAAGTCCCACTTAAATAAAATGGACTCATTCAGAAGTCTCTGCAAAAAAAAAAAAATTATTCCTCATTATATGTTCCATATATTCCCATTGACTGCATGAAAATTCACTTAAGCACCCAAGCCAGAAACTCCAGTCTTCTTTAATACATCCGTGTCTTTCATCTTCTTGACTGCTTAAACGGGTACCAAATTTCTCCATTCCTCCCTTATAATGCTCCATAGTCAATCCCATTTTTTATTTACACTGGCATTATGCTAAGTAAGGCATTTGTTATTTTATCCCCTAGAATATTTTCGTGATTTTCTAATTAGATTCTTAATTTAGTAGCTTTCTGCCTGCAGTTTTTTTTCATACTGCCGTCAGCACTATTGTCTTAAAACACGGATGTGATTATATCATTTTCCTCTTCCAAAGAGCAGCAATAACCATTCCTGCCTATTCTGTTTCATTTGTTGAGTGCCTCATATGTGCTTGGTGCTGGGGATGCACTGCTGAATTATGATAAAGGGGCATTTCAATTTAGAGATGAAGAAACCAAACGGCCACAACAAAATGAAAAGCTGCTCGAAATGTATTTTTCTCCTGTGAGACTGGCAAAGATTTAAAGAATGAAAATATTCAATGTTGGCATATATGAGGGAAAACAAACAACCTCATCCACTATTGGTGGAGGTATTATTAGATACAAACTTTTTGGAGGACAATTTAGCAATACTCATTAAAATTTTAGTCATACCCACTTACCCTAACAATCATTATCTCTGGGACTGTGGAATTGTAAAAGACTAACTTTCTACTTCTCACAGTATTTTTCACTACTTTTCATATATTTCATCTTTATAATGTATATATATTTATTTTTCAATTTGAAGAAACAAAGATGAAAGTGATGTAAAAAACGATCTTTGATGAAGTCACACTTTTAGGTCAACATTCAAGGCTGTTCAAAATGAGTCCCTAGCCCAATTCCAGCCCCACCTTCCACCATTCCCGTTTACATCTCCCTCACTCAAGACTATCCCCTAGCTGTGCTTTTTCATTCCCCTCTGCCTCTGTGGAATGCCTTCCCCACCTCCTCTATTAATCAAAACAGTGCTCTAATCATCTTCCCGAAACGACTCAGGAGTCACTTCCCTTTCTCTGTGAAGCTTGTCCTCCCATCTGGTTTAATTTGCCCCTCCTTGGTGCTGAGGGGGTAGTTTGTTTACACCTCTGGCACAAGAAATTGGCTTGTATTGTTACTTGTGTCTGTGTCTCCCTTGCCATCATTTATTCTCCACTTTATCTGGCTTTTCTATAAAATAAATGTTCATTTCAAAATATTTATTCAGTCTTGTATGTTCCATGCATAAATCCACTCTTAAATTATACAGCTCTTGGCAATACATAGTTCAGCCCTGTGAGCAATTACCTTCAAATCACAAAATGCTATTTTGTATTAATTTGTATTTGAAGACAGTGCAGGAATTAATTAAATATGTCTATAGATGCCTGGTGTTTATTCACTGACAATGAGCCGGAATTATTACTTCACTTTAAGCCTTTCTCTGGTGATTTGTTTACAGAGTTGTGCTAAATAGCTGAATTGTTGTCATGACCCTTTGCCTAGATCTTTTCAAAACAGTCATTAGACCCGAGTTTTACATAACAAAACACATGCAAAATCACATAACCAGGAGAGAAATTGAAAACAATTCTTAGAATTTTAAGCTTGGACATGCATTAATATAGGGCTTGCAGTAATGGGTATAACCATGATTTTGTAACTCAACAATAATTAAATCTAACCACTTGTAAATGCTGAAGTGTGTATGGTTGCCAAACTGTGATAATGTAGAATAAACTAATAATCTTAAATGAATTTGATGAATAGGGCTCCTTTCAGTAAATCAAAGAATTAACCACTTTTTACTATTTGGGTGACTACACAGTTTCAGGTCCCCAAGTGGGAGTAGTTCTTAAAGCAAAAGTGACAGCTCCATTATCATTTGTAAATTTCCACTAACAAGCCACCCTGGCAGCGTCTAGTCTGTTGGCTGCATGGACTGTGTGACCTTTCTAACAGCCTAGTATTCGTCATTGTTTTGTTTATGAGCATCTACATATGCCATGGAAGTTCCAGAGAGAGAGTTTCAGAAAAAAGATAACTAAAACTAAGAAATAAATCAAAAGCAAAAAGCCAGGAACTACTTTAGCCGTTTCTTTATGATTCAGACCTTGAAAGATTGATTTCCTCTCACTCAAGTTTCTTATAAAATTAGCTTTGGCTCATACATCTGTAACACAGTAGTTAATTTTACAAGATAAGCAGTACATGGGAAATGTATCTGAGGGAAAAATAGAGTGCTGGAAGCTCAAGAGACACTTATAAGGTCACAGGACAAAGCTGCTAAGTAAAGTAGTCCTATTATAGGCCTGCAAATAGCAAAGGGTCTGCTTAGGGTTAATTTCAGTGTATCTTTCATCACATTTCACTTTTCTTCTCAGCCAGCATTAAACATAAGTGAGCCTTACTCAAACCTGTTCTATGAGAGCCTTTTGAATTGCTCAGCCGAAGAGCTATCATGATTTAAGTTGTGAAATTTGAACTTTGTATTTTAGCGTCCGCTTCCCTGTAATGGTCCTAGAGACTGTTCTAAGCCAAGCAATGAATGAATGTATTAACTAGTTCTTCATGTTCACAGCTACTTATGCCATTCCTAGAAACTAAAATGTGCTTTTCAGATAAGCACCATTTGGCTCTATCAGAGCTGGAAAGAATGTTGGTTTTTTAATTCATCTTTTTCATTCAATCCTCACACTTTATAGTAGGGATCCCCGAGGCTCAGAAAGGCTTCTAAAGATCAAGCAGGTTTCTTTGGGAGCAGAAGCTGAAATTAGAACCAGGTATCTCAAGTAATCTAATTCCTAAGTCTAGAGCTTTTATACTTGCAGTGACTAAAACACCAGAATAATTTTTCACTTATACAGTCAGAGAAAGTCTTTCTGGAATTAATTAATCTTTTTATTTTAAAAGCAGAGAAGACTCATTTAACTTTAGTATATGTCAGCATTGTGAAATTGCTAACAAATAAACTTCCCCTAAGAGCATCTTACTATTTTAAACATTTTGATGGAACTGGCCTGTAAAAATGCTCAAAGATCCACAAATTTATAAATTTTCAAGAGAACATTAACTAGAACTGTTGTAGCCGCCAGCCCCGAAAAGAACACAAGAACCCGCCAGAACTCAGTGAGTTATAGGAAACACACTCTTTATTCAGCCATCTGAGTCTGCCAGGCGTATGCAGACCCCAAATTAAGCAGCCCCGAAATGTAAAGGTACAGGATTTTTAAGCCCGAAATCCCATTCTTCTTTCTGTCTAAACACAAAGGTCTATTTTTCTTCTATTCACTACCTGTCAGCTCACAGGTCAGGTGCGTAAGTGGGGTTACAGAAGCAGAAAGCTTGTTTAGAATGTTATGTTCCTATAATCAAAGCCCTACATGTCCATAGCGATAGTCAAACAGTAATTTCCAGTAAGAGGCATTTTTTTAGCCACTACAGAACTATTAAATTTCCACCTGATTTTCAAAATGCCATATTGATCAACTTTCCTCAAAGAAATTGCCATCAAGTCAGTCAAATCTCTGGGGTTCCTGTCTGTTGTGCTCTAGTGGGTGCAGCAGTTCAACAGGTGAGTTCTGAGGGATGTGGAATTCCTGTGGAACACACAAAGTCTCCTCTTGATACTTTTTCCTAAACATGGTCTCATTATTTTCCAAGTGTGTATTTCCCTTAGAACTTAATAAAAATGCAATGTGAACTTGCTTTTGAAAAAATGATTCCATACTCAAGTAAATTTTTAAAAAATAGTTAACCTAGTTGCCCTTATGATGCTAACTGATTATTCATTCAAGAAGTATTTGTTCAGTGCCTACTATGTGTCAGGCACTCTGTTACGTGCTTAAGATACAGGGGTCAACAGAAAGGATATATCTCTGCTCTCATGGAGCTTATAGAAATATGATGTATGTAGCTTTTTCCTTCTGTTGAACAAGTTCTTAAGTTAATACCCTTTTAAGAATTTATTCTTAAGTTAAATTCCCAGAAATGAGACAATGAATTGCATAATTAATAATTTGCAATAATAATATGAAAAACCCAAAGGGCTATGGGAGGATATAATAGGAGGATTTAATAAAGATTTGTTACCAGAATCTCTTGTGGAGGCTGCTCACCTTAATGAGATTTAAATCTGGCTGTGGGTGGGGAGAACTTGATATTTTGAAAGCCCCTCCTGTAGCTTCCAAGGCCTTCCAAAGCCTTCCCTTTCCTTTGTGAGAACCGTGCACCACACCTAGGAGCTCCATTCCAGGGCAGAGCAAAAATCCAGCACATTCTTCCCAACTCTGGGTGTTCTAGATGAGCAACAAGCAGGAATTGGCCCTAAAACAGGGTCAAGTACAGAAACTTAGGCAGGAGTGATTCAAGGCTCTCACCACTAAAGACTCTGACATTTCCTTTAAACTTGACATGTAAGCAAACTTTCTGAAATGTAAAAAATATTCACTTTTGTGTTAAGAACCATGCAAATGTTCATACCCTTTGATTCAGCAATCCGCTCCTAGAAATTTAACTTAAGAATTAATTCAACAGAAGAATAAAGCTACATACACTAAGCTGATCATTGTGTAAGTATAATCACCTAAGTATAATCACAAGGAGAAAACAAGCAAACAATCTAAGTATTCTACATTTGAGAACTATTAGATCGTGGTATATTAACTTGTTGGAATTATTAACTTGTGGCCATTATGTCAACTGTGGAAAAATATACAGTAATGGCAAGTGAAAAGGCAGAATATAAAATTGTATGCTAAGGAATACAAACTATATAAAAATAGGTATGCAAAACACAGATGACAAGGTAAAATAGAATCAATTCGCTAAGGTGGTAGGACAACAGGATAGAAACTTATTATGAATTGACTTAAGCCTAAAGGAAAACATTCTTTGGCTTAAATAACCAAGCCTTCAGTACAGCAGCGGTACACTGCCCTTAGCAATATCTTGAAAGAGGGACACAAACTGCCATCAGGATTTTTTATCGCTCTTTCCACTTCTTGGCAGCAGAGAAGTCTCTTTCCTCTCAACCCAACTTCATGAAATGAGACCTTCATCTTCCCGAGATGAGTTTAGATCCTTTAACCCACCTTATATCTTCCTACTGGGATGAAAGTGCTTGCTCAGCTCCAATTTAAGAACAGTTCTGGGGAAGGGTTGTGGTTGGCCTGGCTTCAATCATGTGCTCATGGGCCAACAATAGCCTCGCTACCATGAGGGGTACTCGCTTCTGAACTAAACATATGATCAAATAAAAATCTGAGTCATTTAAGAATACTAACTCTCATGAGGACCCAGTGTCTAGAGGAAGAGGGAAGCATTTTCCTAAAAGGAGAGAGGTGTTACTTCCAGCAGAAATGAATTTGCCTATTATTTAATTTAACATTTTAGAGAGATAGCTCATTCTTTCAGTGCTACTCCCAATCGCAGATTGTGATTTCTTGATGCAGCAAGCTTTATTACAAGGTCACATGGTATAGTGGATAGAGCACTACACTGACGGCCAGGGAAATGGATTCTTGTAGCTCTTCTATGAATCGGCTGTATGTCTCTGGGCTAGTCCTTGTCAACATAAAGAAGTGTTCAAACCTCCAGAGAATTTTTATGAGATGATTTGAACCAAACTGATGACATATTCTAGGAAACAAGATCTGGAATGCTCCAAGGAATGACAGTTTGCTGTTTCTTTTATACATTTGGAATTAAGGAGGGAACCTGAGGAAGATTACATGAAGGTGGGAGAAAGCAAGACAGGGATTGGATTACAGGATAGCTAACAAGATTATGTGCTCTTTTTTGAGAGTGTTTATGCCTTGGAGGGGTCTGGAAAAGAAAATTACGTAAGTATTTCAGAGGTCAGATACACAAGAATAATGGGCAGAGCTTGCTTAAGGCAAAGATAAACTTTTTATTTAAAAAGTTGTATGCCTGGAATGTGACTACCCACCATGCTTGCCCAGTTAGGAATTTATGATCAGAGCACTTTTCATCACTGGACTTGTCAGTTTTATTACAGAACTTTGTCCATATCCTCAAACCTCTCTGGATTTCAGTTTCTTTATCTCACCAGAAATGGTGTCATCTCCATGAAGGCAGGAACCAAGTTTATCTGAAATGGAGATTTTCCTTTAGAAACAACTGTGGGGCTTGGGTTAGGCAGAAGAAAAAGATGAACTGTGATGTGGTTGTAACAAAGGCCTCAGCTGATCCCAGCTCTAGGCTTACAATGGCCTTTCAGACTTATCACCAATTTCAGCAACTGGGCATACTTTATATGCCCATTTAGATTGGATTTGGACTATCCCTACGGAGGGACCATAAATTTGGGCAAGGCAAGTTTCCTCAGCCTCAGGAAATTTACTGGGAGAATGAATGCCTTGGTGCTGACGGAGGGTATCTGGGCAACACATTACAGCATCCACTACGATCAGTGTGTTTGTAGCACCAATAGGAACAGCACTTGGCACAGGATAGGTGCTCCTTTAATATTTGTTAAATGAATAAATTATTTTAAAAAGGAAGGTGTGGATTTGCTAATCCTTTTCAGCAATGTTGTGTACATGTTTCCTGGAGGATATGTGGAAAAGGTAGTGAATCAAAATACTCACAGTTTTGTTATTGTTGTTATTAAATAAAAGGCTGGGAATAGGAATGGAAAAATGTCTACTAAAATGTTGACTGACCATTCTGGCTAGAAAAAATAAAACATTTTTTGTGGTTGAGATAAAAATAGAAAGCATTAAGGAAGCAGTTATTATAGGTATTATATAGAATCGAACTGTGTTCTCCAGTACAGTAGCTGATAGCCACAAGAGGCTATTTAAATTAATTAAAATTAAATAAAATTTAAAATTTATTGCCTCAGTCACACTGTCACATTTCAAGGGTTTAGGAGTCATATGCGGCTTTTGGTTACCACCTTAAAACCTTAGAGATACAAAACTTTTCCATCATTACAGTAGGCTCTATTGAACAGCACTGGTATACACTGAATGGTTGTGATTTTTACATCCATTCAATAAAAATCTAATTTATTCTCATGAATTCTGCTGCTCATTATTGTGAGAGTGCTAGAACTAGAGCTAAAACTTTAAAGGGCTTGGGTGAAAAGGACTGCCTTGAACTCAGATTTCTTCCTGGAAATCCAAATAGGACAGGACAATACTAAAATGGAAGAAATATTTGCTGTCATTTCATCGTGTTGCTGACATCTGCATCAGCTGGGTAACCAGGACAAAAGGCCTTGGGCTTCTGAAATATGCTCCTGCTCCCCACAGCCAGTGAGACATGACTTCAAGCCTCAAACTGTCAAGATTTAGACATTTGACAACCAGACTTGTGTTCTTTCTAAATGCCTCCTAGAATCTAGGCATTAGTTATGAGACTGATATATTGAAGCCCAGAAAAATTGTCTCTTTTTTTTTCTATTAATTTTTTTGGCCTGTTATATTATTGAAACTTTGAACATGTACAAAATAGCAGATTCATATGATTAATTCCCAAGTACCCATCAGCAGTCTTAAGTTATCAAATCAGAACCTATCTTGTTTCATTTACATACTGACTCACTCTCTCTACCCAGGATTAACTTGAAGCAAATTCCAGACACCATATCATTTCATCTATAAATATTTTCCTATGTATCTCTAAAAGATAGGGATTCTTTCAAAAAAAATATTAACCACAATGCTATTATAATGCCTTAAAAAAAACTAATAATTCCTTAATACCTTCAAATATTCAGTCATCTCAACAAAGTCCATACAATAACAATGGTTGATACATCCCTTAAGTCTTTAAATCTTTAAGAAGTCTTTCATCTCTCTCTTTATTCCTCATAACTTTTTATAGAGGAGATCAGGTCTTCTGTCCTGTAAAGTTTTCCAGATCCTGGCTGGACTTTGTTCATTGCATCCTCATGGTATAATTGAACATGTCCCTTTGTCCTGTAAATGGATAAGTGGGCCTAGAACCTTGATTAGATTCATGCTTGACTTTTTAAAAATTTTGTATCGTGTCCTTGTATTTGGTTGAAGAATCAAATAATGATGTGATCAGTCATTGCTAATCAATGCCTAGAACCATTAATTCAATTTTAAGCTGCAAAACTGTAACATTCTAATTTTATAATTTTCTTCATTTATTAGTTGGAATATATCCATAAAAATGACATGTCTTCTCATTAACTATTCAGTTATCCAGAGGTAAAGTTAACATAGGAAAGGCAGAATAAATGCTTAATTTCTTCTCCTTATTACCAATTTTCAAAAGAGTCAATTCCTTCCTATCCCCCAGAAGAGTAACTGTGAGCTTTTATTTTCTCAGTATGATTATAAGAGATAAACATATTTGATGTATTTTAATCTATTGTAGTTGTTTTTCTTACATAAATTGTCCCATCTTTGGCCATTGGGAGCATCTTCAGGTTGATTCTGGAGTCCTTTTGACATTAGTCATTTTTAATAATTTCTTTATTATCTATTATAACAACATGTACCTATTTTCCCATCTGTTTGCTTTACTATTATTCTGTATTCCCCTGCAAATACGCCAGTCGCTGATTGTGCAGTCTCAGAACCTGAGATGTTTCTTATATAAGAACAGAGAGATGCAGTCCTTTATATCTTCAAAACATTTTGAATAACTTATATTCATTTATTATCAATGTACTAAATAGTTACTGAGAATTGATGTATCAGGCACTAGTATAATTCTCAATTCAGCAAAAAAAGACAGACAATAAAAAATTATATAGTTATATGTAAGTGTGCTACAGTGAAAAAGATTGTTAAACTAAAGGAGAGGGTGCAAGGAGAATATATAATACCTGGTCTGTAGTATAGGCTTTCCTGAGGAAGAATGTGAGAAGCTGAAATGCCAAGGGTAAGTAGAATGATTTAGCAAAGCAAAGGGGTGGTAGAGACAGGACAGCATGTGCAAAGTCTGGAGGTGAAAAATACTTATCACATTCAAGGAACCGAAAGGCCTGCATGAGCTGGACTATGGTGAAGGAGAGAAGGTCCTCCACCAAGCTGGAAATGCATGCAGAGGTCAAACACAGGGCCTTGGGGGTCATGTCTAAGGATTTTAGGCTTCATCCTTAAAGGGATAGGAAGCCACTGGAGTGTTTTAATAGAGAAACAACACGACCAGATTTCCATTTTTATGAGCCTACTCTAGCTGTTGTGTGGAGAATGAATTGGTAGAGGGAGAATGAAAATGAAAACTGGAGGTTAACAGATGAAAAATCATAAGGTCTCAAATAAGGTGACAGCAGTGAAAATAGAAATGGACAGATTTCAAGATATTTATGGACAAAAGCTAGCCTGTGTGTACAGGGAAACAACGGGAGCATTCTCACTAAACTCATGAATAAGACAAGACATCCACTATCACTATGGTTATTTTATATTGTTCTAGATATATTATTCAATGCAATTGGACAAGAGAAGAGAATACATTGTGTCGAAACTGGAAAGGAGGAGTTATAAAGTATCACTATTTATAAATGATATGTTACATATCTGGAAACCCCAAGAGAATCAAATAGAAAATTCATGGTAAACAAGAAATCAATTTATGTATATAAATAGCAATCGGTATAGTGTGGGAAAGGCGCTATTTACAGTAGCAACAAAAAAGATAAATTCCCAGGAATAAGCTTACCAGGAAATATGCAATATCTATCTATATGATGAAAACTTTAAATGTTCCTCAGGAATACAAAAGAAGACTTGAACAAAAGGAAAGGTCAATCATGGTCTTGGATAGGAAAGCAGAAGACTCAACTGCAAAATATCAGTTCCCTCTACATTAATCAATACATTTAGAAACAGATATATCTTTGATTACATTAGCAAAAGTAGTCTGGGTCACCTAGTAGATGGAAACAGAAGCCAGGAGACAGTGGGAGGCTGCAATGCAAAGGGTAAGTAGATAACGTTAGCTGAGTGTTTTTTTATGAGCGTGGAGACAGCACAGCATGTGTGAAGGTCTGGGGGTGGGAAATACTTGTCGCATTCAAGGACTGAAAGATGTGCATGAGGTAGGCTGTGGGAAGTGAGGACGAAAGGGTATGGGAAGAATCTGGGAAGGTAGTGAGTCCAGAAGCAGCGAATAGAAAGTGAGGCAGTGGAGACTTGGGGTGCAGGCAACTCGGTCAGGAAGACTGGTTGCTCAAGAGTGGGGACAGGGTGCTAGGCACTATCTGATTTTCAAGGGAAGTACTCAGCCCCACCCTGGCTCCCTCTAAGAGGGCAATATAAGGATTCTTCATTGCTACGTTGAGGGTGATGCCGTATACAAACTAGACCTTCACGGATGCCTCCTGAGATCACTGAGGAACCTTGCTCCCTCCTAGTACCCATGGCTTTCACTTTTGGTGACTTAGCAGTACATTTCTTCAGCCCTTCACAGTTATACACTGTTCTTTTCACAAGACAACCCCACACTTGACTTAATACCAGCAGAGGATGAACTTGGCATTGTTTATCCAGGAATGAGATGAGTGTGAGAAACCTCACTCACTCCAGGCCCTCCTTCAAGGTGATATCTGCTGCACACAGGCTACGGAGCCAGCTTATCACAGGGTGGAGTTTGTGCTTAGGAATGAAGGAAAGCTAACCTGATGTTTGAACAAGACCTTGAACTCATTACTCAATATCCTGCCCAAGAGAGTTAACAAATGATATGGCAGTATAGACCTAAGAAATGTGATTTAACATACTTAACATAATGTCTAATGCCTGATTTCCCATCCCAGAGAAGCTCGAGCCCTGGGAAGGTGACATGAAGTCCATTTCCTGGAACAAAGGCACATAGCAGTCCTGCTTCATGAGCTGCCAATAAAACTGTCAGAATCTATTTAAGAAAATAAGGCTAGTCTGGCTGTGTTTATGGAGAATAGCCATTGAGTTTTCATTCAATTCACAGTTATTTATTGAGTGCCCACCACATGCCAAATCCTGTTCTACATGGTAAGCATACAGAAATGAGCCAAGCAGACAAAACATCTGTCCTCATAAAGCTTACATTCTAGTAGGGGGAGACAATAAAGACAACAGATAAAATATGTGTATATAAGAAGGTAGTGAGTACTAAAACTTCAGTTAGCATAACAAATTGTCTATAGGACATTTTTAGGACACAAATGAGTGTTTGTAGGAAGCCTAGATAAGATGGATATTCATTATTATTATATTAGAGATTAGGTAGAGTGGTCAACGAAGAGCTCTGTGAAGAGGTGACATTTAAGCTGAATCTCGAAAAATGAGGAACCAGCCTTGTAAAGAGTGAGGAAAGGGGAGAAATGTTTCAAAGACCTGAGTTAGGCAAGAATTTGGAATATTCAAAAACAGAAAGAAGGTCAGTTTCTGCAGGGGAGAGATCCTAAGATAGGGGTGTGATCCTAAACACGAGGCTGGGGAGGCAGGCATGTCCCGATAAGAGATGTGGGTTTCTCCTAACTCATTGTGCTCGTATGGCACAATTACCTATTATGCTGTAACACTGCCCACTCAGATCTCACTGGCTAACTCAGTTGCCTGGCCTGAGCTCAGAGAGAGTCTCTCAAGAAATTCCGAAGAGTGGCCAAAACAGACCTAATAAAGTCTAAGCTCTAAAGCTCACACACAACACTCTTCAAGGAGGAACTTCTGAGATTTTCACTCAGGTCATTACTTTCATGTTAAATACCCCTTTAATAAATTTCCTTATCTGGTTTCCAAGCCCATAGCAGATTACAAACAACAAATTAGAGGGGGAAGGGAGCAGGCTCTCTGTTGACATTTTAATTCAGTGAGTCATTTTACTTGGAAATCACCTTTCCCCATGACTGATTAATTCTATATCACAAGGACTCCAGGATTCATCTGAACACTCTTATGACATTTACATTTACTCTGCCATGATGTAGTAGCAAGAACACTGATACACATTAGTACCAAATACAAATCCTGACTCCAGCATTTATAATTCAATGGGACATTGTGTCTCAGTCACTTTTGAATTCACTCATAACTCACCCCCACACTCCAAGCCAAAGATAATGCTAGTCATGTAATCATGCTTAATAAATGAATTTTAAGTGAATAAATGAAAGTATGTTCTTGGTTCAGTTGCCCTCTCTGAGCCTCAAATGCCTCATATATAGAAGGGAATAGCATCACTACTTCAATGGCTTGCTCGGAATGTTAGAAACTGTATATGTAGAAAGCACAATGTAAATTATAACACAGAGTATAAATGCAAGATACCTTGCTACTTGAGGCTGAGTCAGGGGTGTCCTTTAAAGGGTCAAGGGAACCTTTAGGTCCCTGTGTCTATGACATGAAGTAGTTGCCACTAGATGGCAATGTTTTCTTAAGTCACATTAAGACATTGTTGTGTCCACCCTACTGGTCTTCATTCTGGGAGTTGTCATACCACTGGGAGTATAGACTTTTCCAAGATGTGCTTAATTGTGGATAGCTTTGAGGAAATCAGTTTTCCAGTCCTCAACTTCTATGTGTCCTCTTTCCTAAAATTAACCTGCTTGGGAAAGTACCTGTGTTAACCATAGCCCTTCTCGAACTTTCGAAAAGGAAAACCACACCTATTATTTATCCCAAATGTGATTCTGCGGCACCACCAGGTGAATAATATAAGTGGTTAACAAGGAATCAGTTTCTATCTTTTACTACTTCTGTAAAGAGTGAAAGTTGGCTTTAGAAGTGGGGTATTTTGGCTCATATTATTACCGTCTGAACGAAATATACAGTTCAGCAGGGCGATGAAAACAAGTTTCTTTCGTCCCCTAAGAATTATCAAAGAAAGCTTTTATTTTAAGGAGACAAAGCAGAGAGAGCATCTTTTTTTAAAAAGCTAAACAATAGTTTTTTCCACATACTTAAATACAATTATTTTTACCTATTCTTCATCTTCATCCCAAAGTCATGTTGTTAGCATGAAAGAAAGATGTTGGAATGACCAAAGCAGTTTATTATTTTAGATGTAACTAAAATATTTTCAAGAGTCACCAAATTGTTCATTGCACATTAGCTACAACAAACCAAATTTTACATGCTCTTTTAAATCCAGTGTATTATTCAATAAGATAGTTACGAATTATTTTTATGAAATCATATAAGACATTCTAATTTTAGACAATTCTCATCTTTATTTAATATTATTTATTTTATTTAATATTATCTATTTCTTATGAACAAAAAAAAAATGGAATTATATGTCACATGCCAGATCAGTTAATTTTTGCAGTCTGTATCCTTCCGTTTCATTAAATCAATGGAAAAATTTTTATCATAATGTCTAATAAAATCACAGTGCTATTTCTGATCTTTATACCTGAGACATTTATTTATTGTCAAAAGCAGAACCCCAGAGTTTGATACAAATATGTATATATTCGATCAAAGAAATATCAGGACTTGTATTATATTCCTTGCTTTATTAATAGCTTATACTTTGGCTGTACATGACATTATATTATTACAAATTAGTTAATGAAGAATAACACATTGATTTATTACATTGTTTTTCTAAGTTTAAAAAATAATTTAAAACATAGATAAATGAATTCTATGTCTATTTTAAATTAACTTGATCAATTTTAATCCTTATAACTACCCGTGAAATAGATCCTATTAGTTCCCCCAATGAAAGGTTAGGTAATTTATCCATAGTCACAAAAGCAAAAAAAGGGCTCTGAGTAAGCCAATATAAATATCACCATGTATTAAAACTTAAACAAGTTATGCTTTATATATTCTACCTTTACTTAGTAAAATAATCTTGATTATCTGGTTTCCAAGCTTATAGCAGATTAGAAGAAAACTAGAAGTAGGGAGCAGCATCTACTAAGGACAGACATTTTGATATTAGTGAGAACTGACAGTCAACAACCAAGTAGCAAGAGAGAAAAGAGCTATATAGAGCAATTCTCAAGATGAAAAACTGGTACTTTTAGTGAAGATGCTAAAAATCCTACCCTACAATACTGTTTTTAATTAAGTTAATATTTAATATCTACATTATCATGACTATAAATATTTTTTACTGAGTCATGTAGTATATAATTATTTAAGTTGGACAACTGTTGTTTTCCCTGGAAGTAATAATTGCCTCATCTTCTCTATTATAGTTTTCCAGATACTTATTATTAATTAATTGGTGTCAAACTCTGACAATACTGTAAAATGTCCTACAATGTAGTCAAATACTTCAGGTAATGTTTTATTTTTTTCTTGGGGACATCGTTCTGGAGACTTTTGTTTTTTGGCTCCAGCCTAGACAGGTTCTCGGTATGCCTGTCATTCACCTATATTCCCAAGAATTCTCATCGCTAACTTCCTACACCTTCTTTTGTCTCCTATGTTCAATCCCTTGTTTCATGGATTCCTTCGCTTTCTTAATTTAATCCTTCATTTAGGTGGAACACATTCTCCAATCACTTTCTGAGAAATGATGAGTGGGAAGCAACTTATCTGAGACTTTATGTGTCTGGAAACAAGCTATATTCTACCCTTAAACGTGGTTAATAGTTTAGCCGGCTATAAGATTCTTCGGAATTTTGATAGCCTTCCTCAGTTGTCTTCTGGATTCCAGTATACTCGCTTGGAAAGTCAGATGATATCCTGATTCTCAAGCCTTTAGATGTTACTTGTTTTTTTCTCTATGGAAGCTCCATAGTTTCACAATGAACTTTCAGGATGACTGGTCTTGCTTCATTTATGTATAATTTACATATTATAAAAGATACCAATTTCTGTGTGTAATTAGATGAGTTTTGATAGATGTATGCAGTAATATAATCTCTACCACATCATAATATAAAATATTTCCAACATTCCAAAATGTCCTTCTTTGCAGTTTATCCTCCACTCCCAATCCCTGGTGCCTGGAAACTCACAATTAGCTTTCTATTACTATAGTTTTGCCTTTTCTAGATTCAATATAAGCAAAATCATATAGTATTCATCTTTTATGTCTGGCTTCTTTCCCTTGGTATTCTTTTGAGATTCCTCCATTTTGTTGTGTACATCAGTAGTTTCCATCCTTTTTGTTGCTGAGTAGCATTCCATTTTATCAATGTAATGCAATTTATTTATCTATTCAAATACCCATTGGGGTATTTCCAAATTTGGGCTATTATAAATAAAACTGCTATTAACATTCATGTACAAATCTGTGTGAATCTGGTTTCATTCTTTTGGGTAAATACTTAGGAGTGAAGTTTCCAAGACATTTGGTAAGTATATATTTAACGTGTAAGAAACTACCAAACTGTTTTCCAAAGTGTCAACTGTCTTTTCATGAGAATATTTGCCATCTGTATATCTTCTTTGGAAAAGTGGCTATCAAATCTTTTACCCATTTTGTATTGGATTATTTGTCTTGTTATTTTAGGGTTGTAAGAGTTCTTTACATATTCTGGGTATAAGTCCTTTGCTGGATATATGTTTCATAAATATTTCCTCCCAGTCTCTGGACTGTTTTTTCTTTTTCTTAAAAGTATCTTTTAAAGCAGCGGTCCCCATGAGAATCTAATGCTCCTATGAGAATCTAATGCCAGATGATGATCTGAGGTGGAGCTGAGGCGGTGATGCTAGCACTGGGGAGGGGCTGCAAATACAGAGGAAGCTTCATTTGCTCACCTGCTGCTCACCTCCGGTCTGTGGCCCAGGAGGCAGGGGGACCCCTGTTTTAGATTGCAAAACTTTTTAATTTTGATGAATTCCATGTAATAGATTGAATACTCTTCCCCCAAAATTCACGTCTACCCAGAAACTCAAAAAAGTGATCTTATTTGGAAATAGGATCTTTGCAGACGTGATTAAGATAAGAATTGAGATGAGATCATACTAAATTAGGGTAGGCCTTAAAACCAACAATACTATCTTTATAAGAGACAGAAATGGACACAAAGAGACACAAAGAAGAAGGCCATGTGAAAATGGAGACAGAGATTACAATTTTGTTGTAAATAGGTTCTGGTACCAGTTCTAGTACATGGGAGTTACCCCCACACCAGCTGAGTGTCCTACAATTCAACTCAATTCTGACACAATCTACCCAGATATAGTATCAGATTCCACAGGTTGAGAGCTCAGTCCCACAAAACTGCCCTTTGCTTCAGAAGTCAATTGCAAGTTCAGGTTGTTACCTTTACTTCTGACCAACTAGCTATAAATTGGAGGTTCCCGCAACCCCCTCCTTGGGTTCAATTAATTTGCTAGAGTAGCCCACAGAACTCAGGAAATGCATTTACTTACTAGATAACTAGTTTATTGCAAAGGATATTAAAGCATATGAATCAATAGCCAGATGAAGAGGTATCCAGCACAAGGTCCTAAATGAAGAAGCTTCTGTCTTCATGAAGCTTGGGGCCTAGCACGGTGGCATGTGGAAGTGTTCTGGTTACCCAACCTAGAAGCTCTCCAAACCCATCCTTTCAAGTGTTTATGGAGACTTCATTATGCAAGCATGTTTGCTTAAATCACTGGCCATTGATAATTAACTCAACTCCAGGCCCTCTCCCCTCCCAGGAGGTCAGTGGGGTGGGACTGAAAGTCACTACCCTCTAATCACAGGTTGGTTCTCCTGGTGACCAGCCTTGAGTGGATTCCAAAAGTCACCTAATTAACATAACAAAAAACACTTTTGCTGCTTCATCACTTAGGATATTCCAAGAGTTTTAGGAGCTCTGTGCCAGAAAAGGACAAAGATCAAATATGTATTTCTCATAATAAATCACAATATCACATGCTGCCACAAGCCAAGGAACTCCAAGAGCCACCGGAAGCTTAGAAGCAAGAAAGGATTCTTCCTTGCAGCCTTCAGAGAGAATGTGGCCTTGCCGTACCTTGATTTTGGACTTTTGGCCTTCAGAAATGAGAGAAAACGCATTTCTGTTGTTTAAGCCATCCTGTTTGAGGCAACTTGTTATGGTAGCCTTAGAAAACAAATACCGTTCAATTTATCAACTCTTTTATTTTGTAGTTCTTCCTTTTTCTATTCTATTTAAGAAATTTTTGCCTTATCCAATATCACTAAGATTTACTTTCTTTCTGTAGCAGTTTTATAGTTTTAGAGCTTACATTTAGGTCTATAATTCATTTTACATTAATAACTTATATGCAATGAAATAAGAATTGGGGTTAATTTTTTTGCTTAGGAATATCCAATTACTCCAGTGTCATTTATTGAAAAATTTTATCCATTCCCCATTAAATTACCTAGGAAACTTGGTCAAAAATTAGCTAGTAATAATTCTGTGGGCCTATTTCTGGACTCTTTATTCTGTTCCATTGATTATCTTTCTACCGATATCACAATGTCTCGATTCCTATAGCTTTATAAGTTTTGAAAATAGTAAGTCCTCCAATAATGTTCTTTTTCAAAACTTTTTTGCTTTCTAGGTTTTTAATTTCCATCTAAATTTTAGAATCAGCTTGCCAATTTCTACAATTGGGATTTTGATTGGAATTGCATTGGGTATGTTAACCTAAAAATAAAAAGGCCTTTCAGAGTGAGAAGCAACAAGCATTTATTTGAGATCAATAAAAATAGCTATTCAGGACATATTGATTCAGGCAGAAGCCCAAATAGTGCTTCCATTAAGAGGCACTATTTATAAGAAAGGGAAGGGGAACAGTTACATCAATAGAAGGAAGGCATTTCTATTGGTACAGATAACATAACAGTGATGTTAATTCTAAATAATGTTTTTAATTTTCAGTCTGGTAGTCATAATATCTGCTTTCTTATTATCTTTGCAAACAGTTCTTGGGGGCACTATGGTTGCTTTAGTACCACTCCAAAGGTTATTTTGTCCTAATTTAACATTCCAAAGATTTGAGGCATATGACATGCAAGGCAGTTCCTCTGGCATGGCAGCTCCAGCTCCATTTTAAAGTGGCTCCATTTTTGTTGTTGTTGTTGTTTGTTTGTTTGTTTGTTTGTTTTTACAAATTAGTGGTTCTTAATGAAAGGCAATTTTTATGCCCAAGGGAATTTTAGGCAATATCTGAAGACATTTTTGATTGTCTCAGCTAGGAGGTGCTACTGGAATCTAGTAGCAGAGTCCAGCGATGCTGTTAAACATCCTACAATGCACAGCACAGCCTCTCACAACAAAAATTATCTGGACCAAAATGTTGATAGTTTTACTGCTAAGAAAACTTGCTTTGAAATATAGATTATTTTTAGGAGCCATGACATCTTAAAGATGTAGAATCTTTTGATCCATAAGCTAAGTATTTTTCTCCACTTACTTAGGTCTTTAATTTCTCTTAGCAATATTTTGTAGTGTTCAAATTCATCACTATCAACCATCACCACTAATTCCATAACATTTTCATTATCCCAAGCTATACCCATTAAACAGTTACTCCCTATCCTCTCCCTCCCTCCCTCCTGCCTCTGACAACCACTAATCTGCTTTCTGTCTGTATAAATTTGCCTCTTCTGGATATTTCATATAAATAAAATAATATAATATGTGGCCTTTTGTGTCTGGCCTCTTTCTCTTAGCATAACATTTTTTAGTTTTTCTATGTTATAGCACGTGTCAGTACTCTATTCCCTTTATGGCTGATAATATATACCACATTTTGTTTATCCATTCATCAGGTGATGGATATTCGGGTTGTTTCCACCTTTTGGCTATTGTGAATAGTGCTGCTGTGAACATTCATGTATAAGTTTTTCTTTGAACACCTGTTTTCAGTTCTTTTGGGTATGTACCCAGGAGAGGAATTGCTGGGTCATATGGTAATTCTGTGTTCAATGTCTTGAGGAACTGCCAAACTATTTTCCACAGCAGCAGCACCATTTTACATTCCCTCAAGCAATGTACAAAGATTTCATTTTCTCCACATCCTTGTCAACTCTTGTTAATTTCCTTTTTTAAGAAAATTTTTGTCATCCTAGTAGGTACAAAGCGGTATCTCATTGAGGTTTGATTTGCATTTGCCAAATGATTAATGGTGTTGAACATCTTTTGGGTAGCTATTTTTAGGGAAAAAAACAATTAGATTTTTTTCTTTTTGTTGTTGAGTTGTAAGATTTTTTGGTCTAGTTACAGGACGTTTATCAGATATATGATTTGCAAATATTTTCTTTCATTTAATGAGCACCTTTTCTCACCCTCCTGATAGTGTCCTTTGATGCACAAAAGTTCTTAATTTTGATGAAGTCCAATTTATTCATTTTTATTTTTGTTACTTGTGCTTTTGGTATCATATCTAAGAAACCATTGTCAAATCCAGAGTCACGAAGATTTAGCCTTATGTTTTCTTATAGAGTTTTATAGTTTAGCTCCAATATTTAGGTATTTAACTGTTTTGAGTTAATTTTTATCTATGATATGAGGTAAGGATCCAACTTCATTCTTTGGCACTTGGATATCCACTTATCCCAGTACCATTTGTTTAAGAGACTATTCTTTGCTCATTAATTGGTATTAACACGCTCGTTGAAAATCAATTGACCATAAATGTATGGGTTTATTTCTGAACTCTCAATTTTATTTCATTGATCTATATCTACCCTTATGTCAGTTTTGATTACTATAGCTTTGTAATAAGTTTCAAAATTGGGAAGTGTGATTCCTCCTGCTTTGTTCTTTTTCAAAATTGTTTTCGCTATTCAGGATTCCTTGCAATTACATATGAATTTTAGAATTAGTTTTTCCACTTCTGCAAAAAAGACCATTGGGATTTTGATAGGAATTACATGGAATGTGTAGATTTCTTTGGGTGATATTTTCATCTTAACAATATTTAATTTTTCCAATCCATGAACACAGTGTATCTTTCTATTTATGTATATCTTCTCCTATTCCTCTCAGCAATATTTTATAGTTTTCAGTGTACAAATCTTGCACATTTTATATTAAATTTATCACCAATAAGTTTGTTTTTGATGCTATCATAAACATTTTTTATTTTAATTTTAATTTTTTTAGTATTTGGTGCTAGTATATAGAAAAATAATAGCTTTTTGTTTATTGACATTGTATCCTGTAAACGTGCTAAGCTCAATTATTAATTCTAGTAGCTTTTTGTAGATTCTTTAAGATGTTATATGTATAATGATGTCTTCTGTGAAAAAAAAGTTTTGCTTTTTCTCTTTCACTCTATGAAAGAGAATATGAAAGAAATTAAATTTCTTTTTCTTTTTTTTTTCTTTTATTTTTTTTTTTCCTTAAGGAATCATTTAGGACCTCCAGAACCATGTTCAATAAACAGGGCTAGATTCAATCTTACACCATTAAGCATGATGTTAGCTGTAGGTTTATCATAGATGCCCTTTAGTTTTCTTCTATTTCTAGTTTGTTGAGAGTATTTAGCCAAATACATATTGACTTTTCAAATGCTTTTATTTTTATCTATTGAGATGATCATATGGGTTTTTTCCTTTAGTCTACCAATGTGGCGAATACATAATTGATTTTTGAATATTAAACCTTACATTTCTGATATAAACCCAACTTAATCATAATGCATTATCTCTTTTATGTATTATTGGGTTCAATTTGCTAATATTTCATTAATGATTTTATGTCTGTGTTTATGAGGGTTATTAGTTTTCTTTTCTTGTAATATCCTTGATGATTTAGTATCAAGATGTTGCTGACTCCATAGAATGTGTTGGAAAATATTCTTCTTCCTTCATTTTCTGGAAAATTTTTGCGTAGAATGGTATTATTTCTCAGTGAAGCCATTTGGGCGTACCATTTTCTTTATGGGAAGATTTTAACAACAAATCAATTTTTTTTAGTAGATATAAGGCTATTTAAGTTTCGTTCTTGATATTGGAAATTTGTGTCTTTGCTCTCTCATTTTTTTCTTGATGAATTTGGCTATAGTTTTGTCAATTTCATTGATCCTCTCAAAGACTCCAACTTTTAGTTTCATGATTTTCTTTATTATTTATTTTTTCTATTTCATTGATCTCTGCTCTTATCTTTATTATTTTCTTCCTTTTGTGTATTTTAGTTTTAACTTTTCTTCTGTTTCCAGCTTCTGAAGATGGAAGCTAAAGTCATCGACTTGAGACCTTTCTTCTTTCTAACATACGTGTTTAGTGCTATAAATTTCCCTTTAAATACTGCCTTAGTTGCATCTACAAATGTTGATATGTTGTTGTTTTCATTTTAATTCAGTTCAAAATACTCTCTAATTTCTCTTTTGCTTTCTTTTTTTGACCCACAAGTTATACATAGTTTGTTATTTTTTACTAAGTATTTAGAGATTTCCAGAGATCTTTCTGTTATTTCTTACTTAATTCTGTTTTAGTCCAAGAAAACACTTTGTATTATTTATTGCCTTTTAAATTTACTGAGACTTATTTTATGTCCCAGAAGATGGTTAGAAATATGGTTCAGTCCTAGAAAATGGTTAGAAATATGATCCACCTACTGGGAGAAAATGCAGTCATTACTATGATAATACAAAGGCTGAGGTCTGGACAACAATATGTTTCTTATCATAAATCGGTATATTGGAGTTTGGATTTTATACATCATTTTGATGAGCTCAATAAACGTGAGTTCCTTCCTGAGAGAACAAGCGCCTCTTAATGTTCTCTATATACAATGACAAAGATCTTAATTGAAAACTGAACATTTCAATCTTCCAGGTATTTTTAAGCATCCGTATGTTAGTGTTCATATATTTGTTTAAGCTTTAGAACAAGAGTGAAGATCTTAGGTCTCAGAATAAATGATCTTTTCTTGATTACTTTGTTTCTCATTTGAAAATTAAAAATTAACTCAAGTAGTAATTTACTATATTTATATACAAATGTATTTTGAGAGGAAGTATTGGTCCATATTGCTCGATATCACTGAATTTAACAAGTTAAGTGGCCAGTAAATGTGTAGAGCCTCTTTGAAATCAGCCCCAAAATTTTGTTTATGAACAAATTGAAATTAAATATTTTTAGAGCCATTAGATGGTGTGCAAATACATTGTTGACTTAGGATATTTTTAAATATGCTGCTAGAGATCATAATTGCAATATCTGAATAAAAATTATTGGTCTATTAAAAGAAGTCATTGCTAGTGTCAAAAAGCAAAGCAGAACAAAATAAAAATGAAAAAAATTACCTTCTGCTCTGCCCACAAATCAGAGGGGAGTAGCTGGAGGAAGAAAAGCCTATCCTTTCTATGCTCTCCCACAACTAATATTTAGTCTCTTTAGCATGCCCTGACCTTCTGTCCTTCTGTGCCTGGACAAGGCATATATATGGTAAAGAGGGTACAGTGACAATAAGATTTGCTTAAGCCATCAGGCCCTTGGGAAAACTGTTCTTTCCCACAAGGCTCCCTGGGAATTTCAAGCCCTAATTTTCAGTGTCTTCTTAATGTTTGTGTTTAGGCACGGGGTATTTCAACTACAAACTCTAAAGCTGTATAAAAATAAGTGTTACAGCACCAGATCTAGGGGCAATCATCAATTTGTGTGTGGGGGGCGGGGGAGGGGGAGGGAAGGGAATTTTTTGTTATAGAATAACCACAAGACTGGATGCACAAGACTAAATTAACTATTCCAATTTATAACCACTCGGTGATAACTCAACCTGTCTTAGCTAAACATTCTTGGCACACCATGATAAGTTTTATGAAAAAGAGAAAAAGAAAGTATTACTAAGTTTGACGTTATATTTAAAATAGAGAAATGAAAGGAACATCCCTTGCTTGTGCCACAAGCCTACAACAAGGGAGGTAGCCAATCTGCTCTGGAAAATAATTTTTTCTGAAGTTCCTTATTAGCCTTAAAAAATTTTTTTATAGAGTTGTTAGTTACTCCCTTGAACAATGACACTTTATGTCACTTTGTGGCCAATATTCAATGTCAGAAAAAAACTATGTATATAATTCAAGAAGAACTATGTATATAAAATTCAATAATTTTTTTGTGTGTGTGAAAAGTAATGCAGTTGGGAACCAAGCCCTCACAAAACAGAACACCCCCAAGTTTCACTAATTTTTTTCTTTGCCGTTGGTCCAGGGGTAAATAAGAAAGAGGTCACCACATATGATACAAAGAGGAAACAGAGTTAAGAACAATGAATAGGGAATCAGAAAATCCAAATGCTGGTCCTGGCTTTGTCATTAACATGTTGAGTGAATTGGAATTAAACTACTTAGTCTTCCTGCTCTGGAGTTCCTCATCTTTAAAGTGAGGAGATTGGACTAATAAATCCCAAGCTTCCTGTGGACTTCTCCCATCTGCTTCCTTGTTTTTCATGACTCTCTGCTCTCTGTGTTCTCCTATATCTCCAGTGTCACCTTTTCTGACAGTTTTTCTTCCTATTGTCATATAAATGTAGTAGTCCCTCCAGTGAACTATCCCTTACTCTCTTTTCTCTAATTCCCTCTTGTAATTTTAGTTATAATCTCCGTGGTGCATACTGGGATATCACCTAGATTCCCCCACTGTGCTGAGACTTTCTTTTCCCTATCTGCTGGGAAGTTCGAAGGATGACAGCTCTCAGCTGAGCTCCTCTCTGGAAATTGCCCTCATGCAAAGAGAGGTACTTCACCCAAGTTCACATCCCTTTCCTGGGGAAAGCCTGCATTCAATGTTCATTAAGTGTGGGAATGAGAAGGGCCAGCTCCTCTTGCCTCAAGGTGGGATAGATCTTCCAAGTTATTCAAAGAATTCTTCTGCTTTTGTTGTGGTTCACTCCTTCTCCAGTTCTACAGGTGCTGATCCTGAGAGCACTCCTCAGTAAACCACTTGCGCAAAAATCTTCATCTCAGGGTCTATTTCCTGGAAAACCCAAACTAAGACAGTTGGTGGCCGGAGTGGTTCAGGAAGCAGACTCTAAAATAGAATATTGCAAATGGCAATATTTCCTCTTTTTAAGGTTGAATAATATTCCATTGTGTGTGTGTGTGTGTGTGTGTGTGTGTGTGTGTGTACCACATTTTCTTTATCCATTCATCCATTGATGGACACTTAGGTTGTTTCCATGTCTTGGTTATTGTAAACAATGCTACAAAGAGCATAGGTGTACATATATCTTTATGAAGAAGTGTTTTCATATTTTTTAGTAAATACTCAGAAGAAGAATTGCTGGATCATATGGTAATTCTAGTCTTAATTTTTTGGAGGAAACTCCATACTGTTTTGCAGTGGTTAAAGGGGGTCATATATATGTTACAGAAGGAAACTACACTTCAGGTAGTAAGCACGCAATAGAGTACACAGATGTCAAATTATAATATGTACACCCGAAAATTATATAGTGCTATTAACCAATGTTACCCCAATAAATTGAATTTTTAAAAATATACCCCAAAAATCTGGATCTTGGAACTGGACCACCCATGTGCTAGCTGACATGAGGACTCGTCACTGGTGGTGGGAGGGGCACTGCGAGCTCCTGGCATGCAGGTTAGCTGTTAAAACTTTCACTGGTGGTGAAAACGGATGGAATACTAGTGGAAGGGGATGCACCAGCCTTGAGGCACTGGGGAAAGTACTAGCCATAAGGACAATGGAATCAACAGCTCTTTCTGAGTGTCATGGATGCACTGAAGAAAGACATCAAAAGACTAAGAGTGATTAATCACCAAGTGAAGGCTAAGTGTGAAAACCAGAGGGCATCCTTGGAAGCATATACAGAGACTCTCATCTCCTACAGCCAGAGGACAAAAAAAAGCTTAAGATGGGACCCTGGACTTCATAATAAGAGTAGCAGGACTCAAAGAACTGTGAATTCTCCAGTTTGTTGTGCCAAGGTCAGAGCTCTGACTAGGAAAAAGTGAAATCTTGAGAGTTTGGATGGAATCATTTGGATTAATGTGCTTAAGACCCCTCTAAACCCTCTGGGCCAGCAGAAATAGCCCACTGCTCCTCTTCAAGACTAGTGATCCCACTTGCTTATAAATAATGCAGAAGCCTCTCAATCTAGACAAGAAATCAAAGAAAGACTTTTGAACAATAATGTAAATGCATATAATTACATTTAACTGTTCAACTAAAAATGGTTAAAATGGTAAATTTTATGTTACTTTATTTTACCACAATAAAAAAAAAAATTCTGCATATGACTCTCCCTCAGAATCTTTTTTCCTAGGGAATCTAACCTAACAACTTCTATGGATATGGCGAAGATTGCTGGCTTCCGCCAATATTCATCTTCTCTCTCTCCTTTATTATTGGAATTCAGCCCGAGACTGCAAGCAGTCTTGCAGCGGGCCACAGGACATGAGACATGTGACTACGTTTGGCCAATTGGGTGTGAGAAGTGATATGGACCACTTCCTGGTTGTACTCTTAAAATAAAAGGCATGCCCTCCACTAGTCTCTGCTCTTTCCTGCTGGTTGGGGTACGATGTGATGGCAGGAGTTGGAGCCAGAGACAGAAGCCATAAATAGAGCATAATAGAGCCATCCTACCAACCCTAGACTGACTATCTCTGGCTGTTATATGAAATAGAAATAAACTTCTGTATTGTTTAAGCCACTGAATTTGAGGTATCTCTGTTACAACAGCTCAGCTGTGTCCTGACACAGTGAATGACTCCAAAATCCCTTTCTTTAACCCTGATTTCTTTCATAAATAGCTCTTAATTCGTATTCCCAGTTTTAAGACTCAGCATCTCCATACCATAATTTACCCTAATGCTTCCTAAACTTCGTTCTTTCTTTGTTCCCTGTTTCTAATAATACCACAATCTCTTACTCGTGAAGAAAAAGCCCTAATGTTCACACAGTGGAGTACTGTTCAGCTATTAAAAGAAGAATGAGGAGGTAGCCCAAGATACACTGACGTAGAACAATTACCAAGCAAAGAAAGCAAGGAGCAATCAGTGTCTATAATATACCACTATTTGTGTTAGAAAAAAAGACTAATTCATATGTAAATATTTGTACGTGCAGAGAGTATCTTGGGAAGGATACCCAAATACTGAACTGCTTCTCTAGCTAGGAGTCAAGGTGGCAGAGAACTAACTTCTTGTGTGTACCTGTTTGAACCTTTGAATTGTGTACTGTGTGCAAAGAGCTGCTAGATTGTACAACAAAGGGTGCACTATTCAAACTTTAATCTGTGTAAATGGCACCCTTGAAATTGTGCTTTGTGTGCCCTGGGCAGCTGTGTATCAGTCCTATTGTGCATGTTTTATGTACTAAAAAAAAAAAAAAGAAAGTTTAAACAATATACTTACTCTTTATTCTGTAGTTTAGACAGAACAGCTAGCTATTCTCTGAAACCACTTCAAGTAAAATATCCTAGGATTTTCTAGATAGCTGTCTGGATTGTTATTGACATCTCTGTTACCAGCCATCAATTTAAAATGAGATTTCACCATCATTTTAAAAGATTTCCCACTCTTTTCAGTAACTTCCTTCATGGTAGAAATGACCAGGCGGTTTTTCCTCCAAGGAATGCCAAGGTGAAATTAGGGGAGGTTCAACACTAATATCTGCCTAGGGTCTAACCCCCACAATGTCCTCCTGGGAGCTATCAATTACCAGTTATTTAATAAGAACTGAGAACCTGAAAAATGTTCTTAACTGTTGACCCTGCAAATTTTGCTTCTATGAATTTCCCACATTATCCTAAAGAAAGCATAAAAGATATACATCAAAATCTGTATACCAGAATACTCACTGAGGCTTATTTCTCTTGTCCAAAAAGACGTGGTCACAAACTAAAAAGTATATAGGACTAGTTAAATCTAATACAGTTTATCTGGGTAATAGAACTCCAGAGGTTAGAAGAGTAATGAAGTGGGGAGATGACTATATTATGTTGGAAAATGAAAAAACAAAGTAATAAAACAGTAAGTAAGGTACGAACTTTAGACTATCCCAATTTGTTTTTTTAAGAAAAGTGTATAACTGTACTCAAAGAAGATATTCACTGATATATACATACTCCTTTTCTTTGGGATTTGGGCTCATTATAGATTACTTTTATTCCATTGTGCTTGCCTGAATTTTCCAAAGTTATTACAATTAATATGTTTTCTCTTAAAATTAAAAAAAGTTACCCCCACCCAAAGTCAATTTGGGGCAAGTCTATGAGCACTTCAGTTTGTTCCTTGTTGGTCTCCCATAGTACTTTGAGGCATATTTTCCAATTTTAAATGAGAAACATCAATCCTGTTTTATGTAGAAAATTCTTCCAATTTGATTATGTACTAAAAGCAGTGGAGTGGCAGATATTAAGGGGGCTGCCGCGATAAAACCGCTTAAATGGGTTCGTTACCTTTGTTACAAGTTTTCCTTCCAAGAAGAGTCACTTAATGATTTCTTATCTAAATGAGCTATTTTACATTTGTAGAGATGACGAACTTCACTAGTCACCAGAACGATATGCTTCTCTCTGATATTCACAAAGGCTTTAAAGTCTAAATATATGCTGTTTAGGAATGTTAGTCTAGACTAGAGAATAATAGCTCTCCCCTAAATAATATATCTTTTTAAATTAGCTTTGACAAAAGGAAATTTTAAAAATAGGATATATGGGTCAGAGTGAAGTTCTACAACTTAGTACATTCCTTATAAAACATTTACGAATTTGATTGAAAGATTATTTTAGACACATTTGTGTATAGCATAAATAAAAATTAAATGCAAAAAATTTAATGATGAAAGAGTGAGTCCTAAAAAGACCAGCAGGTGGCATAAATAATTTATTTAATCAAAACTGCCAAGATATGTATTGTAAAAGATACCTTCCCTGAACTTTCTCTCAAGGAAAAAAAAGGTCTTGACTATTTAGGCCAAAATTCCCAATTAAAGCATCACTAAAAAGTACTTAGCTTAGTTATAAATATAAAAATTAAAATTTCAGGAGAAATAGATCTCATAGATGTCAAGCCGAAACTAGATTATAAACTGTGTGCAGGCCTATCATTAAACTGAAAAAAAAAGATAACATGAAATGTGTAATGAGAGCATCTAATCTAGATGCCCAGCCAGCACACTTCAGCCTCTCTGAAGTGGGAAGTGTGTGCTGACATCAGAGACTTATGAAAATAATGTGTTCAAAAGCCATGTGGGTGTGTACTTGCCCCAGAAAATTCCTCTGCAAGAACAACATGAAGCTTCTCCTCTCTTCAAATACAACTGGAATATTGTCTTAACATTCAGTCTTTACTGGGTAGTAAAAAGGCTCCAAGACACCAACCTTATTGGATGCCTGTTAGCTCCCTTGGATCTGAAGTAGGATATTTTCTCCATTCACTAACATCTGATGAAATGACCAACGGGAAATATTTGTCTTCACTTGCTTGTGTACTGGCTCCCATGAAAATGGCTCCTATCAGAGAGGTATGTGCCAAAGAAAGAGTCCACTGTGTAGCGGGTTGGCCTTGAATCCTATCGGAAGAGAAGACTTTTGTCAAAAGCAGTCCTGCAGGTTCTTGACTATTGGTAGCATGTAATGCAGAAATCTGTGAAGCCAGCATGTTACCCAAGACCTCTAGAGCAGTGCTTCCTGACCAGGGACCCTCAGCAGGGGCCACAGGCTTATCACCATGGGTTATAATCTAGATGCGTAAAGTCGAGAAAAAACTGCACCAAACTATTAATAATACTTTCTCTAGAAGGCGACTTTAAAAGAGATTGTCCATTTATGCTCATTATTATATCTTTAGTGCCTAGTCTTGGGTCTTATATGTAATAAGTGCTAAATAAATACTTGTGGAATGAATGAATACTTTTTTATAATGTTTAAATATTTTGAAATGAGCATATTACTTTTGAAATCATAAAGAAATGAAAGGTTTTCTGGCATTTTCATACTCAAAAAAGTAAAAATTCTAGAGAATTAGGTGAAAACCTAATTATTTTTTCTTCCACAGTCTTCATTTGAATGAATTTGATTTTTGAGTATAAACATTGCTCAGTATATACAAGCTTGACAAAACCCACTGAACTCAGAGTGTCTAAATCAGACACAGATGCAATTATGTAAATCACCAATGACTCATTGCAGAGACTTTCCAGGTGTCTCCACTACCTGTTTCAATAAACACTCTGCTATTACTACACTTTTGCTGTCCCGTGGACACCTACATACAGCTGCGTTTTGAAGGATGCCTCTCAAAGTCTTGGTTCCTTCTTCATGTTAGCCGGGAAGAAATAAAGTCAGCAGCTTTTTCTCAAGTAAGACACCCACTGTGCTGCTCTGTGTTTATCGCAAACAGTCATCAGCTTGCATCACAGCAAGGCCAAATATTAATTGGAAGGAAACTGGGGTGGAGAGATGTAGAACAAAGTTTTCTTTAAAACCCCATTATAAATAATGGTTGGAGCTCAAGGCCATCCTTCAGAAGTTAAATTCACATATAACATAGTTTAAACCATTCAAACTTTGGCATATGTAGATAAAATAGGAACCCAGTATGTGTTTGCTGAATTAATAAATATTGATAGTGCTTCTTAGCAAGAAGAATTTATAGACTGAGACCTAGTCTCACTCTCCACCTGCTCAGGGAGGCACCTTCTCTGCTCCTAGCACCTGCCAGGTGTTTGTACCCACAGGCACTGACAGGCTCGGGAGAGCCTGTATTGGTGTCTTAGACAAAGATATTCTGGTTAAAGTAACTTGAGGAGACTCACTAGAAGGGTACCAGCCTGTTGGTACTCACACCTTCGGGTCGGGGCAGTTCTCAGAGAAAGAAGGTTGTGGACTGGAAACATAAAAGGTATCCATTATATTTGGTGTTTTAGACCATTAAGCCATTTTAGTTTAGATTCATTTGGTCATAAGGAATTGAGGTTCACCAAAGTTAACTAAAATAAAGAGGATTTATTATAAGGAATGATAACAAGCATTAATCCAAAAGGAGTTGTCACCAGGCTTCCTGTGGCTACAGTGGAGAGTGGTTCTGAACTCAAAGCTGCTCAAGGGTCCTCAGCTGCAGGGCCCTTGAGCATCCCTGGTGATGCTCCTTTGTTAACATGCTCTGAATACACATCTACGTTATTCTACCTGCCTATCCGCAAACTGGCAGAACCTATCGCACTGGGCAACAGGTCAATTAGTCTGAAGATTGAGAACCTACCCTGGTGAATCAGCTGTGTCCCGGAAGAGCAAGGAGCAGGGTCATGGGGAACAGATCATAGTTGTCTAGCAAAGAGAACTGTAGAGGGCCCCTAAAATGTGTTTAGTATATTTGAGTATCTGGTTCAAGAAACTCAGGTGCTATTTCAGGCTATTATGGACTCAGCCTTGGCCCTGAATAATATCTAAAGGTGAAGAAATTTCTCCATAGGCCTCTACACACACATGCACATACATACACTCTGGAAATATGGTGCCTGGTGTATTAATATTGTCCTAAGATCCTAATGCTATAGTCCCACTCAGGCCTGCCCTATTTCAGAGTGCTCAGTATACAAATTATGTCATCACGGCCTTTAAAAAGGATGGCCATAATGAAATTTCAGGCAATGTGGCAAAGTAGAATTCTAAGAATGTAAAGCAGTAAAATAATCAGTTTGGGCACAAGTAGGGAGGCAGAGGGTGGATAGAAGGTGGGAAGGGCCTTCCTAGCAACTGCTAAGTTATACCACACCATCAATTCCTGGGAAGACTGGCCCCTCTGCCCTCCTTCATGCAAATATCTTTGCCTTTCCCATGTGCTCATGTGCTTTAAACTATTATTAGTAATGTAAAGATGTCCTATATACATTGAATAGATATGCCTTGACTTATTCTGAATATTAAAACTCATAATTTTTACTTTCTTATCTGTAATTGTGCATTCTAAGGTAGAAGTAGAAGCTCTTGCCCTGGTCCCAGCTGTCCTCATGAGTCCCTAATATTGGCTGAATCTCTCACCAGTGACAGGGTAGGTCATCAGAAGAGGAACAGCTAAGTCCCATGTACAAGAGCATAAAAAGTCATTTAGCAAAATCTTGGAATGGCTGCTATGGCCAGGCTCCATGCCAGTGCTGGGAATATGGAGATGAGTAAATCAGACAGGGTTTCTGCCCTCAAGGAGCTTGCAATCTGAGGCAGTGGCAGGTAAAGGGGGTGAGAGGGAGGTAGACATTAAACAAACAATCACACAAATAATCACTTAATACAAATTGTGCTGAGAGCTGAGCAGAAGAAGTACATGCTGTAGAGGACAAGAGTAACAGAAGAATCAAATTCCGACGAGGAGTATGGTCAGGAAGGGCTCTGAGAAAGTAACTTCTCAGCCTAACCTGAAGGATAAGTTGAGTTAGCTAGGGGGAGGAATGACGGGGAAAAGCATCCTAGGTGGAGGGGATAGCAGGTGCCAAAGCCCAGGAACAGCAAAGAGCTGGATGTAGTCAGGGAGTTGAAAGAAGACTGTGTGTAGTATAGTGAGCAAGAGCAGCAGTGGTAGGATGAGACAGTCACTTAATTCTTGTCTTTTATCTAAAAGTTTATTATAAGAAATCTAACGTGTTGCTTTACACAGGAAAAAAGCAGGAGCATGTTCAATGGCTCCAATGATAACACTGTCCAATATAGGTAGCCTCCAGCCCAGTATGGCTGTTGAACACTTGAAATGTGGCCGATCCAAATTGAGAAGAACTCTAAGTGCAAAATACACACTGGATTTCAATGGCTTGGTATTGATAAAATTTTTATTGATTATATGTTGAAACAAATATTTCTGATACAGTAAGTTAAATAAAATACATCATTAAAATTAATTTCACTTGTTTCCTTTGACTTTTTAAATATGGCTTCTAGAAATTTGAAATTATGTAGACAACCTGCATTATGTTTCTGTTGGACAGCACTGCTCTAAAGTGTTTACTTAGATGTGAAAAAAAAAATACTTAACTATGAGGGAGTTTGGGTAATTTAGAAAGGGAGTTTAAAGGTTTCAGTCTCAGGAGATCTTTAAGAACAGGGCAGCTAGCCAATTACTTATCTTGGATGATTTAGGAGTTTTGTTTTCTGGAGGCAGGGAAGAAAACAAACTATAGAGGCTCATAAGTTTCCTTCCAAGTATAACAGAGTCTACTTATTATCAGGTGTAAGTAGGCATACTCATTGGAAGGGCTGGAGGAGCAGGTCCTAGGTGGAGCTTCTCAAACAATCCCCAACCCCCAGAATCCCACTGTTTCTTCTGTGGACGGAAAACTGCTGCTGCCATCACAGGAAGCTGCTGACCATTGAGCACATTGCCTCCTTTGCCACATCCATACCAGAAATACAGATAATTCGCTTCTGATTTTATTTAATTCTGAATTCGAGTCTCCCATGGGAGCACCTGATTGGCAGAACATAAATTATACCCAGCATCTAGCTGGAAGGAACTCTGGGAAATGCAGATTTTAGTGTTCCAACTTTTGCAACAGAGCAAGACACACTAGAAGGAAGTTACATGGATACTGCCTAATCCAATCCGTTGTACTTATGATAAGGGTGGGAAGAATATTTGCAAGGATGCCAATGTGAGAAAAAAAGCTTGGCACATTCAGCCAGGTTGGAGTATACCAACTTGGTGAGGGAAATGGAGGTATCAGGAATGAACTTGTACATAGATGAACCTTGAAAACATTATGCTGAGTAAAAGAAGGCAGTCACAAAGGACCACATATTGTGAGTCCATTTATATAAAATGTCCAGAATAGACAAATCTATAGAGACAGAAAGTAGATGAATGATTGTCTAGGGCTGGAGAAATAATGTGTAGATTGGCAGGTGGTGGCTAATGCGTGCAGGGTTTCTTTTAGGGATAATGAAATGCTCTAAAATTGATTAGCTGCACAACTCTGTGAATATAGTAAAAGCCATTGAATTGTGCATTTAAGTGAGTGAGTTGTATGGTATGTTTATTATATTTCAATAAATTAATAAATATATATATATTTATATTTTAAATGGACTTCCAAGCTTCTGAAATAAACAACCAAGTGGATAAAGGTACAATTTATTGAGCTAGGGACCTCCATTTTCACTAATATAATAGAGTATGTATTCAGACTGACCTTCTTGTTGAAAACAACTAATGTTGCTGGCTTAAATATCAAAACAATCTTCTTAAAAACAGCTTGCTATATGGTAAGGAAAATATTATGCTAAAACATAAGTGAAGGCATGGACCGAAAGAGGTAAGCTACATTTGGGGAAAGTTATTAAACTTGGCAAACTTGAACTTTAATTTCAATGAAGGACAAAGTTCAGGACCTATCTAAGATGGAAGACTGATAGGAGACCCTGCCCTCATAAAGTTTGGGCCAGAAATAAACCCACCCCTCCCCTTCCCTCCATGGTCAACAAGGAGAGCCTTGGTGCTGAGCAAAGCAGGGGGAACTGTCCCCAAAAGTTATAACTACAGACTAGCAACATTCCTAGTATAGATTTGCAGCCCAAATTTACATTTCTGGGTAGTCCTAAAACCTCAAGCTATGGATTAAGTTTAAAATGATCCGGGACTCATAGAAAGTGGTAAAATGGTGGTGCATAGCTTCTGAGGCTAGGTCAGAAAGGCCATGCAGCTTCCACCCGGCTCTTTTGGAATGCTCGCTTTAAGGAGATTACCCCTCAGAATCCAGCTGCCTTGCCGTGAGAAGCCCAAACCAGACATAGGTACTCTAGTCACAGGCCGAAGTATGCCCAGACTTTGAGACATTCTGGACCATGCATCAGGTATGTGAATGAAGAAGTCTCTAAATGATTTCAGCCCTCAAGCAAAATGAGTAGCTCTTGGTACTCAAGTCTCACTGAGGACTCAAACACTGTGGCAGAGGCAAGCATTTCCTGTTGTACCCTACCCGTATAATAAGTCAATTAAAATGGTTATTGTTTTATACCACTAAGTTCGAGGTGGTTTGTGATGCAGCAGTTAGAATGGATTTTATTATTTGGAAATGGATGTTGCCACAAGAAAAGCCTAAAACATTTGCGACTGAGTGGCAAGCAGAAGCTGGAAGAGCCCTTGAGATTGTTAGCGGAAGCCTGATAGGATCCAGAAGACTGTCGATGAGGGCTTACAGAGAAATGAGAAAATTATTGAAACCTGGAGGAAAAGAGAGTCTTTTTCATTGTGGTGGAAAGTTTAGCAGCTCTGTTGGAAATAAGAGCTGTAACTAAGGACCTCAGTGATGTAGTTAAGATTTCTGGACAGTGTTGAAAGTGTCAACTGGTTTCTTTTAATTTCTATGATAAGATTTTGAGAGAAATTAGCTTTAAATTTGGAAGAACTGTAAAGAAGTCAGGACTCGCCGAGTTTAAAAAATTAAACTACTTCTCGTGTCCAGCTGCAAAAAAAAAAAATTCTCAAATTTAGAAAATGATTTCGAAAAGGGCAAATATCAAAGCCAGGTGGGCCTGTAAGATCCCTAGTTAAAACCTCAAAAACATCTAAGGTGGTGCCTCATAGAACCTTCCAGCTAGACAAAGGCCTTGTAAGGATCTCAAAAGTGTGCTTCATAGACTCTCCCTGCTAAAAACAAAGTTTCTAACAATAATGTAGGTATTGTCTTCAGTGTAATTCTCCCACTACTCCATCAACAGGTGCAACCTAAATCCCCTCCCTTTGAATCTGGGGTGGCCTATGTCTCTCTTATAACCATAAAATGTGGCAGGAGTGACATTGCCTGACTTCAGAGTCTGGGTCAAAAAGGGCCATTCAGCTTTCACCTAGTTTTCTTGGAATGCTTGCTTTTAAGATGCTCCCTTTCAAAAGCCAGCTACCATGCTAAGAGAAACCCAAGCCACATGGAGAAGCCATAACAGGTGCTCCAATCTATAGTCCCACTGAGACCAGCCTTTGCATCTTACCAGCCCAGGTACTAGATATGAGTGATGGAGACTTCAGATTATCACAACACCCAGCCATTCAAGTCACTCCCTGCATTTGAGTCTCCCAAGCTGAGGACCTAGTCACCATGGAGCAGAGACAAGACATCTCTGCTGTGCCCTACCCAAATTCCTAACTCACAGACCTTGTGAGCATAATAAGATGGCTAATGTTTTACACCACTAAATTGGAGGTAGTTTGATATACAGTAATAGAAACCACAATAGGAAGCATGACACATTCGAAGAACCAGAAAAAAAGGAGTATGACACATAAGGGTAGGCTATAATTGAGTACTTGGAAGTAACAATCATTTCTATTGTTTTCTACCATGAGAAATAAAAAATCATATAAATAAGAAAAAGGCAAGATCATGTGAGACAGGTGTGGTTAGGAAAATTATGGACATGGCTGATACCTCTGTTTGACCCCTAAACCAAGCTGAGTGTGTTACTCATTTTCAGTTTTTCCCATTTAAATATAGAGGCCTCCAGCCCTCCCCAGGTTTGCTTTACGTCAAGCTTCCTTACAGATCAGGGCCCAACCAGGGTGGCTCTCTCCCCATCCTGAGCATCAACCCAGCAGATGTCTCCGCTGGCCCTTCACATGTCCCTGTTCTGCTCCTTGCTAACACCAGGCAACTGCAGCAAACCCTAGAGTAGTGGGTCTGTTCCATCCTACCTCCAATAAAACCAGCTCTCTGATAGTGGCCCCAGTGGTTTGATGACTAGAAAAGAAAAAGCAAGAAATTTTGCATAGTTTCTTTTGGCCCAGATATGATTCCCCTGTCCCCTGGGCCATTTTCCTACGAGCATCTATTTCTAGTACACCCTGCTGTGGCTCATTCTACCCTGTATTGTATGGCTTTGCATGAATTCTGAATCAAGAGGCATTAGATCTTTTAGGTCATTTGCACATGGTTTTCACTTTGAAATGCACTCAGTATACAGGGCAAATGCCTGCTGACTCCATGCTTATTTTTTCAGCTGGTTTTTGAAGTTCTGGTCCAGTTATAATAGATGGGAATGCCAATGTCTTCCATTTTCAGCTATATTGCAAATCTTGCATTGCATGGGGGTCATATTTCTACTCTCAGCATGTAAAATAAAAGTAATTTTTATGTCTGTTTCCAAAGTAAATATCATTGTGTTTGCCCCCCCCCACCTTCACCCCATAGAACTATTTTAAAAAGAAAATACATGAATATGGAAAAATAACGTTCTAAGCTTCTGGGGGAATGTGATTAATATGTGAGGTTTTTTAAATTGTAAAGGCTTTAAAAAATATTTTATTCTATAATCTGTGACCACTATTCTGACTATTGTATCTTACACCTCCTTAACTGAACAACAGTACTCCTTTTCTGTGTATTATTTCAATCACTTAATAAATAGTGATTGAGTGCCTACTGTGAGCTAGATATTGGGGATACAAGAGTAATCGAGATAGAGAAAATGGGGTTCTTGCCTTCATGGCACCTATATTCAGGTTCAGGGAGACAGTAAGCAAGTAAATAGGTACATAAGGTCATTCCACACTGAGAACAATGTTTCGAAGAAAAGCAGGGGTAATGAACAAATAAGAGAGGTTACTCTAGTTAGAGTGGTCAGGGAAGGCCTTTTCTGAGACCTAGAACCAATGAAGGAGCGAGGCATGCAAAGAGCTTGGAAAAGAGGTGTGGGCAGAGGAAACAGCAAATACAGAAGCTCGAGGGTAGAAAGAGCTTGGAGGAAGGCAGCATGGAGCTGGAGAGGTAGGCAAGATCATACGGGACTTTAGGGACTTCTCCGCTGAGGTAATTTTTACCAAGGTACCAGTATGATCAGATTTCTATTTGAAAGTATCCTAGCTTACTTTGGCTGATGTGAGCAATGATGGAAGGTGGGTTGGAGACTAAGACAGGAAGCTGGAGGTCAGTTAGAAGACTGCAGCTGTTCATAAGAGGCTGCTTCTCTTGTGCCTTTAGTAAAATGCATGTTTTGAGTGTTTTTAGGCAATGGTCACAGATTCACATTGCATTCACATGTAACACTGTTGACTAGGAGGTACTCAATAAATGTTATGCCTCTTCTCTTGACATCTTTGGTTCTGTCTCACCAGCTGAACAAGTCACCATCGTCAACCTCTGAAAATGAAATAAGCACATGAATTCAGTGCTGCAAATGTTTTGAGCCCTGATATGTATAAGGCACTGTGTTAAGATTTGGACAGTCAAAACTAAATGATACTTGGCCCCAGCTCTCTGGGAAACCGCGGTCTGAGTACAAGCAGGCATCTTACAGTGGCAGGCAAATTAGTAACAAGAGGGTACTTTGCTTTCTTGTGGGAGTGGAATCAACCCGTCAGACTCCTGGGAGTAGAATGACTCTACTGACCTCTGGATGGACTGGGGAGAGAAGGAGAATCAGAAAGATTAGCTAATGTCATAAACAAAAAGAGAATTTGGGGAAAAGGTGGGAAGAGAGCTTCAAGGAAAGCCAAAGTCAGCTCATTCATAAAAAACGATTCCTTCCATCAAACAAAATATTTCCCACCATGCAATACCACATGTTATTCCCTTGCCAAATAAAAACATCTTCCACAAACCATGACATTTAAACATTACTTTAAATTAAAAAAAAAATGTGTCGAAAACTCTTTTAAAAGAGAGAGTCCCACCCCAATACAACGGCAAGCTAGAAACTGAGCTCTGCCCCACTCCTTTGCTCTGAGCACTTCCATGTGCAAGTCTGTAAGGCAGAACTGAGCACTGCCATGGTTCTCAACCCTGGCCACGCATTGGAACCACCCAAGAAGCTTTTAAAACAAAAAATGCTGCCTGGAGCCGTAGATATTCTTATTTAATTGATCTGAGATATGTCCTGGGCATCACTATTTCTTAAACCCTCTTTCCAGGTAATTCTAATGTGCAGCCAGGACTGGGAACTACTGGTCTGCTGGTCCCTTAAAGAATTGGGTTCCAAACTAATGAGAGGGAGATTGCTGGACTAATGTCAGTCTCCCCGTTGGAAGAGAAGCTTCATGAGGGCAAAGCCATATAACATTGTGGTTAAAAATACAAATTCTAGAATCACTCTGCATTGGAATTGCAATTCTATTCCTTGCTGGCTGTGGGACCTTGGATAAATTCTGTACCATCTGTATTTCAGTTTCCTCACCTACGAAATGTGATTGTTGCAAAATTAGGGTGGTTGTGAGAATTATATGAGATGTGTGGTGGTTTTTAAATATGTCTGCAAATTCTTTGCACTTTTACCTCCAAAATATGGAGCTGAAATTCTCCCCTTGAGTACGGGTGGACTTTGTGACAAACAAATAGAATATGACAGAAGTGATAGTATGTTTGAGATTAGGACATAGAAGACATTGTGGCTTTGGATCACTTGCTCTTGGGGAAGTCATCTTTCTTCCTGTGAAAACACTCAGTCAGCCAATGTGGTAAGGAACTGAGACCTCCTCCCAACAGCCCTGTGAGTAAGTCACCTTGGAAATGAATCAACTTCAGTCAAGCCTTCAGATGACTGCAGTCCCTGCTGACATCCTGACGAAAACCTCTTGAGAGACCGTAAACCAGAACTAACTTGCTAAAGCACTCCAGAATTCCTTACCCACAGAAATGGAGATAATAAATGCGTGTTGTTTATACCATTATATTTTCAGGAGATTTTTTTCACCCAGCAATAGAGAACTAATACAAGGTAATGTTGAAGCACATTAGAAATATATAGTAAGTACTCAGTAAATGTTAGTCATTGTTTTTACAGCTACATTCTCCTTTGAATCCTTAGCACCGAACACACTAACATGCTACCTAGTGTATTAATAAATATATGGACATACAAGTAAAATGAAAGGTTGAGGTGATTATCCATGGCAGTCATTTCTGAAGTTATTTGAGCAAGGACGTTTTCAAACAAAATCTTGTATCGTGTTATGAGTCAAGAAAAGAGAAAGTACTTTAGGTATTTCAAACAGAGGGAATTTGATACTAGGAATTGGTTACATAGACTATGGAAGAACTGAGAAGCCAAACAGAAGCCAAAGAGAATAAGGCAACCCAGAGATTAGCCAGAGAAGGAAGCTGCTATTATTCCTAGAGCTAGAGGAACAATGAGAAGTGGTATTGCCAGAGTCCAGAAGTTGGAGCCATCCATAATGAGACCACAGGAGGAAGCTTGTTGGGCCAGAACCATGTACAAGAAGCCACCTGAGTCAGAGCACTTCCCTTCTTCCTCGGCCTCTTTCTCTTGCCCTACAGCCTTTCACTGGTGCATCCTATTGGCCAACTCTCCCTGAAGGACACCTAACAAAGGAGCCTGGGAAGTGAATGTAGTTTCCTATGTAACAGAGCAGAGCAGAAGGGTGAAGAATGGATCTGAGAGCAAAATTATGTGTACATAATTAACATGTGTAATTATATATGCATATGTGTGTTTATGTATATATGTATGTATGTGTGTGCATGTAGACATAAACATAGAGAGAGAAAATAATAAAGCAAATGTGGAAAGGCCAGCACACATGATTTTATTTATTTTATACATTTAAATACAAGGCATTTACATTTTTTGTGTAATTGGTAAGAACACATTAATATATTGGTAGTCTCCAGTATATTAAAATTTAATATGTTGCATATTTAATGTATATATACTTTTTATATTTAATTTTTAAATAAAGTTCTAGATTTGGGAAACCACTAATCTAGGTGAACAATCAAAACACTTTTACCCTAAAAAGTATTATTTCTCCTTTGGCCATAAATGACAATATTAAGAATTGAAATTTAATTTTAAAAAAGATAGTTGGTTAAATTTGAATAAACTTTTTATTAATATTATATAAATGTTAATGTCCTGATTTTTATACTAGTGCTGTAGTTGTGTAAGAGAACAATCTTGCTTTTGAGGAAGTACACATTAAAGTATGTAGGGGTAAAGGGGCATCATCATACTGTATCATGGTGTCAAACTGGGAAAAATTATGTATATATGAAGAGGGAGAAGGAAAATGATAGAGCAAACATAGTAAATATTAACATTTTGGAAATCTGGGTAAAGGAAATTATTTGTACTATCACAATGTTTATGTAAGTTTGGAATTATTTCAAAATAAGTTAAAAATAAATAAAAATAATTTTGCTTAAATTACATGTGATAGAGTCAGGGTTTGGGAGGGAATGATTAATAAACTAGTTAAGAAAATAGAAGAAAGACAAATTTTGGCTAAATCTGAAAGTGGGCCAGCAAAGTCTCTTTCAATCTCTGATAAGCTGTGCAGTGTCTGTAATTTACAGCTGATTGCTGAAAACATTCCTGCAGCTGCTGACATCATCAGCTCTTTACCCACAAACTTCTGGAAGGTGAAGATTGAAAGCACCAGCCTTGCAGGGTTAGGAACATTCTAATACTCCTAGCTCCCCTTCCTAGTGGTAAGTCTTAAAATGAAAGACACTAGTCCAGGAGAAGAATTTAGAGAAATATAAGACATTTGTAAATGTAAGAAGATGAAGGAACTAAGATGCACTTGCCAAGTAGAAGAAAAAAAATGAAACTTAAATGATCTAGTAAATGTGTAAAACTGTGGGATTATTCTTAAAACTCTAGGGCTAGTGTTCATAAATCCAAAGAGGCCATCAGCATATGTAAATTTAACTTCCCAAAGGACCATCTTGGATTAAACTAGTACACAGCATAGAACTTCATAGAAGGGCAAAGAGCTTTGTCTGCTATAGATTAATGAGAACATTAATGAGAACATTAATTCAGAAGTTTTATCTAAAATCAAGATGTTATATCTGAGAGCAAGGCTAAAAAATGTTAATACCAGTGTTAGTAAAGGTGGGACAAAGGTATGTATATAATTACTAATATACCAAGAAAGAGTGTAAATTGGTGTTTCCAGAGCATAATTTAGCAATCTATTTCAAAAGACAAAAATACACATACTCTTTGATACAGATATTTTATCTACTTCTAGGGGTTCATCTTAACGAAATAATCATGGGTATCCCAAAAGATTTTGCCACAAGGAATATTTATAAAAATGAAAAATTTGAAACAGCCTATATTTCTACAATTGGCTAATTTGCCAAAGTATGTGCATAACATAAAGTGCTATGCAGCCATTAAAAATGACATAAAGGAAGAATAGCTTTAGGACAGGGAAAAATATTCTCATTATATTAAGTAGGAAAAACTGGGTTATAAAATAGTAATATTACATTTTTAAAAAATGCTTGCGCATATTGCAAGACAAAGAATTTACACCAAAGTATTACCTCTGGTGGTAAGATTATGGGCAATTTTATTTTCTTCCTCTTGATCACCCGTATCTTGTAAATTTCCTGCAATCAACAAAAATTATTTTTTAAAGTATTTGTTTTTAGTTAGTTACAAACCAGACTTACAGAAAAAGTCACTGGGGACTCTGTCAGAACGGTGAGATCCCTGCTTGCTCTCATGCCATTTCCCAAATAGAGCTATGGATGCTCTGAGGTGGAGATTGGGAAGCACAGGATGGGCCACTGGGAAGCTGAGGTCCCCAACCCAGTAAACTGTGTAGGGAATCCGGGGTTTGGACAATTTAGGAAATTCTAAGAATTTAGAAATTGGTAGAATGAAGAAATACATACATAATCATCATAGGAATCAGGATGCTCCCTGATTTAGGAAAAGGAGACTCAGGTTTTGACTTTTAAAGTTGAAATCAAAGATGGAAGTATTCTTGGTTACTCTTGGTACAACCCTGAGTTCAATTGACCAGCCAGATCATCGCCTCAAAACTTTCGTTTAATTAAATATATTTATCCAAATTATGTTGCTAAGTCTAAAATGAAGTCAAGTGCTCTAAACCTAGGAGATTAGTTACATGCTTCATCAAGAGAGCATACATAAGAAAAATATAGAAAGTTTTTTTTTAAAGATACATTTGAGTAAAATCAGACTTCAAGTAATGCTTGTTTATGGGAGCTTCTAAACAACACTATTGAAAAAAATAACAATTCATTTGGGATCAAAAGCTTCCCTGGACCACTTTTTTTTTTTTTTTTTTAACACTTATTTTTCACCTGGGCCTCGGAGAGACCCTAACCCATCGAAGTTCAGGCCTCTCCAGAAGTCATCTCATCTCAGGGCACTCAGAGGCGGGGCCCATCCTAGATAACCTCAGAACTATAGCCCCAGCATAGTTGTCTACTCAGAAAGGAAAATTTCCTTTCCAAGTTTGATAGAAAAATCTCCATACTAAACTGTAAATAGAGACCTAAACTATCTTAGAAGAGAGATTCCAGATTTCCCAAAAACTGTTTGAAGGAATAATTTCTCAAAACTGAAACTCCTACCCTCCATCTAGGAAATGTAATTTCATGCTTCCAATTGGATATTATGGGCATCGCTTTGTTTTGCAGGGAACACATAGCTCTAATTATATGGAAATGGTGCACCAAGGAAGCACACGGCAAGCATCATGCAATTGGAGAGTAATTACCAGTCCTTTCTGTTGTCTACACCACAGCCATACAATAAAATATTAAAATTGTAAATAATATAATAATCTGTTAACTATTTGGGCAGTCTTTTACTAGGTATATATATATGCCTTGGGAGAGGGAAATGTTTAATCATAAAAATTTCAAGCCTGGATTTTTCCCAAACAAAAGGACTTAAGAACAAAAGGGAAAAATGCTAAGACACTATATAGCATCTAGCTAGAAACAAAAACAAACAAACAAACAATTGAGCTGCCTGAGTTTGCCTTAAGGAAACTATAAAGTATTAGATAAACAGCTTTGGGGACAATAGGACCAGAATGCCAGAATGTCAGTCAACCCTGTTAATCTGCTAATTCATTCAAAATAAAAAGGATCCCAATCTGTGAAATGATATCAGTCAAAACTGATTTGGCAATTGGAGTGATTACTGTTTAAGCTTGCCTCAGAAGCTTTCTTCCTAAATCACTTTCACATTTCTCCCAGTTTTCTAGATATTTGTTATTCGACAAATATTTGCATTAATATCCTACTAAAGTGTGATGTAAGGAGATTCTTGGAGGACTTCTTTGATCTCTCTAATTGCCTGGTGCAATGGTAACAGGATTGAACAGTCCCCAAACCGGTCAGGACAGAAAATTCTAATATCACTGCCATAGTTTCATGCCGGCTGTCTCAGTCACTGATTATATTAAGCAGTCAGTTTTCACTCTCTAAGTGTCTACTGGCCAAGCACTGTGGATCAATTGAGCCAATTGAGTTGGCATTCAGTAGTTAAGAAAGTTGAGCTGGAAGAATTGAAACTATCTGTCAAAGCCAGCCTCTGAGTCTGTGTCCTAGGCAGGCAGCATACATTTACAAGGCACAAACTTTGCAGAAAGACCTGCACCACACCCTTAAGAGCAAGTCAAAGGACTGAAAAACATAATTCCGATGCTGTCGGTGTTTACCATCAAGCTAGGAATTAAGTATTTTGGTGTTTGAAAGGACTTTAGGGATTATGAGATCAAAGTGTAGGATTTTCGGAGCCTATACTCTAAGAATGGTCAGTCATCATGCACCCCCACCTTCTCCCACCTGCAACCCGTAGAGGGTCTGATTATACCAGAAAGGCTACATAACTATTCAGTTTTAAGTAAATTATTCCATGTCCTTATGTAGGCAATGCACATGCTAATTTTCCAAGGAATAAAAATGTATAGAAGAAAACGTTTCCCTGCTACTCTGGGTCTCCAGCCATCCAATTCCCCACGTCAGAAGCAACCCATGTTACAACTTTCTTACATGTAATGGTAGGGATAGTCTGTGAATCTAGGAGCATGTGTATGTTGAAAGAGAGAGAGAGATGTAGATGTATACAAAATAGTATATTAAAAATACTATTCTGTTCCTTGATTTTTTCACTTAATTTGGAGATTATAATCTTTGAGATTCAATATCAGGATATACAAGCCTTCCTTGTTTTTTAAATTTAATTTTCTAATAAGAAATTAGTCGCATGGTTCAAAATTTTTAAAAAATATATTTTCTCTATCACTCATATCTCCAATCACCAGTTCCTAACCTATCCCTAAGAACTAACCTTTATTACTTGTTCTTATATAACTTTCCAGAATTTCTATGTTTATACTTCTAAGCCAATGCATATTCTTTTATTTCCCATATAAATACTACACATGTTCTTCTTCTGCCTTCTTTTTTTTTCATTTAACAATATGCCTTTGCAGAACTTTACATTTCAGGCGATGGGCAGCTTCTTTATTCTTTAGTAACAGTTCAATAGTATTCTATTGTACACTATACCACAATTTATTTGCTCTTACAAGTACAGTAGTCCCCCTTATCCATAGGGGTATGTTCCAAGACCCCCAGTGGTTACTTGAAACCCTGGATAGCACCAAACCCTAAATATACTCTTTTTTCCTATACATACCTATAATAAATTTTTTTTAAGTTAGGCACAGTAAGAGATGAATAACAATCACAAATAATAAAATAGAACAATTATAACAATATGCTGTAATAAAAGTTCTGTGAATGTGGCATTATTAACTAAAATAAGGGTTACTTGAACACAAGCACTGCGATACCCTGACAGTCGATCTGATCATCAAGACAGCTAAGGGACTAATAGGCAGGTAGGGCAGGGTGGATACGCTAGACAAAGGGACAATTCAAGTTCCAGGTCAAACAAGCTTTGTAAGATTTCAACATGATGTTCAGAACAGCGCCCGATTTAAAAGTTATGAATTCTTTCTGGAATTTCCCATTTAATATTTTCAGACCACAGTTGACCATGGGTAACTGAAACTTCAGAAAGGTAAACCAAAGAAAAGTGGGGACAAGTAAATAAACTTATATTTGTGTAATTTCCTACATGTGCTAGTATTTGTAGGTTAAATTCCCAGGAGAAAAATGTGGGTCAACAGAGATCAGTGTTTGTAATTTTGATTGACATTATCAAATTGCCACTATATGGATTCTACCACTTTACATTCTTACCAGCGATGTATGAGACCCTGTTTTCTCATTCTCTGGCCAATACAGGTTTTTAACAGACTTCTTGATTCTTATCAATCTTACAAGTTAGATGTGGTAATTTATTTTAGTTTTAATTTTCATTTCTCTTAAGAATGTTGAGAATCTTTTCATGTGAAGTCTGATTCGCATTTCCTTTTCTGTGGACTGCGCTTTTATATCCTGTGCCCATTACCTTGTTGGTCCTTTAATGATGGATTTGTGAAAGATTTTATATATTAGAGAAATTAGATCTCGTGCATGCATTGCCCACTTTTTTCCATTTGTTATTTGTCACTGACTCTACTTATGTTTTTTTTCCATGAAGGATATTTTTATTTTCACATTGTCAAATGTATTAACTTTTTAAGATACTCTGGGTTTTATGTCCTCATTAGAAAGGCCTTCCTCTTAGCAGCTTATACAGGAATGTTTTACATACTTTCCTTTTATATGTCCATGGTTTTATTTTTTTCATATTTAAATCTTTGATCCAACTAGAACTTATTCTAATATTAAAAAGTTAATTGGGATCAATTTTGCTTTTTTCTAGATAGCTACTCAGTGGTCCTAAAATCGTTATTAAACAATCATTTTTCCCAATTTAAAAATGTTACTTTAACATGTACTAAATGTCTATAGATATTTGAGCTTATTTTTCTACTTTCTATTTTTATCCTTTGATATGTATGTCTCCACAGGCATCAGTGCTATAGTTTTAATTACTGAAGTCCAATAATATGATTTAATATCTTGTAAGACAATCTCTCCTCAATATTTTTCCTGCTCAGAATTTTCCTGGCTATTCTTGTGTGTTTTTCCATATGAGCTTTAGAATCAGTTTGTCACGTTCCCAGAAAAATAATCCTCTCGGTATTATTATTGGGATTGTGGTAAATATTATGTTTTGAGTGTACAATACATTGATTCAGAATTTGTATTCTTTATAAAATGATCATCACATTAAGTCAAGTAACCATCTGTCATGTGCATAGTTATTACGATATAGACTCTATTCTCTATGCTTTACATTATAGCCTCATGAATTATTTTATAACTGTAAAGTTGTACTTCTTAATTTCCTTCCCTTCCCTTTTCCCACCCATCCTTCCATTCTCCTCCCTGTGGTATTTTTAGATTAATTTGGTGGAAAGTAAGATCTTTATGATGTTAAGTCTTTTGCTCCAACAGCGTGGCAGTCCTGTTCATTTGTAACATCTTTTGATTCTCTCAGGACTTTTATTCAAATGGGTACTATACATTTCTTGTTCAGTTTATTTAGCTTTCTTTTGCTTTTTCTTGGTGCATTTTAAATTATGTCTTTTATCCTTAAAAATGAGTATTTAGATAGCTGTACATCTGGGTCAATAGTCCTGAAATCAAATATCCTATTATATCTCTGAAGCTAGGTGACATCAGTGACAAAGCACTCTAGGATGTCTCAAATTATGAAACTTTCAAACTAAATAACTTTTAATCGATTTTAATTTTTTAAGCTCCCCATACAAAGATATGTTTAGGATCTAGCATTAAAATCTAAAATTTTAATGACAACAACAGAACTCTAAGTTTAAAAAAGTAAATCAATGAAAACTTCTTTTTCTTAAGTAAGTTTCCACTACCATTCCTCCAGGCATCCCAAAAGCAGGGATCTTCTTAAAACACAAATTGGACAATCTGACTCACGTGCTTAAAATCTTCAGTGGCTTGTCATTGCACTGGGAATAAAATCAATACCTAAGCAGACCTGCAAAGCCAGCAGGAAGACCTGGCCCCTGCCTACCTCTTCAATTTCATCTGCTAGCTCTTACCTCAGACCTTTGCACATACCTTCCCCTACCTCTAACTCCCCACACTTCCTTCCTCATGAATTCCTTATCATTCATGGCTCAGTTTAAATGTTACATACTTTGGAAGCTTTCCCTGACCATTACATCTAACAGAGATTTTCCCCTCTTGATTCTATTTCACAACCTTCTGTTTCCTTCATCACAAGTATCATAAATCTTAATTATTGTATGTTAGTCTTTCAACTTATTCTTTGCATCTGCCCTTAACTGGGAGCTTTACGTGGGTAGGGCCTTTTTGGTCTTGGTCACCACTGTATCCTTAGCTCCAAAAACCTAGCACTGTGCCTACCACATAATAGAGGTTCAATAAATAAATGTTAAAAGGGTAAATAGACTCCCAGACAGGTCATCCAGTTCCATTCCTCTTTATTCTTACTCAGCCTCTTCTTCCCCCATCATGCCTTTTGCTGCCAAAATCCTACTCATCCTCCAAGGTCCAGCTAAAATGCCAGCTTCTCCTAGACGCTTCCCCTGATGACTTGTTCACTGTACATTCCTGTCTCCCACCTTCATGCTAGCTGAAAAACTTTTCACATACCTAGTCAGCAACTTTTCCCAGTCCCCACTGACAACTAACTATTCTAACCTTTCACCAGTCCTCCTTCAAGCTCCAAACCCTAAGGCAGCAAGGGAAGGACCTCCCACCTCACTTAGAAAACAGAGGCCTCAGGGCGAGGTCCTCTGAGTGCAGCAGTTTCCCTTCAATGTAAACATTCTCAAGTCTCTTCCATCATACAGAGAAGCAGGCAAATGCATAAACAAAGCCCCTTCCTCAATTCACTTCCCCCTTTGTAGGAGCTGTTTACTACTATGTAACTAACCACCCCAAAATTCCATGACTTCACAACAACTATAGATTTTGCTCACAACTCTGCAATTTGGACAAAGATCAGCATAGAAGATCATTTCTGCTCCATATGGTATCAACTAGGTGGGCTCAACTCAGGAATTGAAGGGTCCACTTCAGGTTGGCAAGTTAATTCTGGCTGTCAGCTGAGGCTATGAGTCAGCTCAATTCTTCTTCATGCGGACCTCTCCAGAGGCTGTGAGGACTTCTTTCCAACATTGTGGCCTGGTTCAGGAGTGAGTAGTGGGGTACCAGTTTCTTAAGGTCTGAATGCAGAAACTAGTACAGCATCACTTCCACCATGTTCTAATAGTTAAGATTCCTATTTCTTGATGGGAGAATTGTCACAGAATCCAGTACATGTTTTAAAATCATGACATTCTTCTAGATAAAACAGGTACTCTCTGCATCCCCTTTGCAGCTCATCTACCCCAAAGAGGGTTGTTTACCCACTATCTCCTCTTCCTTTCCAGCTATTCTCTTCTCCATAGGAAGCAATCCATCTTCAGCCTCCACAATTGAACTTGCTCACACCTACGTCATCTTGCTTATCCGGAAACCCTTTTAATTCATGGACCAAGGCTATTAAACCAGACTGGGACCTCTGAAACTGTATGTATAATCATGTAAAAACAGTGCATTTTTCTGGGTAGGCAGTCATACAGCTTCTCAGCAGGATCTGGGTTTCAGAAGATTCCTAGCCAGTCAGTGCTCTGCAGGACCTCCAAGTACCTTAGCTTTAGGTTTCCATGTCTGTTAATAATAAAGCTAGCATTTCTTCAGAAGTCTTCTGAGTGCCAGGTACTATTCTAAAAGCTTTATGTTTATGATGTCATTTTGTCCTCTCAGTTAGTATCTGAAATAGATATTATTATTATCCTTATTTAACAGATAAGTAAAACCGAAACAAGGAGATGTTTCTCTGAACTGAATGTTCATGTCTTCCCAAAATTCACATGTTGAAACCCTAATCCCAATGTAATAGTATTTGGAGGTAGGACTTTTGGGGGAATTAGGTCATGAGGGTGAAGCCCTTGTGAATAGGATTAGTGCCTTCATAAGAAGAGGCCCAGAGCTAGCTAGATCTCTTTCCACCATGTGAGGATACACAAGTCAGGAGTCTGCAACCTGGAAGTGGGTTTCACCAGAACTCAACCATATTGTCTGGGACTGATCTTGGACTTCCAGCCTCTGGAACTGTGAGAAATAAATTTTGTTGTTAATAAACCACCCAATCTGTCATACTGTGTCATAGCAGTCTGAACTGAGGACCAGCCCAGGGTTATGCAGCTGGAAAATAGCCGCACCAAGAATCAACCCAGGCAATCTGGCTTTGGAGTCTATATGCTTAACCACAACTCCACACTGCCTCTCAAAATACTTTGAACATTTTAATAGCTAAATAAATGTGGGTGACCAGTCTCCTATTATTTAAATTCTCTCATTTTACACATGAGAAAATTTGCCCTCAGAGATGTTGAATAACTTGTACATGTAGACTGATTGGTAAAGGACCCACATTATAAAAAGAGCTAATGGCTATCATTTTATTAAGTGCCTACTATATGCCTGGCCCTTATACTAGACCCTTTGAATCCTTACCCCTCTATGAGATTAGTGTTAGATATGAAGAAACAAAACCAAAAGGAATTAAGTAATGCCCAAGAGCACTTAGCTGATAAGAATCAGATCCAGGGTTAAATTCCAGAACCTTTGCCCTTTCTTCCCTGCTACACCATCTCCCAGTTAATCACAGCACTCTGCTTTTAAGCATTTTCTACATGAAGAGCCCTCTCTTATACAGTGCTGGTGAAAGTATAAATCGATGCAATCGCTGTGGAGGGAAATTTGACAATATTTGTCAAAATGACATATACATTCACAACAATGTCAATATGCTTAACACTACTGAATTGTACAATTAAAAATAGTTAAGATGGTAAATTTTATATGAGTTATTTACCACAATTAAAAGTTTTAAAAAATGACATATGTACATACCCTTCAACCCAGCAATGTAAATAGAAATTTATCCTATTGACATATACATATGTAGAAAATGATGTGTCTTTAAGACTATTGTTGCAATTCTTTGTATTAACAAAAGATTAGATGCAAGTGTCCATCAGAGAGAGAGACTAGTGAAATAAATTATGGTCCACTATACAATGGAATACCATGCAGCCTTTAAAAAGGAGCAAGGAGGTGTTTATACTGTTAAGGAAAGATTGCCATAATATATTGTAAAGTGAAAACGGCTAGCAATGATGTAAAAAAAAAAACAGGTAGTGGGAGGTTGGAGAGAAGAGGAAGGGGAAAAAATATATACACATTTGTTTACGTACTTACAGATTATCCCTAAAAAGAAACACAAAAAAGTTTTAACATTGGTTGCTTCTGAGATGGAGTACTGTTGGCTGGGAAAAGAGGGTGGAGGCTTTTATACCTTTTATACCTTTTGAATTTTGAAGTTTTATGAACTCAGAAGACTAAATCAAATTTAAAATTCTATTTTTAAAAATATTTGAGAATTGAGAGCTGGTGGAGATTTCAAGAAATCTAGCCTTGAGACAGCATCTTAAGTATTTGCGAGGCTTATGACAATAGAGACTCTAAGTGTCTTACATATTCACTGCTGTATACCCAAAGACAGCAGTTCTGGAACCCTCAATGGTACACAGTAAAGTGTTCCAAGAATGTATGTTAAGTAAATGAATGGATGAGTTAACAGATAGCTGGTGTTAACTACTTAATTGTATACTTCTCCATAATATAGGCTTTACACCCTTACAAGTTCAGACATATTTTTTAGTCGTTAACATCTTTCTTGTGTCTAACAAAGGCCCATTTCATCTCCATTTCATCTTGTTGCATCCTCAGTACAAATGACCAACAATTGGTTAGGGAATCTCATTTTAACCTTCTAAATGCTGGAAGTCATTTATGACCCTTTAGTCTTCCCTCTTACCAATTCAATGGTTCCAATTCTTAATCTTTTCTCAACTACCAGTTTAGCACTTATTCCATCATTCTAGCTTTTCTGAGCTTGAAATCTTTCTTTAAATGCAGATTTTCAATTGCCTCATGATATTTTAGTAAGGATATGACCTATCAGATATTGTGGAAGGGTTATTAACCAGGTTTTCACATTCCTTCCATTAACACTTTCCTATGTTAATTTTGAAAGAAAATCTTTTTTTCTTTCCAGAGGCAGCATGGAATTAAGAAAAGAGACCAGGTTTCAAACCAGGAGACCCAACTTTTGAACCTCTACCTCTACCATTTACTGGCTGAGTGGCCTTTCGTTTATTTATTTGTTCATTCAAAAAATATTTGTTGATCCTACTCTGTGTCAAGCCCTGTCCTAGGGACTGGGGATAGAGTAATAAACAAAACAAAGTTCCTACTCTCACAGAATTTATGTTCTAGTGGGGAGACACCATCAATAAACAAATGAATAATTAACATATATGTTACCTTAAAGAGTGGTAAGTGCTATGGAGAAAAACAAAGAAGGAAAGGAGGATAGAGAGCATGGAGGGCAGGGGCATATAATTTTAGGGGCAAGAATATCTTTCTTGGACATGGTTCCATAGTGTAGTGGTTAGCACATCTGTTTTACACGCAGAAGGTCCTGGGTTTGTACCCCAGTGCAGCAACGGTGCATGGTCTATGGCCATGGCACCCTGAACAAGCCCGATGTCTGATCTCAGAAGGTAAGCAAGGTTGGGCCTGATTAGTACTTAGATAGGAGACCACCTAGGAAGAGAGGTGCTATAAGCATAAATAATAATAATTTTTTTAAAAAAAGAATATCTTTCTTGACAAGGTCACACTGCAACAGTGATAATAGAGTCAAGACCCTAAGAATGTGAGGGAGTAAATTATGAGGATTTCTGGGATAGAGGGAATAGCAAGTGTAAAGGCTCTGAGGTGGTAAGGGCCTTGATGAGGAACAGCAAGGAGCTACTGTGGCTGAAGGGGAGTGAAAAGGAGAACAGAGCAGAGGAGTTCAGAAAGGGCAGGGGTTCAGCCAGAGAGGAGGCTGTGAGGGGCTGACCAGTAACCTGTGCCTGAGTGAATTAATTTCTGACAATTATAACAATACCTTATTCTCTAAGGTAAAATACATGAAAGATGCCTGCTAAAAAGTATGACCTGAGCAGATAGAAGTAAATTTGTCTGCAAGTCTTTGTAGCTATTTTTCAGGTTGGGAATTTTTTTTTTCTAATGATTTATTCCCTGTGATTAGAGTGATGTCTGTGTTCTGAACCATCCTTATGAAAACAAAAAACCACGCAGCTGATGTCAATTAAGGCATTGGCTCATACTCCAGAATTGATGTTTTTTATATCTAAAAGATATCTGAAGATATCTGTGTGAGAGAGAATGCTGCCAGTACACCCCTTCTTTAACAGAAGCCAAAGGTGAAGAGGTGAGAGGAACAGTGAGACCCAAGGTAGGGAATGACACAAACCGATTTAATCGATTCTGCAGAACATTTAGTCAATGCAAATATCTGATAGACTAATTCTCTGCAGTGTGAGCTGAACACCTTATCTGAGACCAGAGTTTCCAAACTATAGTATTGCCTAGCCATAACTGGTTTTTCTTTGCAGTCTTTCTATTTATTTACTAAAAACTCAAGATTTTAGTTCAAAAAGAGGGATAGAGGCAATCTGATCTCCAGCAGCCAATCAGGAGACATTTGTTTGAGAACAAGAGTGAAAGAAAACCAATGGAGGAGCCAATCCCTGACTCCAGATTCTAGAAGCTACCACAGCTTTCACTTGCTTCCTCCAGAAGCCCTTACTTTCTGGCTTGTAGAAGAGCCTTGCTGTTCTATCAGCAGAAACCTAGATGGATTGAATTAATTTTGCTATCATCAATTCATCAGTTTCGGGTCTGTTAAATATTAATACCTCAGGTCAAGATGACCTCAGGTTCTCCATGGGTATCCAGGTAATACAGTTCAACTATATCAGTAATTGGAACTTACCGAAACACATACACATACAGAGCTATATTGACAGAGGATGAACTAAAATTTGTTGTGTTAGGGCAATAAGATTATTTTCTCCTATATTTCAAAATATTGCTTTTGAAATTTTTAAAAATGCATATAGGGTTTTAATAAATGTGGTTTACCAAGAAATATTCTGTGGTTAATATGTGACTTAAAACTCCAACCTACTTATTCTATAAAGGAGATGGACTTTTTAAAAAATTCAGTATATCGGGATAATATGCAGCCATTAAGATATGTTGTAGAAGACGAGTGAGTGACCAAGAGAATGTTCAAGATATACTGTGAAGTAAAAAACAGAGTTCTGTAGAATGCCATTAAATAAATATTTTTAACATAAGGGCAGAATATATATGAAAATGACTAACATTAACAGCGGTTACTTTTAGAAGATGAAATTACAGCTGGTTTTAATTTTCTTTCTGCTGATCTATATTTTTAAAATTTTCATGATGAACATGTATTACTTTGTAGTAAGAATTATTTCAATTTCGTGTTAAGATTCAACTGCCTAATAATTCTAAAAATCAAATTAATTTTCCAACTGGAAATACAAATAAAGCAAGTCAGCTATCTACTTTCTCTCCTTCAGAAAATGGCTTGAAAAAACATACAGCCATGAAGATTTGTAGCACTACAATTTAATAATGGCAAGCATTTGCATTGTACTAGGTACCGTTGTCAGTGCTTTGCCTGTATTACCTTGCCAGATCTGTACCACAGCTTCATGAAGGTCCCACTAGCTAGCCCATTTTAGAGGTGAGGAAACTGAAGAGAATAAAGGATAAGTAAATTGTCCAAGACTACAAAGTTAGAAAGATACACAGACCAGGACAGTGGTGTTCCAAAGCCTGAGTCCTCACCACTATTGAATGTCTCACTACCAGTCTCTGCATCCAGGCAGCCCTGGTCACCGATTCATCAGTCTGCCTTTAACAGCTGTGGCAAGTTCTAGCTCTTGCCTCAAAACCACTGCTCCCCACCTCCCTCCTCATTCTTAGCAGCTGACCTGACTTCAGAGAAAAGGAGAATCCCTTCAGCTTCCTGCATCCTTCCCCAATTTATCTATTCTCTTTCGAAGGGAGAAACCTTATATGATTGCAATATTTGGGATATACTTATACTAAAAAATTATTCATTATCTGACATTCTAATGTTCTATTTGGGAATCTCTACTTAGAGAAGATTCTCATCTATCTTTTATCCTTAAAAAAAAAAAACATACCAAAACAATCTTAATTCCTTATTCCTCTCCAACAACCAATCACCTAGCCAGAAGATACTCATTGTGCCTCCCACTCCCATGCCTCCACCCCAAGGGAAACTGCACAACAACAAAGCCATATCTCCTGTTGCCTTTGACAACTCTTTTTGAACCTGTCAGGATCTGGCCTCCACAGCTGGTTGGAGACAGACCTGGGGGATGACTACAACCTCAGCTTCTGAACTCAGGGTCTGTCCACTACTCTAGCCAAACTCCATCTGTCTCCCCACAGTTGTGACAGTATCAATACACTTAGAAATCCATGGTCATAGGAGACCTAACACCCATCACCCTTGGTTACCCTCTTTACCTGTCAAAAGCAGCCTCCGCCTGATTTAGGACTTCTTTTTCATAAGTCCTCTCACCTTGTCCTGGACTTGCTGCCATGTCAGTGAAGTGGGGAATGAATAACCCATCAGGAAGAGACTGTGGCATGGAAGATGTTCCTGGAAAATGGGGTTCATCCTACACATTAGGGAAAATAGTATTATGCTTGTTTTCCATATCTTTCTCTGTCTTGTCTAGACTATACATTCCTTGAAAGCATGAGCTATTAACTTTTATGACTATATGCTGAGAAGGAGTACAGGCCAGGACAGTTTCCCTCTGAATGAATGAAAGAACTAACAAACAAAATGGCCTACAACAAGAAATAACTAAGCAAACTGTGACACCTCAGCTACATGGGTACTACATAGCTACTTACAATAAGAAGTATATTTACTGTCAGTACAAAGAAATATGTATGTGAAACCAATTGAATTCAGAAAGTAGAACATTAAATCATTTGTGTTCTGATTCTAACAATGCTAAAACCTATGTACAGACTACAATTAAAACTGCAGAAAATTTGTAGTCATAAATAGTTTAGAAACTACTACTCGGTAAAGGATTTTTCTATAAATTTGCTCAATTTCAGAATATTGTCTTACAGCTGAAAACCCAGAGGGTTGTTATGTATATTTTACTGCAATTAAAAAAAAACTAAAAATAAAATAAATGTGCAACACATACACACACACAAGTATAGGTTAGTTATCGTCAGACAGAACAAGTATCCCAACTTTGTTTTAAAATATCTCACTAACAGATAAGGGCATGTCCCCAAATCTCTTAAGGAAACAGCCAGGTTAAATCAGCTAATATAAGCTAAAATGTGCTATTAGAAATGTTCACTGGTAAATGACAAAAGTAAACAGAAATCTCAGAATTTATAAAGATCCTAAGAAAAACACCATGAAAGAATATATTAGTGCCTCTGTAGAACTATATATATATATATATATATATATATAATATATATATATATATATATAAAGAAGTTGAAAGGAAAGAAGTTATCTAAATAAAAATAGGTTCTTCTGGGAAAATATAAATAGTAGGCTGTATTTACACAAAAGGATTGTTTTTAAGATGTTAATTATTAATTGTAGCAATGTGTTTTGCTCACTGTAACATTTCTTTGTCTCCATGCAAAGCCACCCCACCTTATTTTAAACAGGTCCTTTGTGTCTAAGTCACAATTCCTTTCCTGGGAATTTTTGCAAGAAGAAAAACCAAAAGCAGTTTAAAGCCAAATGTTGTTAAGTCTATTGTAAAGTGTAAACCCAGTGAAGAGGAGGGAAGAAAGAGAGAGGCCCCTGCTTTTGAAGTAATGCTGGGGATGGGGAAGAGGGGAGGTTCTCCTAGACAGGGTGGATCCTGGAGTACCGGGAACTTCATTATTATTTGGGGGCCCAGGAAGGGGTCAAGACCTTATTAGAGTGGATTGGGGAACCTAGAATGACTGGACTCCAAGGTATACTGCTTGGGCAGAAATGCCCATACCCCTTGGAGCAGAGTGTCATTGTACATTACGGGACCACATGGCCTGAGACAAAGATTTTTGTGGCATTACGGGCACCACATAAAGTGCCTTCAACAATAATTGTTAATTTTCCATCACCTTAGCCTGATAGGAGCCAAAATTTAGAAATAAAGTATTTCTTTATTTTACATATATGTTAAAATTCATACCTATTATATTAGTTCCACATAAATATCTTTTTGAAAACTTGACTGTAGTAGGCAGAATAACAGCCACCCAAAGATATTCATGTCTTAATCCCTAGATATGCAGATATGCTAATTTATGTGGCAAAAAAACTTCACAGATTATGATTAAGAACCTCGAAATGAGATTATCCTGAATCCAATGTAATCACATGGGGTTTTAAAAGTGGGAGAGGGAGATGGAAGAGGAAATCAGCAACCTAACATTGCTGGTTTTGAAGATGGAGGAACGGGGCCTTGAGCCAAGAAATGTAGGCACATCTAGAAGCTAGGAATGGCTAAGACACAGATTCTTCCCTACAGTTTGCAAAAAAGAATAGACCCCTGCCAACATCATGAACTTTGTCCAGTGAGATCTGTGTCAGACTTTTATCCTACAGAAGTATTAGATAGTCAACTTGTCTTGCTGTTAGCCACTAAGTTTGTGGTAATTTGTTACAGCAGCACTAGAAACCTAATACATGGTTATAGAGTCAATTCCCTCCTCCCCTTGCCTTTTCTTTTCCCTTGTCTCTGTTTACTAGGAAACTTCTCTTCTATAATTTGGTTTTCATCAGAAGAAAAATAGCCTACACAAATGGCCACTCCCACTGCAAAACAATAAGTTGATATTCTGCCTATAAACCATCCTTGGGAGTTTTTTTTAAAGCTTGATTCAGTCTCCTAGAGCCCTAGCATGACATTATTTCTGGAAATTGTAAGATGCCACTTACGTTACAGTAATGTATATCATTGGATTTCTTTACGTATTCAATGGTCCAGTGAACCACCTTGTGAACACCAGTTTGCTGATTTGTTCCAACTGTAATGATGGCATTGTCTCCTTGGGAAGACCAAATGAACACACATAAAAGATAGTAACTATACAAGCCAGAAAAATGATAAGGGCTGAAAAAAGATGCAAAGGGTAGATGCTATTCAGAGGAATTTGGAAGAGATATCGAAAACTCCTGATAGGGAAGACCTGAGGAGTATACAAAGGAAGTAGGGCTTGAATTAGGCATTTCTATGAGTAAAATATCACAGGCAAATTCAGTTACAGCAGAAGAGGTTGGAAGGGTAGATTGGAATCAGCTTCTGTAGGAGTCTGATAGGTTTGAAGATTTGGATTAGGCAACCAGGAGCAACCAAGACCTTCAGGGAAGGACTGTGATGAAAATATAGTCTTGAGAGAGATTCAGATGGATCTGCGGATTATAGTTCTTGAACTATAGCACTGGAATAAATAAATCACAGGCCTCAGAATTTGAGTTTCTATTAAAATTGGCTCAGACTAAAAGCTTTTCCTATTACTCTCATGGTACTCATAGTCCAATGTGATAGAAACAGTATCTATTCAACACAAATTGAAGGGACCATCTATCTATGACCTGGTTGGTTTGACCAGTAAAGTCCAAAAGCATGTTTTTTAATTCCACCAGGTAGTCCCTGTTGTCTCTTTGCATTTTATCTTTGACTTTAACTTTTTTATTTTTTAATTACATTTATTGAGGTAACATTGGCTAATAAAATTATACAGTTTTTTAAACAGTTTTAAAGTGAACAAATCAATGGCATTAAGGACAATGTTGCACAACCAATATCACTATCTAGTTCTAGAACTTTCATCATCCCGAATAAAAACTCCATACCTTTTAATCAATTACCTCCTACTCCTCCTTCTCCAACCCTTTATTTGTAGAGTTTTTATGTTAATTTTTCACTTGATATAATATATTCATTAAAAATATAGCGTACATAAGCAATATAGAAAATGTACAGATAAAAATCTTTCCCATCCTACCTTATCTGTTTCTCTTGAGTGTGCTTCCAGAGTTTCTTTATACATATATAAATAAAATTTCCCTTATTCTTATACAGAATATACCATTCCATAAATGGCTGTCTTTTACTTATTTTTTTTAATTTAAAAATATATCATTATAAAGTTGTAGCAGCTAATATGTAGGGTAACCCTAAACCCTTTTTGTTTGGTACGGTACCTGCTGCACCATTTTTTTCAGGTGTTTGAATAATAAATTATATGATCACTCTTCTTATATGGAGTTTGTAGCCCACTTTTTACCAAATACAAATTATAAACAATTTTAGGAATTGGGTTCATAGCTGACCACTTAATAAATATTTGTTGATTGATTTACAGTGGGTACCAGGTAATTTTTAAACAAAACTTTGAAAACGACTATTCTAATGAAATATATAATGTACAAGTGATCCTTAGTCTACTCTTAATCTCGAAAATTTCCTGGAATGTGATATTTACCTACCTTACAGAGGAGCTCAAGAAAAACAAATTATCAGTTATATTTGAAAGTATAACTTCATTAGAAAGCAAGTTGGCTATATCTGAGACAATATTAAATGCACATGCCTTCTGATATTGGAATTTCTTGGCTAGAAAGTTATTCTATATGTACATTTACACAGATACTCAAATATGATTGTTAGATGGTGTTCATTGTAACAGTTAACAAAAATTGAAAACAACCTACATGTCCATCAAGGGGGAACTGATTCAATAATTTAAGGTACTTAATGAAATGCTACGCACCTGTTAAAAAGAACATAGCATCAAAAGAATGAGAAGAAAATCCACAGACTAGGAGAAAATATTTGCAAAAGACATATCTGATAAAAGACTGTTATCCAAAATATACAGAGAATTCTTAAAATCAACAATAAGAAAATGAATAATACAATTTTAAAAATGGACCAAAGATCTGAACAGATACCTCATCAAAGAAGATACACAGGATGGTTCCATAGTGTAGCGGTTAGCACATCTGCTTTCCACACAGAAGGTCTTCGGTTCGTGACCCAGTGGAGCCATGGTCCATGGTCTACGGCCATGCCACCCTGAACAAGCCTGATGATGTCTGATTGGAAGCTAAGCAGAGTCGGACCTGGTTAGTACTTGGATGGGAGACCACCTAGGAAGACCAGGTGCTATAGGCATAAATAACAATAATTAAAAAAATAGAAGAAGATATACAAATGGCAAGTAAGTATATGAAAAGATTTTCAACATGATATATCAGTAGGGAATGCAACTTAAACAAGCTATTACTACACCTATTAGAATGGCCCAAGTTGAAAACACTGACAACACCAAATGCTGACAAGGATGTGAAGCAATAGGAACTCCTTCATTGCTGATGGAAATGCAAAAAGGTACTGCCATTTTGGAAGACAGTTTGGCAGCTTCTTATAAAACTAAACAAACTCTTACACACGATCCAGAAATCACATTGCTTGGTATTTACCCCAATAAGTTGAAAATTTATGTCCACACAAAACCTGAACATGGATGTTTATTGCAGCTTAATTCATAATTGCCAAAACTTGGAATCAACCAAGATGTCCTTCAGTAGGTGAATGTATAAATAAACTGTGGTACATCTAGACGTGAAATATTATTCAATGCTATAGAGAAATGAGCTCTTCAGGAAAAGACATGGAGGAATCTTAAATGCATATTGCTAAATGAAAGAAGCCCACCTGAAAAGGCTCCATACTGAATGATTCCAATTATCTGACATTCTGGAAAAGGCAAAACTATAAAGACAGTAAAAAAGATCTATGGTTGCCAGGGTTTAGGGGAAGGGATGGATGAATAAGCAGAGCACAGAGGATTTTTAGGCAATAAAACTGTTCTGTACGATACTATGATTGTGAATACATGGCATTATATATTTACCAAAACCCATAGAATGTACAACATCAAGAATGAACCCTAATATAAGCTGTGAACTTCGGGTGATAATGATGCGTCAATAGAAGTGCATTGTAACAAATGTGCTACCCTGGTGCAGGATGTTAATAGTGGGAGAGACTGTGTGTGTATGGGAACAGAGGGTGTGAGAACTCTCTGTACTTTCCACTCAATTTTGCTGTGAACCTAAAACTGCTCTAGAAAGTAAAGTTTATTAATTAAAAAAAAATAAGTGGCATACTGCTAAGAGTCATCTTACTCTAGATATGTATAGTGGTAGGTGAATAAAGAAAGTTCAGAAACTTGCTTTATGATCCTATTTTGTGTAGAAAAAAGAAGTAAAGAAAAACATATGTTTAAATATGCCCAGAACATTAATGGAAGGACTAAAAAACTTATTAACAGATTTCTTCTAGGGAGTGGGTTGGAGGGAATCAGGAGTGGGGAAGTTTTATTTCCTTTGGTATATAAATTAAAATTTTAAAGTGAATATGGTTTTTCCATGATTATTTACTTTATAAAAGTAATAAATGGATCTGTTTTCTTTGCAAAACATTCTAAAAATTCAGATACAGTAAAAGTGCTCTTGACCTCCCCTCACCCACTCCCAGCCCCTTTCCAGAAGATAACTTCGCCTGGCAGTTTATTTGGATCCATCTTCTACGCTTTTTAAAAGTATATGTAAATCCCTTTGAGCTGCTTGAATCTCTGTGTTTATTATTAGTTGTAAAAGTCCCCAGTGACCACAGAAATACTCCTTCTGGGGAAAGGGAAGTTTTAAAATAGGGGAGCGGGAGTGGCAGTATTTGTAATAAACTAGCCAAGCAGCAGGGAAAACCCCAGGCCTTTTTTAGATCTCTGAGAGCTGGAGAAGGATAGCTTAAGGTGACTGGCTAGAGGCTGGAAGTAGACAAAGAAAGGAAGCTGAGAACAATAGGGTCACTCCACCTCTGAGCTTCGGGAGGCGGAGCCTTGCACTAAGTGTGGAGTTGGCCTAGTCAGTGTAATTTAGGGATTAGAAAGTCACTAGAGTTAAAATTTTAAGTCATTACTTTGAATTCTAAATAAGATACGGTGAGAAGAGTGGAATAGTCAGTCGGTTGCTTCCTTAGGTCCGAACATGGCAATGGAGTCATAAAGGGACACTGAAGATGGTGCCTCTTGTCGTTTTGCTACTTTACGATTCTGAGAGGGTTTAAAAATACATGGATGTCATAGAATTTTTTCATGAAGAAAGTTGCTATTTTCTCCAAATAGTAATTTATTCTCATGATCATCAAACAAAACAAAACAAAATTACTGAATTTTAGCCCATTCAGACCAGAAAATATATGTAGAGAACTGGGATATTTCTAATCTGAGCCTCTGATTTAATGGGAAAAGCACAGGACTGGTACCCGGAGTCCTTACTAAACAACTGCATGATCTCTCACTTAATTGCTCAATGCTTCATTTGTCTCGTCTATAAAATGAGACTGTTGGGCCAAATGATTTGTATTATGATATGGCTCAAAAATCTATCAGTTGAACTCATCCAGTTAATGTAAGATTGTCAGACTGAATCATACACTCAAAATGAAGTGGAGAGTTGGATCAATTAATTGTGTGGATCATTTTGGAAAAAAATAAAAAATATATTGGACCGCTCAATTAGATCTATTTCAGGCCAAATTGTTTATTCTTCTTTATTTTTTTGAGGCTGTGAGACCAGAATCCTACCTGATGGATCAATGCAACTCACTTGTTCTCAGCTCCATTTCACCAAGGTGGGCCCCTTAGAAATTCAAATACTTACACCTAAAAATGCCAGGCATAGTTTTGCTCTGTATGTGCTGGGAAAACAAAGATGTTCTTTCAACCTCAGGGCTAACCGTATCTCACACATAGTGTTTACTACTATTTGGCTAACCAGCCCTTCTCAAAGTTTATAAAGTGTCTGAAGAGTCATCTGGGGACCTTTAAAAATGTAGATCCTGCTTCAGCAGGGCTGGGGTGGGGCTTATAAATCTACCTTTCTAATAAGCTCCCAGGTGCTGCTGATGCTGCTGTCTGTGTTCCACACTTGAACTAGCAAGGAGCCCTTCACTGTCTTTTGCAATCCTCTTTCTCAAATGCAAGCTATTTTTGATGAAAAATAACTAACTCTTTAACTGCTTTCAGATAAAAGTTGTGAAATAAAGCCAGAATTAAGGTCATTCCTAAGATAAATGTGTTAGGTCTGGATGCACAACACTGCTAATAGATTAGGAAACTTACAAGTATGTTCCTTTTTCTTTCAACTTATAGATATCTTATACAACAGCAAAGGCTTATTAACATATATAAATCCCTTGCTTCAAAAAAAGATCCAAGGCAGTAGGTTGTGAGGATTAATGACATAACCTATGTGAAAACTTTTAGTCTCATGCCTAGTACTTACAAAATACCTAACCAAAAGATATATAACCAAGTAAGGCAACAGATATGAAGAGGCATATCAGAGAAGGGAAATCTTGAATGGTCAATAAATATTTGAAAAGATGCATAACCATTAGTAATCAGAACTGAACACAATGAGACACTACTTTATAACCTTCGGATAGGCAAAAAGTAAAAACATCATGTAATAGCACACGCTGGTAAGGATATATTATATATTGCTTGTGGAATTTTAGTTGGTGCAATTACTTTGGAAAACAATTAGGCATTAATCAAGAAGATTGAAGAATATAAATATCCAACTACTTAGTAATTCAAATTATAGCTGCAAATCCTAGAGAAACTCTTGCTCTATATAATAGTAACATGCACAAGGCAGCTCATGGTGTCACTGCTCTTGAACAAAAAGTGAAAACAACCCAAATGCTTATACATAATAGAATAGATAAGTAATTTTATGTTCATGTGATGGAATATTATATAACACTGAAAATGAAGGAACTAAAGTCACACATATCATCATGGATGAATCTCACAAACTTAATGTTGGGAGAAATAAAAGGCAGAGAAAATATAGGTAAATATGAAAAACAATAAAAACGTGAGTTATTTAAGAACATATGTGTGTGTCATAACTGAAGGAAAATGAGAGAATGATTAAGTACAAAAATCAAGGTAATGATTATACTGAGGTTGGGGAGAACATAACAGGTTGGGCATCATGAATAATTTCATGTACTGACAATGACAACATGTACAATATTAAAGATAATATCCTCATTACCAATCTATATCCCTTTCCTATTGCCCCAGGCTAGACACTGCCATCATTTTTTACTCCAAACTCTGCCCGTATCATTTCTGTTTCTTACATTACCTGTCTCACCTAAGAATAACATTAATCCTGTCATCCACTCCAGAAACGTGAAGGTCATTTTAATTCCTCATCTTCACCTCAACTATCATATCAACTATCAAGTTCTCTCATCTAAACATTTCTGAGATCTCTGCCTTCATTTCCAACCCCATTAACACAATATATGTTCAGTCCTAAATCTCTGGTTATTGGAATCACCTTCCGATTGTTTTTCCTGTCTCTAATCTCTCTCTCTCCAATCTTTCCCCTTTTTCCTCTTCTGGAGCCAATAACCTTTCTAAAATGAAATCCAATATTGTTCTTCCCCTAGAAATTTTAAACCACTCCCTGTTGTTTTCAGTATAAAAAGCACACTATTTGTCATGGTAATAATTAATACTTTTAACTAACATTTAGTGAGCACTTACTATGGGTAATGCACCATTCAAAATGCTTTATATTTATTAACTTGTCCTCACAATAACCCTATTAAACTGGCATTGTTATTATTTGTTTGGCCCACAGTGGGTGATCAATAAATGCTGTCAAATGAATACATTTCTCTTTTACAGATGGGCTTAGCATATTAAATCACTCAAAGTTTCATAGCTAGTCGATGATAAATGAGTTACACAGAGAAGTCTGATTCCAGAACCTATAAATGTGATCCATAATACCTTAAGTCTCTTTAAAAGTGGTCCCTAACCTACCTTTCTGGCCTAATCTCTAGATAGTGGCTACTGCCCTTATTTTCTACCCTCGTGACTGTTCTCTAGAATTATGAAGCTGGTCCATACTTGCCCCTCTTTATTTAGGCTCTTTCTTATGACTGCCTCTGAAAAACTCTGCTTCACCTGGAGGCTGAATTACGTCCTCCCTCTCTTTTTGCTCCCATGGCACTTTATTCATGACCATAATTACAAACACTCTAACACTATACTATAATTTATTTATGTGTTTATATCTCCTTAGGTTGTGTTCTCCTACAGGGAAGGGACTAGATCTCATACATGTTTGAATTCTGGTACGTAATCAGAATAAATAGTTGTTAAATGAATGACTAAATGAATTTCTTTGATTTGACTTTGCAAAAGATACAGGAAATATTTCTTTAAAGAACATTTCTTATAATCACCTTTCTATAGAAGCTAAAGGGATAAGATTAAATCTTAATTTAGCAAAGGCCCTTGGCAGGAAACTATTTCAGTATCAACAAGATATCTTGCTTTTTGACACTATTAATACAAGGGTGTCAAGAAATAATTACAAAAAGAAATTGTAAGTGCACTTAAATGTAAGAGGCTAAACAAATAAATATAAACAGTTTTCTGATACTTGCCATTTGGAGAATAAAAACTAGAAAACTTAAAAGCCAAAAAACCTCAAATATTTTCATTTACCATTTAAATTCTAGATAGAGGAGTTGGGAATAGAGAAAGTAAGTTACCAGATACCCTACGCTGTCTGTTTTTATGACTTCTAGTCCAAATGCCTTCTCAAAAACATTAAGGACATCAAGTCCTTATGTGACATCTGGATTATGTGTCATCTCTTCTTTGTCTGTGAAATGTAGATAACAGCAAGTTTAGTTTCTAAGACCAGTCATTTAGTAGGTTATTTGGATCCTTGGGTCTCTGAAAATTGTTAATTTCTACGAACCTGTCTTACTAACTACTAGCTTCAAGAGAGATGCATCTGACTCATCAACAAATCCAGAAGTTGGGCCATCCTCTTCATTGTTATCCTGATATAATACTTGATAGTTATTCCAATATTATTTTTGGTAACTTGGTTCAGTTTTTCCACCTTTTCCCTTTCTCTGTGTAACCAAAAACATCAATTGAAAAACTCTCAAAATAACCTTCTCTTAATTCCATTCCACAAATATAACCCAAACCACCAACTATGTGGTGATAAAAAAGCTTGAAAAGAACTGCAGTTAACCCTTGAACAACATGAGGGTTAGAGGCACCAACCTTTGTGCAGTCAAAAATCCTCATATAAATTTTCATTCCTCGAAAACTTAGTTACTAATAGCCTGCTATTGAGCAGAAGTTTTACCGATAATGTAAACAGTCAATTAACACATATTTGTATGTTATATATATTACATATTGTATTCTTATAATAAAGTCAGCTAGAGAAAAGAAAATATTAAGAAAATCATAAGGAAGAGAAAATACATTTACTGTATGTATTGAAAAAAAATCTTTGTATTAATGGACCCTCACAGCTCAAACCTGTGTTGTTCAAGGGTCAAATGTATTTGCTTAGAGATTTCTTCTAGCTATCTGTCACTGCTACTTCAGTAAGCTTAAGCTGCTTGCCAAAAGGAGCCAGGACACAAGAACACATGAGTCTCTGGACACAGGAGCATCACAGAAGTGCCTATAAATAGACAGGAGTCTTCATGCTGACACGATCGAATTGTTGAGTTATAATTTACCATATTAAAGTCTAGTGAGCTAGAGAGATTCAAGATTCAGTGAGAGAGGATGATGATTAATAGTGCAAAGCTCAAGAGAATGGGGGGTGGTGTGTTTGATCCACAGCATAGGTGGAAAAAAAATAGCCTTAATAGGTGGAAAGGAGGGATGTTATTTTGGAGGCAGGAAGTTGGGGCAGTTCCTTTTAAAGTGTTCTGTTTTCCCTAAAGGAGAAGGTGAGGTCATTCTTGGAGGGTCAGGTGGGAGGGTCAAAGATTTGTGGAGGTTTGAAAAGGCTGTTGTGGGTAATAGGAAATACTAGCTTTAGCCTGGCAGCCCTGAGGGCCCCTTTGCATGTGGACGCACAGAAAGGCGAGGGATTATAGGGTCAAAGTAAAGGACCAAGAACGACAGACTGGAGAAGGAAGGAATGAACTCAGCCCAAAGGGAGAAGGAGAGAATAGGTCAAAGAACCTGGTCTGAGGAGCAACTAAGGAAAGAACAGGGTGGGAAGGAAGATTTGGTCAGACAATAGGGTATCCAAATTTTCATTATCATGTTAAGTGTAAGAAACAGTATCAGCCCGAAACAAAATTAAATACGCTGCAATTTTGAGCATTGGTTTTATTTGTAGATTATGGTTTTCAAACTTTTTAAGTGAAATTTTGTACAGAGCTACATGGTTGGATCCAGAGGGGGTGATCTAGAGCCCCATCTACCCTCTGCCAGCTTCATGCCCCACACAGCAATCTCTGGGGTGCTTCCATTGTACCCCAGGACTCCTCAGAACACAGTTTATGTAGCACCACTATCCAAGTTTTGAGAATGAAAAAATATTTATATCAAATGAACAAAATTCTGGCCTAATTTGATAAGATTGTTGGGTCACATATTTACTGTCAAAGTCATGATATCATTTCAAGAGCACATTTCTATATTTCCATATTTCTTATGGTGGACATGTACTACATTTATAATGTATTCTAACTGGAGTCAGAAATGCAGTTGATTCTGGATTCAGTTCGATAACGCATCAGCACCCACCAAGGAAGCTAGCACTTGGGAAATCCCAAGAACAGGTCTCTCCAGCTATGGGGGAAAAAGCAGTTAGAGCTAATTTTCTGTATTTTTAGGGCTAACGTAAGTTTTCTGTTTGCTCTGTCTGCTTACTTAACATCTGTTAGAAAATAAGACTATATCTCCATCTCCTCAATTCCAAGTGCTAAAGTATTTTCCATATAGACTAAAGATTTATATATATAATTAGAAGAAAAAGTAAGAAAAAAATTTGTATAAACTTTTAGTCAGAAAGGCCTAAGCAACTTAGGAAAGTCAGAAGCCCCAAAAGAAAAATATAATCACATACGTCAATAAAACAGGACCAACAATGACAAGGCACAAAAGCTATAATCAAAATCAAGACTGCTAAAAATATCTGCAACACATACAACAGACAAAGAGTTAGTATCATTTCAAACCGATAAGAAAAATATAAGCAAACCAAGAGAAAGAGGGGCAAAGAATATGAACAGGCAATCCACAGAAGAGGAATTTAAGTAGCCAACAAATATATGAAAATGCAACCAGAAAAGTAAAAATTAAGGTAACTATCAAACAGCATCCTGGACTGGAAAGAAAAATGTAAAAACAAATTTATTGGGGGGGGGGGCAGGGCATGTATGTGTGTGTATGTATGTTCCTACAGCCTTCTTGAACAATAATCCAGCAATAGCTACAGAATTTTAATAATGCGATTAAAATACTAAGAAATGTGCACTTTATCTTCTAATTTTTTATTTAAAAAATTTTCAAATCTATGGCAAAGTTGCCAGAATAGTTCAATGAACAACCATAACTTTCATCAAAGTCACCAATTAATTGTTGACATTTTATTATGTTTACTTTCTTTCTTTCTATGTCTCTTTCTATATAAATATATAACTACTTTTTATATTAATGAATCAAAAAATGTTTAAATAAAAATATTTTGAGCTTGAGATTTAAGTGTATTAGTGCCAAATAAAAAATTAAATGAAATCAAGCTGTATGCTTTGCACAAAACAAACCATTAAGACACATGGTTGTATTTTGGCAATGGCAACAAAATTCTATGGTGGCAGGGAGTTTGACTTACTCATGACTACATCTCCAATGCCTAGAACAATGCCTGGCATATAGAAGGTGCTTCGTAAATATTTCTTGAATGAATGAGTGAGTGAATTGAATGAATGAATGAATGAATATGAAATTGTCTGCATTCTAGTATTAACCTTCTATTTTTCATTCAGTTGAGTATCTAACTCAAGTGTCTCCATCTTAGCTGAATAGTATTTTATTTAGAAATATGTTCTAAAGTAAAAACTATAAATCTCTACATGATAATTAGTTCTTATCAAAAATAGTAATCGAAGTTCTAAGTTTGTTCATTCATTGTTTATTCAGTCATCACTCATTCCTAAAACATTTATTGAGCACAATTCCATTCCCAGCAAGACACTGAATTAGAACAACAAAAGACACAACAGTAAGGTGGGGGAGCAGACAAATAAACAGCTAAGATGCTCTGACGGATTTCGTATAACTAAAAGGTATTATGAACACACAGAGGTGGAGAAACTAAACCAGGGTGATCAATCAAGAAAGGCTACTACTCAAGTAAGGTAATATTTAGGTTGCTCTTTAAGGATGAGTAGGAATTAGGCAGATGAATGGCATTTCAGTCAGAGGAAGAAGCATTCATTCACTTATACATTCATTTTAATATTTACAGTGTTTACTGTATGCCAGTCAGTAGCCTCTGGATATGTATTAGTGAACAAGACAGAAAAGTCTGTGCCTTCCTGTGGGAAGAGATAATAAACAAGTAAAGAAATAAATGTATGAATGACAAGAAGGATAAGGGATGAGAGAGGGCCTGGGGTGATGTGTGTCATTTTAGATAAGATAGTCAATGAAAGGACTCTTGAAGGAGATAATGTTTGAGCAGAGACTTGAATGAAGTAAAGGAGGAACTACAGAAGAAGAGCAATAAATTCAGAGGTCACCTGTGAAGCTAGAACTGAGTGAGTGATTGAGTGGGACAGCAATGCAGCAAGAGATTAAATTGTAGAGATATGCGGGGAGAGATCATGTAGAGTCTAGCATTCATCAGCCTGTGACTTTAATGAGATCGCCAAGGAAATGAGTGTACAGTTAGAAGAGAAATCTTTGAGGTGAGCTAGGAAATATCAATATTTAGAAGTCTGGAAAAAGAGACAGATCTAGAAAAAGGAAATAAAAGAAGAGGAAAACCAGGCATGAATGATATTCTAGAAGTCTAGTGGGTAAATATTCTAAGATAAAGAAGTTACTTACTGTGTCAAAATGTAAGGAGTGAGGAAGGCTAGACTCAGGAGCAGTGAGTAGCTCAGGATACAGAGAGCAGAATCCAAGTAAAGTAATGACAGGTGAGAATGGTCACAAAGCAACTTTTTGTCATATATCTGTACAACAATATTGACAAGAAGGCCTTAAACATAATATGAGGCAAATGTAGAGCACTTTATCTTTTTAAAATTACTTTTGTTCAGTTGTCACTCTAAGCAATCTGATGCAGGATAGCCTTAATTCATAAATGAGGAACCTGAAGTTCAAAGGCAGGGACATGACCATTTAAAAGACATGCACTGACCAATGACACAGTTTGGTCACGCTTTCTTATTCCACTTCCAGTGCTCTGTGTGCTACCTCTGCCTTCCTCCTCTTAACGTAAAAGTTAAAACATTCAAAGTTGACATAAATCTGATGAACAACTTAGAAATCCGTTCTTTTTTTTCTCATAAAAATTTGCTTTACTAAAATTCCACAGTTAAACAATCAACCCATCAGCTTTCTTATGTAGGTAAAAATGAAAGAGATGAATCTGTCACCATGAGGCTTTATTCGAAGGGACTAACTGGGATCAAAACCTAACAAATTCAGCAACTGGAGTTTTCTGTCTCTCTGATGTGATGGAGGTTAAGACATTCTTTTTCAAAGGGTCTTTTATCATTTACCGAGTTATTGTCTTAGCAGTCAGATACTGTTTTTAGAGGCTTAGGTGTCCCTAAATATTTCATTTATTAAAAATCTCATCTCACAATTGAATAAATGTACTGAGTATCTTTTTTCATTTCAAATTTTAACTCACGCCCAAACCCATACCTGAGGTATTTAACAAAACTATGAATATGTTAGTGATGGGTTGGAGCTATTATTTCAGTTTTGTAAATGACTTGCTGCATATTCTTATAAGAAAAGAAGAATGTGTATGAGGAATATGTGTAGAAATTAAAAATAAGTGAATGCTGCTGATAAATAGCCTTTAAGTTTTCTAGAATAGTTTTTATATATAATTTACATAATAGTTTAAGTTTACAGGCTTATTCCATTTTTCTTTTCTTGACAATCTTTATTTAATTCTTTTGGCTGAACAGCTTGATGTTTTTAATAACTTTCAAATGCCTGAGAATCTACATCCACATTGTATCAAATAATCCTAATTTATAGTACTTATTTTGTCCATTTTTACTCAGGATGAACAATAGGAGGTTAATAAATACATTTTAAAATTTAGATAATATTTTATTCCAACTGGATAAACAAGGTAAGAAATAATTTATGCATAATCACAGATTATTAAAAATTTAAAATATCCCATTTCTTTTGTACTTTAAATTATAAAAGGAATTATAATTGTAAAAGACTTCAAACAATACAGAAATGTAGAAAGCAAAGCAAAGAAATTACATGAGAGAGCCTTTGCGACGTTCTATAGTAGAGTTTCAAATATACAGTTATTATAGTGTGTTTCACATATATATATTTTTTATTTCTTATTTTTTATATTTTATTTTTTTTACAAATTGGCAAGTAGTTATTTAATCGCAAATGGTTAAGAATAAAGACTCTGGAGCCAAATTGCCTGGGTTCAAGCCCTGCCCTGCCACTTTCTAGCTATATGCATGACTTTGAACAGGTTACTTATTCTCCTTGGGCTTCAGTTTCTTCATCAGTTAAGTAACAATTATTTTATAGGATTGAAACAAGGATTAACTAAATTGACATACATAAGGAATTTAGAAGAACGCTAGGAAGAGAGTATACATTACATACATATTAGTTCTAATTAGAATTATAATTTTTCCCAATTATATTTATTGACTCATTATTATATATCATCTTCTTATTTATAGTTAGTTATATATCTGGGCTACTAATTCATCTGTTTACACTTGCACTTTTACTACACTGTTTTAATTATCGTTGCTTTATAAAATGTGTTAACATCTGTTAGAGTAAAATCTATCCTCATTACTCTCCTTTTTAGAATTAAATTATGTGTATATCCATGATTTAAAATTTCCATACATAAATTTAATACCTTCTCAAATTTAAAATTATTTTGTCCCCTTTTAATGTCATTAAATCCATAAAATTTAATAAGTGACCTATTTCAAATATGTAATTTCCTTATCCAATAACCTGGTCTGTGTTTCCAGTTTATTCAAGTCCCCAAAGACTTGAATAAAGTTTTCTATTTTTCTTCATATATGTCATATTCTTTCCTTGTCAAAATTACTTCCAGGTACTTTATATTTTTTGTGTGGTTATTGTGAACAAAGTCTCTCCTTCATCATATTTTCTTATTTCTAGTATATAGGAATGGCTTTCATGTGATTATATTATCTCATATCTTCTTCTTGGACTCAGAACTATTTTCCATTTCCTTTATCTAGAGGTATTCAATTAACTTTATTAATTTGAATAAATTTTTAAAGTTATCTAGCTATAGAACCACATTCAAATAATGATAATTTACCTCCACTTGAACATTTTTATATCGTATCAATACATGTTTTGTTGCATTGGCTAGGACTTCTAACAATGTATAGAAAAGTGCCTATAACTTACATCATAATCAGAAGTTAATCTTCTTTGTATAGAAAAATTTCCTACTAAACATAGAGAAAAATACCAACAAGAGAAAAATGGACAAAGAATGTGAATAGACATTTCAGAGAGAAGGAAATACAAACTGTTAAACATTTTTGAAAAATGTTCGACCTCACTTATAATAAGAACAATGCCATGATGCTATTTTTCACCCCTTAGATTGGCAAATAACCAGAAGTCTGTTAACACTGTGTGTTGAAAGGCTGTGGGAAAACAGGTGCTCTCATTCACTGCTTGTGGGAATGTAAATTGATTTAATCCCTATAGAGGGCAATTTGGCAATATCTATCAAAATTACAAATGCATATACCCTTTGACCCAGTAATACCACTCCTAGGAATTTATCCTTTGGATATACTTGCACACATGTTAATTGATCTATGTACAAAGTCATTCATTGCCGAATTGCTTGTTATAGCAAAAAATTGGAAATGACTCAAATGTCTATCTATAAAGAATCGATTAAATGAATTGCAATATATTCATGAAATGGAATATATTATGCTGTTAAAAAAGAAAGATGAGCTAATGATACAGAAAGAGCTTCAAATATATATCATTAACTGAGAAAAACAAAGTGCAGAACAGTGTGTATGGTATGGGTATGCTATCTTTTGTGGGGAAAAAAGGGGGCAAAATAAGAACATTTTTTATTTGTATATTCATAAATAAATTCTGGAATAATGCACAAAGTACTTTTAACAGGGATTACCATTGGTAGTCTAAGGATGAGCCAATGGGAGACAGGGGTGGGAAAATTTACCTGAACCTACTTATTTTTTTAAATGTTTGATCCATGAGAATGCATTTACTATTAAATATTATATATATATATATATATATATATGGAACATGTAAATGAGTTACACATACTCAACATTTTAAAAATATAAATCAATTTTAAATTGGCTATTTGGGGTCCCTTTTAAATAGCTAACAGGGCATAAAGTGGCTGGACATAGTTGCAGGAACTCATTATCTCAGCTGTTGTGTATCTATCTCTCTGTGTGGCTTTCTACTTCGGAGCCTGGATAAGCTGGATTCAGATACTGGCTGTGGCCTTAAGGAAGATCATTAACCATCACCTGTGGTTGTCATAAGGATTGAATGAGGGAGATAATGTTGTGCAGGTTTTAGTCAAGAGCCTAGAATGTTCCAAACAGAAATGCTTGTTTTCATATTTTCTGAGCGTTAGTAACTTCCTCCCTCCTCCCTCCGTCCAAGACACCTGGTTCACTTCCCTTCAAAGCTCTTACGCTCTGTGGTAGCGGTTTGCTTGCAAGTCTAATCCCTTGAAACTAGATATTCCATCTTTTTTAAATATATATTTTTTATTTTTTGATTATAATTGATATACAATATTGTGTTAGTTTTAGGTATATAGCACAGTGATTAGACATTTATATAACTTATGAAGCGATCACCGCAATAAATCCAGTATCCATCTAATACCATATGTAGTTACACAATGCTACTGACTATATTCCCTATGCTGTATTCTTCATCACCATGACTATTTTGTAAGAGCAATTTGTACTTCTTAATCCCCTCCCTTTTCACTCATTTCCCCAACCTAGCAACCATCGAAATGCTCTCTGTATCTATGAGCTTGTTTCTGTTTTGTTTGTTCATTTATCCTATTCTCTAGATTTCAGATATAAGTGAAATCATATGGCATTTGTATTTCTCTGTCTGATTTACTCTACTCAGCACAATACCCTCTAGGTTCAATCATATTGTTACGGCTGGCAAGATTTCATTCTTTTTATGGCTGAGTAATATTCTTTTTTATATATGTACCACCTCTTCTTTATTCATTCCTTCACTAATGGACATCCAGGTTGCCTTCATATCTTAGCTATTGTAAATAATGCTGCAACAAACATATGGATGCACATGTTCCTTCACAGTAGTTTTGGGCTTCTTTGGATAAATACCCAGAATTGGAATTATGAGGTCTTCTTTGTCTCTTGTTATAGTCTTTGTTTTAAAGTCTATTTCATCTGGTATAGGCATTGCTACCCCAACTCTTTTTTGGTTTGTTTCCATTTTCATGAAGTATCTTTTCCATCCCTTTACTTTCAGACTGTCTGTGTCTTTTGATCCGAAATGAATCTCTTATAGGCAGCATATGTGAGGGTTTTGTTTTCTTATGGATTCAACTACCTTATGTCCTTTGGTTGGAACTTTTAATTCATTTACATTTAAACTAATTATTGCTAGATCTGTATTCACTGCCATTTATTGTTAATATTTTTGAATTTTTTCCCCCTCATCTTCTTAAAGTCCCTTTAATAGTTCTTGTAATACTAGTTTGGTGGTGATGAACTCTTCTAGCTTTTTCTTGTCTGGGATACTCTTTATCTTTCATTCTAAACGATAGCTTTGCTGGGTATAGTATATTTGGTTGTAGGTCCTTACTTTTCATCACTTTGAATATTTCATGCTAATCTCTTCTGGCCTGCAAAGTTTCTGTTGAGAAATTAGCTGACAGTCTTACGGGAGCTCCTGTGTAGGTAATTAAATGCTTTATCTCTTGCTGCTTTTCTCTTGCTTTTTGTCTTTAACCTTTGACATTTTAATTATGATATGCATTGGTGTAGGCCTCTTTGGTTTCATACTTTTTGGGACTCTCTGCACTTCCTGTTCTTGTGTATATATTTCTTTCACCAGGTTAAAAAACTGTTCCGTCGTTATTTCTTCAGAAAGGTTTCAATTCCTTGTTCTCTTCTCCCTCTGGTACCCCTATGATGTGAATATTGTTAGGTGATGTCCCAGAAGTCCCTTAAACTACCCTCAGATTTTTGGATTGCTTTTTTTGTTGTTCTTCTGATTGGGTGTTTTCTGCTACCTTATCTTCCAAATCGCTGATTTGATTCTATGCCTCATCAAATCTATTCTTGATTCCCTCTAACGTATTCTTTATTTCAGTTATTGCATTCTTTATTTCTGACTGTTTTTTTTAATGTTTCCTATCTCCATTTTTACATTTCTTATCTCTTTGTTGAAGTTCTTGCTCAGATCATTGAGTGCCTTATAACCAGTGTTTTGAAGTCTGCATTTGATAGCTTGCTTGTCTCCATTTTGTGTATTCTTTTTTGGAGCTTTGTTCTGTTCTTTCATTTGAGACATATTTGTCTCCTCACTTTGGCTGCCTTCTTATGTTTTTCTATGTATTAGGTAGAGCTGCTATGTCTCCTGGTCTTAGTAGAGTGACCTTATGCAAAACATGTCCTATGGGGCCCAGTGGTAGAGTCTCCCTGGTCACCTAAGCTGGATGCTCCATGTATATCCCTTGTGTGGGTTGTATGTGCCCTCCTATTATAGTTGAGCCTTGGTTGCTCTTTGCACATCAGTAGGTGGGATTGACCCTCAGGTTGATTGATTCTGAGGACTGGCTGTAGCTACAGTGAAGGAGCTGTTGTGCAGGGACTGACCCTATGAAGTAGGATTTGCTTTAGCGGGGTTCTGGTGCCTGCCCATTCTGCCTTTCGGGTGTACCCAGACATCTTACTCAGCAGTGTCCCCACAGTGCCCAACACATTGCCTGCCATGTAGTAGGCTGTAGTGGGTACAAAATAAATGTGTACTTCTTCATTCAGCAAAGATCTATGGAGCACCTACCATTTGGCTAGGTACTCTGTTTGCAGCTGAGCATTGAAGAGATGTGTCCTGTTGATTGTCTAGTAGAAGAGACAGACATTAAAAGATACTTGATTGTAGTGGGATGAGTGTGAAGAAGGAATTGTATATCTAAAATACAATAAGACCGTGCGGGGAGGGACTAATCTGAGACCTTCCCTTAGGAACTGACTTTTAAAGAGAGAATTAAAGATAAATTGAATTACTTTTGCCAAGATTATAAAGAAAATGTTGCAGCCAGAGGGAACTGCCTTCCCAAAGGAAAGGGTCTTTTACCCTTAGGAAGTCAAAATGCTAGCAGACCCTTACAGAATGAGGGGTAGGGAAACCTCTGCAGTGGCCCTGAAGATAGACTTGATGAAACCTCACTTGTGTGCTTGAAACTTATGGGACGATGGGTGAAAAAGGTGAAGAAATTAAGAAGTACAAATTGCCAGTTATAGAAATAGTCACAAGGATATAAACTAGAGCATAGGAATATAGTCATTAATATTATAATAACTATGTACCATGTCAGATGGGTACTAGATTTATCAGGTTGATCACTTCTTAAGTTATATACATGTCTTATCACTATGTCGTACAGCTGAAACAATATAATATTGTATGTCAACTGTAATTTTAAAAAGTATTAAGAAAAAGAACAAATCTATTGAAGGATTTTAGGCAGGAGAAAGAATTGATAAAATTTGAATTTCTTAAAATCTTTCTGGCTGCTCTGGAAAGGTTAGGAGGCTTTTATAATTGTCGAGGATAAGGAAGATGACTAAGTGTGTTAAATGAATGGATAACCCCAAATAACAATTCATCACCACTTATATTCAAATACACTCTAATACAAATTTACTTAGTTTGCACATTCTTTTATATTTCCCTGAGACCATATCCTCTTTACTTTAGATCTAGAAATTTACAGATCTCTTCAAGCTATAGATTATTAACCATTTTTAGGGTGGTTACCTTTACAATAAGTCCTATTACCCAGTAATATAATTTTACTGTAGAGGGTTATCAAATCTTCACTCTGGGGAGACCTCTGCATCTGCTCACACATGAATGGGCCAAACCATCTTCAGTGTATTTTACCTAACTGCTCAATACCAATCCCTGCTACAACATCACATAGATGTTCTACTTAGGAGAAGCCTCAAAGAACTTTACAAGCAAAATAAGCAAGTGTATAGTTCTGGCAGAGGAAGAAAAGCAGAATATGGAAACCGAGGATATTAGAGTACAGCCAGTTTCTATATTAATTTGTGTCATTTTTACAGTAACTCTTTCTTTAGCTGCCTTAATCATTTGGAAGTCAGTTTGGGTAACCGTTCAGAAAGCGGTACTCTCAGAATTGTAATGCCATTAGGGAGTTTCTATTCTAATAACAGCTGTCTAGTACACTTGGCCCAAGTTAACAGCATTCAAATGATATAAAACAGATTCCATTAGTCTTACCAAAATAAAAATAACAACAGTATTACACATCTTAAAACTCTGGAATTACTTTTATCCTGTTTTTCTTCTTATAAAGAATTTGACATTATTTCTTATATAGCTCCTAAGTAATAAAATTTAGAATGTCTGTTCAGAAGGTTATGACTTAAAGAACATCTTTTTTTTTTAACCTGAGACATTCTAAAAAAGGGTAAAAAGCCATTGTTTAATAATATAGTGTTGTAGATAACAAAAGAGGTGCTTCAAGCTGTGTGAATCTGAATGTGTAAGAATTTTAAAGACAATAGTCAACATTTTAAATATCTCATCAAAACATTTTTCTTCACCAGAGGGAGAGACTGTAAACATCATCCAAAAATAAATCTCGAATGCTGGAATCTTCTTTCAGAGTGACGTGATGAGATCAATAAGCACGAAATTATTCTTTGACTCTGAGGGGTAGCTATTTGGTAAATAGACAGAAGTTGAATTTTTTGTTGTTTGTTTTTAAACCCAGGGAAACACTTTATTTCGATGAAGCGACAACCATTATATCTCGCTTAATATATAAAAGCCAGTTTGTCATGGTCACAATTTATCAAATAAATAAAAGGTTATCATGAGAACAGTATGTCTTTGGAATGCCTCAGAATGCTTGGCGACATGGACAGTACATAGACATTCAGAAAACACTGGTGAGTGATTAATAATAACGATGATGATAATAATATGTATGGAGTGTTTACCACGTAGGCACTTTGATACAAACTTTACAAGTATTACATGTATGACTCCCAATTCTCACAACGAACCTAGGAAGTAGGTCCTCTTTTTATGGATGGGGAGGCTGGTCACAAAGAGAATGGGAAACTTGCACAAAATCACAGAGCTAGGAGGTAGTGAAGCTGGGGTTTGAAATCAGACATCTGTCCTTAGAATCTTACATATGGGATGATTAAGCTGAGGTTTTAAAGCAGCAGGCCGTAGCCCTTTACTTTAGTGAGTCTTTGAAAAACTAAATAAAATAGAATGGAACAGAAAATATTAGAGTGCATCACAATAAAGGTAAGATTTCATAGGACAACTGTCATTTATGTGTAGACACATAAACAATCTACTATACAATATCAGATGAAAAAGTGCATTACAAAACCTAATTGTCACAGATATGAAATTAACAGAATTGGCTTTCCACAAAGGAAAAATATCACAGCTATCTTATTTTTCCTGCAAAATTAAACCTAAAAATGAACCAGTCCAATTTTTTAAGCTTAAAAGAGCACACATTTATTATCTCATAGTGGGTAAGAAAACCAGTTTTTTATGCATAGACAAATACACATGGATTGGGTCACAACATGAAATGTATTTTTTACTTTGGGTTGAGGTAAAAAATCTTTGAGCCCACTAACCTGAAATATGGTTGATATATTTTTCTTAATTATCAAAAGCAATGACATTGAATTGATTAGTTATTAAGTTCTCTGCCCAAATAATTAAATTATAAGAAATTTGAGAAAAGCCATTTAAATTTTATCTATTGTTTAAAAACTTGACCAATTAAAAACTGAAGGAAAAAAACCTATAATTAGATTTTAAACAAAAATTTAAGACCACAAAATTAATAATTTGAGATCTCATCATGAAGCATTTATTTTTCAATTAAAATAAAAATTTGAAGTCTACAGCCATGCCATCCTGAACATGTCCAATCTTGACTAATCTCAGAAGCTTAGCAGGGTCAGGCCTGGTTAGTACTTGGATGGGAGACTACCTAGGAATACCAGGTGTTGTAGGCATTAAGAAAAAATTTGAACATTGTATTTTAAACTAATCTCATCTTTGGTGCTTTTCATACTTTTCCATATTTTCAAGCAAGTTTGGACTGATGCATTTTTGGGTTTAATTTTGCAGGTAAAGTAAGATAGCTGTGATATTTTCTTTTTTTGGAAAACTGATTCTATTAGTTTTATATCTATGAATCAGGCTTTGTAATGTGCTTTTTCATTTAAAACTGTATGGTAGATTGTTTTCATGTTTTGAAAAATAATCTATGTATCACCAAGAGTTATTCATACGAAAAAGATAAATTAACCTTTGCAACTTTGTTTCTTATTTGTGTGCCTAATTAATTATGAACTTGTTTGAAAATGTTTTTGCTGGGATACTGAACTTTGAAATTTAAACTTTTGTCATCACTTCTTTGATTGTGGAAATAATTAAGTAAAGGTTAAAGAATGAACCAAAGCTTTCATTATGTAGGCTAAATGTGTTTATTATATTAACTGTTAAGATTATTGCTGATTTCTAGTAATGGGCTATTGATGAACTATAATGACCTCCTTCACCATCTCTGATGTAGTTTTTTGTAGATTGGTTTGCCCTGTAACTTTATGAATCATAGTTCAATAATTTTTGAGTTACAAGATTTCCAGAGGGAATCTGAAAAGCATACAGGATTTTTCTCTATGGAAAGCACAGACAATTGTTTCTGACATTTCCGACACTCTAAGTGACAAGATTTCTCCAAACAAATGTAGTATATAATAGCATACAATATACTTTTACATTGCTTTGGACAAGAGATCTCTGTGATATGGTTCTAAGTGGCTGGTTGCGCACACTTTCTCTTTGTACAGATTGTATAAAATGAGATCCTTTTAAGCATTTGTTTTAAAATAAGAGACTCCTTCTTTCCAAGGAGTAATAGGAAGTTTTAGAAATTAATTATATTTGCCTTTTTTGAAGACAGGAGCTGGCATTTCTGTCCTATTTCAGGTCTAAGGCGACTACCTTAATAAATATTGCTTTGAGTCTTTTGTAAGTCTAAATTACATGACTTTGATTTTTTTTTTAAGAGTAAGGGTTTATTAACTCTAACTTGCATATAGCTTTAGAGTTTCATCCATTCACTCATCGATTAATTCAACAAATATTTATTGAACACCTAATCTACAGGTAGGCACCATAGGTAACTTAATAGAATAAAAAGACATACTGCAGAGTTCCTGCTCTTTAGAAGTTTATCACTCAAATTAGAAGGGATAACATACTGCCAGTGAACCACCAAGTTGTGACAATTCTACTCCCTTCACATATCTTGAATCTTTCCACATCCTGCCATCTTCAAAGCTGCTACCTTAGTTCAGACCATTACCAGCTCTTCCCTGGTTTTCCCAACATATCTCCTTGTCCCCAGTCTTACTACTCAAATCTATTCTTCACAATGTTCTCTCTAAAATGCTAATCTAATTACTCTCTTTCCTAATTATTCTCTTTCTTAAAACCCTTTAATGACTCACTATTGTCCTTGGGATAAAGTCTAAATTGAATAAGTGGCTGTATCTGGCCTTCTTCTCTCTTTTTTCCCACTTTAGACATTTGCTTTCCTTAGCTATGTTTTTCAGCCATTCTGATTTTCTTTCAGAGTCCCTTATTTATCATGCTTGTCTTCTCTCACATTGTTCATGTCATCAGTAGATGTGTGCTCATTAATTCATTTATTCACTCAAAACATCTTTTATTAAGGATGTCTACATATCTAGCCCTGTATACTATCCTAAAATTTCCCATTGAGTCAAGAAGAAATGGATGTGTAAGCAGTAGTCAGGTCCCAGTATGGTTGTAGGCACAAGAATTGTGGGCGTCATGAATAAATCCAAGTCCAGGAAATCAGTAAAGGCACTGGAGGGAAGAAGCGGGTGAAAAGCAGTCTGGATGGAGGAAGCAGCATATATAAAACCCAGAGCTGAGAGCCTGTGTTATTCTGGGAAAGGGCAATCAGTGTGGTCTGAGTAGACGGTATGCAAGCCTTAGAGCATGACTGAGACTAAGGAGGCAGGATCTTGTGCAATGTGCTAGGGAGTTGGGGTGTCTTTTCTTGTGAGGTAATAAAGAGCCACTGAAGGATTTTTTAAATTTATTTATTTTAATTAGTTTCAAGTATAGAGTACATTGGTTAGACATCTATATAGTTAGTAAAACGATCCCATCAATTGCTCCCTCCTTCCCCTGTCCCTCCACCTAGCCAATGTATTAACACTAATTGTATTCCCTATGATGTGCTCCCAATCCCCGTGACCATGCATCAGCTACTAATGTGTACTTCTTTAACTTGAAGGATTTTTTTAAAGTGGAAGTGAGAGACAGGGAACTAGAGAGGAAAAAGCAATGTGGCATGGTCACATTCGTTTTTTAAAATCAATACCCTGGTAGTATTGCTGGAAAAAGTGGCAATTTCTTACAAATTGCTTAAATAACACAGTTCTGAATTGAACAAAAAAATCATCTGAAAAATTTCAGGGCTGCCTTACGAAGCTGAGGCCATTGATTAACATGTTAATGAAGTTTAAATTGCATAAATGCATGTTAGTTTAAATTTCTTATGTTTTAATAGTCATAAGAGTATGAGTCTGTGAGGACAGGACCTCTGCCTCACTTGTTCCCTACCATGTTCCAAAAACCTAAGACAGAAGCTGTCATGGAGTAGGTTACCAATAAATATTTTTGACCAAGTGACCCTCAAATGTCTTCAAATACCTCTTCCAACATCGTTCAATGAAAATAACTCCTTAGTATATTAAAAAAAAAAAAAAGCTAATAATGCAACCAAATTAACCCCCACTTGTTAATGATAACATGACCAAATTATGAAACTGTGTGATTACTTAGAGCTACTGTAGATCTAATTACAGGAAAATAGACATCTGAAGAAAATATTTTTATCATTTGGTCTTTTCCTATCTGGGAAAGTAAAAGGTTTTTCTTATCATTATACCCCCAGCCCCAGCACAGTACATGTCACATGCTGGGGCTTGAAGTATTAGTTAAAAGAATGAATACCTAAATAAGCATCGGGAATGCTTCCTCAAGGCACACACATTCACAAAATCCATAAATAAAAAAAAAATTCTGTACTTCTATTTGTCTGCTCTAATTTGGGGGAAGAAAGGAACACTCACAAAATTTGTCATTAAGCCACACAGGACCTTAGGGAACTTTGAACAGTTCAATCACTTCACAGATGGTGAAGAACTAGGAGAATCCAGATCTCCTGATTCTAGACATTTTTCATTATTATCTCATTTTGCAACTCCAATTTTTTAAAAATGTGGCAACATGTATAAATATATTGTTTGATCCTGTGAAAGTTGCTTTTTTTTTGGTACAATTTAAATGTACCTCTCTATACTGCAGAGATACTACAGAGCCATATATCTCCTGTAGGAGCAGAATTCGGAATACAGATGTAGAATTCATAAATGAAGGTGTTTTTGTCCCTCAAGTAAACCCTGTATGTTTTTCTGTATCTCGTTATTTCTGCAGTATAAGTTGTTTGGCTACAGTCTTCAACAACCAATGAAGTTCATGTTGTACACAAGACCTTAGGGATTTCATGTTCTCAGGGGCCAATAAAAGCAAATTCTCTCATGCCCTCCTATGAGGAGCCTCATTTTGACATTCTGCCAGATGCTTTCTCAGATTTGTATGTAATTCTACTTCCCTCTCTAGATTTCAGGACGGGCAAAGTTTGTCTTTGAAGCCCACTCTGTCTTCCCTCACTGGTCCTCCTTCTGTCCCTTTAGGTCCCTTTAGTGGTCGTTTTTTCTTCCCTTAGCCACCCTGACCTCCTAAGAAATATGCTTGTAGATTTCTCACTTTCACTAACTAAAGCTTAAGTGCTTGAAACCTCTCTCCCCACCACACACCATTCATTTGTGAGAAAAACTGGAAGGGAGAAATAACACCTGCCTCTATTCCCAGTTCTGCATCTCTAAAAGTAGAGACTATAAGATAATTCTAGGAGAGCCCCAGTGGTCTTAGGGCTGCAGTTCCTTGGGTTATTTCTGGAGCAGCCTCAGTAGAGAGGGAAGGGAAGCCTTACTCGTCCCTTCTTGTCCCAGGCTATGAATGGGCACTTATATCTCCTGCCTTAGGCGTTCAGTCAGAAGGTTCAGGAGGCCCTGCTGAGCTCCTGAACAGGAATAATAGGAGGCTGGGAGCTAAACAGGCTATGGTCTACATTCCCAGTAAGGTATGGGGGACAGGTGGACTCCTGATGGACAAATGATTAGGGGCTGTATGAACTTCCAACTTCCCCCTTCGAGGACTAGGTTTTGTGTTTTTGTACCTTTCTCTAGCATCAGAACTGATGCTACTATAAGATAAGACTGGACAAATCCTCCTGACACAACTGAGTGACAAACTGTATTGACTTGCCTCCAGTCTTTTCTACCTATAGCAGGGGAAGTGTGAACGCCTCTGAAAACTAAGGCCCTTTTAGATCACCCTGGTTTTGAAAATGCTATAATAGGCGCAGGGCCTTAGAGGCTCTCCAAAACACTTAACTAATCTGCGTGTAGAGTGAATTTCTTAGTCTCCCGGACTACTTTCTTTCCAATCAGAAAACTAAAACCTATGCACAAAATAGGGTGCTTTGTGTCTGGTGAGGTAGGAAGAACCTGAACCATTTCCACTCTTGTCATTCATAAGACCCCCTTCTTCCTTCTCTATAGTTTCCTTAGGTTGAGTCTAGTGGTTTGTTATAAAGATGGTACTTCTGCCTGGAAGAGTGAAAATTGCCACCTGGATACTTAGATCTGTGATTTTTTTGTTTTCACTGTCTCCTACTTCACTGCCTCTGAAGGTCACCTGGTACTGTTTTCTAATTCTTCAGTCTGGTGAGTCTGTGGGCTTCTTTTGACTCAGCCTTCTGGATAGCATATGGGTCCTGCTAAGCTGGACCTCCCAACCTATGACTGCACACCCCTTGCCACACTGCCAGCCACTGTGGTGGCTAGTAGTCTAGTGTTGTCACTCTGCCTCAGCTTCATGCACACTTGCCCATTTTATTTGCTCACTCTGTGCTCTCCTCTCCTCAAATTCACTGCAAAACCCTACTAGGGTGTCCTATTGTTACCCAGTAAAGAAAGAAGTATTTGCTTTGTGATGGTGTAAACATAATCCGGGAAAAAAGTCTGTGTTAGTGCGTTAGCTATGAGTACAGAAATTATATTTAGGTTCTACGCAAAACCTCTAGTTGAATTATCAGGCAAACTACTTTCAATGTGTCCTTTGGTATAATATGACTTCTATAGGAAAGATTTAAGAAATATTTTCAAATACTTTAGGTTTTATGGACCTCAGAAAAGGTGAACTTTTTAAAGTATTGAAACACATTAACATACTTGTATAGAGTATGTTCAATAGGTTGGATCTCTACAGGAAAAGAAAAAAGTGAAATAATTGTCTGAATAAATCAGGAAACAATCATTTATGTTTGAATTTATACTGTCATACATTTTCTGTGTTCATAGTGTTATGGCACAACCCAACTTCACTGTATATAAGGAATTTTTCAAATTTTGATTTTTATTTCATTAAACATTCCAAATTTAGAAATTTGGGTTTGCTTTGGCTTGTTTCTGACTTATTTATGGCTGTCTACATATATAAAACATCTGGAAAATAGTAGATATCAATAAATGGTAAATTTACCAGGCAATTTTCTTGTAAACAACTACTGCTATTTGATTTCCAGCAGATTACTTTATCTAACTAGAAAAAAACAATAAGTGTCCAAGATTCAGAGCCTTGTAAGGAGGCCCCTTTGTAACCTCCAAATGTATTATGGAAGTTTATTTTTTTTGTTGTTTTTGTTTTTTAGAAAGTGTTGAGTGAGGTGAAAATTTTCATTGGGCATCTTCAGTTCCACAAGCATCCCTTGATATTTTCTCTCCAACTTTCTCAAAGTGTGAAGAGGGAGAGGAGGAATGAATATATGTATGTACAAACAAACTTTTTATACTCTGTGCAATTAACTATAAAAGGAACTTGTAAAGACGAATATCATAATCTTATGCTTATACATATATATTGTTTTCTGCATTTCTTAGATAAAGGATCAGAATTACTGAAATTATGAATATAATGGTGAATATAGTTATGTAAAATTTTTCATGTGAAAAGTGGTTTATATATTATTCATTTAAAAATCTTCAGGTTTTAATTACATTACAAACCAAAAATTGTGCTGGCCAATCATGCTAGACCACTCTTTTAAGAAAATATTCCATGAATTGTGGCAACTTTCAAAATGCCTAAGCATATGTACTATTTCCTACAGTCCATTTATTAAAATGCAGTACTGTTATTAAAATAAATCTTTTTGCTTTCACAATATTTCTCAGGGTAAAGATAATAATAGAATGGTTAAATAAATATTAGTTAGATAGATAGATAGAGAGATAGCTTCTAGAATTTGTACTAACTCTTTTTTGAAATTTTGACCATAGCTCTAAAACACACTTTAAGAGAATTTTAAGGTTTCTGATTTAGTCAAATTATAATGAATTTCTTTTTTAAAATGACTCTATGATCTATAGGTGATATCTACAGTCATCTACATGACGTCTACAGTCCTTCCAGGTCAAGTCATCACTTCTCTGTTTAAAGACTTGAGTGGCCTCAACCTCAGAGAAAACAAGCTAAAGCATTTACAATGGCCTACAGTGAGGCCCAATATCACCGTCCACCTTGTACCCACCAGCCACTTTATTGCTGTGACTCCCTCTTTGAGCACAACTCTGGCTTCCTTGATGGTCCTTAATGCACAATAGTGTGCTGGTAAAGATGTAACAACAGGCTCTCAGGAGAAAAAGTCCTGAAGTTTAGCTGCCTTCCATAATATAAGTACTCCCACTATGGCCAATTTTAAGCTACCGCTGTGACGTCACAAATTGTGGAGTTGAGAAGAGGTATTCAGTAGCACATCAGTGCATAGTATTTCCATCATGCAAACACTGCTGATATAAATAATCTCAAGAGCATAGGTAATGAAGTACAATAATGTAATTAGGAAGTGATGAATTTCGAGTATTTATTTTCTTCATTTTTAATACAATTTATTTAATTTATATAATTTAATCTTTTAATAATGGTTGTGTTTGACAACCAGCCTACAAGATTCCTGAAAATTTAGCAGTTGACTCCCAGGAGTCAGTCAAGCTGGCTCTAGCACATCACTGTAAATCACACACCAAACATGTTCCTATCTCAGAGCCTTTATTTTTCCATCTGCCTGGAAAACACTTCTCCCAATGCTTGTAAGGTCTTCCTTCTTCATCTCCTTCAGATCTTGACTGTTATCTTCTAGGTGACTTTCTCAGACACCCTTTCTAAAATTGTACCCCCCCCATTCTAAACCCTGATTCATTTTTAACTTTAGCACTTATCACCATATAAAACACCATTTCTCTGATTTATTTGTTACATACTACTGGTGTCCTCCATTAGACCCAAGGCTCAATGAAAGCAGGGATTTTGCAGGATTTGTTTCCTTTTGAGGGCTCAGTGACCACCGGCAAACAGTGGGCACTCAATATAAAAATACACACACACACACACACACACACATATGTGTGTGTATATATATATATATATATATATATTTTTTTTTACTTCCTTTTCTGATTTTCATTGCCTAATACATAATGGTATGTTTATGTGTGAAAGAAATTGCATGTCTTTCCAACCTACAAGTACCAACTTTACCTTCCCTACCCTAACTTGTTTTTTTTCTTTTTTTACTTCTTATATATGCAGACCCAAAGCCCTAGCTCATTATTTTTAGTTTTGGCTTAGAAATACTTCAGCAATAACAACTCTATGGATCCCTTGTCCTGCTTGAGTATGATCTTAGTTAAATGATACTTCAGTTCTCACTCCTCCATGAGTAAGAGACCCATTGTTGTGTGTTACCTCGGAGAACTGTATAAATTTCTCGGTAAGTCAAACTATAACTCCTAGATTTAGCAGTCTATGTTCTCAAAAAGGCAGCAACTCACATTCAGACAATTGCTGATTCTGCTCCTAACTGATTTAGGTTTCATAGATGCCATATATGATTATTTGCTAAGGTCTTGGACTCATAGGAGTTTAGGTCCACAAACAAGAGTATTCATAATTTTCAATAAACATTCTCTTGTAAATTGAGGTTTATGGGAATAAATTTGCAACCTGGACTGCGCTTCCTCAGGTCAATTTTTCATTGAAGAGTATCCTTTCTCTTACCTCATGCTTCAGCAATTTTACTGTTGTCCAAGTTACATTGGTAATGTTTTGAAATCTAAGGTTATTGTGTGTTGTTTTACAGAGCATTTGCAATAGAAAAACAATTTTCTATCAGATAGTCACAAATAAATTTTTCTACCAGTGCTTCCTTTCAGGCTTGTCACACACATTCCCCAGAGATTCAGTGGGAAAAAAAGCCCATGGAATTGTGAATTTGTGTTTCCATGAATGCACCCGTAAGTCAGACTGATGGTATGTTCAGTCCAAGTGCCCATTTTTATGACGGTAGGGAAGTGCAAGTCCAAGGCCACTGCTGCTGTATCTCTGATAGCAAAGTGGTATCAATTTTCTGTAAATTAACCCATTCAATTATTAAAATAATAGATTTATTGCATATTAAAAATAATAGATTATTGCATATTCTTACTTTAAAAAATTACTACATTATATGGCATTTCATCTTATTATTTGTATATTCCTTGAAGAGCTCATAGTTAGGTTGAATTGTCTTCGAGCCAAAAGCTCAAATTAAAACGCAAAGATTTCTCATTTGACACTGGTGCAACCTTAATAGTACATATCTAGAGCTTTGATAGGGAATAAGGTAATGTACATATTGTAACGGGTATGTAAATTGACACAATCTTTTTAGGGGACACCTTGGCAGTACCTACCACAGTAACAAATATACATGGCCTCCAACACAGTAATTCCACTTTTAGGATGTTAACTTAGAAATATAATCACCAGTGTGCCCAAAGATAAATGTACAGGGGTATTCACTGAAGCATTACTTGTAAGAGGGAAACTGGAAATAACCTAATTGTCCTCAGTAAGGGAATGGTTGAATCATTTATGGTACTGAGCAGATAAGGAAAGCTATGGGGCTGTGAATAAGGATAAGGTGGACTTAAACTTTCTGACCTGTTAAGCAAAAAGCAAGTCACTGAACGAAATGTATAGTAAGATGTATGTTGAATAAAACACAAAGTAAATATATTTGTAAATAGAAGATATCTCAAATCATACATACCACACCTTAATGATGATTATCTCTGGAGTAGAAAAGTAAATAAGGGAGCATATGAAGAGGAACTTTTACTTTTTACTGTAGATAACTTTCTCTATTGTTTGAATTGCTAAGTAATCATGTATTTTTTAAATTAAAAATTATTAAAAATTAGAAATACATGACAAGTCATAGAAAGAAATTTATGAGTTCTATTTCTCTTATTTCTGGTGAATGTTATTGTTTTGTGAGACAATATGAATTAGTAGAAAACACAAACATGGGTTTTAATTATTGACTCAACTACTATGGAGTAGTGTGTATCTGTGTGCATGTGTGATATGCATGTTTGGGGTGTGGAGCAGAGCTAGATCTGCAAAATAACAACTATCTTACAGGGCTGCTATGAGAATTCAGTGAAATATTGTACAAAAAGGTCTTTAACAGTCTGCTAGACAGCAGGCAGGCGCTCAATACAGTTTACTCACATTTCCTTATCCTTATCCCATTCCAAGTTTTGAAATGTTTGATTCCAACAAGTGAAGGTAATGAAAAAAGTATTATACACGTCAGACCTGTGTTCTGAATCTGTTCCTGAAAATACAGTGATCAAACGTAATTATTTGCCCTGTCACTTCTTTTTCACACTTCTTAACAAGTTTATTTTGAATACTCCATTTTAGCTGACTCTAGGCAAAAAAATGATGAGCTAAATATTAATATCTGATTCACTATGGTCACACAGATATGACCTTCTGAGAGTAGATTTAAAAATGGGATTGAAAGAGCCTAAAAAAGGAACGACAGTAAACTTAGACCATTTGAACTTTACAATCCAATGTGCTTTATGGATCACATTGCTCCTTCACATCCATTTGATTCTTACATGGATGAGATAGACATAGATGTTATCAGCCTCATTAAGTGGGTGAGAAAGAAACTGGGGTCCAAAGAGAGGAAGGGATTGGCCCAAGGTCTGAGCAAAGCCAGGTCTTACACCTAGTTTTTATTCCTATTGTTTTGCCATCTAAAAATTCAGTGAACTGATCAAAGAGCTGAAAATGTAGAGGTAAAAATGTTTTAAAAAACAGGACAACTCGTTTTTCTGGAAATAGAATGTAAGTATTCCAAATGATCAGTGTATATCACACATATATTATGGTTTGATATTATTCAGTTAGGCAATGGAAAAAACCTTAGGTCTAAAAGTCATCCAGTATCATTTTGGTAAATTTAAGTACTATCAGTGGATTTTTCTTTACGCTGAGGAAGTTTTCTTTAGTGGTGTTTTGGTGTTAGCCATTGTCCATTGTGAGTGAAGAGTTACTGAAGAAAATTGTGTATATTTAATAAACCATTTATCAACCTCTTGGTGGCAGAATGGACCAAGGAAATTTTGGTGGGCTGCTTGCTGTTTCTTTAGCAAAGAACAATCAGTAAAGCAAAGAACAATCGGAAAAGCTAAAGGCACTTGGGGGCAAACGAGAGGCTACCACGTGAAAGGTCACGTGCGTGTGACTTTCATAGAAAATACTATTTGGTGATGAAGGGCAGCTATATGAAAAAAAAAACGGGTAGGCACAGATCAAAGGCACCTGGTGGGAGGCAGTTGCGATATTAAACTACAATTTCTTAGTTTTTAGGAAGGGTTGATTGTTAAAGCAGCCAAATTCCAGCCCGGGGAGACACCAAGTTAAAGAAGACTTGCCCAACAACTAAGTATCTTTTCCAGGTCGCTGAGATCACGAGGCGCCAAAAGCAAACGCCCCCGCACTTCACCTCAACCTCTTTCACGATTATTCTTCCCCACAACTCCCTGCTTCAGGGCTTTAAAATAGATTAGACACGTCTGGGGCCTACACTTGGCCTCGGTGTGTTCTCTTCGTTTGTTTCCACACACCTCCCGCCCCGGATTAAAAGAACTGCGTGAGCCCACCCTTTCCGCAACGCAGCCCCCATTCAAGAGGGCAGGTCCTTAACCCGGCTGGCTCAGGCCCCGCAGGTTGGCGGGAGCCGGCGGGGGCGGGCCGACGCGGGTCCAGAGAAGCCTAGAGAAGATGCCGCGTACCGCGCGCCGCGCTCAAACTCGCGCCACCACCAGCTCACGAGCTGCGCCCCACCGTCTCCGTCACCAAAGGCGCCCAGCCAATGAGCGGGCCGGAAAGGCCGGGCCTGCGGGCTAAGCGCTCGGAGAGGAAGAAGCGGGGGGAGGGAGCGGGGGACGGACGGGAAGTCGAGGGCGGGCTGCATTTGATTGACGGCTCACTCGAACCAATTCTTCGCGCGGCTTCTGAGCGCTCTCGCTGCTGGGCTCAGCTATTAGTCCCACCTCCTCCTCCTCCACTCCTCTCCTTGCTCCTCTTCGACCCGCCCCTCTTCCCCTCCCCCACTCTGCGGGCAAATCGCTGCTGGAAAGAGGCGGGGGCCGAAGCGGCGGGCTCGTGTGGAGACTTGAGGTGGGATTGACGGGAAGTCTGGCCAATAAAAGGTAGGCTGATGGCGCGGCTGTGGCTGGAACCGACCAATGGACGGGCGGGCTGGGGGCGGAGGCCCAGGTTCCAAACGCTCCGCGGCGCCATGGGCTGAAAACTCAACCGAGATGGAATCTCCCAGTCTGAACCGGTTTCAACCGGTTCCGAGTTTGAGGCACTAGGAGGAGGGGGAGAAGCGGCTGCAGCGGCCGCGGCAGGAGCAGCGGGAGCTACAGCATCAGCAAGAGCAACAGTAGCTACAGCCCCGGCGGCGGTGCCTGTTCCAGTCTTTGCTGCTGCAGTCCGTGCAACCACCCAGAGGGGAGGGGGGAACCACCAGTCGCTGAGGAGCAGGAGAAGGGGGAAAGTTTAGGCGAGCCGGGGTGGGGGGGCCCAGCGCCGGAGCCGCGTGAGAGAGGGAGCCGTATTTGGGTAGGGGGAGTCGGACTGCAACTGGCAGCAGAGCGTCCCCCGACTGTGGACTCTACACCCCCTACTCCTGCCGCTCCTGCTGCCGCCTGTGGCTGGAGGGTCCCCTGGGGCTGAATCTTTGGGACTTGACCCCATTCCCCTCCCCCTTTCCTCACTCCCCAGCCAGGCGGGAGCATTTACTCCTCAGATTAATTCTCCTTTTTTGGGGGGGGCGGGTGGGTGTGTGTCGGGGGGTGGTGTCCCTGAAATAGTAAATTTTGTTGAGGTATTTCTGCCTTTACCCTTTTTTCGATTTCCTTTTTTAAGGTGGGAAAACTGTGAAACCCACCTTGATTTCCTCCCCTCTCCCCACCTTCCCTCGCCCTAATCCCCCAACAAGGAAGGAAGAAGCAGTTGGTTCAATCTCTGGGTAAGTCGACTGTGTTTTCGGGCCAGGGGTCGGGCGGCGGCGCGGGCGGGCGGGAGGAGGCCGGCGTGGGGCGCGGCGGCGGTCGCGAGAGGCGAGCCCGGGAGGCGGTGGCGGGCCCACAGCGGAGCCTGCGATTGAATGGAGCCGCTTCTGCCACTGGGGGATGGAGGCGGGGAGGTGGCCGCTGGAGGGGAGCGCTTGCTGGGTCATTCGCGTGTGCGGGTGGCGGTGAAGGAAGACAAGGAGCGTGATAGTGAACCAGGGCCCCGGGGCGGGAGGGTGGAAGGGCTTCACCAGTCCAAGGGACTGGAGAGAAGTTGGGGTGATTTCAGGAACATCTCTGTAAATTATTAGGAGTGGAAGTTTCCAGAAATATTTAGTGCAGCAGCATTGAAACGTCCGCCTGCATCACGTGGCCGCTCAGTGGAGAGCTTGGGATCGGGGGAGGGAGGGAGGGGCTGCCGAGTCCCAGCTCCTCCTGCAAGAAAACTCAAACGTCTTTCTGGATTTTAGCAGAGTAGGGTTAGAAGTAGGAAAGGCTAGTTTATTTTTTAGGAACCTGCAAATGAGGTTCCGTGCCGTAGTTTGCTTTCGGGGGCTTAAGTGTGTTGTGATCGAATCATTTACTGCTGGTATTGTACAGTGGATGCCCTGATTCGCCTTCATTCCGATGTCTCTTGAGTTTGGCGTGGGTGGGAGGAAGTGGTGTAGTAGAGGAAGCATTAAAGATTTGTCCAGCCGGGACCTCCTCTGATCACGCAGAGGCCATGCTGCCTGGAGAATGGGGCGGTGAACTTCGGGCGCCTGGTGTTTGCCTCCTCAGAGTATGGGCGGGGTGAGTGCGTGCTCCAGTATGCTATAGTTAGAAGTGCCGCAAATCGGTTCGGGTGGGAAGCGAGGGGAGGGCGGGCCTTAGCGAGGGTGTTTCTACTGAATGAAGCAAGCGATTGCCCACACACCTAAGTAGCAGTCTGTCTCCTTGTAATGACGTTTTTCCCCCCTACCCTGGGTAGTTATCATTAAGCATTAAGCAACGGTTATGATTTTATTGTTTTTGTATAGGAGCTGGCAGTGTGTAGTTTACTTGCCTATTAAGTTTGAAGTAGCAGTGAAGGTATTTTGGTAGTCACTTGTAGCTCACCACGTTCTGGATAATCCCTTGTATATGCTACCCAGTGAGTGGATTTTAGGAGTGAATGTCCGGAGGAAAAAAAGCGTTTGCGTTTTCACTTCTCGCTATGGCTGTTTGCTTTGTGCCTGATTGTATATCTTAAGCGTGTAGGACAATGCTGTTAGTGGAAAGAATGTTTTGGAAGCTGTTTGATTTGGGGGACTAAATGTGCTTGGCATTGACCAGAAAGCCGCCATTTCTGTACTATGTACAGTTCAAGAATAGGTAGCTCGTTTCGAACACCGCCGCTAGTTCTAAGGATGGCAAACTCTTCTGTATTTAGCACAAGCTTCTATTCTAAACCTGATTTTTTGCAAGAATTTAGCTCGAATAACTTTGTGAGGACAGTGTACTTGAAAATGCAACTTTTTATAGTTTTTTTTTGTTTTGACTATTAAATTATAGGTATAGGGCTAAGTGGGGGGAGTTTGTGCAATTTTTAACCAAAAATCGAAAACTTAATATGTAGATCTTGGTGCTTTGTGGATATTGCTTCTCAGCTTCAACTTTAAAAATTGGCACTTGAAGGGAGGAAACTTACACATTTATTTGGAATGTATTTCCTCTTTTGTAAAAGTATTTAGATCAAAGCTTTTTTTGTGTATGTCAGGTATTCAGCATTAAAAACACATTTAATAATGACTGCTATACAAGTTTTTGAAGTCTCAAAAGTTTTACTGTTACTATTGGATCAGAAGACAAGAGGAATAAAAATTCTTAAGTTCTTAATTTCTCGATTTTTATATTATGTGTACCTTAACTAGTTCATCTTTTTGACTTCTAATTTGTCCTAACTGATACTATTAAATACAACATTTGGTTTAAAATAGAAATTGCTGCCATTATTAAGAGCATTTTTAAACTGCTATAGAATAACCCAAAAATCCTATTATTCTAGTTTGCCCAAACATAGTATAATCAAATTAGCCTCCCATTTCCCAGTCCTGGAAGGCTTTTAGAAGGGAGAGACTCGGAGATGACCATCCAAATTTGTTGGGTCTAAGTACAGTAAATCATGGGTTTTTAACAGGCTTCATGCATGGCTTTCAGAGTGTCCGGAATCTTCTGTAATTGTATACAAAATTATGAGTTTTTTTAAATGTGGCAAGAGCTATCCTGTTGTTTGATTGTAAGGCTTCTTGATCCCAGAAAGGTTAAGGAGTACTGATTTAGCCAGTCAGACTTGAGTGGCACTGACTTTGAAGAAAAAGCAAAGGAAATTTTTTTATGCAGGGCAACAAAAATGTGAATGTGTGCCAGCATCTTGGAGTGGGATCCTCTTAAGGATAACATTGCATAGGAACCAGTCGATTTTAGCCAGCACATTGTTTGAGGTGAAAAGCTCACTTTTCTGTTGTGATAAAATTTGTTTTTATTTGGAAAATAGTTAGCAAGCTTTCGCACTTATCTTGCCAATGAATACCTGGAAATTTTTTAAAAAATCTTGTTTGATGTATTAGCATAACTTTCTTCTAGACTATATATTCAACTATATATTCAGGGAATTTGTACACATTTTAATCCCCAAATTCATTGAAGGTTGAAGGAAACACATACAGATGGTTTAATTGAGTGTAGAAACTTACGTTTTGTAGAGGTTAAGGGTATAAAATTTAAGACTTGTTCCCGCAAATCATATATACATAGCAAAACTTGTATACCACATTTAAATTTTAGCATCTTCCTAACTTTTCGGCATATTTAAAAATTAAGATAACATTAAATGACGGGAAGTGAGTTTTTACTGATACAGAAGATACTACTTACGAAGGGGGGAAATATGCCTAATTGAACTACATCTGTACTTAAAATTTTGAGATCAAGACTTTGAACTGTATCAGTTTTTAGAGCCATAAATTTTTAATAAAAGATTCATTTTAAAAAACAGGTTAGGGTAACTTTATATATAAATGTTAGTAGAAAGAATGTATGATTTTTCCGGGGCCTAGAAAAGTTGGACCTGAATAACTAAGATAGTCATGGAGTAGCTCAGTACCTTCAGCTTGTATTTGCTTTTACTATCTCAGTGTTTAGCTTAAGCCTTTAAATTACTTATGAAAATATTTGTGTGAACATGGTTGAAATAAAGTAAGGAGTAGACAGTAATTGATAATATAAAACTTCATAGGCACCTTAAATTTTTTTTCTGTATTTTCAGTAATCTATGCCAGCAATTATGACAATGTTAGCAGACCATGCAGCTCGCCAGCTGCTCGATTTCAGCCAAAAACTGGATATCAACCTTTTAGACAATGTAGTGAATTGCTTATACCATGGAGAAGGAGCCCAGGTAAAGTAGCTGTTTGTTCAATACTATGACATTATTGCATTGTAATGAAGTTGTTGGGTTATGAGTATAATTTTAAATTCTCACCTTTCTAAAACATATTCCTTAGTTTATATTACAATTATTAATTAATGAGAAATGATCTGGAGAAAGAAACTGCATTATATTTTGACCTGGTTAGAGTGAGATATTTCGGAATATTCTTATACTTGTTCTGTTCTTAAGAAAACTTTACCCCATTTAGTAAAAGAGCCCGATGTATTGTTCTGTAGATATTAAAAGTTGTATGTATAATATATATATATATATAACGTGTATATAGTTAATATATTTGGAGTTAATATGATTCTTCTATCTTTGAAACATTTAAACTACAGAAGTACTTCACAGATATGTTTTAAAAATTAATATCTTTATATTATTTTAATTTTGGCACTTTTAAAAGTGGTATTAATGTAGAGAATTATCTCACATAATCCGTTTCATCGTTAAGGTTTGGGGTTTTTTTTGTTTTGTTTTAACACCCAATGGAAAGATAGATGAGACAGGAATGTTTTGTAAATTTTAAAAATTTGAGTTACAAGAAACTGGGAACCCTTGAATCTTTACTTTGTGGAGTTAATCATGTGGAGTGTTAAATGAGTAAAAGTTTCTTTTCTATTAGATAAAAACTTAAGTTTTGAAGGAAAAAGGACCATGAAAGTTATATGAATGGGAAAAAAATTACTCTAGTAATTTCGTAAGCTTGTTAGTCCAGTTTTATACTCCTAGTGGCTGTCGATGAGTGTTCTTGTCTCCAAAAGCATTCCTGAAAATTACTCCATCTTTATTTAGTACATGTATCATGTAGTTGCTTCCTTTTGCTGTGCATTGAACATGGAGTTTTAAGCTTCATTTCATTCTAACATGGATGTATGGAAAGCAGCTGCTTTTAGAAGAAAGTATGAAAGTTAGGTTGAAATGCATAAAGTTGGGTGCAACCTCAGATACATTAGAAGCACAAATCTGTAGCCATTAGGAAAACGGGTATTTAGTTGTCTCACATCATTCATTTACTACTGGCTGTTTAATCTTTGTCCTCTTTTAACCAGGTTCACAGCATTTATAAGTATTATTTTTACTTATACACACACGCACACTTTTTTTAGGCGAGGCAACCCTTGGTTGACTTCACAGATTTCAAGGACCTGGTCAGTTTACAATCCTTTATTTATTTGTTTGTTTGTTTATTTACTTCCTCCCTCCCTCCCTCCCTCCCACAGTACCTGCCTGGTCTTCCTCCTAGGTGATCTCCCATCCATGTACTTAACCAGGCCCGACCCTGCTTAGCTTCCGAGATCAGATGGTATTGGGCTTGTTCAGAGTGGCATGGCCATAGACTCAAAGTATTATGAATATATGAAGAGACCAGTGTTCCACACTTATAACTGAGAAATAGCAGTAATTTTTATCATGAAAAGTAAATTGTAATGTGTCAGTATCAAGATTTAATAATTTGTCTAAAATTTTTACTTTCTGACAAAAAGTAGATTTAGAAAAGTGTTGATACTGTCTGTTTATAAAGGCAAAATTAACCTTTCCGAGAGAATTTTATGTCTAGATGTCTCATTAGACATTTCAACTGCAAAAAGATAATCAGTAAACTGGTATCATAATAGATAAAGAAACAGGCTTAGAGCTTAAAGTCAGTTAAGACCCTCTTTTTCTAAAGCATCATGTCTTTAAATTTCCAGTTCAGTCTATTTTTCATAACCACCTCTTTGAAGGGATCTTACTTTGAATAAAAAGCATAAAGCTTAGTGGAAAACATGCTTTTAGTGTTAGATGTCTTAATTTTATTTCAGTAAGTTTTCTGGTCAGAGTGTCTCATCTAAAAAGTGTCACTAGCCTTGCAAAAGATTGGTGGATTAGTGATGAGGTTTGTAAAGCACATGTTATGGTGTCCCGGTACTTGGAATTCTTTTGAAAGAGTACTTTTGGAAGTATAATGAAGATTTAGCATATGATGTAAACTTATTTTTTAAAAATACGGTTTGTTTTTTTACTGGCCTCATAAAATATGTGCAAAAATGGCAACTAGAAATTATACTAACAAAACTTTTAAAATCAGCTGTAAACACCCTAAATTTTTTAAAAGGAATATGTAACTTAAGGGACAAATTTATTAGATGGATGGCCTTTTCATCTATAGACAGAACTTTTACCTAGGTGGGGAATATAGTAGGATATTTAGCACTCTATCATTTGGACTGTCTCCTGTTAACAAGCATTTTTCTATTTGTAGCCAAGTAGGCAGCCAAAGATATGGGAGAGTTGGGTGTTTAATGTGTTAAGTATCTTGAACTCTTAACCTATTGCTTAGCAACTAGAATACTTTCACCATTCAGTTAGTAACAGGGAGGTGCCAGATTTTCTCCCTCTTTAGATTCCTTTTGTGTCTTTTTTAACCTCTCCTGGAGTTTTAAGTTAATAAAAGAATATTATATAAGGATAGTGGGATTGAGGCAAAATAAAGACGCTGGGATGCAAATGCCAAAAGTAACTTTAGAGAGTAAACTTACGAATACAAAGACAACTGAAAGGAGAGAATATAACGTGACAGATTGAAATGAATGATAATGTGGGAAGTATTCACTTATGTGTGGAATGCTCATCACTTGAAAGATCTAAGAGTAGTATCTTGACCAGATAACTTTTACTAGGCATAGATTTTTTTTATATATACCCTATCCCCTTGATAGTTGGTACTATTTTATGAGCAAGTCTTTGTTGAGTTAGAAATGAATATCTAATGAGATATTCTCAAGGAGAATGTGCTTTGGCCCTAGATAACTCACATCACTATTCTTTATGCCTTTTGTCAGTTATTATATAACTCAATTATAGCCCCTTAAACTACTATAGTCCCTTAATGAAATGGAATTAAAAATAAATAAGTGTGTGTTTATAAAATTGTATTTTACAAGCTTACACTCTAGCTTTAACCCCAGACCCACAGGTGAAACCCAGGCAACTGATTTTTCTTCTATATTCAATGATGCTTCTGGTGTTGTTAGGGCACAGAAACACTAACTTAGTGGGTATGTATTTTTCAACTGTTTTCTTTAAAACACTAAGCAGTATATGTTGCTGGTTTAATTAATAGGAAAAATCATGAATGTGATATTATAACTGCTACCTGAGAAAAAGAATTCTTAACATCAAAGCCAAAATAGGAATTCGACTTTTTTCCCTGTGATTTGGAATAAAAGCCATGTTAGAGATAGTGGTGTCTGTGTCAGAGATGGTTGAGAGAAGAATGATTCTCTTCCCTCTTTGATTTTTCTTATTTATAACCATAGACTAATGTACTTGATCAAGGATTAAATCTAACAGAAGAGTCATTGACAAATTTTAAAAAACTAAACTTTTGGCTTATAACATGTGATAGAAAAAGGTAAAAGATAATTAGGGAGAAACTAGTTGGGCAACAAAACAGCTTTATAAGGGCAAAAAAGATGAAGCTGTTGCTTCTTGAAAAAAATGACAGTAAAATTAACAGTCTTTGGTAAAATGTTCATATCATATGAAAAATAAATGGTTAAAAAAAACTAGATAAGTAATGTCAAGATGGCTAGATCTTTAAAACTGCCTATTTTCAGTCATACCTCAGTAAAGCTGAGGGGGGGGGACTCAAAAAGAGCAAATTGCAGAAGGATTTCTACATAGTATACTATTTATATAAAATTTAGTAATTACACAACTATTTATGAAATCCATGGGCAGGCATGGCTCTGAAAATAAAGACAAGACCAAATTCATAAAAGTGATTATCTCCAAAGAAGGAACAAGAGAAAGAAATGGCACTGGAAAAAGTTATAAAAGGTGACTTCCACAAGTTTTAAATCTTTAAAAGAAAAAGATTCAAGTACCAAGTACAACAAAATGCTGACATTAACATTCGTTAATTTTAGATGTTGGTTATATGGGTTTAATATTTCCGTGTTTACATTTAAAAAGAAACAGTTTTCAAAATAAGCTAGGATTTAATACAGGAAATCAGAGGACATTCCGAGAATGGGGGAAAAGGTATGTTTATAATTCGAGACCATTTGAAAAAGGTCTAAGAGTTTTAATGTTCTGTATGTATCTACAGGTATTTGAGTCTTATATCTAGTCTATATTTGTCTTTGCATGAGATAATGTTTTTTATAAATTTTGTTAAAGATATCTTGGTGACTCTTACAAAGCAAAGTATACTTAACCTAATTGATCTAAGTAGATGAATTTTTCTCTTGCTTTTGGTTGATTATTAAGTGCTGAGAACTCATGTCAGAGTAGATCTTTGTCAGCATTGCTTGTTTCAGTTCAGTTTTGAGAATACCAAATAAAGCAGATTACCAAAAAAAGTTAACTTTGTTTCAAGGAAATATTCTCATTTTTATTTGAAGTGTAAGAATGATAATAGTTTTATTTCTATAAAGACTTTCTGGAGTACTTCTGAATGTTATTTAGAATCACTGTCCTGTTAGGATTTGTGTCATGCTCGATATCATTTTAATGATTCAAAAGAACAAGTGAACTTAAAATTCTTCTTGTATAACATTTTAGCAAAGAATGGCTCAAGAAGTACTGACACATTTAAAGGAGCACCCTGATGCGTGGACAAGAGTTGACACGATTTTGGAATTTTCACAGAATATGAACACGAAAGTAAGCAAGTGGTGGTTTTAAAATCCATTATTTCTTCCTTTCTTCCAGTCATAAACTTTGAGGAAGGTATCTCATTTTTAGTATTAACATTTGTTATCTCAAATCACTTAATATTGTTAACTTATTTCAAAATTTAGTCTTAAACATAGAATTAATTCTTGCAAATAGTCCTAAAAATTATGAATGAAGTTTTGTAATCAGGACTAGTATGCAAGGTGGCTTTTTTTTTTTTTTTTTTTTTGTCTTTTTGTTTGTTTGGGTTTTTTTTGATTTGTTTTTTAGAGTTTGTATACAGATCTAAGTAGCATAAATTCTGAATGTTATTCAGATATGAGAAATAACATCAGAGGAATTATTTGGGGGGCAGGTGATCAATATAATACAGGCTAGGCACCTCCAACACCAAGTTAGTTGTATGGGCAGTATAAAACCCTGCTACTCTGTGGTACCAATGCTTTTAATGGGACAGCACTCAGTTTTTATTTGCAATTGAAAATGTTATAATTTGGGTCCTTTTTTTCTTAAGTTTGAACAGAAGGGTTGATCAAAATGTGTTTTGACTGTTTTAGGCTTGATGATTCACACTTCTCTTTAAACTGCCTTAAAAGTAATAACATAACATGCGTGGCATTCTGTTTAATACACACAAGGTTTCCACTTAACTATACATTGTGTTAAAACAGAAAATAGCCATGTTCACATCTGTTTCTTAAATCAGACTGTGTTAATTAACAGTTTAAAAATATTAATTAGTTTTGACATCTTGTAAATTTTAGGGCAAAAATATAGTCCAGAACTTCCTCAAAGTGCTAACCTTAAGTAACATAATAGTGTTTGCCTGTTTGCTTGCCTGGTAAATTTTGCTTTTTATACTGACAGACATTACTAATGTTTAAGTTGATTTATCAACAGTATTTTTAAAAACTCAAATTTGTCTTGTGAAAAATGAGATGATTAGAGGAACAGAAAGAAAGCAACAGGTAAAGAATTCTTCAATTTACATAAATTACCAATGATTTGGTGCTAAATTTATGCACTATGACATTTGGCTTTTATGCAATCATTTTTTTTTCTTTAAAGATGTTAACACTACCTGATATTAATCATAATGTTCCATTATGTTGATTGCTTGTAATAGGAAGAAAAGGGGTGTCTTCCTGTGCAACTGACACAGCTAGGCTTTGACGGCAGGCCTCCACAAGGTCTACCCTTTTGATTCCCTTTAACTGAATTCTGTTCATCAATTGTTTTTGTTTCATGGGCGGTGGGAGGGGAAAGGGGAATTCAATGCATAAAATGAGTATTTCTAAGGGCTCAGTAGAAATTTCTACCATAGGGATCATTTCATGCATTTATTTTTTCATTTAGTCTTTGCTGTTATCTGTCCCTCATCTTCATAACTCAGCAGTGGATTTCTCAAGTCCTAAAGTGTAAAGCAGAAATGTAATTCTTTAGAATACTGTTTGCATCATTTATGGCTATTTCCAAAGTAGTCATTTGTCATTGGCCTTCCTTCACCTTTGGCTCTCACTTCAGATTTTTGAATCAAAATACCCATTTTCAAAGAAACTAAATTCTCTTCATGTGTAGTCTTTACTGTGTAGGAGAGATTGGGTTCTAGGGTATTATGATGGTGACCTATGTATTCTTTTGACCTAACTTGTAAAATAGCTTTTACTGGGCTTCTTGCCTCAGCCCCCTTGGCAGAAAGATGAAAATATGAATTGTCCCTTCTGCAAGCTTTTGCTACCGTTTTACAGTTGAAAAAAGGACCAGAGGTTAGTAAGTATGTAACTTAGGTAACAAAGTGTCAAACATGAATAAATAAATAAATAAATAAATAAATAAATAAATGTAAGAGTAAAGGAAGGGGGGAATATCTTTCAATTAAAAAGCATAAGCTGAAAAACCTTTTCTAAATAGTTCTTACTGGTATATTTAATGCATGCTTGTTTTTTAATTAGTCGAGAATTAGCAAGAGGATGTGTAGTCCAAAGTACATTGTTTTGATTTGCTAAAACTCGGCAGTCTGATCTTATGTGTATGAAATTAAAGTTTTTAGGGTAGTATGTTTTTTTAAGTTAATGTAGAATTTCAGTCCATCGGAAACTTCCATTTTTGCTTTTATTTACATTTTTCGAGACCTAGAACTATAGAGAGGTATAGACAAGATAGAAAGCTTCACTATTTACTGCTGATTATGAAACCTTTGAATGGCATCAAATTTGTATTTTCAGAATTTGCTTTGGCCTTGTTTTTATTTTGGAAGTCTTTTAAAGGAATGTTCTGCAAATGTAGGATTTGAGTTGAAATGGCAAAATTTTCCTGAAAGTATAAAGTGTTAAAATGAAAGAAAACAGCAAAAACATTTACTGTTTGAGCACAATGTAGTTTGGGACAGTCTATATTGTGCTTTGGATAAAATGAGCATTCACATGATCCCTTTGGTTGAAATACTAATGCTCCTTTTTTATTGTGTGATGACTAACCATTTTAAAGATGAACTCTTATTCTCAGCCAAAACTTGCAATCTGAGGTTATATGTCTGTATACGAGTTTACCTTTCAGGTATTGTAGCTGATTCTTCCCTAAATCAACCAGTTAAAACACACCACAACATATTTGTCCTTTTTCTTCCTCCTGTCTATCCACACTAATTAGTCATGGTAATAATTCTGAGTTTTAATTCCTGTAGCATTATATATATTGTTGTAAACATTGTTGACTATTTAGAGTGGGTAGTTAGCAGGAGGGACAAAATGGCTTGAAAGTGGTATCTGTATTTATTAACTTTCTTACTTTTTTAGTTACGACTTTTATAGTAGGAAGGAATACCTGAAAGGTAGATACAGATTGCAACATGCATTTGTGTATTATTTTGACTGTGCACAAAAGTTTATCTTTAAATAAGTAGAAATAGCAACTGTAAGGGTGGGGTGAAATTTTAAAATTAAACCCGTGGGCTGTCTTGCTGCTCCTTAAGTAACACACCAGTGATGTTTGTAAACACTTTATAGAAAGTATCTGTGACCATACTTTAATGCTTGGCTAAGAGCTTACAACTCCTAGAGGATGGTAGGAAGCTTGAGAGTATCCAAGCTGCTAAATTCTTAGGAGCCTGGTCGTGTTAAAGTACGTGAGCCTTTATGACTATGAGCAGTCATTTATGCTGTGAATTCATATCTGGCTGCTTCTTTTCCTTCTACAGATAAGCCCATTTGGCTGCTAAAGGGCTTTTTATTTGGTTTTTCTTCCTGGTGTGAGCATGTATAAACAGCAGGACATTAAATAGAGTAGTAAACAATAAAATGAGGAAAATGCATGAAAACTCAGTATATGGGTGAATAGATCCTTGTTTAATATATGTAATTAAACTTGGTAGCATAATGTTTTTGAAACTTTAGATGTAAATGTGTGAATGTCTGTCCATTTGTGAATCCTGAAAGTTGCCAGTTTTACAGCAGTATATTCACATGCTTCTGTTCTCCAATTTTCAGTATTATGGACTACAAATTTTGGAAAATGTGATAAAAACAAGGTGGAAGATTCTTCCAAGGAACCAGTGTGAAGGTAGGAAAGAAAGTGTTTTAAGGAATTGTAAATTCAGAATTTCATTCCTGGCATTTTTATTATAGTTGGGTATTTGGGTGGGGTGTGTGAATCTAGTAGTTTATTATGCTCTATTTATGCTCTAATGGAGATTACTGATTTAATCATGTGGCAGGGCAGGGTGTTTTTTAGGTTCTTTTTGGGGAAAGAGACCAGACTGGTCAAACTTTTTACAGTAGTAAGTATTGTGAAAAATATCAGCTCATAGGTAATTCTGAACCATATCTGAAGTGAATGAAATTCGAATATGTGCTCTTGAACATTGTTTTAAGCTCACCAGACAGTAACTGACAAGTAATGAACATGTAACACATGGAATAATACACCAATTTAAAAGAGCAAAGGAAACAACAACAAAAAAATTTAAAAGTCACAAGCCCTTTTGAAATTCTGGGTATGCTTTTTATAAGATATTGACGTTTAAAATGAGGAAAGATCAGAAAATGAAGATGTGGTGATGCCTGGTATTAACTTTTCCCTTTGTACTACATTGGTAAATAATAGTCATAATTTTAAAACCTGGGACAAGGTTAGTCTCTTAGAGTTCAGCTACTTTCATTTTTTACGTACTACTTATATTACCTAATTTATGTCACTTGTTTATCTCTGAAAAATATAAAAGGGGTTTAGGGGGATATACTGCTTTTGGTGGCATTTTCTTCTATTCGCATTTGTTCCCTTTTCTTTGACTATTGATCTTTAAAATGTTTTTCACCTGTTTTCTCATGTTATCTTTATGGTGGGATAGTCCTGGATTTACTCAGCTAGTCTGATTTAATCTAGACATCTTCCTAGCATGTTTAAAGGTGAATGAGACAAGTCTTAATGGCAACATTCTTACTGTACTGTAAACCAAAGATAAAGAACGATAGTGCAGGAGGGGAAATAGTGCTTTCTATTTCTTTAAATGTTTTATTTGGGGTTGAACCATTTTAGATCATGTTCTGTGACCTTCTCAGAAACTCATAATTTTGACTGTGACACGGAAATAGATCCTTCATATGTCTTCATTGCTCTTTAGGAAACTTCAGTCCAGTCTTTGTTTATACTTCTATGTGGTTTGAGCCTCAAACTACTTTGGCCTTGGCTTACCATACCAAAAAAAAAAAGGTGTTTTCTTTTTTACTGCAGTACCATTTTACTATAGTGTAATTTAAGTCCCTCTTTTGTTTCTAAACACCTAGACCTCTGCTTATTAACACATAAGGATTGTACTAGATGATCTTCTATGACTTTTCCAGCTTTAAAATGAAGCAATTTAAAATTATACTAATTTATCAAAATCCTGGTTGTATTTGTTACTGAGAGAATTAGAGGCTAAAGGTCTTCCCGAGGATTTGACATTTTTAGTTTTCTACATGAATGGGAGTGGTATAGTTTGTTTTTAATCTTAAAGTCATAAGAATTCTCATATATTAATATGTGAGTATCCAATATACAGTATTCCAGAGGGTATGAGACTGTTTACTTTTGAAAGTCTGTCATCTTGTTTGAAAAAAAACTATGAGTGGTGACGATTCTGCCTGGCTTGAGAATTCTGTTTAATTCATGTGTTCTTATTTGGTGTTGGTGAAATAATGTCTTTGTTTCTCTGCAAACAATAGTTATTTTAAAAACACCTATTAAAATCGCCTACTCCCTGCATTTCCCTTCAATTCTAGTGTTAAGGTTAGTGGGGCGGAAACTTCTCAGAGTTCCTGAAGTTACTTTGTTACCCACATATGGTTGTCATTACATGGAGGAGTGTGGTGCAACCTCTAGGGTCTTTCAGAGGCTTATTGTTGGAAGAGCATGCATAATGGCTCCCAGAAAATGTCAGTGAACCTTAGATTTAGATATGCAACAGCAACTTTGCACGATGGATTTATTCTTGTTTTTAAGGTAATTGACCTCATTTGTAAGAAGGAAAATAAATTCAATGCTATATTAATTTTAGAATTCTTTTTAACGTCGATCTTGGGGAGCTTCTCCCAATCTTAAGATTTTGTATTTCAAGGAAATATAGTAACATTACCAAACAATAATTTTCCCTCATCCTTAAGTAACTTTGGTATTGGAAATGAATCAGTATAACCCCCCCAAATACTGTGTATATTCCTTTTGTTTATAATTGCTATGTCTTTTAAAGCTGTCATCACCACTTGTTACTGTTTGTCCGACTTCCTTAGCATATATATTTATTTACCTGGAGCAGATACTGCTTTGTACAAAGTACTGTTAAGTATTAAAAGTATATATACTTACGTCTAAGTGCTATGTGTAGAAAAATGAAATGTATGTAAAAATAATATATGAGCATTAAATAGGTATATATAATGAGTGCTTCATAGGCTAAAAAAAGGGACTAATGCTCAGGTTGGGCCCATAGAAAAGCTTGTTCATACAAATTGCAATGCTTATAGTATTTTAAAGGAAACAAGTTTGGCTGCACAAACAGCAGCCAAAATAAGGTGCCTACATTTTTTGTTTTTCAATTTAGCAATTTTTTTATTTGATCTCAGGTTCTTGTCCACAAGCTTATGTTAATTTTCACATGTTCTTCTAAGGTAATGAAAATTTTAATTTAGGCCTCTTGTGTAAAGCACTTTGTCAGGACAATCCCTAACAATTGTGGACTGGGTTAGATGCCTCATGTGAAGTAGACTAGTTTCCAGGTAGCGTATTTACTATTCACATACACATACAACACACACTAGGACTGTCATTGGTGTTGAATCTCTTATCTTGGCTGCATATCAGCTTTCATTGTCCAGGTAAATCCCTCCCCCCAAAATAATTTTTGTACTTGGTTTAGAAAATCTCAAACCATAAAGATTCCTTTATTGCTCCGTGGGGCAGGGGGAGAGTATCTCTCTGAAAGTATCTTTATTTTTAAATTTAAAACAAAAAATCATGTTTTAATCTGTTGGGGCATATCCTTATAGATCATTTCATAAGATAGATATGAATTTGCTGACATTGAAAAAGGACTGGCGAATTAATGAAGTAAATATTCCAAAGTGATAAAGTCATACTTGGACATTTTGGAAGTTTGGTTGCTTCAAGATAGTTGGACAATTAAAGTTTCTGAGTTGTACAGTTCTGCGTTCAATTTAAGGAGTTGACAGAGCAAAGCTAATTACCCATGAGGTTTTATACAGTGTTTCCTTTGGAATGAGGCACACGGTAAATTTATTATATGATACTGCATTAAATTACTTAACCTCTTTGAGTCTTGACCGTCTTGCAAGGTTATTGGAATATGACATAAGAGGTGTAATGTACGTAATGTGCTTCTAGGTGATAAGTATAAACGAACACAGAATGTGTTGCCAGTTTCTTTTTCCACAAAAATATCTCCATTTCTTTTCATTTCACCAAATAGCCATATTCTAGTCTCAAGTTATCCTAAAAAAAAATTTCTGCAATAGTTCCCTAACTGGACTCTAATACTCACTTTTGTGTGTTCCTTATACTATAGTCACCACAATGGATTTGGCATATTTTTAAAACAGAATTAATAAGGTCATTCCCAAGCTTAAAATGTCTCATACTGAAGATGCATGTTTAATATGTTTGTTGACTTTAAGCAATGCTGGCTTTAAATTTTTTTCATTTATTTATTTTCTTAAGTTTTATGGAGGTATATTTGGCATATATAATAAACTACATACGTTAAAAGGTACAATTTGATAAGTTTTGACTTAGGCATACACCCATGAAATTACCTCTATAATCAGAAACTTCATTTTTGTGATCACCTTCCCCTCTCACCCCTCAATCTGCTGTCACCCAGTTGTTTAGCTAAATCATTGGTTGGTTGGCTGAATCATATGGTAGCTATATGTTTAACTGCCCATCTAACTGTTTTGTTTTCCAAAATAGTTGTATTATTTCACATTCTCATTAGCAGTATATGAATATGCTTCATATCTTCACTGATGCTCAGTATGGTCAGTGTTTCTAATTCTGGGCATTATAGTGTGTATAATGGCTTCTTGAGTTTAATTTGCATTTTTCTAATGACTAATGCTGTTGAGCATTCTTTCACATCGTTGATATTGTTACTCCCTAATGAGATGGTGGTGGTGGTTTCCTTTGTTAATAATTATGAAAAGAAAAATTTAAGTTTGAGGGCTCTTAAGCCCTTGTATCTAAAGCAAATTATTAAGAATTCCCCCCGCCCCAGAATGCAATATATGAAATATTTTCAGTCTTATATCTGACAGGTGTTCGTACTTGTATTTTTTTGCCAGTTTTACAGCATATAATGGGTTAATAAAAGGAAGATGGTTAATATTGATTATATATTTTATATCTTAAAAAAGAAGGCAGTGTTTTCAGAATGTTTCTAGTTCAGTATCATATTTGACAAAGTAATTTCCTACCCCTTCCGGTTAAGGTAACAAAGTTTCCCAATTTTATCACAATTTTATGAAAAAATTAAAATGCATATAACTATTTACCATTTTAAGTGTATAGTCAGTAACTATATTCACAATATTGCACAACCATTATGACTACATCTCCAGAATTTTTTCATCATCTCATATTGAAACTACTCATTAAACATTAGCACTATTGTGCACTATCTGCAGTTTTTGCTAACCACTATTCTACTTTCTGTCTCTGAATTTGCCTATTCTGGGTAACACACATGCATTCATGCCATATTTGTTTCTGTGGTTTATTTCACTTGGCATGTTTCCAGGGTTCATCTGTGTTGTGGCATGTATCAAAATTTCATTCTTTTTAAAGGCCAAATAATAATTCCATTATATATTATGTAGACACACTACATTTTATCCATTCATTTATAGATGGACATTTGGGCTGTTTTCACCTTTTGGTCATTTAAATGATGCTATAAACTTAAAATTTTAATTTCTACATATCTTTTAGAGTTCAGTATCAGTTTGAGGCCATAACCCTTTTTAAAAATGGTGAATGTTCTTGTAGATCCATTCCTCTTAAAAATACTAAACATTTAGGCAATATTTTAGTCTGGTTCTAGCCTGTGAGAGCCCTTGGTTAAGAGCCTTCCAGTTACTGGTTACTAGTTAGTCATTTTTATACTAGCATATGTTGTTTTGAAGAAATTACACATGACTGGTTTTCTTTTTAAAAGTAATACGTTTTAATAAATAAATTGAGGGTTTAGTTTTAAAACTTTGGAGGTGAATTTTTTCTTACTGTGAATAGGATGGGGGCCTATGAATATAAAAATAAGTGCTAAATCATCATGAATTCTTTGAAAATGTGATGACATAGTAACTATATAAGAATATAATTGAACTTGTCAAAGACATAAAACTTAGAGAACTTAGTGAAATGTTCTTGATTATTTTTAAAATACATATCAAAGTACCTGATTCTCAAGGAAGAGCTTAGAAAGATGCTGGAATAATCTCAGCTTCTTCACATATACATAATTGGAAACATAATTTCAGATAAATTTTTTTTGACTGAAATCTTTAAAGAGAAGTACTATAAGAAATTTGTTTTACATAAATGTCACATATGCGACCAGTGAACACTAATTCATTTGGCACAAAGAATAACACTGGGAATGTGCCATTTTCTGTCAAATCTTACATGATTTTTCTGTCAGATCTCAAGCAGAGCTTTTTCTGCTGCTTATTTGGCATTTCTACCTTAATATGCATAAATGACACTTTTGCTTTTTTTTTTTTTTTTAAGATGCAGTTTACAATTAAAACGCTATTGTTGATTGAGCAGCTGCGTTTAAGTTTTTGGGGGGATAAATCACAGGAAGGAATTGGAGAAGGAGTTAAGGTACTTGATTAAATAAGCTCTGGTACCTAACAGTGGGAGATTCTAGACAGGCATTAAAAGGGCAGCAGTATTTATCAAAAAGGTGTTGCTATATATGTAGTTACAATCTTTTGCAAAGGGATAGAAATTAAGATCTTGGTAGAATGACACACTATATTGAAACTTTGTTGTCTGTGGGACCTTCCTGTTTTTTGACTACTTATTTTTGCTTTTATCTTATTTTCATCTTTTACCCTTTATCTACAGTGAATTTTAGCCGCCTCTGAAAAGGGCACAGATAATTAATGATTTTATCAGCAACAGAAGTTAAAGGATCTGTTTGATCCTGTTTTGTATTCCTTGAGGCTGAGAAAAGCCTCCAAATCAAATAATCCAACTAGACAGCAGTAGTAGTTTTAGACATTGTCTACTGCTTAGGACAGATTTAGAAAAAAAGCTACAGAACTTCTTACTATATAACATTGTATTGTCAGTCATTTAATCAGAATAGGCTGTATTTTTATGTTTGTTTTAAAACTTGTGTTGCCTGGATTAGGTTTCAGAGGGATACTTTTTATATTTTTTATAATTGCTTTTTATTTTGGGGGCCTCAATGACAGTGGTTTTGTGTAAAGAACAGAAAGTTTCATTGGTGCCAGAATTATGTTTTGATTAGATCTAATGGGTATTAAGGGCACATGAGATTGTTGTGTGGGTTATCCTAAATGATATAATTTAGTGCTACGTTTAAAATAAATTTGATTCCCCTGATGGTTTGATTTTTAAACATCGCCTTATTTAAAAACTAGACCTGACTTTTATTTTGTGTGTCCACAAAACCTCGTAATATTTAGAATAGAAATGTTGCCCAAAAAAGTATAGAATGCATTTACACCTTTCAGTTTATCCTAATACTAACTTAAACATAGTGAAATGATCAAAACCCAAAAATTAATATTGGTTCAGTACTATTAACTATGGGCCCTAATTCAGATTTCACGTTTTTCTCTCTTACGTCCTCTTTCTGTTCTATAAATCATTTAATTTTTCATTAAGTCTCTTAGACAGTTCTTGATTCCTACTTGATATGCCTTTGACACTTGAGCTCTGGTCAGATAATTTATATAGTGTATTTGAATTTAGGTTATTTCCTCATGATTAGAATGAATTTCATGTTTTTTTTTTTTTTTTTTTATCAAGATTTACAAGTAATGTTGTCTCCTCAGTTCACCAAACCTGGGGGTCCATATAGCAATATGTTTTAACTATTCGCTTGTTAACCTTTGTCATTTGGTTATGCTGTTGCCTGCTGGTTTTTTATTTACAAAATTACTATTTTTCACTTTGAAAGTGATAAGTATCAAGAACTTGGGGAAATGTTTTAAGACTACGCAGATATCCTATTTCTCCTGAAACTTGTCCATTCATTTTAGTGTTCAATGGTGGGTCTTGTCTATAGAAGTTAGTACTGTCTTTGCCTAATGAATTGACTTTTAGAAATGGAAATGAGATAGTTTTTACTAAATTATGTTTGTATGTAATAGTTAAGAAAATTTTAACAACTATTGTTTTTGCATTTCTTAAACCGTGAATATTGATACAACTTAACATAATTTTTTTTCATTGATTTCATTATATTTGGCTTTGTTCTGATAAGTTTTTCCACAATTAGGAAAATTTTTCTAATTAGTGGTTTTTTTAAAGGTTTTTATTTGGGGCATGTAAAGAAATGGCCAGTTTCACCGTATTAAATAAAAATTAATTTTTAGTAGCAATAAAGGGGAACCATAGATAAAAGCAAATTTAATACTTAAAATTATGAAGGTTATTATATTTTGGTAGTTTTACAATCAAGTATTTCGTTGCTTTCAAGTTGGCTATATTTCCCGTAGATTCTTAAACGTAAATTTCTCAGCAAATCCCTTTTTGATGACAATTTGAGTCCAGTGTTCTGATTTTAGATGAAGCTTGGAACACACAGTTTCACAAACTCTTCATCTGTATTTCCAAAGTTCAGATAGCTCTGAAAATTGGGAATCTTCATAAATCATTTGATGACAAAGCCTAAATTTAACAGATGTGAGAATAGTCTGTGTAGAGGAAAATAATTTGTTCAATTAGGAATCCTGCTTTAAACCTTTTGGGTGTGTTAATGTAGGTACCCCATGTTACTTTAAAATTTAAGGCAACCTGTGGTAGATCCTCTGTAAATTCTGAATGATGCAAATTCAAAGGCATGAAGTCTTACTTGTTTAAAGACTAAGTTGTACTGTTAAGAGATCCTTAAGTAAAAACATTACATACAAACTTTCTTAATTCTTTTTTCCCCCAGTGTAGTGGGGAACAAGTTAAAATTTCATTTCCAAGACTAGCTTAATGCTATTAAATTGGAAAGGGATAACAATATCTTGACCTTGATTTATAAATATTTTACATAAACAATCATAGTGCTTACAAGGTTAAACATTATGAGGGTTTTTGCATTTTTAACCCACAAATAAGTGATGCATGATTATTTTTAAATAAATAACGTGTTAGTCTTGTGGTATTTTAAGTTAAAATTCACAGATTTTGTATACTTGATTGGTGTAGCATTAAAGAATATCTTAGAATATAATAATTCATAATTGTTCAATCTATTTTGTAATGGTTAACAACAACAAACCTAAAAATTTAAATGGATAGTATATTAAAATGTGTTCCAAAAATGCCAACATTGGAGATGGGATTGGGGTATGTTATCTGACTCGACTCTGCCCTCTTCCTCCTCAGTTTTTTTGTTCCTGGAGATTTATTAGCATGCTATAAAAGTGTTGAATAATTTTTTTCATAGGAATAAAAAAATATGTTGTTGGCCTCATTATCAAGACGTCATCTGATCCAACTTGTGTAGAGGTAAGAGTTTTTTAAGAGAATGTAAAATCATTTAAACATTGAATTTTCAACTTAATACTGATACCAAACACATATCCACAATCATTTTCAATAGATCTGCAGTCATTCTCTTGGCAGATTGCTTGTGCTTATATTCTTATTATTCCTATTTTAGCCCCTCATTTAATCCAAACTTTTTTCTTTTCTTAGAAGGAAAAGGTGTATATTGGGAAATTGAATATGATTCTTGTTCAGGTAAGCTTTTACTTGATTTACTCTTTTACTGAGATGAATTAAATGCTTTAGTTAGGCTGATTACTTGAACAAAATATTTGAACCTACTACTTTGAATAACTAGACTAACATCTTACAGAAGTAGTGATAGTAGCTTTCCAGTAACTATAATATTTAATCTACTATACCATTTGAAATTATTAATTTACTGTAGTAGGAAACATTAAATACTGTAAACCCATCACTTCTGTGCCTCCAGAACGGATTGGACTAGTTTAAAATTTTCTTATTTGCTTGGTACTGTGCATATTTCCTTTTCATGTCATGTATGCCAGTCTTAATTCATAAACTATTGCCTTTTGAATCTAATGTTTTTTAAATCAATCTCTATACTTAGTGGTTTTTCAAACTTTATATAGTCTAACTTTAGAAATTTTGTATTTACCTATTTTTATATGTCACTAGAGTAGACTGGCTTTTATATACTAAGGACTTTTGGTTGGTGAGCCTATCTTAATGTGCTGTTATAGAATATCTTGTTGCGAAATCCCTAGTACACCAAGTATACAGTATAGACTTAAAAATCTAATGTAGTCATTAGGCTTTTGGTCAAAAATGACTGTATCCCGAAGTGTAATGCTTCCTTTCTTCCATGTTTATATGTTCAAACCCTACTATATTTCAAGAAAATGTCTTTCCCTGTCCATCTTTTTATGGTTAGAGCTAAATTTTTGCATTTCTTAGGATAATTTGCACATACCTATCTAGCAGATATTGATAAGCATATACATTAAAGCCAGATTAGACCAGTTGGGATAATTGAGGAGTCATGGGGGCATTTGAAGGAGAGGACTTTATCTGTTATACTTTGTACCATTGTATTCTATAAGGGTGGCACATTTCTGTTTTTCTCAAGGGAGAAAATGGAAAGTGGTTGATATTCCTGCTTTTCAAATGATACAGTTTCTTTGAAGTTTATTTGCCATTGACAAAGTGAAATAAAATTAACATGTCTTGTCTTTTTTAGATACTGAAACAAGAATGGCCAAAACACTGGCCAACTTTTATCAGTGACATTGTTGGAGCAAGTAGGACCAGTGAAAGTCTTTGTCAAAATAATATGGTGATTCTCAAACTCTTGAGTGAAGAAGTATTTGATTTCTCTAGTGGACAGATAACTCAAGTGAAAGCTAAGCATTTAAAAGACAGGCAAGTAATTGTTTTGTTTTGGAATTTTAAGTAATTTCTCAAACTTTTTCATGGAATTTTGAGATAGATGATAAATTTTTGAAAAACTGATCATTGATACATTAAATTACTTTTAATTGTTTCTGAGTATAAATTTAAGTAGTCCCATAGTGGGTCTAATATTCTGAGTCTGGAGGCTTGAAAAGTACATGTGGTGTCAAAGATTAGATATTATACTTCTGTTGTCACAGTGAAATAACATACATCTCATGTTAAAGGAATATAGGTTAAGAGTTCCCAGAAACAACTTTTTGGATCTATTTTATATGGTGACTACTAAATTATAGGTTCCAAGGAAATGACTTGTGTCCAATAGTCAGCTGAATTGTTGCTAGTCCTGCATCTTATCAGTTCCCTGTTTGTTAACCCTAGAAACATGCCAGACTTTATTTTTTCCACTTAGTAATAAAAACTTGTTGAAGTCACTGGGGTACAGTATGTATTACCCTTATGCCTTTAAATGTAGTCAGACTAGCTTCAGAGTTTACCATTTTTCTTGTGGTTTGGTGTATAAACAAGCACATTTTAGGATTTGGGATCTAATGCTACTTATTTTGGAGAGTTTTGAGTCATCTATGTTGATTATAAAGACTAGAGTGATTTATATTATTAGAATAATGGTGACAAAAATACTAAACCTCTAAGAATTTCTGTATAGTGGTCTATAGGTGAGTTTTAAAAGAGTGATATTACGTGTAGTTTTAAAACTAGCTTTTGATGTTACTGCTATTTGTGTTTAGATAAACTCAACTTTCTAATGACCAATTGCTGAAATCTTTAATACTTGTTAATATGTAAGTAGTATTTATTTCTATGTTTTCTAAACTGATCACTTTTTTTTAGCATGTGCAATGAATTCTCACAAATCTTTCAGCTGTGTCAGTTCGTGATGGTAAGTGTTTTTAATTTCATTTTTTAAAATAAAAATTATAAGAAGATAATTATTTATAGATTTGTTTTTGTTGTAGGAAAATTCCCAAAACGCTCCACTTGTACATGCAACTTTGGAAACATTGCTCAGATTTCTTAACTGGATTCCACTGGGATATATTTTTGAGACCAAGTTAATCAGCACATTAATTTATAAGGTATAGTGAATACATTTCAGTTTTTTATCACTGAGTAGTTGCATAGACTCTCAATTTGTAATGCTCTTTCATATAGAAAAATCATTCGACATTTATAGCCATAACCACCAACCTTGTTTCTGAGATGATGAACTTTCTCAGAAGAACTTTTCCATTGTCAGGTTGTAGTTCAAAATAGTGTCAAAATCTTATTATTCACGTATATCGTGTAATTTCACTAATTCCATGTGAATAAATAACTCTTAATGGATTTGATTTGATTTCAATATATTTGTCACAATGAAGTAAATAAAAGAATGTTTCTACAAAATGGAATATGTGGGTATTTTTTTCCTGATAATTAAGAGCAGTAGCATGTAACACCTATATAAGGTCTAATAATTGTTTATCCAGAGATAACCAGGTATCAAGTTGGTTGTATTATTTTTCCAGATGTTTTCTTGGCTGTTATAATAAATAAATTATGCACTTAATTGTGACTATAAAAGGAGACAGTTATAATTTACATTTGGGGCTTTATAGTTCAGGGCTTGATAAAGCAATATTATGTTTTAACATGAATTTATAATATTGGAGCCATTATTTTATTGACACAATTTATAACATTTTTTTCTCTTTCTGATATTAAACTCTTTATTTTTAATACTAATTTTAAGTAAAGTGTCTCAGGCCATTTAATTTTATGCTGCTTTTTTTTTTTTTTTTTAATTAGTTTTTGAATGTTCCAATGTTTCGAAATGTCTCTCTGAAGTGCCTCACTGAGATTGCTGGTGTAAGTGTAAGCCAGTATGAAGAACAATTTGTAACACTATTCACACTGACAATGATGCAACTAAAACAGGTAATAAATATGCTTAAGAACCGTTTTTTAGTGTTTTAGAACAAGTTGGGTTGGAGTTGAACCATTTTGGCATAGCTTACCATAATAGCCCAGTGTAATTGTATGTTTATTATATAAAATTAAGAGTAAACTAGATTTTTTAATGAACATTTTAAAAACTCTCTATAAAATATGGTAATTCATTTCTACAGAATTTAGAAGCTTGGAAATCTGGGATTTAGTATTAGTCAGCTCTGCTTCTGACCTTATGTCTCTGAAATGAAACATTGTCCAGTCCTATTTTGATTAGGTATATATGAAATTACATAGACGGTTAATCGTAATGCTTCATATTGCATATATAATCTGAATTAAATAGTTTTACTTTTTTAAAATAATAGCAAGGAGGGAAACATTTGATACAGGGGAAAATTCAAAGGATAGTCTTTGAGGAAATCTTAATACTTTCAACATTAAAGTGGAAGAGACATCAAAAGCTCTAGGACACAAAAATACAAAAGCGGGTATAACGGGAATTCTAATAAAGAAGCTGTTTAACTTTTTTTTTTAATATTAGTAAAATGGTAGTGGAATCTTAGTGCTAGTTATAGTGTTCTTTGTTATTGTTTTTAAAATGCAGACTAACAGTCCAAATTTAAACTTTCAGATGCTTCCTTTAAATACCAATATTCGACTTGCATATTCAAATGGAAAAGATGATGAACAGAACTTTATTCAAAATCTCAGTTTGTTTCTCTGCACTTTTCTTAAGGAACATGGTCAGCTTATAGAAAAAGACTAAATCTCAGGGAAACACTCATGGAGGTAGGCTTCATGGAGCTTTTGGCTTTTGAAATTCTTCTCTACATAATAATAAATAGTGTCTTTGCTCTAAAATGTATTATAACAACATTATTTAAAAATTGAGCTGATTAAGCAGCGTAACAAAACTCTCTCCGTTACCAGCCGTCATCTATCTGTTCTAAAATATTTTCATCACCCACAAGTGATGATGTACCCATTAATACAGTCACTTCCTCATTCTTCTCCCCCCTCCCCGTTCCCCTCCCTCTGCCTCTGAAATTACCTATTCTGAGCCATTCATGTGAATGGAATCATAATATCTGGTCTTGCATAATTGGCTTCTTTCACTTACCATGTTTTCAAGGTTCATCTGTGTTACAACATATACCAGTACTCCATCCTTTTTTATCGCTGAATGATATTTCATTGTAAGTGTATTTTTTTTGTGTGTTCATCATTTGATGGACGTTTCAATCATTTCCACCTTTCATTGTTGGTACCAACAATTACATAAGGCTTTTGAAGTGTTGTTCTAGGACATGTCAGGAGAAAGCAGAATTTGTTTCTAGAGAATTTCTGTAGTCTTTTATGAATAGTAAAACTTCAGAGTTGTGCAGAATACAACATGGATTTTTATTTCTAATGTAATGAGGGGAAAGCAGTTTGGTTAATAATATCTAAGGATTATTTTGATAGTTTTGCTTTTCATTGTAGGCCCTTCATTATATGTTGTTGGTATCAGAAGTGGAGGAAACAGAAATCTTTAAGATTTGTCTTGAGTACTGGAATCATTTGGCAGCTGAGCTCTATAGAGAGAGTCCATTCTCTACATCTGCCTCTCCATTACTATCTGGAAGTCAACATTTTGATGTTCCTCCCAGGAGACAACTGTATTTGCCTGTTTTATCCAAGGTAACAGTAAAGTGGGTGGTTGAGTGCTTTTCCTGTTGTGATTTTTGAGAACTAAATGCAAGTACTAGCTTTTATTTTTGGCTAATCTTTCCAAATAAATGTGCTGCAAAAAGAATCCAACAACTTCTTCATGCATGTTGAAAACTAGAACATGAAAGAGACCATATACAAGCTATGATTCTTAAAAGTGTGGTCCTTTTAGAAGCAGCAACAATACCACCTATGAGTTTGTTAGAAAAAGAGGCCACCCCATGTCAATCAGTCTCTGGAGAGGACATTGGAAATTTAACAGTTGGTTTTTATTCATGATAAAGTTTCAGAACCACTGGTTATAGAATAACATTTTAATAATGTTTATCCTTTTATATGGGAATAGTTTTGTTATGTTGGTGTGAAGTGCGTATATTTTAATTTTTTATTTCTATGTTTGATGTGGCTTATTTCAGAGATCTAACAGATTTTTCTTTATTGTTGAATAGGTCCGTTTATTGATGGTTAGTCGTATGGCTAAACCAGAAGAAGTATTGGTTGTAGAAAATGATCAGGGAGAAGTTGTAAGAGAATTCATGAAGGATACAGATTCCATAAATTTGTATAAGAATATGAGAGAAACATTAGGTAAGTTTATAAATACTATAATTTTTATTTTTATAATTTCTGTTCTGGGGTGGAAATATTTTAGGAAATGTGGTATGCTTAGTTTCTGAATCTGTTAATAGCTAAGTTTTGCATTTGAAATAATCTGGAACTTTTTTCCTTCCTTTGTAGTTTATCTTACTCATCTGGATTATGTAGATACAGAAAGAATAATGACTGAGAAGCTTCACAATCAAGTGAATGGTACAGAGTGGTCATGGAAAAATTTAAATACATTGTGTTGGGCAATTGGCTCCATTAGTGGAGCAATGCATGAAGAGGATGAAAAACGATTTCTCGTTACTGTTATAAAGGTATCCAAGTGATTTATGTGAACTGGAACCATTATGTAAGTTTTATTACAAATTACTGAAATTTGTCTTTTTTCATAGGATCTATTAGGATTATGTGAACAGAAAAGAGGCAAAGATAATAAAGCTATTATTGCATCAAATATCATGTACATAGTAGGTCAATATCCAAGATTTTTAAGAGCTCACTGGAAATTTTTGAAGACTGTGGTTAACAAACTGTTTGAATTCATGCATGGTAAATCCCCTCTATTTAATATATTATATTTAGATATTTTTGTTAAACAAAAACAATTTTTCTTCAAACATTTTTGATAAATATTTTTGTTTTGTTAGAGACCCATGATGGAGTCCAGGACATGGCTTGTGATACTTTCATTAAAATAGCTCAGAAATGCCGCAGGCATTTTGTTCAGGTTCAGGTTGGAGAAGTAATGCCATTTATTGATGAGATTTTGAACAACATTAACACTATAATTTGTGATCTTCAGCCTCAACAGGTATGGGAGCACTTAGCATATTTTTCTTAGAAACTAACTACTGTTTTAATCAGAATTCATTAATGGGTATTGAAAGAACACTTCTACTGGATTCAGTTCAAGTATCTCTGTGGTGCTGTTTTCCTATCTGACACTTAAAATTTGTTTAAGTTACAGATGTGAATTGTGTGGCGTTCCTTATTATGGTTCGTAAAAGTAAAATGTCTTCCTTTTAACATAGGTCCATACATTTTATGAAGCTGTGGGGTACATGATTGGTGCACAAACAGACCAAACAGTACAAGAACATTTGATAGAAAAATATATGCTACTCCCTAATCAGGTTTGGGATAGCATAATCCAGCAGGCAACCAAAGTAAGTTATAGTACTTTTTGTAAAAGTTCTAGTAGATTTTAAGAATTATGTTATTTACAAAAACCCTGAATTCAGTACCTCTGACATATTTTTCTGATTTGTAAGGATTTTTATCTGTGCTTTTGCACATTAAAAAATACATGGTAAATTTTTATTCTGTTTTGATGTTAAATTGTCACTTTCGCTCTATTAGTTACAGGCATAGGTAATGAAGACTTATTTGTGTGTGCTGTTTGGAATTATAAATGTGATTATAAATTAGGAATAAGGTGGGTAGTGTTTTTTGCTTTAGTGATTATAAGGATAATTCATATGATAAATGGATTTCTTTTCTTGTCCTTCACAGAATGTGGATATACTTAAAGATCCTGAAACAGTCAAGCAGCTTGGTAGCATATTAAAACAAATGTGAGAGCCTGCAAAGCTGTTGGACACCCCTTTGTAATTCAACTTGGGAGAATTTATTTAGATATGCTTAATGTATACAAGTGCCTCAGTGAAAATATTTCTGCAGCTATCCAAGCTAATGGTAAGTGATTTTGAATTCTATTGGAATGTTGTATATCAGTTCTACACTACATTCCTTAGGGTAGGCATTCAGTATTGCTCACAGATTGAAATCAACTCCCCTCTCATGTTCCAGATGACCCTAGACAAGTTTTTAAACTAATTGCATGCCCCTTTCCTTATAAAATTAGTCTTAGTTTATTTTCCCGATAAATTCGTCTTTAGGATTAAAAAAAAAATGTCTTTAGGTTTTTTAATGGTAAATAAAATAATATCTGAAACACATGTAATTACCAATATAGAATTTTAATTGTCAAGTTGGATTCCACTTAATTATATTTTTTAGGTGAGATGGTTACAAAACAGCCGTTGATTAGAAGTATGCGAACAGTGAAAAGGGAAACTTTAAAGTTAATATCTGGTTGGGTGAGCCGGTCCAATGATCCACAGATGGTAAGTGAGATGTGCTTTTTGTTTAAGTTGAAGCTGCATTCTCTGGAATGTGCTTTATTTCTGTGTGCACTTGGCTAATTTAAAGGTAATTTAGATGTCTATGTTTGGGTTTATTTTATAGTATTCTATTTATCGGAGTCCTTGAGTACTTTAAAATGTGGGTATAAACTATCTTCTAAAGAAATTGCTGTTAACTGAAGGTAGTGGTGATATGTAACAAGATAACTGAGAAGATGTCTTTTTATTTTTATGGCTAAATAAGAGTTGAGATGAATTTTTTGTGTTCATGATTTTCAGAGCGGTTTACAAAACTGACGTTAGTTTGCTTCTTCAGTGAAAGAGTAAGTGCTTTCTCACTTGAAGATTTGAAAAGTCTTTTACTTTCTTATTCCTCTTAGTCTTAAATGATTTCCAGAAAGGAAATGGTTTTCAGAAACTAAACCGGCTCCATATGCCTCAGCTTGGGAAAATGTGAATTATTATTACCCTTTTCATGCTCTTGGTCCTTGGAACACTACAAAAAGTTCTATCCTGTTAACACTAATCTGTAGTTGACAAGTGTGCTACTGGATAATTTTGAAATTTCAGTAGTTCTTATTGTAAAGGAAATGTTTTTCAGGAAGTTTATTCAGAAAACGATAATGGAATTCTCAAGATACAGTTTTAAATATTGAAAGGTTTGAACATGTATAGTATGAGGTCAGAACTGTATTAAATTTAGAAGTAAAAGGGATAAATTGAAGGAATTGTGAAGTTCATAATTAGCAATAGCTTGGTCAGATCAGCATCAGCGGTGATAACAGACAATATCATATTTTATAGTTAAGGTTTATGTCGAGGTTTGGGGCAGTGTTTTCAAAAATATTCACATCTGATCCAGTTTGTTGGGAAAGAATTATTTCAGTCAGTGTTAAGAGTAGAAATGAGAACCAGTTCTAGTTGGAGACACCAAATGAGTAATTGGGAAAATAATTCTGTGCTTTATCCTTCAAATCTTATTAGACCTTTTTTGTATAGTAGGATACTATTAACACTAGTAATCTACATTTGATGTATTTGTTGTACACGTCTTAATAGAATCTTTTAAAAGCATAGACATTATTACCTTAATATGACTGTATTGAGAGTTTGGAAACTCATAGTTTCCTGGGTGCAATTTGGTTTCTTTTAAGAGAGTTAGTGATGGTTATTATTTCTGTTAAAATAAATTGTGAGCGGGTGTCTGCTTTTGGTTAGATTTGAGTACCCTTGGTTTTTATGGATATTCATCGAAGAAACTGATAAAATCTTGGTTAGGAAGACTTTTTCCTTTTAGGTTACTCATCGCACATATACAATATCCCTAGAATCCTGATCTTGGAACAGTTACTTGTAGCAATCACTTGGTTTGGGGCCTCAGTTTCCTTAATACTTATGAATTTGAAGTACACTATGTTTTTGGTCTTTACCAGCCTATTGTTGATTTCTTGGTTTCTTCAGGTAAAATGTTTTAGTGTACAAAAAACCTAGTCTCAATGCATAGAATTTTCCAGTTTTCAGCAGACAATCAACCTAAATCTTAGACAGCAGTGACCTACCTTTTTATAATAGTGACCAAGTGCCTAGATTGAAGCTTAAAAGTTGTTTTGTTTTTTTGTTTCTTTTTAAACAGGTAGCTGAAAATTTTGTTCCTCCTCTGTTGGATGCAGTTCTCATTGATTATCAGAGAAATGTCCCAGCTGCTAGAGAACCAGAAGTGCTTAGTACTATGGCTATCATCGTCAATAAGTTGGGAGGACATATAACAGCTGAAATACCTCAAATATTTGATGCTGTTTTTGAATGCACATTGAATATGATAAATAAGGCATGTGCTTTTCATTTCAATTAAAAAATGGAAATTCTGCAGGATGTCCTTAGAACACTTGAAAGGATTAAATGGTATCTGTGAGTGTAGCTTAATTTTTAGGTTCTGGAGTTACATGCTTTGAACATCTGGATTACGGAACTATTTTTTTTAATTTACTACAAAAATACTTTTAAAGCAAAAAGTAAATTTGATAGATTGTAACATGCAAATAGCAGCTTGCATTTGTTGAAAACATGCTGCATTTTAAGCATTAAGAATTCAGTTGTATTTGTTTAAAAGACGGGTTTACATTTTTTTATATATGTAGTGTAATACATGCTTATAAAAAATAGGGAAGTACATTAACCAAGACAGAAATGCCAGTGTAAGTATATAAATTTACACAATAGCTAACAATTTTTAATCTGTATTATGATTTGTCACTGAAGTGGTGGTAATAGTGTCAGTTACTAGGAAATGTGTTCTTTTTGAGCATTTTTGTGAATGAGTTTATTTGTAATGTGACCTTGTGTTCCCTCATATTGGTAATTCATTTATTAAAGTGGTTATTCCATCTTCCATGAGAGGCAAATTACATTGTCTTTGGGTTTGCCTTTTAGCAGTCTACATCTAAGGGGTGCACTAACAACTGCAACCATTTATACTGAATTGGGGCTTGCTTTTTCTCTCATTTAAAGTATAATTAATGCACTTAAACTTTATTTTGTTCCCACCATTTATTTTTAGGACTTTGAAGAATATCCTGAACACAGAACGAACTTTTTCTTACTACTTCAGGCTGTCAATTCTCACTGTTTCCCAGCATTCCTGGCTATTCCACCTGCACAGTTTAAACTTGTTTTGGACTCTATTATTTGGGCTTTCAAACATACTATGAGGAATGTTGCAGATACAGGTAAACGCATAGAAATAATATTCTTTTACTTTCCTACCAATCCACAAACTGTATAGACACAAATAAATGTATAATTATTGAAAACTAAGGTCAGTAACATTTGTCATAGTTTTATTTTGAATGCATCAATTGCATATATATAAGTCCAAAGTCCAAAAAAAAACAGTTTTATCATCTGTTTTAGACATAGTTTATAGGCAGCATTAAGTTATAGGGAGATAGGCTTAAAATTCAAGAAAAGGAGAACATCACATCCATGTTTTCACCAGTATATTCTCCATATGCTTTTCCTCTGTGACACTAAGGGTCCACTGAGGATAAAACTAAACATTTCTAGCAGGAGGATTTTTGATTTGTTTGTGTTTTTAAATAGTAATTGGTTTATTTAATAGAAATGTTTGCTTAGTTGTACTGTTTTGGGAGTGAAGGTTGAGAGAATAAACCCATCTTTGAAACAGTGGAAATGTGGTAAGGGTTATCATTTCTATTATAGTCTGTAAGCAGGCATTGATTCTAGTGGAACTCCATTGCTGATTCAGGATAATTTAGGCAAATAGCAAAAGGGGGAGAATGGGTTTTGAATCAGTAGTTGAATAGCTGAAATACTATCATGAATGTTACCAGTCTGTAATTTGTTCGTGTTCTGTGTATTTTAGGCTTACAGATACTTTTTACACTCTTACAAAATGTTGCACAAGAAGAAGCTGCAGCTCAGAGCTTTTATCAAACTTATTTTTGTGATATTCTTCAGCATATCTTCTCTGTTGTGACAGACACCTCACATACTGCTGGTAAGAATTTAAATCCATAAAAATGTTAAGTGTTCCAGTTGTTATTACATCTTAGAGTTAATAATGTTATTTTTATCAACAGGTTTAACAATGCATGCATCAATACTTGCATATATGTTTAATTTGGTCGAAGAAGGAAAAATAAGTACACCGTTAAATCCTGGGAATCCAGTTAACAACCAAATGTTTATTCAGGAATATGTGGCTAATCTTCTTAAGTCTGCATTCCCTCATCTACAAGAGTAAATATGTATACTTTTTAATAAATGTAAATTTTTCTGTTTAAAAATAGGTGGTGATTGATTATTATGTTTTGATTTACAGTGCTCAAGTAAAGCTCTTTGTGACAGGGCTTTTCAGCTTAAATCAGGATATTCCCGCTTTCAAGGAACACCTTCGGGATTTCCTAGTACAAATAAAGGTATGCATTTTGTAATTGTAAAAATATTGACTATATATGATTTAAGTGTTGCACCATGGGATTGTATTTTTAAATCATTGGGTTTTAAAAATAATGTACAGTCTTACTAGTGAGACTGGTTACAGAATTAAAGATTAAATCAAGGTCAGGAAGAGGATAGGTTTGAAATGTTTTTGTTAACTTTGTTATTAATATAATTCATTTTATATAATTTAAATGCCTCTTGCAGTATTGGGATTGACTCCCATGGGTATTGTTTAAGGAGTGCAGTAGGAGAGAAGGAAACACATAGGTAGCTCCCTTTCAGGATTTATACCTATTTTGTTAGTAAGGAATTCATTTTAGTGACAACCATGACAATTAGCAAATATCAGCATATTTCTTGTGCTGTTATACATTGCTCCATCAAACTGAAAAAGAGGGTTTTTTCTTGTTATCTCATTTTTTTAAAATTCAAAAGTATCCTAAAACTCATAAGTGGTAATGGATTTATCTCATTCATGACTATTTAAGAATTGGTCACATAAGACTTTCAGGGTGTTTTTTTTTTCCTACAAAATACAAGTAGTTTTATAAATATATTAGCTAAGTGTAAAAACTGAATTCAAAGTAAAGGGAGAAGGCAAATTACCTGAATATAGCTATGAAGACGGTGATAATATAGCTAACTTGATCATAAGTCTTGGGAGAAACAGCTTTCTTGATATCTTTGCTTACCTAGTAGATTATATAGAATGTCATACTATTCCTCTTTTGTAACAGCTCCTCCCACCCACACACATACACACTGTTGGTTTTAATTCAGCCACATAGAATTGTATCAATGTATGATCATTTAAATCCAATCAATTATAGAAAAATTATATCCCTTGTATAAACAGGAATTTGCTTATCTGCACGTTTTCCCCCGAAAGGCTAGTCATTTTTTCAAAATCAAAAACGTATGTTGACCTTTCATCTGTCTGTTTCACAGGAGTTTGCAGGTGAAGATACATCTGATCTGTTTTTGGAAGAAAGAGAAACAGCCCTTCGACAGGCTCAGGAAGAAAAACATAAACTTCAAATGTCTGTCCCTGGCATCCTTAATCCACATGAAATTCCAGAAGAAATGTGTGATTAAAATCAAAAGTCATGCTGGTTTTTTTTCCTCTGCAACTCTTCTTAGCAGAAGAAAACCGCATCTGGATATTTGTCGACCAAAATGATGCCAATTTGTAAATTAAAATGTCACCTAGTGGCCCTTTTTTCTTATGTGTTTTTTGTATAAGAAATTTTCTGTGAAATACCTTCCAACTGTTTAAGCTTTTGTTTTGGTCATCTTTATTTAGTTTGCATGAAGTTGAAAATTAAGGCATTTTTTAAAATTCTACTTCATGCCCATTTTGTGGCTGGGATTGGGGAAGGAGGCGAATTCGATTTGAACGTATACTTGTAAATTCTAATGCAAAATTATTCAATTTTTCCTGTAACCATTACCAATTTTTAATTAGGGAGCATTTTCTTTCTAGCCTGCATTTCAGTCTAGAAGAAAAGATAATGAGTAAAACAAATTGCATTGTTAAAAGGATTATAGTGCTGCATTGTCTGAAGTTAGCACCTCTTGGACTGAATCGTTTGTCTAGACTACATGTATTACAAGTCTGTATGGCAAGTTTGCAGCAAGATCATGTGCATATCATCCCATTGTAAAGCAACTTCAAAAAATATGGGAACAGTTAGTTATTTTTACACAGTTCTTTTTGTTTTTGTGTGTGTGTGCTGTCGCTTGTCGACAACAGCTTTTTGTTTTCCTCAATGAGGAGTGTTGCTCATTTGTGAGCCTTCATTAACTCGAAGTGAAATGGTTAAAAATATTTATCCTGTTAGAGTAGGCTGCATCTTTTTAACAACTCATTAAAAAACAAACAAAACAAAACTGGCTTTTGAGATGACTTATACTAATTTACATTGTTTACCAAGCTGTAGTGCTTTAAATACACTACTTAAAAGGCAAAATAAACTTGGTTTACATTTATTTTCCCTTTATTGGCTCAAAATTATTCCTATATTAATGAAAGTGGTTATTTGTGTGAAGTAACATTTTAAGATGATGTTTGACACTTATTGACTTAAAAATAATATTTATGAAGTTATTGGGAGTAAAGGCAGTTTGTATAAAATGAACATTTTCTTTAGATACTTTCTGTTCTTGTTTTAACACAATTTACCTTTATTTAAGTGATTAAAGAGTATCTTGTCTCCTGTTTAGGAGCCTTACTGTTACAAAGATGAGTCTTAGAACCCAGGTGCAAGAAGTTACTGCAGATACTATGTTCTTGTAAACTGTAACCCTTAGGAGTTATCTTATTTTAATAAAAATCAGAGCAAGGGGGAAATGTGTATAGAGGGCCTATAAAACATGAAAAGGGGTTAAAACTAAGGCAATAGAAAAAGGAAACCAGTTTGGGCAAACCTGTTATATAGAGGATAAACTAAAGTGCGGTTAATTAGATTAAAGCTTAAGCATTTGAAGTACCTTGAGTCGTGGAGAATAAACAATTTTGTATAATTGCTACACTAACTTAATCTGTGGCAAACCTGCCATCATTTCAGGTAGAATACCATAGGAAGCAAATGGTAAGAATTTATAGAATGGGTATTGGAAGACTTTGTTTAAGCTTTACCTTTAAAATCTTTGATTCAGTCTTAGTTAATGTTTGCCTAAAAATATGTTTTAGGAGGTTTTCTTAGCTAAGAGTTTATGTCCAGATCATGTACTCTTGACTATATAAAGTCCTTATTGTTAGTTTATAATGTCACCATACAACAATGGTCATGTATAATTTTCTTATCTTCCTACAGCCACACTGGACTCTTGATATGTTCTGGATGTTGCAAGAAACCAAGCTTTAGCTTGGGAACCAAGATAGTCTACTTTGAATTAGAAATGATTGGCAACTGGGGATTCAACCACTGCCAAAAGTAAATTTATACCTTTAAGTTAATAAGAGTAATTATAGCCGTAAGCAAAAAAGAATCTTTTGTTTAAAATGTATAAACTTGATTAATTCAAGGAATATTTATAAATTGAACCAGAAACATCAATTTTAAGTTTTTTATATTTAAAATAGATTCCATCAGCAGTATATTCTAGTCCGTAGTTCAATCCTTTGCATGAAGATTATTTTGTGGAAGTGTTGAACAAAAAGATTTCACTAAAACTACAGAAAACAATAGTGTTAGCAACAATCTAGGCTAGACAGTTTCTTGTTTAATCGAAAATTAATATGAGTCAGCAACAGGGTTATTTGATAGCAAAGCACACTGATAACCAGCCATTTCAACTTTCTGGCATAGTAGTATTTAACTCTTAGAATAGGGTATGCCTCAATTGTTAGTATGAGGGAGAACCGAAATTGTCTTAACAGTGAGTATGAATCCTGATATAGGCACTTTAATTAGTTGGGGTATCTTGGGCAAGTCATTTCAATTTATTTGAAAACAGGATCACAAAGCTAAGTCCTGGATGGTTCTGAGGGTTTAAGAAATCTTTGCCAGGATGCCAGACACCCTATCTCACCAAATTGGATGCTCTCCCCACCATTCCACCCCGCTCCATATTTCAGCTTCTTTGGAGTTGGGGTATATCTTAAGCCCATGGCTTCTTAAAATTCCTGGTGGCCAGACGATATTGCTGACATGTGTTCTTGCTTGCCCACACATGAACTCAATTATAGCTGTTGGTATGCTTTTGTTAGTATAATTGCTATTTTAAGTTATCTTCTAAATTATGGTTCAGCATAGAAATGTTACCATATATGCAAAAGCACACAGGAGCAACAGGACATAAAGATATCAGAGAGGAGATATTCATTATTGGGAGGATAACCACAATTCCATATTTTCTTGCAAAGAAGCAACAAGTTTTTCTTTGAATCAAATAAGGGATGCTCATAAGCTATAATGCAAAGAATTGATCTACCAAATGCCAAGCAATGCAGTTTTATTCATGAAATTAAACACTGGGAACATTGAATTTCGAAGAGACTGCCGCAATCAATTTATGCAGGTTGCGAGACAAATTGTCATTGGCAGCGTTCTTATTCTTGATCATACATAAAATAATGGTACTTCTTGCAGTTGGTTTCATCTCAGATTTGAAATCAGTAGGTAAACCAAGTGAGTTCAGTTTTTATAGGCTGCCTTTACTCCATATGAGTGTAACCTCTTTTGGTAAGCATACCTAGGATGCAGGCGTTTCATGGCTTGATACCAACAGAGACAAGGATGGAGTTTGAAAAAGAATTTTGAGAACTAATTGGTCTGATTTAGTCACATGTGTTGGGTTTTCCTCCAAAAAAGTTGCCAGGAGAGTTCATTCAGTAACAATGTGTGAAGATATCAAGTCTTTATGAAAATGAGTTTCATTAAAATATGGTCACATAAGTCCATGAATTGATTTTGGTGCTGTCATTAAATGAAAAGTTTGGGTCAAGGAAATTTACATAAAAAATGTGTATAGTTACTATTTACAAATAGTACTTGTAGCAATTACTATGGTGAAGTTTCTTTTACTATCGTGTTTTCTGTCTGTGATATATTTTGGGTAAATTTAGGAAACTAATTCTATATCTAGTTCATGTTGCAGATTTCCCCGTCCTAAGGATGTATTTCATGGCCTGTGTGTTTCCAAATGGGAATTCAGTGTAGGTTCACCCTTTGCATTTGTAGTGATAGCATTTTAGTATTTAAAATTATATTTGGTTACTTCTCAATATTTTTCTTTTAATAGTGCCTTCATTCATTTTAAGCATAGTTTGTATTCTATCAGTCTGAGAAAAACTCCTTCCCCCTTTGGGTTCAGAGCCCACATACCACTTTAAATAAAATTTCATTCTGGGGGCCCTAGGAAATAAACCTTCACTAACTTGCAAAGTGATTATATATTTAAGAACATTTTTATAAACATCTTGAGGTATTTTTTGGCTTCATGTAACAACAACAAAAAAACGTAATAACTGACAGTTTCGTGCTTGGGTCACTAAAGTCTACAGTTAATGGAATAGGATTTCTGCAGCTTTATGATGTCACTAGAGTTCTGGCAATTTAGGAATATTTCCCTAGCGCTTAGATTGTACCCTAAGGTCAAATACAGCTGCAGGAAATTCAGCAATACATCTGCATTCTAGATAGCAGGATGGGAGAAAGCTGCTCTTTTAAAACTTGGAAGCCTCAACTCAGAACACTTTAAAGTACATCTCCATAACCCCACCCAACAAGAGGAAACAAATAGAATCTTAAGGCTTGATGCACTGCTTCTCTGAATAAAATTGACACAGAGGAACAGGTAGAGTGGATTGAGGAAACTGGCAGTTTTAACCACAAGTTCAACAAAGACTAAGTGAAAATAAAGGACAAAAGGCAATTGATTTATATGGGAAGAGCCTCTAAGTATTCAAGTTCTGAAAAGGCCAATGAAATTGCTTACAGCAATGGTAAAGTCTACCTGTACAGGGTGGCGACAACCATTTACTCCCTTGTCTTTGTTACTAATTACTATCATTTTGAGTTTTAAGAGAAACTAATATCCAGATTTGATCAATGAAACCTCAAAAACCTGAATAAAGGAGAGGAACAAAGAAGTTGAGGGGAAAAGGCCATGTCTATGAGTGGGGGAAATTTACATGGAAAACCTATTTCCATTGTGAAAAAAGGGTTGGGGGAAAATATCAATATCTAAATTTCCTTTCCTTGATTCCCTTCTAATTTACTTCATTCCCAGACAATACCACTCCTCTCACCTCTCTGCTAGGACCTCCAAGGAAATATCTTTTCCTTAAAGTTTGCTGACTAAAGTAGGCCTTTTCTCTCCTAAATGTGGAAGTGTGTGCTCCGCTTTAAAAATCCTGTCTTTATACCTTAAAAATATCTTTGGAGCCTAATAAGTCAAGAAGCACTTAACTTTCTATTCTGTTAGCCCACTAGAACAGGGCCATAGTTTTATTATGCAAGCTGGGATATATACTCTTATTTATTGTATTCCAGTAGGACATAGGAGATACAGTCTTAACATTAATTCTCTGTACTTGCTACCTAGTAAATCCTGATCCAGAATGCCCTTTTCTAACAGGAAGAGAAACTAGGCTTCTTACATGTTGGTCTCATTCTGTGAGATGAGACATATTCAAAATGAGGTCAGGCTTACTGAATATGCCCAGCCAGTTAAGAGCAAACTTCATAAATATGTTTTACCTATTTATGATTCATCCAGCTCTTAGACACAGAAGTGTCGTATTCTATCTTTTCAAGATCAGTGGTAATGGTCCACAAATCCTTTAAGTTCACATAAAGTCTGGGTCTTCTCCTACATCAAGGACACTTGAACAGGTGGAACCAATGTCCTGAGCTTTGAAATTGGCCTTCCTGCCCTTTAGTTTGCCTTACGCACTATAGTGATTATTTTTTTAAAAAGACTCTCAGAGCAGAAATAGCCAGTTATTAGCCTATAGGAAGGAAATTTTCTGCTTTTGAGAGCTTGCAACTAGTTCACAAGCTAAGAGGCTATGGTAAAAAGAGACCATATAAACAGATTCATCCATACATAGTCACCAAAATCCTGATTTTAGTAGCTAGATAGCTTCTCCAGGATACTTGTATTTAGTATTCATTGAGGTGTTGTGCAGTAAATTGCCTTCCATGGACCCTTAGCTAACTAAGTTTCATTGCTCGTGCTGGACTAGGCTCGTGCTTTATCTCTTAAGTTAAAATTCACTGTGCTTCCTGACAGCCAAGGTAAAGAAAAAAAGGCCTCTTTAACAATGCAACTCTAACTTAAATGTTTGTATTAATTTAAAACAAATTTTGTTTATATAATTGCATAAAGTTAGAATATGTATCTAGAGTAGGAAATGGTGTTAATCCATAAATTGTATCTTCACCTAAATTGTAAATTAATTCACTAGTTTGTTACGTTTGCTTCTTTCTTAATTCTTCAAAGCTAAATATACTCAGGGTGACCTCTGATACAGTTTCGTTTTGTCTCCATGATGCAGCTGCATGAAGCTTATGCTAGTTAAAGGAACTTCCCAGTTTTTCTCAATTCAGTCATCACAAAATAAATTGATGATTAAGATTAAATGCATTTCCTTGATTCAACGGAATTATAACTATTGAATAGCTACAGGGTTGCTAGATGTAAAGTCATAACCTCAGGGAAAATTCATAGATTTTGGTAAATCTGAAGTATGCTTTAAATTTCCTCAGGCTGTCCTTGCAAAATAAGTTTGAGAATGTGCCTAGATTGTCAGTCATCTACTCTGTCAAAATGACGTTTCAAAATATCCCTGGAATTTTGGAGATAAGAATTTCACAATAATGTTTTAAAATATGCATTTAAACAGCATAGTCCAGCTGTGGTTCTGTGAAAGCCTATTTTTTACTAAACTTCTGAAATGGAAGCTGAAAGCCATGAGATAAGTTTGAAAAATGGAATTTCTCAGCCTCACCGTTATGTTCTTGGGCCTTCTCATTTCACCTTTTACTCTACACAGGAGGTCTCATCTACTCTGGTTTCAGACACAATCTAAACATTTCTTCAAATTTACATCTGCTGCTCAGACTTTTTTGCCTTCCAGACCCATATACTTTAGTATCTTAAGCTCAGTCTAACAGGAACTGAACTTTTCCTGCCCTGCCCCTATGAAATTCAAAATAAGCTGGTTCTCCTTCAGTGTTTTTTGTTTTTATATCTCAACGGCATCAACATCCTTCATTTAGTTTTCAGTCATCTTTGACATCTTCCTTACTCTCTCATATTGAGTCAAAGTTTATTCAAGTCTACTTCAGAATAGATCTCAAATTAATCAATCTCTTTTCCATCAACCTAAGTCTAAGTCACTATCATCTTTCCTGGACTTCTGATACAGCTTTCTATTTGGTCTTATTTATTGCCATTCAGATTCTTCCCCAATCCGTTCTCTCCCCTGTTACCCAAAAGTGTGGTCGGGAGCTGACAGTATGCACATCACATAGGAATCTCGCCCCAGCTCAGACCTGTTGAATCAGAACTTGTATTTTAACAAATAAATCTCTACATTATTTCTATGTTTATTAAAAAATCTTTTCCAAATGCAAAGCTGATTGTTACCTGCTTATGACTTTCATAATTATACATATTTTCTTTGGACAGATACTAAAACCCCTAATATTCTCTGAAATAGTGACTTTAATGCTTTTGCTCAAATTCCCTTAAAACAATTTTGAAGTTATTTGCCACTTGCAAATTTTAATTTTATCTAACAATTTTAATGCAGTGATTGCAGATATTTTTAAGCACAATGTATTTGTCTATGTGCTTTATATTTTTGACAAAATTTGGAACAGCCAGGTTAGTTCATTAATTTATGGGAAATGTCCAGAATATTAATTAGAATCTGGTTAGTCCTCATCAGATAAGATTACTGACTCTTAGAAAAAGTCTAACTTTGTTTTTTTAATTCAATAAACATGCACTTTAATTTCAAATAAACATGCATTCCTCTGACAACTAACTTTCTCACTTCTCACTTCTGAATTCTAAAAGGGAGAATAGAGAGATAGAGATAATAGGGCTCAAAACCTTACCAAGTGTGATAAAGATACATCCTTCTCTTCCAAAATTCTGCTTTGAGGTATGCCTTGGATATTTTTACATCATGGGGCAATAGAATGTGTGTAAGGTATGATTTTCTTTTGTAAAGTGGGAGTTAAACTGGCAAATGGCTGAAATATTTTGAGGGCAAATCACTGTTAAAGACAGTCCATACTGAAGTTGATTCCCTTAAAGATACTTAGAGAGTACTCTTTAAAAAATGTTTGTGTACCCTCAAGGGGCAAGTGCTCTAATGTGAAGACTTGGTCTTCAACAGCCAGCGTGATTCAGGCCGTACTTATTACATCTCCAAGTTTGTCTTGCACTTAGAGGAGAATTTAACATGAAGCTCCTTCCAAGGCCCTTCAGGGATCTTAGTTATATGTGATCTTAGTATGATATTTGTAGTATTTGTCAATTTTTAAAATGTGTGATTGTTAATTCTCATTTGACATAAGTATTCACTTGTGTACATAATTTTATATTTGCCATTTTGTGTTTTCCTGATGCGGGTTCCCCTAATTGTGTAAGCTTTGTACAACTTGGATCTACCCCTACTTGCACCATTTTGTATTTACTTGTTTTCCTATAGTTCCACTGTTCCTTTGGGGGTGGGGCTACTCTACTGAAAACAGGGAAATTAAATGAACCCGTGTGTTCTAGATGCTCTGTTTTTCCCATTTTCTTTTCCTTCTTAGTTCTTAGGAAAACTAGTTGCTATACCCTCAGGATTCTGGCAGGAGACTACAAGAATCTTCTCTGGGAATCTTGACTAACTCCAGAGGAAGGAACTAAAAGTACTGGCAGAGGTTCTCCAACTAAATTGACCAGTCAGACCTGTGCACTGCCAACTGTGAAATTCACAGTAGACAAGCCCCACTGATGGAACCAGCCTTCTAGTCAATTTTTTATTCTTGCACTTTTTGAACAGGCAACTAAGAATTACTAGGCATCTGTAGGAATCTCTCAATATTAAGGATAAAAAAGAAGCAGAAAAAACAACTTGAAGAAAACAGACCATGCATAGGCAAGAAACTATCACTATTACCCTCAGAGAAGTCAAGAGAAGCTATTGCAACTAAGAAATAAGAAGAGAATACTCCTTAAAAATAAATTTAGAGAACCACAAAGAACTATAAATTAAAGAATAGCAGAAATAAAGAACTTAAGAGTTGAAGGATAAGTTAGGGAAATCTTCCCCAAATGGAGTCAAAAGAAAAAGAAAAGAAAAGAAAAAAGCTATAGAAAAAATTAGAGGACCAGTTAAAAACATCTATGAATTCCAAATAGCATTAATAGAACATGGAAGGAAGGGGGAAAAACATCAAATAAAGGATTCAATAAAACCTCTCAGAATGGAAGGACATCTATTTGCTAATCGAAAGGGCCTACGCAATACCCATCCCATACGATGAAAATAGATACCAACAATGTATGTTGGAAAATTTTGGAACACTAGGACAAACAACTAAACTGCATTTCCAGAGAGAAGAACAAGTCACATAAAAGGACCCCAAATCAGAATAGACTTCTCAATAGTTAACTCTGGAAAGTCTTCAAAATTTGGAAAGAAAAAGATTCTCAAACTAGAATTCTTTACTCAGCAAATCAATCAAGCATGAATAATTTTTACTGACATATTCAGATATTTGAGATTTAAATAATTTTCCTCCTATACTTTCTCAGAAAGAGCTGGAGGGTGTGCTTCACTGAAACAAGGAAATAAATGAGACAGAGGATACAGAAAACAGGATATTGACACCACGGAGTGGCGCAAAGGCATCCTCCCAGGTGATGGTGAAGAGAAATCCTCAAATGACCAAGATACAGAGGGCAATCTGTCTAGATCTAGGAGGGACTTCGTTAGGAAGATGAAACTTATAGAACGGTTGAAGCAGTAGGTCACATTACATATCATATTATAGTATGTAGATATTACTATTTTAAAATTATCGTATTTATTAACTTCCCCAGCAATAGTTTGTTATTTAATGTATTAATAAATACAATGTATTACTACTATATCACGATGTCTTAAAAATCTTTTTATAATGTTTTAATATAATTGATTTTTACAATAATTTTGTATATTTTATTTTCTCAGGAGTCCAAAGGCTTCAGCAGATGCTAAAGGAGTTAATGGCATAAAAACAATTAAGAACCCCTGTACCAGGAGGACCTCAGTGTTTCCAGTTAGTCTCTAGAATAAAGTATAAGAGTGGCATGTCCTGATTGCTAGTGAAAACCCTCAATGACGGTAAGTAACACCAAGAACTAATTTATCCCACAGGAATGTGGTTGGTGGGGAAAGGTGAGAAAGTGGAGTAGAAGAGAGGGATGGAGGGGATGTCAAGAATTATTAGTTCAGAGATTCTTGACATTAAAAAAAACATTCAATGTAGTATCCTGAATAGGTAATATATCATTATGCAAAATTTGGAAGGCACAAAGGAAATAGCAGAAAGGAAGTTCTTCTCTACCTCAATCCCTCAGCCATATTTCCTGTCTGTGGAGAAAACCAATGTTACTATTTGTAAATACTACCACAGATACATTGTGCACATACCAGAAAATATGTAGATATGTTCTCCTCTGCCTTTTATCTGATAAAATAGTATATGGTACATACCATTTTACAACTTGTTTTATTCACTGAACAATACATCTTGGAGATATTTTCATGTTAGTATATAGAAATTCCCTGTTTGTTTGGGAGTAATAGCTGTATAGTTTTCTACTGACAAGTGTATCCTAATTTAGTTTGCTATTAATGACACTGTAGGTTTCCAGTCTTTTGCTGTTACAAACTGTGCCACAATGAATGTTTATATATTTCACTTCACACATGTTGAAGTAATCTGTTGGATTGATCCATAGGGGTGGAATTGCTGGGTCGAGGAATATATGCATTTGTAATCTTGATATTGACATATTGCTTTCTATAAATGTGGAACTAATGTACATTTCTACCAGCAGCTGTGGGAGTGCCTGTTTCCTACACTTTGACAAGGTGTATTCTCAAACTTCTATAGCTTTGCCAAAATGATGGGTGAAAAATAGTTTCTTAGTATTGGTGAGGTTGTGAATATTTTTAAATGCTTCAAAGCCATTTGTGTTTATGTTAAACATATCTTTCACTTTTTTTTTTAATGAGTTGCTGGTCTTTTTCTTATCGATTTTTAGGAGCTCTTTACAAAAGTTAATCTTTCATCTGAGATATGATTTATATCTCTTTCCTTTTCTGACTTTACCTATACTATAAATATATATGTGCATATGTATTTTTTCTTTATATTTTAATTTATTTTGCTTTTGTCATAAAGAAATTTTTTCTTGTATGTATGTAGTTGAACTTATCTTTTATCTTATGGATTTGGGGTTAGGCTCATACTTAGTGAGTTATAAAAACATTTCCTTATACTTTTCTCTAGTAATTGCTTTTTCATTTTTCTCTTTGTAATCATTTAAATCTTTGATCCATATGGCATTTTAGCATTTTAGTGTAAGAAGCTATTATTTTAATGCATTTTTATTTCAGTCTTTTCCTGTTCATATTTTTATACATAGATATAGTTGTAGTATATACGTAGTTCCCCCTAGTTGCAGTTTTGCTTTTCTTAGTTTCAGTTAGTTACCCATTGTCATTGGGGTCCGAAAATATTAAATGAAAAATTCCAAATAAACAATTCTTAAGTTTAAAGTGTGCACCATACTGGGTAGCATGATGAAATCTTGTATCATTCTACTTCGTCCCACTTAGAATGTGAATCATTCCTTTGCCCAAAGTATCCAGGCTGTATACCTTACTCACCCATTAGTCACGTAATATCGTCTTGGTAATCAGATCGACCATCATGGTATCACAGTGCTTTTGTTCAAGTAACCCTTATTTTACTCAATAATGGCCCCAAGGGGCAAGAATAGTTATGCTGGCAATTTGGATATACCAAAGAGAAGGCATAAAGTACTTCCTTTAAGTAAAAAGGTGATTACAGTATAACAACATATTTTGAGAGAGGATGAGACACACCATACACATATACACACCATATTCACGTAATTTAGTATGTTGTCGGAATTGTTCTAATTTATTATTAGTTAGTTTTTAATCTATGTGCCTAATTAATCAATTAAAATTTATTGTAGGTACATATGTACAGGGAAAAACATCATATCTACAGGGTTCAGTACTATCTATAGTTTCAGGCATCCACTAGGGACTTGGTCTGTATCTCCACAGATAAGGGGAAACTACTGTATATATAATTTGTGTAAGGCTAAATGTTCTTTCATAGCCTAGAGATTCTTGACCATTTTGGGGAAAATATAATGAACGTTAGCAACCCTCCCCAGGCAAATGCAAATATACTCCAAATTTTGTATATAATTTCAGGTCTCTGACTTCATGATATAGTTTTTCTACAAACAAGAGCTTATTATATACTGGGCTTTTTCACTTAGTGATATATCTTGATGCTGTGCCATATCAGTATATAAAGAGCGTCCTCATTATTTTCTATAGCTGCATTATATTCCACTGGATGAATATACCATAATTAATGTGACCATATAATACTATGATGAATTTATAGATAATACCATCTAGTGATTAAAGGAGTTTGGAGCCATTCTTCCTGGATTTGAATTCCAGCTTCAGCACTTATTAGTTATGTGACCTTAAGCAAATCAACCTCTCCAAATCTCAATTTCCTCATGTGTAAAATGGGAATAATATCTACCCATAAGTTTATTAATTTTTACTTATGACTGAGTAATACACTATAGACATATTATTAGTATTATGAGCAACATATTTTGTTCCATCTCACTAGTATGTTGTATAGCTGCTGACAGAATAGAGGCCAACCAGATAGCCAAAACTCCCATACTTAACTTTCACTTCATTTTGGTGTGGTAACCTACCCATAAGCACTTAATAGTGTCTGACCTTAGGCAAATCATTTAATCCTTTAAACTTCAATTTCCTCATTTGTAAAATGGGAATAGTGGCTACCTATTAGGCTATGACTATAAAATGAGGTAATATATGTAAAGCATTTAGAATAGTATCTGGCCTAGAGGTAAGTATTAATTTCTTGCTATTACCCTGAAGAAAATGGCACAGGTATGAGTATATACAAACGATAAATTTCTAGAAGCAAAATAGTTGGACCAAAGGGTTTGTGCCTTTGTAATTTTAATGGAAAAATATATGGGTTAAAATACAACCTTAGTTGCTGTGATGTGGTAAAATTAATGATATAAATTCTACAATAAACTCATTAGTTCAAACTAATTGTTCTAAGATAGCATAACGATCATTGATAAATGGGTCTCCTGGCTATAGTGACATGTGAGAAACATTTGCAGCATTTATGCTAGTTCAATTCATATTGTAATAGGAAGCCTGCCCTCTAGGAGGATCCTTGTTTATCTCTATCTTTTAATCATGTAGCTGCTACTACTACTAAATAGTTAAGTTTTTACTTTAGTTTTATTTGTAATGCTTTGAATGGGTAGATCAATGGATAGATTTACCAGACAGAAAATCAACAACAAAATAGTCTTAAAGATACATTAGACCAGATGGATTTAATTGACATTTTTAGAGCATTTCACCTCAGAGCAGCATAATATACATTCTTTTCAAGTGCACATGAAAAATTTTCCAAGAAAACAGTACGGAGATTCCTCAAAAAATTAAAAATGGAACTACTACCAAATGACCCAGCAACCCCATGTCTGGATATTTATCCAAAGAAATTCAAAACACTAATTTGAAAAGACATGCATCTGTATATTTATTGTAGCATTATTTTTATGGAAGAAACATAAGTGCCCATGAAGAGACTACTGGATAAAGAAAAAGCGGTACATATAGGCAATGGAATATTACCTGACTATAAAAATAATTGAAATCTTACCATTTGTGACAACATGGATGGACCTAAGACATACTATGCTGGGTGAAATAAATCAGAAGACAAATAGCCTATGATCTCACTAATATATGGAATCTAAAGGACAAAATAAGCAAATAGGCAAAACAGAAAGAGATTCATAGATAGAAGCCAAACTGATGGTTGCCAGATGGGAGGAGTTTGGGAGGCTGGGTAAAAAAAAGGTGAAGGGATTAAAAAGTACAAATTGGTAGTTATAAAATAGTCATGGAGATATAAAGTACAGTATAGGGAATATAGTCAACAATATTGTAATAACCGGGTGGGTACTAAACTAATTTATATAAATTATATAAATGTCTAACCACTGTGCTTTACGCCTGAAACTAATATAAAATCATATTGAATGTCAACTAATTGAAAAATTAAAATTTGAAAAATTAAATGTTAAAAAAGAATCATTTGATGAGCAATCTGTCTAACTTTGTAATGTTTCTCATATGCATTTTTTAGTTTAGTGAATAAAAAGGAGTTTTAATTAAGTTTATTAATTTCAAGTGTTATTTCTGACTTCCATACACATCGTATTTTTTTTTCTTTTTCCTTTACAAGCAATTTATGAACATACCTATTTCTCTTTTGTTAAAAAGTATTTTGTTGGCTGAAGTGATTTGAGAAGTTTTCAAGAATAGAAGTGAGCCTAATAAAGAATATAGTTTACCTTATTTTCATTGAGTGCTTCATCTATTTGACTCAACTGCAAAGATAATTTTTTTCAAATAGTGCATTTTGTCTTTCATATGTTTCTTTGCTCTTATTTTAATTTGGGTGGGATCTTTGTAATCTGTTGATATCTAGTAGTGTGCATACATCAAAAGCTAATTCATAGTTTCATATTATTTCCTAAGCTTCTCAGATGGACTGCAAGTTGCTGCCATTCTCTGCAACCCAGGAGTGGGTTGGTGGTCTTATGGTTGTAGTCAGACCACTATGGCAGCATTATGAGTCCTGGGATTCCTGAGGATGTGAAGTTTAAGAGCTTGGTGGATAAATGTTTTCAATTCTACAAATGTTTATAATCTACTTATTATGTACTGGGTCCTGTTAGTTGCTGTAGTTGCAACGATGAGTAATAACCTGTTATTACATTTAATCCTCTCAAGAACCCAGTCAAATGCTGTTATCCCTGTTTTACAGATGAAAGAACCTGGGCAGGTAAGGTTTTTACTTGCCCATGGTGACAGAATTAAGGAGCAATAGACAGGTAGGATGCAAATCCAGGCCTTCTGGCCCCTTGTATACTTTCCACCATTGTTAGGTAGACATAATGCAGTTTAATGGAGGACTGGGATGTATTAACATCTAACAGGAATACAAATACAATGTTAATAATAATACTTGGATGTCAGAAGGAAAATTTTGACTATTAGAATGATCTGTTCCTCAACTTCCATAGTGTAATTTAAAACAATGAGATAGCATTTCTTATCATAAAAAGTTATGATAAGACCAAGTTTGGTGAGGATAAGAAGAAACAGGAAATCTTACGCTTGCTGCTGAGAGTGTAAACTATTGCATCCACTTTGGAGAGCAATTTAGCAATATCTAGAAAAGTTGAAGAGGTATATATCCTCAATCCAGCAATTCCAATTCTTGGTATGTATTCCTGAGATTCTTTTGCACGTGTATTTAAGAAGACAGGTACAGGAATGTTTGTTGCAACATTATTTCTAGTAGCAAAAACTGGAAATAAACTAAATGTCCAACAGGAGAATTGACGAATTGTGATATATCCATATTTGGGAATACTGTACATGAGTTAAAATGAGTGAACTAAGTTATATCAATAATTAAGAATACATTTTTAAACTATGTTGAGTAAAAAAATTGCAAAATACATGTAGTATACCAGTATACCATCTAACATTTGAAAAATATGACAAATTGTGCCATGTGGTTTTAATTAATACAGTCCTTTATATTATAATATAAAGACACGTGTGGGTGTGGAACAATGCCAAGTTTAGATTAGAGATTATGATTACTTGAAAGAACTACCATTTATTGAGCACTTTCAATATGCTAATTATCAAGTTAAGTTTTTTTACATGTGTTGTCTCACTTAATTCGCACAAGTCTTCCAGGACATGGATTCTGTTATTTTGCCCACTTTACATATTCAGATGCTGACACAAATTAAGTAACTTTAACTTGCCCTAACTCACAAAGATGATATGTGGTTGAACCATATGGAATTCCTACAGTATGCACCAGATTTTCTCAATATTAACACAAAGAAACAATAAAATATATTTCCTGTAAAATAGCATTTTGGAGTGTCATAAATGGGACTTTCTAATGAGTACTTAGAAATTATATTCCTTTGAAATATTATAAGGACAGTACTCTATAAATTACCCCCAAAGTGTTCATGACTCCTACACGTACAGTTTTCTGTTTCAAGTGTCAAAAAAAGTGTTGGTGAGAATTGGATGGTGAGATTGGAATTGTGGGAGCAACAATTGCTCTCTGAAGGCTTAGAGGTGGTGAGAATAGGGACTCCAGCTTGCCTTTGTTCTCCCCTGCTAGTCCTGCTGACTAATGGTGACCCCAGTTCTATCACCAGATGCAGAGTCAACAGCTTTTCCCCATCTCTCCCACAATTATGGGTGGTCTTGTTCCTATAATGAATCTATTAGTTTATTATACTCATAGTAGTTCTGCTCCCCTAATTGAACCTTGATAGAGCTCTGTACTTTATTAATGTACTTTAAGTATTAACAAGAATTTTTATTGTTTCAGAATTACAATGGTAAGACATCTTCATTGTAGAAAGTATGCTAAATGCAGGTAAGTAAAAATAAAAGATATTAACTATAATCCCTCCAACAAAAGTTAACTGTTAACTCATTGTCAATTCATTGTTTCCCAGTCTTTTTTTAACAGAGTAGACCCATATAGTACATACTGATTTTTAAAATTTATATGCCATTACTTATAACTTATTTCTAGATTATTAAATATTATGCAACATCTATTTTAGTGACTATTGATTGGACACATTATAATTTACTCAATAATTTCCTTACTACTAGACATTTATATGGTTGCTGATGTTTTACTATTTTAACAACCTTGATGTACATTGTTATAACTAAGTCTTAGCTCTCTAATTGTTCTTAGATACATTACTAAACATGAAAATATTAGGTTGAAGCATATATAAAAATTAAAGATTTGAATACATAATGCCAAAGTTTTCTCCAAAAAAGCTGAATATTTTCACCAATTTTTCACTTGTATTTTCACCAATAATGTATTATAATTTGTGATCTCTTTCTACCTAGGAATTATTATTTAAAATTTCCTTTCATGGTACCTAATAAGGTTGAATTTTTACTTAAAAAAATTCTTCCAATTTATGCCAGCCTATTTTTGTCCTATTAGTTTTTTTTTTACTTATATTTATGTGTATGTGTGGGATAGTATTCGTGGATAGACTAGCTTACTCAGTATGTCTTTTTTGCAATTTTATTTATGGTGGTTAGGTATACAGAATTTTTTTAATGTAGTCAAATCTATCTTTATGAATTCTGCTTTTTAGGTCATGCCTGGAGTAAAGGCCTTCTACAACTCAACATTATATCATATTACCCTCTATTTTCTTTTAGTATCTTTACAATTTTAATTCTGCATTTTTGGTAAATGATATGAGATAGGGAACATTTGTTCTCTATGACTAAGCAGTTGTTCATAAATGACTTAAACCATATTTATGATAAAGTCATATATACAAATTCTGTTTTTGGATTTTCTACTTCATAGTTTTGTTTTTTATTCCTGTATACATACTGCTGTTTTCTGTTTTCTGTTTCATCTTAGTATTTCTTATGTCCTAGTCAATACAGGCAAATTTGTGATGGGAAAATTTGCCTATGACAATTTAAATATCAGATGACTCAATAAGCACAAATTCTACCTTTATATGGATGTTTATATGGATTTTTGTTATAATTTTCCAGTTGCTCTGGTTCCCGTTTAACTTGCCTTGAGTCCAGGGAAGAAAAAGAAACCTCAAGAAGCTTGGTCTTACTAAGTTCATTGACTAAAATTCTCTGCCTCCTTTGCTTCCATTCATCCACCCAACCCCACACAACAAACAGGAACGAGTTGATGAGAAACATTTTTGGATATTAACCTTTTTGAAAGCAGTAGATTGAAGGAATCCATATTAAGCTTCTAACAGAATAAGCGGGAAAAAAGGAGAAATAGTCTCATATCTGTGGAAGCACAAGAAAACTTTGGTTATGCTCACATGAAGAAAATATTTATTTAGGCTTCAATTAAGGGACAATATATAGAGAAAGATGGTCATACCCAATAATGTCATTTCTAAGAATTTATTTTAAGAGAATAAATGAAACAGTACACAAGTGTGTGTGTGTTTATTGTGGTGTTACTTAAGAGGGGAAAATGAGAATTTAAATGTTTATCAACTGAGTACAGTTTAATGAAATTGCATATTGTTAATCTATACAATGAAATGCTATATATACTAAGGACAATAAAAATAATATGTATCTACATATATTAATGAAAAATACTTAATACTTGTCTCATCTGAACATTTCATTCCTATTTTAATAAAAAAGATTTACATATCTATTAAAGAATGAAAGGACATGTATTAAGATGATAGTGCCTTTGAGTATGGTATAATGGTCAATAGTTTCTTTATGTTTTTCTGTAGTTTTTACAATGAACAATATTACTTTTATAACCAGAAAAGAGTTTACAATAATAAGAAATAGTTGGAAAATACTGCAAGTTGGTAAAAAAAAAAAAAAAAAGCACAAATATATTATATATAGGAGAGATTTGGCTTACCAGCAGGACATATGAAAAAGACCTAAATATTTTAATTAACTATAGTTTAGAATGGCCAAATAGTATGTGGCTACATTATTTGAAGTATGTTGTCTAAAACTAGAGATCATAATTTTATGGTCTACTCTGCTGTCAGACTGTATTTCTAGATATCATATTTTATGAAAACATTGCTATTCTTAGACAATGCTTAATTTCTCAATTAGGAACATGAATAGACCTGAAACCATATTAACATGATAAAGAGGTCAATGAGCTCTGGATGTTCTGGGCCAAAAAACAAAGTCACAATGGAAACCAGACTTCTAGCTTTCAAATTAGAAAGGAGTATGTTGAAGAAAAGGGATTAAACCAGACTATAGAGTTTCTCATAGGGTCAGACAAGGACCACCTGTACCAAAATTACCTGAAGTACTTGTTAAAATAGTTGATTTCTGGCCCCAACCCAGGCCTACAGAATCAGAAGCTCTGGGAAATAGGTAAGGAATATGCTTTGTATTTTCTTTAAAAACAAGGCTCTCCAAACTATTCTCAAGAGAACCAAAGTTTAAGAATTACTGCAGATAATTTGAGTAACATTAGACAACAGAAATTCTGAGGCATTTTTTTTCTTTATCAAATAATCCTTAAATTATTTTTAATTCTGTGCTTATTTTGAGTCAGACATTGTTCTACACACCTCATCTGTATTAACTCAATCCTTACAACTCTGAGATATTATCATTAACTCTCATAGAGAAACTGAGGCATGGAGAGATTAAGTAATTTGGTCAAAGTCACATAGTGGTAATTATACAAAAAATCCATTAAATGGTATGAACTGCCTCTGGTCTTTAACTTCAGGACTATACATTAAGGATTACACCCAGTGAATGGAGGAGAGTCTTTACGCTTCACCTAGGCAACAATGCAGAGATTTTAGAGCAGTGGTTTTCAGATTAGGGTACACATACTGGATTATATGAACACTTTCCAAAGGACCACAAACATAAATAGCTTTAGAGTTATCAATTTCTAGATCTTCAACTTCTGTGTTTATTACTATAAGGCATTAATGTGTAAAAATAAGGGTGGTGGGAAGCAAAGGGACAATTCAAATTTTTGGTTTTGGGAAAATCTCCTTTAGGATTAGTTAAATCACCACATACTTTTATGGGATCTTTTCCCCTGTTATACATATTTTCTTGTTAAAAAGTCAAGCACTGGCCTATAATCACATAATAGATAGGGCTCTTCAAAGTGACTTATCTCTATCATTCCCAACAATCATCAAGGAATGAATAATTCTTGAGAGAGTACCCTTACAAGCAAAGCAAAGAAAGCCTCAAACCCTAAAAATGGCTCCTCCAATCTGATATTTAAAGGTAAGCAATCTTTTTCAGCTATTCTATTATTTCTAAAGGAAAAGCACATTTGAATAGCAGAAGCAGTATATTGGCTGGTGATGATGCTATTCTTTCTTTCTTTTTTTTTTTTTAAGGTGAGGCAACCCTTGGTTACCTCACAGATTGCAAGGACCTTGTCAGTTTACAATCCCTTATTTTTTATTTTTTACACCTACAGCACCTGGTCTTCCTAGGTGGTCTTCCATCCAAGTACTAACCAGGCTCGACCCTGCTTAGCTTCCAAGATCAGACAGGATGGAGGCTTATTCAGGGTGGCATGGCCATAGACAATGCTATTTTTTATTTTGAGAGGATCACCAGATATAAAAAATAAAATCAAGGTTAAATATTTTATGGAATTTCTTTTCAGGTAAGGTATATATAAATCAATAAGGTAATTAAAGCTTGTTTGTCAAATTATATAATATCTTTAATTCAAATTATATTCAATTCTCATTTATTTCAACTTACTAAATGCTTTCCTGCTTCCATTAACAGAAAATAAAATTATATGCTAGTTACCAGACTAATTTGAATTTAATCAATATGTATTTCTTTGTTTCATTAAATACATAGGAACAGCTTGAATCATGAACTCTGACAAAATTAATTTATTTCTGATTTTTACATATATTCTTCATAGTTCCCAACTCAATATAAGAATTTGATATATGCAAATATATACATTTACTGAAGGTATAACAAATAATTTTTCTCATATCATAAACTTATTTTGCTACATATTTTTTATTACAAATAATGGAAACATTTTATCATATAGCTTATGAAAAAATTGTCACCCGACTTTACTAATTTAGTAATAATCTACCTTGTAAATGTGGTCCAAAATGTATTTCTCAGTAGTGTTAATATTCCTCAAAGTATCAAAATCTATACAATATATAATGATGTATTAATTTAAATTGAAAAATGAAGTCAGACATTTTATTGATTTGATTTGGCTGACTCAATTGACAGTGAGGACTGCCTTTGCCAATTACATTAACATAGCCAATATTTTCTTTAAAGCAAAGTTAATCTGCAACCTCAAATTTTGACAAAAGCCAAAGGTGACCCTAAGTGAAATCCTAACCGATATTTTTTTTATATTTATTTATCAAATTGTTATATTTTTTGTTTTGATAAACTGTGTATTCAGAGTATTTAATATTGGAAATGTTAACACTTAAAACTTCGTGGTTGTTAAATTTCTTGAGTATAAGACTTGTGTATCATGGTTTTGTAAAATGTTCTTGTTTTTTGTCTTGTAGAATGTTATATACTTAGGCACTATATTACATTAGGGTAAAATTTTTGTGGGGAAAGTAGGATGAAGAGCTTGTTGGTGTACCTTTGAAAATGGATGATTTTGAGTATCAAGTTGTTAGGGTTTTTAGATTTCTTTGGAAACATTTAAAAGGGATGAAATAGTTTTATTTAAAATGTCAGTATTCTGTTATAAATTATATCTTTTGAAACTCTTTAAGGTTATGATGGAAAACATTAGATGCCAAATTAAGAATCTGCAAGGGATAAATACTTTTTCGAAATTACTTTGTGGAATGTAGTTGAAAGGGTTAGGAGAATTCAAATCTGATATTTAATATTTCTTCCAAGTTAGAGTTCTATGAATGTGATGCTAAGAGGCCACTCAGAAACACTAAGTCATGGAGTGAAACAAACACTTAAAGGCCTGATTACCCTGAGCTGTCCTTAGAGAAAAAAATATCCAGTCTTTCTCACACACACCTAACCTCATACCAAGATAAAACCTTTGCATCTTTTTACAATCCTTTAAAAAATATTTTAAAAATATGAACTCAATACAAGATTGCTTAGAAAAACCATTTTGTGGCAGGGAGGCTATAACATTTTTAGATCTTTTACCTGTGCTATAAAGGTATGGGGATAGGTTATAGAAAAGCACTAAGTGACAGACAAGGAAAATTTTAGGTGTTGAGTCTCTCAAGGTTGTTTTCGGTCCTTTTCTCTTCACTCTACAGTATCCAGCCCCTGTATGATCTCATGGCTTCATTTACTGTTTGTGGCAGGTACTGTAAAAAACTCAATACCCACTGTCAGCTAGCTTTTCATTCTACCATAGAGGCTGTAAAGTGAAATACTGGATTTCAAGCTTTTTCTGAGGTTTAAAAGTGGGCATGTGACAGTGCTTTGGGTAATGAGACCAGAAGTAAAGTTAACTGTAGGGCTTTCTGGAAAGTTTTGCTTTCCTCATGATAGAACAGTTGAGGGAACTTTTCTCTTCTTTAGGTTTGGAACTTTGTAGTGAGTGCTGAATGTGTAAGCAATTCTTTCCCGCATAAAGCAAAAACCTAGCATAATAAGGATCATTTTCATACTTACATTTCCAGTCCAGAACTTTCTTCATAGCTTAAGATTCAAACATTTATCAGCTCAACTCTTTTTGGTTATCTCACAGGCACCTCACGCTGAACACTTGTAAAACAGTATGTAATTATTGACACTATCTCCCTTGTCCTCCTTTAAGTGATCCCTATCTTGGTGAATAGCACTACTATTTAACCAGTTGTACAAATCACAAATCTTGAGATAACCTGATACTATCTTCTCCCCATAACCATTTGCCTTTAAAATATTTTTATTAATATACTCTTTTATTCATTTATTTCCTATAACCCTAGTCTAAGCTATCATCTTTCTGGATTAATATTATAACCCTCAGTTGTTTCTACTTCCAATCCATTTTCTACAGGTTAGTCAAAACTTTTAAAATACAATTCTGATTCTATTGCTTTTATACTTCATTTGCTTTTGGGATCTAGGCCAAAATCTTAGCAACATTTGTGGGTTCTGCAAAGGACCTTCTTCCATAATGATGTTCTAGTTATACTGGCCTCAATTCTGTTCCTAGAAACAGCCTAGCAATTTTGTGTCTCAGGGGTTTGCATATGCTATTCCCTGTATTTGTATGCTACTTATATTAGTTTTCTATTGCTGCTGTAACAAATTACCACAAACTTAGTGGCTTAAAACTAAATTTCCTTTAACAAACATTATTTTACAGTTCTATGAATAAGTAGACCAATATGGATCTCACTGGGCTAAATCAAGGTGTCAGCAGTTCCGTATTCTGTTTTGTAAGCTGAAGGGCAGAATCTGTTTTTTACAGCTTCTGGAGGCCAAGCACATTTCTTGGCTCATGGCCCCTTCTCTGTCTTCAGAGACAGGAACATTACATCTCTCTGATCATTCTTGTATAGTCATAGCTCCCTCAGAACAAAGCTGGGAAAAGTTCTCTAATTTTAAAGCTGCATTAATTGAGTCCATATGAATAATCTGAAATAATTTCCCCATCTCAAGGCCCTTACCTGTAGAGTCCCTTTTGCCATGTAAGGTACCAGATTCTGGGAATTAGAACATGGACATCTTTGGGGGCATGATTCTGCCTACCACACTTTTAAATAACTGCATTGGACTATAATAACTTAGTTACTTTAGGCTTTTATTTTTGTTATATAACCAGATGTCTCATATAGCAACATGTAGGCAGTTGCTAGCGCTGATCCAGCTTCTCAATAATGCCACCAGGGACCCAAGCCTTTTCTCTTTCCATTCTGCTATCTTCAATGCCTTGGCTTTTGCTGATAGGCTTATTCAGAATGGCTGCTCCTTCTCTAGACATCACATCTGTATCCAAAGCAGATGAGTGTTGTGCCAGATACCATTCATGCTCTGCCCCTAGTTATCACTTCAGTGCAGTGGTCAGGGTTCCAACTGCTAGCAACTGTTTTTCTATGCCTGAAGGTTTCTCTGGGTGCTTGGGAAGCCTGCTTTGCTGCTTACAACTCCTCCCCTGGCAACACTCAATTGTGATTAAAGATAGATGTAAATACCTAGCTTCCTTGTCCCTTGGGTAGGATGATTTTAAGGCACGTTTTATAATGGTTTGTAGTTTCCCTGTGGGGTTAGGTTCCTTACCCTTGTGTGTGAGAAAAGGGCTTGATAATGAATTCTTTATTGGCTTACCCACCCCCTCCACCCCCATTTCCTGTCTCACAGTTCCACTGTCCTACCAGTGTTTCTTGGGAAGATATAAACAAACTATTTCTATTTGTGTGTTTCAGGACCTGCTTTGGGGAGAATGCAAACCAAAACAGGCCACCATCACTTTCCCTTCTTCCTGCCTTTGAAGACTGCTTTAAAGTTCGTGCTGTAGTGGCTGTCTTATAACTGGGAGGTGGCAAGCCAATATATGGAGGGTAGCGTGGGAAGAAACAAAGAACTTGAGTTCATATCCTTGATTCATTATTCTGGCCTGGGACTGTCTACTACCTATTTGTTTCAAGAGAAAAATAAGCTCTATTTGTTTAAGCCATTCTTAACTGAACATTTTTTTTACCTGCAGTCCAATGTGTCCCTTATACAAATAAACATGGAAATACAGACTCTAGTAAAAGCTATGAAGAAAATAAAGAGTACTGTGATAGAATATTAGAGGGGAGGGGAGTTATTTTTTGAGATGTTTAAGTTGAAACCTTTAGGATAAGAGGTTAGCCATTTCAAAATATAGAGCATGTCCTAGGAAGAAAAAACATTCACAAAGACTGAGGCAGGAAAAGTTTTTATTTTAGAAACCAGACCAGTGTGGTTGGAATGTAATAAGAGTAATATTAAAAACTGGGGAGAGAGGTTGGGGGAAGACTCAAGTAGAGTTTATTCTAAATGCAACAGGAAATATTGAAGGGTTTTAAGCATAAAAGTGATAGAATCCAATTTTTAAAGAATAATCACTGGCAGTTTATGAACCAAACAACAATTTGCTGAACTTGGTGCTGTGGATAAAATAGCATACCTGCCTTTCTAATAATGGCCCTAAGTTTCACAAACTGTGATAAGTGTGGGTATTTGATGGAGGAGTAAATTCTGCAGGATATTTTGGCCTCTGATATTAATACCACCAGACCTTTAACCTAAAAATCTAAAGACAAAAATCCTATGTTCAATAATAGCAACCAGAATGTTAAGACTAATAATTTCCATGGCAATATTAATTTTACAAAGCTGTTAGTTATGTGGGACTGGTTTCCAGGCAAGTACCTAGTGCTACACTACAAACTTGAGAAATTGGAAATTTCGCATATTGTACAATTTTACTCAAAGCATAATTCTACCACTAGATGGTGACATGTATACAAAATACTGTATCAATCTACCTACTGAAGGTTTGCTAATTGCTGATTATTGGTTTTACAATCCAGATTTACAAGAATTCAGGGGACATTTTACCAGAGATTCTGCTCCATTATATTTTCAGAAATAAAGTCTCTGTTGCCGCATATACCAAGTTAGCGCAGAACAGTGAGTGAAATTAGGAGGCAGGCAACCTTGTTTTTATTGGCTTCTATGCCTTTATCTACTAACAAGCACCTGGAGTAGATAAAGCGTTGGTAAACTACAGCCTGTAGGCCACATCTGGCTAGTTACAAGTTTTTGTATTGCCTATGGGCTAAGAATAATTTTTACATTTTTAAATGTTTGAAAAAAATTAAAATAGTATTTTGATACATAAAAATATAATTTTCAAATCTATGTCCATAAATAAAGTTTTATTGGAATATAGCCACACTTATTCAGTTATATATTGTCTATGGCTGCTTTCCTGCTGGTGGAGTTGAATAGTTGTGATAAGAGATTTGGAATGCTTATAAAGCCTAAAATATTTATCATCTGGCCCTTTACTAAGGTTTGTTGAGCAATGAAGTGATGATTGAAGAGCAGTGATTATTTATGACAATAATTTTCTAGATTCTCATAACATTTTTACCAAGCATTTCACATAACTTAAAGAAAAAAACTAGGAAGCAATGGATTTGTTTAAAAAAATGTTTCTTCAAGATCAGAATGTTGTTCTATTTTTAAGAACGGTTATTGGTCCTCTGTGGCCTTAAAAGCATAGTTGACAGACACAAATAATTACCAAAAGAATACCTGTTTTAGTTAGGAATGTGTTTCACTACAACTAATGGAAAACTAAGAGTGAATTAAAAGGGATTTTTCTTAAGCAGTCTGGGGGTAGACAGCTGCTCAAAGATGCATCAGGGACCTGTCCACACCTTATTATTCTGTATTATCAACTTCATGGTTGCCTTTTGTTTGTGGTTTCATTGTTTAAAAAAGTCAAAATGGATGCTGCTTTGTGTTTCAGGAAGGGTTAAGAAGCACATCTGCTGAATTTGTCCCTTTTTTACTAGAAATGGGGAATTCTTTCCAAAAGACTCACTCTGCAGATTTCCACTTACATATGGCCAGCCCTAGAGAAACCTTACCATAATTGGTTTTAACTCATTTTCCATTTAGCAAAAAAAAGTGCATCTTGATGCTAGCGTTAATTTTATATAAACATACTCTTTGAGGCTGAAGCAAATCTGGTTTTCAATGTGAAAATAAAATATAAAAACTGTCTTTGGAGTTATTTCTAAACAGAACTTGTATCTAATCCTAATGTAACAGAAATATATATGATGATTAGTATTTTTTTTAAATTTCAAAGCATGGAACAACACAAAGCTGAACATCATTCTGCACAAAATATTGTTTCTCTCTGGACCTTCTTGCTATCCTGTTATTGTGCGAGCAGCAAACTTTGCAGTGCCCTTTTGGATTGTTTCCCTGATGTTGGTGGTATGCTCTTGGGGAAATGTCTTCCAGACAGGTAAGGAGGTGTGACAATCTTGAAGACATTACTGCCCTAGCTTGGGATGTTTTTCCAGCATTCTTTCAATCAATGTCAGTCTGAAGTTTACATGGCTGAGTGTGTGCTAAGGATTGAAAAGGATGTGGGAGTTCAGCTTTGTAATATTTGGAAGGTGACAAAAGAATTTTACACCAAAACTTGCACCTTTTGGGCTCAGTTGGATAAGTGGGCATCGGATCAGTCGAATCCACTGCTCCCATATTCTCATTATAACCCACGACAACACATGGTTTCTTAGTTCATCACAGAATATGGCTACAGTCATCCATTTGCAATTCTTTTTTTCAGGTCATTTGGCATGTTTTCTGTACAAAGGAGCTGTCCCAAATGCATCAGTCCTGTTTGATGTAACTCTCTGAAAAGCATGGAGATATATAAAAATTATCAAGGAAGACACAATATCCTTGGCCAAGGTCATTCACTAAGGTAGGAACAATGTGACAATTTCAAACCATCAGCTGAGTCTTTCAAATTCACTTTCACAAAGTACATATAGCTTGAGACCAAACTGTGCTTGTTTCATCGGGATGTACTGCTTCATAGCTAACAGCCCCTTGAAAAGCATCAGTGATTCATCGACTAATGTTTCTGTTTGGAGTATATATGTTGAAAATTTATTTACAAGAAAGTCAAACACAGGTTTGATCTTCTGCAATGACATCTGGGCTTTTGATTGACTAGCAGACACCAAAGAAAAAACAAAAAATCTTTCACTAGTCATAATTTGCCTGAGATAGGGTGTTTCTAAGAGGCCTTGTCAACCAAAAAAATCTCTAGCTCAGGTTTCTGAACAACTTCGCAGTAGCATTATTGCAAAAAAGACTTTCAGTTTGTCATTGTCAAGAGTCTTTCCATTTAACCATTCACAAAAATCCTTTCAGACCAGGTGGCAAGGCAGAGTGGGTATTTGTTTCACTAGTAATTTTTGAAACTAATTCCTCAGTAAAGAACAGTTCAAAGTACTGCAGTGTGTCAGTAGTATAACTGACATCAACTTTTCTGCTAGGTGTGCTGGGAATCATACCTTTGATGTGGAATCATGAGTTGACCACTTCAGAGTGACCTGTAGGGCTAATGTAGGCCTATTTCCACTAGATTCATCGACTGGAGGACCTGTAGGGCTGATGTAGGCCTATTTCCACTAGATTCCAAATCGACTGGAAGTCTTCCAAAGCACTATCCCCAAAATCATCAGAATTGTTTATTTCAGAAAAATTGGATCATTATGAATCTTCTAACGTTGAGAACAATGTTAATACCCTGCATAGGAATGCTATGTTTTCTAGGATTGGAAATTTTAGAAATCGAGAATTACGTTTTATAAATGGCAATACCACTACTAAAAACAGAATGCTATAAATAGAAATGTCATCTGCTTCCAAAGACTACCAATATACTAGTGATGCAAAAAAATAATGAAAAAAAATATTTCATGGCCAACTTTGAAGGTAAGGTTAGGACTGTAATCTGTGAGTTATCTTGGAGTAAATGCTGCAGCTGCAAGCACCTCCGGCAATTATTCTCAGGGCAAATGCGAAATGGGTTAAATCAATAACAAATATTTCCTTGAGTCTTTCCTTCCTGAGACCAAGGTCGCTAGGCTACCACTTGTAAAACAAAAAAAAACAAAAAAACCCCCAAAAACCCCACTGGATCTTGGCAAGCTTCTCTGTTGTCAAGGAAGAAGGGTGGGTGGAAATGGATGTTGGATGAACAATGTCTGCTTCAGAATCCAATGTCTACAGAAACCCGTGTTTCATGGGAAAGATGGGAAGGCAAGATGATGTCAGGATAGCCTACAGATGCTAAGGATCACCTGATCACATGAAAATAGGTTGGGGAGAACTTTATAGCATCAACTTCAAGTAGGGAAAGGTCATAGAAAATGGAGAGATGATGATGTGACATAATTTAAGACAAAACCTATAAAGAATTACTTGTCACCCAATAAATTGAAAAATTTTAAATACTACTACTTAATAGCTGCTGTGGTTACAGTTCTAAAAATATTATGTACACTACCTTTCAGACTTTTAGTCACATCTTAAATATATTGGCTACAGAAACATCGACGAAAGTATAAGTGCAGGTGCGAGGAAAATTTTCCCAAAGCCAACTAGTTAACACCAGTTATTAGCTGCGTGTCCCTCCTTTCTACTTGTTCTTCATTCTCCGTCACTAATATTTTTTAATTGCTCTTCGCTGAGAAGCATAATTACTTTTCAGGCGAAGAGATGTAGATGGGCAACTCGTGAGGACCTCCTGAGAAAAAGGACATGCCCGTAACACTCTCCACTCCGCCATTTCTAGTCATATCAAGGTGTCTCAGTGTGCAGGACGGATGAGCCGAGCCTTGCAGGATTGGGGTGGCGAGGAACACGGATGCAGGTTAAGCTGGCCTTGGGCTGTTCCATTCTCACCAGTTCCGCGGGAAATGGCCGTGTGTCCCAACATGGGCTGCGGCGCCACCGGGTCCCAATAATCCCGGTCTCCCCTACCCTAAACCTGCGCGCGGGCGAGGGGGGCATGGGAGAAATCAGCACCCATTCCGCTTCCTGGGCCCGGAGGAAAAATGGCGAAGCGCAGGGGCGGGGGACAGGGCGGCGCGAGTGACCCGGCGTTCACTGGGCCTCGGAGCCCGCAGAGTGGGCCGCCGTGGGCGACGCCGCGCAATCGCGACCCGCTCAGTGCCTCCGCCATCTTCTCCTACTCACCAGGACTCCCCCCGCGGCCGCACTGGCTTCGCCTTTCCCTTCCGGCCGCTGACAAGAGATCCGGGCTGGGCGGGGTGGGCGAGCGCGAGGAGGGGGTGGACCGAGGGCGGGGAGGCCGGACGGAAGAGGAAAGGGAGGGCGGTGAGCCGGCCGCGGCGGGGTGTGGAGCGTGCGGCGTGTGTGCGGAGGGAGAGGTGGGAGGGCGGAAGGCGACGAGAGGGCGGGAGGCGGAGGAATGAGAGCGCGAGGCACTTCTCGTCGGCTCCTTCGCCCGGGCGGAAAGAGCCGAGCGCAGCCCGAACGCTCTATTAAAATGGCGGCGGCGTCGGCGGTGGCCGCGGCGTCTGGTCGGTGAAGTGACTCTGCTGCTTCTCTCCCCACCCGCCCCCTCCCTCCCTTCCCCTCCCCCTGTCCTTCCCCCCTTCCCCGCCGCCGGCGCCTCCGCGCCCCTCCGGCCTGCGCACCTCCCCTCGCCCCCTTCGCTCCCCCCGCCCGCTCCAGGGACCGCCGGCCCCCTCCCCCATTCTGCTCCCCGCCCCGTCCCCGCCGCCGCCCTCTTCGCCTCCCCGCCCCGCCGGCCGGCCAGCCCCATCCTCCGCCTCTCCCCTCCCCCCCGCCGCGCGGTCGGGATCAGTCAGAGCGATCCGAAGCGGGGGAGGGGGGGCGGCGGCCGAACGATGTGCGAGAATTGCGCAGACCTGGTGGAGGTGTTAAATGAAAGTAAGTAGCCGCGGCGGCGGCCTGTCGGGGTACACGGTTTAGGGGCCCCGCGTCGCTCCTGGGCCTCCCCGGGCGCCGCGGCCTGCAGGAGGCGACGGCCGAGTCGGGCGGCGTGCGGGCCTAGCGCCCCAGGAAGGTGCGCGGTAGCGCGCCCGCCGCGCCGCCTCGGGCCCAGCCCGGCCCGGTTACCTGAGCGCCCGAGACGGGGCCGCCGCAGAGCTGCGGCCCGGCCAGGCCCGAGCGGTCTCAGCACTTGGAAAGTTTCTTCATTACAGGTGTCAATTAACGAAGGCACTAATGAACCTTCGCCTCCTTTTCCTATCGGGAAGGTGAGGGGACGTGGGGTCCGAGAACCAGGCTTTCCTCCGCGGTCCGGACCCTCCGGCCGCCCTCTTTGATTTTTCAGCATGCTGCGGAGGCCTCTTTTACCTGCTAATTTTCATTAAACTCCCTGGGAGGAGGTTGGTAGTTTTCTCCTCCCTTGGGGTATGTGTGGGTGTATTAAACCCTTCTGCCAGTCTTTAAATAGCTGAAAATGAATTGTAGTGAGGCTTGGAACCTTCATACCTATTTTAAAAAATAGTTAATTGTGTTTTCTCTTAGTGTACCATTCGTTGTTATGATAAATTCTGTTACATTAAGGAGAATACTACAGATACCATCCCGGGATAGTCATGGCCTATCATCTGGAATGAAAGGCGTTAATCCTTGTACTTTTGATTATTAAAGAGTGTCTGTTGATCTTTTCTAGTCAGATTCTTTTAATTTATTTTATTCCCATCCCTTTAAAGAAACAATATATTGCAAGTTTACTACTGGGCCCAAAGGCCTAGTTGTTCCAGGTGAATTAGATAAAAGGTTAATATACAAACACTTGATTGTTGAGGAAATGGTCATTTACGAACAGCTTTATGTGGGTTTTAGATTTTTGTTTGTATGATATTTTGGAAGACTTCCAAACTACCTATTTTCTAATACGATTCTTTAAAACAATTGATTTATAGAATGTGTTATGTTGTTTGTGTTTGAATTTTACTTTGTGTTTGAATTCCACTTTTAATGACTAAAAACAGTAATAAAAGTGGAAGGGAACTCAGTTTATTTTCAACTGAGTACTTAATGACAGGTGGAAGCAGGGTTTGGCGCATATTTAAACAACTTTATCCAATATTTGTGCCATTCTGAATTTTCCTAGAATTTTAAGCTTATTTGTATATATTTTGAGATACTTTTATTTTCGGTACAGGTGGTTTATGATATGCTGATAAACAAAAGTACTTAGTAGTTATTTCCATAAACTATATTTTATCTCAGGTGTAAGTTGTGTGATTATGGCTTTGTTCTGAAATTTGAAAATGAATAGCTTTGCTATCTAATCTATATTAGGAAAAACTGCTTTTAGTAATTTTTTTGATATTTTAAAATTCTTTTAAGCTTAATGGGGAAAATTAATTTTGAACATAGTATCTAAAATTTGTTAATCTTTATTATCTTTTGAAAAGATATAATGAAAGGTTCTGTTGAAGATTGTGTGAGGAACCCCTAAAACTTTGTTTAGAAGCACGCAAAAATGCAATGGAGTAATGGAAAGTTAGAAATATGGAGACCCAAAGTAGAATTTAGCCTTTATTAGCTTTAAGTTAAAGTTAGTTGAACCAGGTTCACAAAATCTGGCCACCCTCTAAGACACCTGTTTTAATGAACAAAAAACTATATTTTTTTGTGTATAAGTCAGTAATTTCTAAGAAATACTTAAGTAGCTTCTTAATATTTCCTTAAAGGCACAGTTTAAAAATCTATCTCCTAAACACAATCTCACAATGATACTTCTTTCTTTTTTTTTTTAAATTGAGCAGTTTTATTTGTAGGTTATACTCCAAGCTATTACAAATTGCTTTTTTTCTCTCTGTTTAAAAGTCATTTTTATTTTTTCTGTATGTAGTTTCTGTAACCCAAACATAAGATACTTAAGTTCCCTGAGAGCAGAGGGTATTAACAATATCTCATTATACTAACATTTATCCATGACCAGGTGGGAGTGTAATGTTTGGAGCTTGATAAAACTTGAAGTAGGTTATATATCTTTCTTGTAATATGGCTCACAATAATCTATCAAGTCTTAACTTTTCCCCTGCCGTGGACTGTGCATAGATGAGCATCAATTCCTTGATTAGAAATTCAGAGTTAAAGTACCAAAATAATGTGCTCAGAATTCATCTCTCAGTATAACTCCCCCAAACAGTTGAACCAAGCAGAAATAAAATTATCTACATTTTTGGGTGGTTTGTTTCAAGTTAGTATTAAAAAAATAAAATAAAATAAAAAATAAAAAAAAAACCCGAACCTATTTCTTTTCAAATTTGGAATCACTGGTCAAGCTTAAAGAAGTCATCCTGGGCACACCAGTAAATGTGTAATTAAAAATTTTTGTGTTAAAATGAAAGGGTAGACATAATGTGGATAGTATAGCTTTATATCTGATATGCACAGATTGCACAGAATTTTTAATAGAGTAAGGACTTCATATGAATTGTTTATTTTAAAATCTGGCAGAATGTAATTAGTTACATTCTCCTGTGGAGAATCTAAAGCTGTAAACTCTTACCATGGGGATACATACACTTATTCAGACACCATTTTGCCCGCAGTTGAAGGGCCATTGAAGCCTGTTTGTGAAACCAGGCTAAAGACCCCATGAATGCGGTCTTGACAGATATCCTAAAATTTGAATTTAAATTCCAAAATAGCATTTGGCTTGAGTGTTAGAATAAGCAATCTCAGCAATACTAACATATTTGATTTTCTGTTTTTCTTTTAATGCTTCATTTTAATAATGAAGGCATTTTAAAAGCGTGGAATGTATTGAGTGAATTTACAGTTTGTGGAAATAATTTTTAAGTTTATATTCCTATGCTTGTTCTGTTGAGTTGTATGGTTGCTGCTTTTATAGCTACTTTTGTGAACCAGTTTACTAAGTTCAAGGTATTTCTGTATGTTGATGAGAAGCTGGAGGACTGAAGTTATGCTTTGGGCCATCATCCTAGCTTACTGTAAATTGAGGTCATTATTTGCCTTGGTAAGGTAAATTTCTCTGAGAGCAGAGTGAAAATGGCTATAAACATGCATCAGTCTTTTAAAGCATTTGTATGTTGTGGATTTTATTCTATCAGGTGAATTACAGTTTACCAATTATTTAGAATGGACAATTCATTTGTTTTTCCTAACTATCCTTTGAAATAGGCAAGAGGAAGTATTTGTGTCTCACTTTTAAAGGTGAAATTGAAACTCAGGCCAAGTGATTTGCTAAAGATCACCTGTCACCTGCTTAGTAGTCATAGCTAAGCTAGAACTCAAGATACTCTGGTATGAGTATTTGCAAAATAAAATTGTTTGCATTTTATTTTTAAAGCAGAATATATTATCGAGTAGTTTGTGTTGGGTACTTTATCAGTTCTTTGAGGTAGGTACTCCATCACACTTTTCAGATAAGAGAACCAAAGCTTTAGAGTTTACATAATTTGTGTAGAGTCACTTCAGTGGAGCCAGGATATGAACAGGACTTCATTCCCAGGTTAAGCCAAAAGCCTATGTTCTTTACAGTTATGCTGTATAAACTTAATGATATATTCAAGTGGAGGGCATTATTGGCTATACTGTTTGATTGACAAAATAAAAAATTACTCTTTTATGTATTTTTATAAATTCAGGTTTATAATTCCATAGTATTTGTAGTAGGAATTTATGGTGGTAAGTGTAGCTGAATGGAAATCTATCTTAATGTTGTCAGCAATGAGCCCTTTAATTATAGGTTTCTAGGGTTTTTTAGATAAGTATGCAGGCACTAAATAATTAAATTATTAGGAACATAACATTTTTTTGGTAGACATTTAATTCTAAAATTTGCACCGATTCTGAAAATTGGAAATTTCATTTTAGTATAATACAAAGTCCCAAATTACGGATTTTTATTGATCTTGCTATGTATATGTCCTCTTAAACCAATTAATATTTTAAATACTATTTTTCAAAGATAATAGTATTCGTGATTTCATTTCAAATGTCTATAAAATAATAATCTACAAACATGTATAGTAGATTATTAATATGAAAGTTGTCTGCATTGTCAGTACTATTGATAACTAGTTTTAGCACTGTATTCATGAAATATGTTGCTATTTTTTACATGTTTAATAATGATAGTGTCTATATATCTACAAGTATTTCTTATGTGTATTAGTAAGAATTTTTGTATTTTGAGAAAAATAAAGTCAGACTTTCCAATAATGACTGACTGATGTATGACATACCGTACCCCAAGTGGGCTGGAGCACTTTTTTTCACTTACTCTCATTTTTTTTCTAATTATAAAAGTTGCATATTCCCATTGTAGACATACTGAAAGCTTTTCAAGTTTAATTCACCCATAATCTTACCATCCAGTGATGATTTGTGTTGATGCTTTGAAGTGTTTTTCTATTATTTTTTGGTACACATTTACATTTTTAAAATTGAGAATGAGGTATGTGTAGTTTAATATCTAGCTTGTTTCACCTAAAGTTATGTTCAGTCATTTCCCATATTAACTTTTCGAAAACATTTCATGTTTTTATAATTTTTCCATTTTATATACAATTTAGTATTTTCCTATTATTTGTTTCCAGTTCTTCCACATTAATAAACAGTGATGCAAATGAGCATCCAGGTATATAAACTTTTTAATTCTATCACTTTCTTTAAGATAGAATCCTAAAAGAGATTGCTGTGTCAAAAACATATTTTTGTTTATATTTTCAGTTGCTTTCTAGAAAGGATATACCGATTTCTGTTTTTTATTCAGCAGTGTCTGCGCAACGTAGGCACTCACTTCTGCTGAATGTTATCTTTTAAAAAGTGTTATTTTGGCAAAAAATGTAATAACCAATTACTAGTAAGTTTAAACACTATATTTTTATTGGCTATTTGCATTTCTTCTTTAATGCATTGCCTGTGTTCTTTTCCCACTTTTTGGGTAAATGTTTTATGTTTTAATGTTTTGTGTTATTGACTTGTAAAAGCGTCTCACTTATTAAGTGTATCAACCCTTAGTTATATTTATCATGTATGTTTTTTTTCCTGCTTTTTTAATTTGCTTTTTCTTTTTGGTATTTTAAATTACTGAATTACTGGTTTTTACAAGTTTTGTATTGTGAAGCTTCTCTGTAGTTGCCCATCTGAAATAGTAGTATGATTATCATATTACCTGCTTAAACCATCATAGCTTTTCATTGCCTGGAGAATAAAGTCCTAAGTTCTTAGCGGTGTATGTGTGGTGAGCACAGTTTGGCCAAAATGCATCTTTCTAGCCTCACTTCTCACTTTTTTTTTGGTGAGGCCTTCTTAAATCTTTTTCAGCCTTTCTTAAAATGACTTATCCTTGAGTTTAGAGTACATACTTTTGTTATGGCCTCCCTTACCCCTTTTTAAAATTAATGTCACCCTTTCTTTGTGGATGGTGAATTCCTTAATGTCAGGAGCCATGTTTTATTTCTTTTCCCAGTCCTAATACAGTGAGAGTTGGTGCTTAGTAAACATTTTATTTAATGAAAAGTTAATCATAGAAGAATGTGATTGCCTAGGTAAATCAGTGTTCTTGGATCTAATCTATCGTCAGTGGTGATTTACATATGACAGTTTCTGGATGAAGTGTGCTGTAACTGGTATATTATATATACTGCTTTTTATTACCTTAGTCATATAGGTGTATGCTTATAAAAAAATCTACCCTAACTTTGTTCTAAATTAATAGGCAAGGCAAAGAGGTGAAAATTCTGTTTCTCTGTAGGAGGTGAGATTTGGGTGTACGGGATGAAATTTGTTTAAATTACTTTTATTTAGGACTTTATATACCAGGAAAATAATTAGATTTTTTACCTTTTGATGTGATTAATACCTGATAATGTTATTTTTCTTTTAAATTTGATAGAAGATAAAAAGTTTCTAAATGTAGTTTACTCAGTTAATTGAGAATTGATGTAGTACAAATCTGGCTTCTTCTTATACTTTCCTTACTGTGGTAGAAGACAGATTTTCTTCCTCCTTTGGCAATACTCTGTCCTAAAGAACTTATCTTTAGATCCCCTGGAAGACCTTACTTCCTAGCTATTTCGTGCAGATTCCAGTTAGACATCTGACCATGAATTTTTGGGGTGCTGACCACGATCAGATTTTTCCTGTTAAAATGTTTGAACTAAAGACCCAGGTAACTGGGGCAGCTGAACTAGAGTGAGTGCTTTGGCAAGCTGATGTGAGAGAACAGAATTGTTGAACAAGTGAGGGAGGCTGTTTTCAGAAGAGAATTGGAGCAAATTTGTGGAAACAGTTGACATCGAAGCTCCATAAAGAGACAAGATAATATATCCTGGTGGCTTTTCCAAAAGGAAGTTCCTTAAGAGATGTCTCCACTGTGCATCATACCATTTGAATTAGTATGCAACCAAGAGTTTTGATTCCAGTATTGCCCCTGGTGAGCGCTCTTTTATTGGAGATTTGGTGTAATCTTTAGCTGTGAGTGCTTCTTTATTAACTGGTTAGGTTTTTGGAATATGTTTGTCAAGTGTCATCTGAAGAATCCCTATCATCTATTGCTTGTCTCTCTACCAGGGTGCTTAGTCTTTTCAAAAGAATGAAAGTAGTTTTGTTGTTTCTTATTCTAAAAAGGATACCTGCATTTTTAGGAAAAAATAAAGTAGTACGAAAATAGTAAAAATAGGAGAATCTGGAACTATGCTTACCAAAGAAATTGTTTGTTTTGGTAAACATCTCATCATTCTTTTTTATTTCCTCAGACACACTATGTAAATAAAGTAATCACATATTACTGTATCATTTTTATTAATAAGATGTAAGCACCTTTCCATAGTATTATGCACTTGTTATAATTTTTAATGCTTTAAATGTAGTAGTACATTATTTGGTCATACCAATTCTCTTTTGACATGCATTTGGGTTGTTAAATGACTTTGTAATTGTCTGATTATTTCCTTGAATACATAGTCTTTGAAATCAGATTGCTGAGTAGCTCACACAGCATATCTGGAAGGAAATCTGGCAATATGATAAAACTGAAAAAATTTTATCTTCTAATATTATCATCAGTGTGTAGGCTTTATAAAGTATATATTTCGACTCCTAGGTCTGTTGGGTTGATGTGGCAATATACTGGTTCTAAACCACCGTAGGACAAAACAGGAAAGTACTCTTTGTTCTGGGTAACTTTGCTGCCAGACTTACCATTATTGAGGAAAGCTCAGTAACCAATTATGAATGTAGAAGTGTATGAGCAGTGATAAGAGTGAGACTTAAGAAAATGCTTAAGACAATAGAGCTTTCGAAGTTGTGTTCATAGTAAGAAGTTAAGTAATAAGGCAGTGGGCCCACTGCTTGGTAGAGTGGTATAATAGAATGAGGTGGTTAGCAGATTGTTGTTTTACTATAATAATAATTTGTGTCCATTTTCTCCTCTAAGAGGAGTACCCAAATAGGCAGGATAAATCATATATTAAGAGGGAATCTAACCTCCAGATGGGTGAGGAATAATGAGAGCTTTATGAATGGTGTTTAGAGTTAAAATCTCCAGGTCTGACCTAGTTTCCATCCAGTAAAGGTGATATAGTTATGGTTTTGTGATTGTGAAGCTTTAGTTAAGTTTCCAGAAGAGCAGAAATTGGCAAGTATTGCCTTACTTAGATTATTCCCCACTCCCCATCCCCTGCCCAATTTGGAAACTACGAAAGAAACTTGCCACTATTATATAATCACTTAGTAAAGACAGAGTGAAGGGATAGTAAAAAATTGGGATGATTCTAATAAGTAACTTATGTTAAACCAATCTTATTTTTTTCTTTGATCTAGAGACCAATATGTGATCTAGAGACCACTATAGATGTGACATATTTTGGCTACATTAAGGCACGTGACAGAATCTGATGCTATAATTGTAAAAAAGATGAGATGTATTTTTTGGTCAACATAGAAGGGACTTGACTGGTAGCAAGCCATAGGATCTTGTCCTTAATGCTTTCCTCTTCAAGATTTTCAGTAATGATCCTTGGTTTATAACTTCCTTGGAGTAGAATTAGCTATGTTTCAAAGGAGTTGGGACTTTGGAAACTCTTCCCTTGTTTGAAAATGAAAAGCTCATTTTGACGTAAGATTTCTTTTGGGAAGAAAAGGGTGTAGCTGCATTATAAATAAGCATGAAAACCATAAACAGTATTATATGGGCGATCAAAAAGCCAACACAACATGAAACTCTTCAACTATAAGTACTGTGCCCAAAATACAGGAGGTAGTAGTGCAGTGCTTGTGCAGTTTCAGTAGTATGGTATTGAATTATGCACAGCACAATGATGATCTACTTCTGAAGCTATTTGAACATTGTGTCATTTCACATATCTTCCTCGAATATCACAAAAATCATGAGAAGTAGAATGATTTGGCCAAGGTTACATAGCTAATTTCTGGAGCTAGGACTAGAATTTAGTGTACATTTAGTGTACTTTTCTTTAAAGATGAAGTTTTTTTTTTTTTTTTAAGAGAAGCTTGCCTATGGGAGTTGGGAAACTCATGAAAAACTTATTAACTACAGAGAGATTTATTCTGGCTGAAGTGGATTAGGCAAGGTTTCAAAGAAGATGGAAGATTGAACTTGGTCTTTACCTGGTTGGAATAGTTGCTGGGAATGAGGAGAGTGGACCAGCTATGATTTAAGAGACTCTATGTGACATTGCTACCACTAACCTCTTTCTGTTGCCTGTTTTGTCTTTTTAAATTGATGTTCTTTGCTGTCACTGAGCCTTTATACATGTCTGGAACTTATTACCTTTCTATGCCTTCAAGACTTGAATTAGATGTTATTTTAGAGAGGCCATTTGAACATCCTATCTAAAGTAGTTCTGGGTCTTAACCTTTGTAGCAGCAGTCCCCAACCTTTTTGACACCAGGGACCAGTTCTGCTATGAGAATCTAATGCTTGATGTTCTGAGGTGGAGCTGAGGCAGTGATGCTAGCTCTGGGAAGTGGCTGCAAATACAGATGAAGCTTCACTCTTTCACTAGCCACTCACTTCCTGTGCGGCCCTATTCTTAACAGGCCATGGACTGGTACTAGTCCACGGCCTGGTGGTTGGGGGCCCCTGCTTTATAGCACCACAGTTAGAATTATGTATTTTTATTGTTTAATGTCTTTATTTTGCAAGACTGTTAGGTTCTTTGCAACTATCTGTCGTACTAACTTTCACAGTACCCACACATACTAGGATCATCACTTTGTAAATATCTGAAAATCTTAAGATCACTGTAGGTGGGTAATGGAAAAGAAGAAAAAAGTAGGCTGGATGTGGTGGTTTTCCCTGTTTTCTCAATTTTCTTGGATATTTCAAATACTGTCATTTCTTGCTTTTGTGACATCTCACCACCCCCTTCATAAAAATATGCTTCATTGTTGTTTTTTTAAACTCATTTTGTCAAGGTTTTTTTTAAAGTTCTTTGATATCCTTTGATATTAACATCCACGGGTTAAAAATCTTAGATTGGGAATTACTTTTGAACCAGTTAGGACTGTGTCACAAGGACCAGAAAACAAAACAAAACAAAACAACCCATATAGCAGAAACAAAAAGGATTTTTTTTTAAGCTATAACTAAGCAGTCCAGGTACATACTGTCTTGAGGTGTGGTCTACTCTTAATCTGTGGATTTGTAACAGTATCAAGATTTCATTTTTTTTATGGTTTACTCTGCTGTGCTTCCTATTTTAGGCTTCAGTTTGGCTCTTACGGTAGCAGAAATGGAGCTGTACCATCTTTATACCACATTATTTGGAAATCACATATTTATACTATACAGGAAAAGAGAGAGAATCTCTTCTGAAACATACTATACAAGAAAAAGGAAGCTTTTCCCAAAACTTCAATACCAAATGGCACTTCATATATCATTGGCCTTATTCCTGAAAGTTCAGAGAAAATAGGTTTGGGTTGGTTTAAACTAATCATGACTCTTTCCTGAAGCTGATCTCACCCAAACCTCATAGCTAAAAAAGTAGATGTTTCCCAAAAAGAGATATGGCATATTTTGACCATTAAGATGGTGAAATTGTTTTGAGGCAGCAAAAGCACAGTTATCTATTAGACTGTGCTATACTGAAAAGTTTTTTTTTTTGTAGTTTTATAACTTTATTTGATAATCAGTGGTTCTCATCCACATTGACTATGTGTAGGTTTTAAGGTTTTTGAAAGTGGTGACAGGTACATAGGTAACCAATGCATTCTCATTATGTTTTCTGGACACAGGAGTATGGTATGGGATATATCTTGGGCCCATACACCTTTGTTCAGCTTGGTGCCATTGCACATGTCTGAAGTTCTCATCTTCAAGGCAGATTTCCAGATCTCTTGAGTGCCTGAGTGGTATGCTTCTTGAAGCCTACTTCATGGATGTTGTGAATGTTGATTATGTATTCTCTGGTCACTACCTCTTTGATGACAGAATGGCCTTTCTCCCCACCTTTCTTGGAGGAGCCATTTTGCCAGGCCCAGGTTGGAAAATTGAAAACCATTTCTTAACATTATGTTTATTGAATTGATTACTTTTTGTATGTTTTACTCTTTATGTTTAAATACTTTTTTTGGTATATAACAAATATATTGAATGTTTAAATTATGTAAAGCATAGTGCAGGACCTCTGGTAGGTGTAGAAATATATTTAGCTGGCTGTCTTCCCTTAAGGAAAGTTAGAGTCCAGTACAAATGAGGCAGTAGGATGGTTGAGGGAGTGATCTCCAAAATCCAACTGATGTGAGTTCCCGTTGCTGTCATTTATTAGATCTCTGGCTTTGGTTAAGTTCCCTAATATCTTACTACTTTCTTATTTGGAAATGAGGATAATAATACCCTAAATAGAGAACTTAGAGGGATTTTGTGAGGATTAAATAAGGTACTGCATATCAACGCAACATAGTGCTAGCATAGGAAATATTTAAAAAACAGCAATATGAGAGGAGAAATGGTTAATTTCATAAAGCACAGTGGGAGGAATTTAGTCTTTAGTAAGATTGGAGGCTTCATGTAATTGATAGAAGTTAAGTTGATCTTTGAGCAATTTAAAAAATATTGGAATTGGGGAAACGGTTTTTTAGTTAGAAGGATTTTATAGGAAAAGTAAACATAGTTTGTCTTTGAGACTTCATAAAATGCTGTCTCTGGTTTTGTTACCTTTTATTTCTCGTAGGATCCTGTTCTTTAGCTCTCTCTTTTTTTCCCTCCATAGTCTTAAGTTCTCAAGCTTCTGAAATCTGGCTTCTACTTTTGACTAAAAACTATATTGTTCTAGGACACCAGTGGCCTCCTGTTTATCAAAGCAAATGGAGAGGTTTTCTCTGTAACTTTGTACATTGACCAGTACTTTCCCTTTGTGTTTCACTTAAAAAGATTTATTTTCTGCTTATAGATGTAATATATATGATCAGTGTAGAAAGCTTTGAAACTACTGATATAAACATTTGTTGTTAAAATTTTATAGTAGACCTCCCTTTAGCTGCAGTTTTGCTTTCTGTGATCTGAGTTACCAGTGGTTGACCGTTGTCCGAAAATATCGAATGGAAAATTCCAAAAATAAACAATTTGTAAGTTAAATTGTGATCTGTTCTAAGTAGCACAATGAAATCTTGTACCTTCCTGCTCTGGCCCACCCAGTATGTCAATCTTCCCTTTGTTCAGCATATCCTGTATACACTACTGGCTTGTTAGTCACTTAGTAGCCATCTTGGTTATCAGACAAGTGCTTGTATTCAGGTAAGCTTCATTTTACTTAATAATGGCCCCAAAGCCCAGAGTAGTGATGCATTTTGGAATGCAAAAGACAAGCCACAAAGTGTATGCATGTATAGGGAAAAAAAAACATAGTATATGTTGTAAGGCTTGGTACTATTCACAGTTTCAAGCATCCATTGAGGGTCTTGGAATGTATCCTCCACAGTTAAGGGGGAACACTGGTATAGCATTCCAGCTAATTTTCAATGCAGATATATACAAAATTGAGTTCATACACAATGCTTCTTTTAATGAGCCTTTTCTCTTATTTGTATGTGTATCTGAGAACAATTTAATGGCAGTCTACTCTTAGTATTTTGAATGTAACACAAATTTAGTGTTTTTCTTTAAAAAAATTATGAAAATGTCTTTGAGCACAGAAACCTGGGACATGTCCTGGGTCAAAGGTAAAAATATTTAAGGCTTATGCTTGCCAAATTGCTTTCTAGAGAGTTTATATTAATTTATACCCCAACAGTAGAATTTGAGAGTGCCTTTTTATTTGTATTAGATATTCTATTTTTAAAGATCCATATAGGAAGGGGGAAAAAGATGCAGTCATTATCCTACATTTTTTGGTTCCTGCCATAGTTAGGATATTGAGGGTTTTTGCATTATTTGTATCAACATACTTGATTCCTGGGTTTTAATAATAAGTAGTCTATTATTATTTTAAAAGGCTTTTCCCACTCGGATTAGATATTTAATTAAAGTTTTTCTAGCTTCTACGGATTTGTTTAATTTTTCATCCATATGGAATTTATTTTGGTGTAAGCTATGAAGTGAGATCTAACATTAGATTTTCCAAACTGTTACTCAGTGATCTTAGCATTGATCTTTTTCCCACTGATTTGAAATTCCACCTCTGTTTTATACAGAAGTCTTGAGTGTGTTCCTAGAGGTCAGTTTTTATGCTTTTTTTTTATTGTCTGGTTTTTATTTAGTCACTTTATGATATATTTTATTTAGTATCTGGTGGTATTAAACCAAATAGCTAGTGTAAAGTGATTTATTCCTTGATATGAGTTAATAATCCTTTTATTTGTTGCATTGGCCTCTTTATCTCCACATCCTACTGGAAGTCTTTTTGAAATTGTATAATTTTTATCAATAGGGGCAAGAGTTGACGTCTTATAGTATTGAATATGCCTTTTCAGGAAGCATAATGGGTTTTTAAATTTATGTAATTTATGTTTCTTTGTTAAGTTTTGTGGGTTTTTTCCCTTTATGTAGATTCTGCACACTTCCTTTATGATTATTCCTAGGTAATTTGGTTGTTTCTATTATAAGTGGAATTTCCACATACCTTTATTTTATTTTTGGAAACAATTTTATTGATATATATAACTTCAAACTCATTAAAACTATACAACTCAGTGGCTTTCAGTATTTTCTCAGAATTATGCAGCCATCACTATAGTCAATTTTGGAACTTTCATTACCTCAAAAAGAAACTTCACAGCCTTAACTACCACTTTAAATCTCCTATCCCCCAAACCTAAGCAATAGTCTACTTTCTCTATGTATTTGCCTATTTTGAACCTTTCATATAAATGGAATCATAATATATTGTCTTTTGTGACTGCTTTTAGCATGTTTTCAAGACTCATCCATGTTTAGTATGTATCAGTATTTCATTCCTTTTTATGGCTTAATGATACTCCATTGTATGGATATATACCATATTTTGTTTATCCATTCATTAGTTGGTGGACATTTTGATTTCCACTTTTGGCTATTATGAATAATGCTGTGAACATTTGTGTAAAAGTTTTTCTGTGGATTTTGTTTTATTTCTCAGGTGTATATCTAGGAGCAGAATTAGCAAGTCAGATGGCAACTTGGTGTAACTTTTCAAAAACTGCCGAAAACCCTTTCCCTAAGAGCTGCACCATTTTATATTTCTTTCAGCAGTGTACGAGGGTTCAAGTTTCTCCACATCCTCATCAACACTGGTTATTTTGATTATAGGCATGTCTTGGAGATACTGTGGGTTTGGTTCCAGACCCCCACAATATAAAATATACAGCAGATATTGCAATAAAGCGAGTCATGAATTTTTTGGTTTCCCAGTGAATATAAAAGTTATGTTTACACTATAGTGTAGTTTATTAAGTGTGCAATAACATTATGTCTTTAAAAAACAATGTAATACCTTAATTAAAAAAAGACAGATTACTTTATTGCTAAAAAATATATCATCTGGGCCTTCATTGAGTTGTAATCTTTTTACTGGTGGAGGCTTTTGCCTTGATGCTCATTGATGAAAACAATGTCTTTGAAGAGCAGTGAAACAAGATATACCTGTATTTTATTCTAGCCATTCTAATGGGTGTAAAGTGGTTCTCATTGTGGTTCTGGTTTGCATTTCTCTGATGAATAATGATGATCGTCTTTTTATGTACTTATTTAGGTATCTCCTTTGGAGAAATACCCATTCAGATCCTTAGTTCACTTTTTAATTGGGTTATTCGTCTTTCTATGTTTGACTTGTAAGAGTTCTTCATATATTGTATACACGAGTTCCTTTTCGTGATTTGCAAATATTTTCTCTCATACTATGAGTTGTCTTCACTTTTTAAAAATTTACTTAATTTTTATTTTAAGTTTGGAGCAGCTTTATTCTAGTTTTCTTTCATTGCGTCTTCACTTTTTAAAAAGTGTCCTTGAAGCACAAAAGTTTTTAATATTAATGAACTTCAGTTATTTATTTGTCTTGTTGCCTATGCATTTGGTATCATATTTATTGCCAGGCTCCATTGCCAAATGCAAAGGCACAAAGACCCCTATACTTTCTTGAAAAAGTTTTATCATTTAGGTTCATACATTTAGGTCTTTAATACATTTTGAGTCAATTTTTTTTACATGGTGTGAGGTTAGGGTCCATCTTTATTTTGCATGAGATTATCCAGTTCTAATACTATTCGTAGAAAAGGCATGTCACATTTTAGTGACACTTGGCATCTCTCTTGAAAACCAGTTGTCCATAGATATATGGGTTTATTTTTGAATTCTTAGTTTTGTACCATTGATCTATATGCTTATCCTTCCTACAGTACTACACTCTTATTACTAAATAGCTTTACAGTGAGATTTGAAGTTGGAGAATGTGAATCTTTGTTCTTTTTCAAAATTGTTCTGGCTACTCTGGATCCCTTGAGTTTCCATATGAATTTTGGAATCAGCTTGTCAATTTGTACAAAGAAGCCAGCTGGAAATCTGATAGGCTGTGGTAAAGCTGAAGAGTATTACCATTTTAAGTCTTCTGGCCTGTGAACATAGATATCTTTCCATTTACTTATATCCTCTTCTTTACAACAAAATGTTTAGTTTTCAGAGTAATGTTTTGTATTATTAAATATAGTTTCAAGGATTTTATTTTTTTGATGCTATGGTAATGGAATTGTTTTGTTTCACTTTTGCATTTTTTATTGTTTATAGAAACAGAATTGCTTTTTTATATTGATCTTGTATCTTGCAACCTTGTTGAACTTGTTTATTGATTTCGTTTAGTGGATTCCTTAGGATTTCCTTAAGATTTATGCATGGTCATCTGAATAGAAACAGTTTTACTTCTTTTCAGTTTGTATTGTCATTTCATGTATCTCTTTATTAAATCTGTATCTTCATTTGGCTCCATTACTGGTTCTCACAGTGTGATCTGTGGCCCCCTGAGGGTCTCACAAAGCTTGTTTACAAGATCTCTGAGAGGTAAGACATTATTTGTTTTTTAGTTGATATTTTTATGGAGAATGCAAAGGTATGGTAGATAAAACTGCTGGCCAAGGTATAGGAAATTAGGCAGTGGCACTAAGTAGTTAATGTAATCTTCATTGCCAAGCACTTGCTGTTAAAAAATTCACTTGATGTGTTTGATGAAGCAGTGAAAATTTTATTAAATCGCAAAGCTATTTACATGTCTTTTTAATATTCTGCGATGAAGTGAAAAGTACATTAAAGCATTTTTTCCTGAATACTGCATTGTCTTAAGGAAGCGTACTCATGTGATTGAGTTGTAAGCTGAACTACCTACTTCTTGAAACACAATTTTTATTTAAAAGAATGATTGGCTCAGGTTATCCAAATTTGGGTATTTGTAGGTATTTCCTAGAATAAATGAAGGAAGCATGTCACGTCAAAGAAGACTTAGTTGCCACTGAGTTTTCAAGAAAAAAACAGTTTTTGAAAAACTTGTACCTGTCACTGAATGTGACAGCTGCCTAATACTTAACAGAATTTTGGCGAAATCAATGGGAATGTTAATGATGTATTTTTTTTGATACCGTGTAATGAAGTATGTCAACAGTGAAAAAATCTGCATAACTTAGTGAACTAATATCACCAATGCATAATGTTACAAAATCATTGGTGGGCAGAAGATCTAGTCAGAGCAAGATAGATTGATGGATTTTAATGTAACAGTATTGATATGGTTTTAGATTTCATAGTGCAGCTTATCTTTAATTAACTTATTGAGTTTTGGTATATATCAGAAGAATATCCAAAATTCAATAAATTATTTAATAAAATACTATTTCCATGTTCAGATCTTTTAACGGTGGACTTTTCTTTCTATATATTTTTTACCAAAACAGTATATGGCAATGAACAAAATGCAGAAGCAATTAATGAGAATCTCTTTTCTATTAAGCCAAACTCTGAAGAGATTTTGAAAATTTAAAACAGTGCCAGTCACTTATTTTTAAAAATGGAAACAGGTAATGAATTTATCATATATAAACTAATAAATGAACATTTCTAAGTTTTAATTCAGAACACAATAAATATTGATTAAACCATCTAAATATAATCTCTTTGAAGTCTTCAGTTTTTTAAGCATGTGAAAGATCCTTGAAAATACAAAGTTTGAGAACTGCTGGGCTGCGTAATCTTAAAATTTTCTTTTTCCTCACTCAGGGTTTTGTTACTTTAATTCCTTAAGTGTGTCAGTTACTTAAAGTTTAGTCTTTTGATGTGTATTTTATGAAGAAGTTGAAATAGGTATTCAGTCTACTCCCATGACTTCATCATCTTTCAGACAACTGTCAGAATATAGTCTTAACCCTGACCACACTTGATTTTAGCCAAAAGATCAAGAAGCGATCTTAACCCTGACCAATTTTCCAAGCATCAGTTAAATATTCTTAGTGCTAGACATTTCTGTTTAAGTATCCTTCTTTGTCCTCAAATTCAGCAAAAGTGTAACAGTCCTTCATCATCTTCTTATATTTATTTTCTTGTTTGCTTTTTTTTTACTTGAATCTGACTTAATTATGTGAATTTCTCACATTAGATTCTATTTTAGTATTTTTACTACTTTTCTAGACCCTAGACTAGCACCCATGGAACTTTGATGTACATATGAATCATTTGGAGATTTTTTTTATTTGCTTATCTTACTAAAATGAACATAAAATATTTTCAGCCAAGCAAACACTGAAATAGAGTATTGAAATACAGTTTGGAAGTTACTGTTGCTTTTTTCAGTAAGTCATTTCATTTTTTTGTGGCTTAAATTGTTCTCACTGAAAAGTCAGCCATTGGTTTTACTATTGCTTCTTTAAAGGTAATTTCTTTTCTTCATTAAATTTTAAGGTTTTTCGCTTCATCTTAGGTTTTCAGCAGTTTTACTGTGATGTATCTACATTTGTTTTAATATTTATTTGCATGGGATTCATTCTTGAACCTGGTTTGAGTTTTTAAAAATTAATTTTGGAAGTACATAGCTACTATTTCTTAAAATGTAGCTCCTGCCCCATACTTTTATCACTTTTTAGGACCTCAGATACATAGATGCTACACTTTTTCATATTATCTCTTGTCATTTTCCATATTTTTCATCCTTTTGTCTTTTGTATTTTCTGTACTTTAGTCCAGATATTTATTTTTTGACCTATCTTTCTTTATCTAATTGTATCTTAAACTGTAGTAATTTAGTAAGAAAGCCATCTATTGATATCTTAATTCCAGTTCATATTTTAATTCTAAAACTTTTGATTCTTTTGAAACAATGTTGAGAATTTTGCTGAAATTTTTTATCTTACTTGATTTTTTATCTTGAACTACTGTTGCGAAGTTCAGGTATGATAATTCTAATATCTGAATTTCTGTCTTGTCTTTTTTCCCCCCTTTGTTTTTGATCATGTAGTTTATGGTCTTGTTTTTTTTGGTGTGGTGGTAGTTTTTTAAAATTTCATTATAGAAAAACTTAAGTGGGAAGGTTCATGGGCAATGATATTTATATACTCATTACCCAATCAGCAGTTACCAACTCGTGGACAAATTTGTTTTACTTGTATTCATTCCCTTTTCCCATTCATTGGATGATTTTGAGCAGGAGGTGACTGGTGGGCAAGTGAGCAAAGCTTCATCTGTATTTGCAGCCACTCCCCAGCACTACCATCACCACCTCAGCTCCACCTCAGATCAATAGGCATTAGATTCTCATAAAAGCATTGTTCCCTGGTGTCAAAAAAAAATTGGGGATGGCAGCTCTAAAAGACAGGTACTTTTAAAATACATAACCACAATGTCATCATTACAGCTAAAAAATTAAGAACAGTTTCTTAATATAAAACATTTACTGGTCAAATTAAAAAAATTTGTTTAATTTAAAAAAATTTAATTTTTTCTTTAAAATTTAAATCAGCATTCAGATGAGGTCTATTGTAGTTGCTGATTTGTTTCTTTTTTAAAACTTTGAATCTACTTTATTGATGTATAATTTACATACAGTAGACTGCAACTATTTGAAGTGTACAATTCCATTCATTTTGACAAATGTATACACAACTGAATATTTCTACCAGCTCAATGATCCTTGTTACTACCAATCTGCTTTTTTTATTCTCAGCTTTGAGATGTAATTGACATAAAAAGTTGTGTAAGTTTAAGGGGTAAAAAGTCATGATTTGATATACATATATATTAGGAAATGATTACCACAATAAGGTTAGTTAAAACAACTATTACCTCACATAATTACCATGTTTTTTGGTGGTGAAAACATTTAAAATCTATTTTCTTGGCAACTGACAAATATATAGCACAGTATTAATTATGGTCATGCTGTACATTAGATCCCAAGAACTTATTCATCTTGTAACTAGAAGTTTGTACTCTTTGACTAACATCTTCCTGTTTCTTGTGCTGCCCAGTTCCTGGAAACCACCATTCCACTTCTTTCCCTATGAGTTCATCTTTTTTAGATTCTACATATAGGTGAGATCATACAGTATTTGTCTTATTCTGTTCGACCTATTTTATTTAGCATAATGCCCTCAAGGTCTATCAGTGTTGTCCCACATGGAAGGGGTTTTTTCTTTATGGCTGAATAATATTCCATTGTATATGTGTACCATATCTTCATTATCCATCCATCAGTGGACACTTAGGTTGTTTAACATGTCTTTGCTATTGTGCATAATGCTGCAGTGAACTTGGCTTGTGGTGGTAATACAGATATTTCTTCGAGAAAATGATTTTATTTCCTTCTGATATATACCCAAAAGTGGGATTACTGAGTCATATGGTAGTTCTGTTTTTGCATTTTTTGTGAAACCTCTATACTTTTTTATACTGTGGCTGTACCAGTTTACATTTCCACCTACAGTGCATCAAGATTCCCTTTTCTCATCCTCTCCAACACTATCTCTTGTCTTTTTGATATTGGCCATTCTCATGAAATGAGGTGATACCTCCTTCTGCTTTTGATTTGCACTTCCCTGATGATTAGTGATTTTGAGCATCTTTCATGTACCTATTAGCCATTTGTATGTCTTTGGAAGAATGTCTGTTCAGGTCTTTTACCTATTTTTTAATTGTATTTGATTTTTTTTTTTTTTTTTTTTTTTACTATTGAGTTGTATGAGTTCCTTGAATTTTGTATATTAACTGTTTATAAGATAAATGGTTTGCAAATATTTCCTCCCATTCCATAGGTTGATTGTTTCTTTTGCTGTGCAGAAGCTTCTTAGTTCGATGTAGTCTCACTTGTTTATTCTTGCTTTTGTTGCTTGTACTTCCGTTGTCATATCCTAAAAATTATTGCCAAGACCAGTGTCAAGGAGTTTTTGCCCTGTGTTTTCAGTTTCAGGTCTTACATTAAAGTCTTTAATCCACTTTGCATTAGTTTTTGTGTATTGTGTAAGATAAGTGTCCAGTTTCATTCTTCTGTGTGTGGATATCCAGTTTTCCCAGTACCATGTAGTGAAGAGACTATCCATCCATTCACCATTGATTATTTTTGGCTCCCTTGTCAGATATTAGTTGACTATATATGCATGGGATTAGTTCTGTCTTCTCCATTCTGTTTGATAGGTCTGTGTGTCAGTTTTTGTGCCAGTACCATACTGTTGATTATTATTGCTTTGTGATATAGGTTGAAATCGAAGTGTGATGCCTCCAGCTTTGTTCTTTCTCAGAATTGCTTCGGCTGTTCAGGGTCTTTGTGGTTTCATGAGAATTTTAGGGTTGTTTTTTCTATTTCTGTTAAAAATGCCATTGGAATTTTGAGGGATCGCATTGAATCTATAGATGGCCTTGGATAGTATGGACATTTTAACAATTTTAATTCTGATCCATGAACACAGGATAGCTTTCCATTAACTTGTATCTTTTATTTTCTTCATCGGTGTCTTAGGGTTTTTAGATTACAGATCTTTAGCTTTCTTGGCTAAATTTATTCTTAGGTATACTGTTGTTTTGGATGCTATTGTAAATGGGATTGTTTTCTGTATTTGTATTTCAGAAAGCTTGTTAGTGTATAGAAATATAACTGACTTCTTCATGTTGATTTTTGTACCCTGAAACTTAACCGAATTTTATTCTAGCAGTTTTGGTGGTGGAGTCTCTGGGATTTTCAATATATAAGATTATGTCATCTGCAAACAGTTTTACTTTAATTCTTTTTTTTCCAGTCTGGATGCCTTTTATTTCTTTTTCATGTCCGATTGCTCTGTTACTCAAGTACTATGTTGAACAGGAATGGTGAGAATGGGCACCCTTGTCTTCCTTATTTTAGAGAAAAAGATTTTAGCCTTTCACCATTGAATAGGATGTTAGTTGTGGCCCTGTCATACATATAGTTATTTTGGGTTCCTAGACTCAATTTCAGTGTGTTTTGTGTGGAGGCTTACTACATCAACAAGTAGTTCTTGGACACCAGAAAGGTGTTTGAGAGTTTGACTTAATTCTACTCAGTTCCAACAATATCTTTGCAGAAATATCATCAAATTCCACAGATAAAAAGGCTCAGTCCCATAAGACCACCCTCCACTTCAGAAAACAATCATAAGCCCAGATTGTTACCTTTACTTCTGACTGGTTATAAATCAGAGGTTCCCATGATCCCTTTCTTGGGTTCCATTAACTTGCTCGAATGGCTCACAAAACTTAGGAAACCTGTCTACTCACTAGATTACTAATTTATTACAAACAATATTAAAGTATATGAATCAACAGCTGTGTAAAGAGATGTATAGGGTAAGGTTCTGATCAAAGAAGCTCTGTTCTGGTGGAGCTTGGGGCCCAGCATGGTCACATGTAGAAGCAAGTGTTCTTGTTCTCAGACCTCGAAGCTCTGAACCGCCTCCTTTGGGGGTTTATGGAAGCTTCATAACATGAGCATGGTTGATTAACTCATTGGCTATTGGTGATTGATTCAACCTGTAGCCCTCTCCCCTCTGGAAATCAGGGTGGAACTAAAAGTTTTATCTCTCTATTCATGGTTGATTGCCTTGGAAAACAGCTCCCCTCTCTAGGTGTTTTGCCAAAGTTACCTTCATTAACATGAACCAAATTGTGGAAAAGGGGGGCTTGTTATGGCACCCTTTTTACTTTTATGGCTCTTAAGTGTTTTCAGGAACTGAGGATGAGACCATGTATTATAACAAAATATGTTCCTGTTGCTCTGGGATAGCTCAGGAAATTACAAGGGTTTGGGGGAGCTGTGAGCCAGAAACTGTGAACGAAGACCAAATATACGTGAGAAATATATTTTGTTCCTCTGAATGATCAAATATACATTTCTTACAAATGACAACATTGTGATGGCCTTTGTTATGTTGAGGTACATTCCTTCTATACCTAATTGTTGAGAGGTTTTTATCATGATGTTTTATAAAATGCTTTTTGTTGCATTTATTGAGTTGATCCTAAGATTTTTACCTTTCATTCTTTCAGTGTGATGTATCACATTTATTGATTTGTGTATGTTGAGCCATCTGTGCATTCCAGGGATGAACCCTACTTGATTGTGGTGTACGATTGTTGGTATTTTTGAAGAATTTTTGCATTTAGTCACCAGGGACGTTGGCCCATAGTTTTCTTTCTTTGTAGTATTTTTTTTTTTTTGGCTTTGGTATCAGAGTAATACTGTCCTTGTGAAATGAGTTTGGGAATGTCCTCTTCTCTTCAGCTTTTTGGAAGAGTTTGATAAAGTTTGGTATTACTTAGCTTTTAAACGTTTGGTAGATTTCACTGCTGAAATCATCTGGTCCTGGGCTTTGTTGGAAGATTTTGATTACTTGTTATTGATCTGTTCTTATTTTCTATTTTTTCCTTTTTCAGTCTTGGTAGGTCATCTGTTTCTAGAAATTTATCCTTTTAGGTTTTCCAATTTGTTATAATTGTTCTTAGTAGTCACTTAGGATCTCTGGTATCAGTTGTAATACCTGAGTTGTCTCTTCTTTTTTTTGATTTGATTTGTGTGTTCTTTTTACCTTAGTCTAGCTAGATATTTTTCCATTAAAAAAAACTTTTAATGAAAGCAGCTCTTAGGTTCATTGGTTTGTTTTCCTATTGTTTTTCTGGTCTCTGTTTCTCCTCTGATCATTGTTATTTCCTTTCATCTGCTAACTTTGAGTTTAGTTTGTTCTTATTTTAGTTCCTTGAGGTATAAAGTTAGGTATTTATTTGAGATTTTTTTTTCTTTACTGTAACATTAACATAAGTTTCTCTCTTAGGACTACTTTTACTACATTTCATAAGTTTTGGTATGTTGTGTTTTTATTTTTCTCAAGATTTATTTTTTGATTTTCTTTTGATAGCTTGACTCATTGATTGTTCATCAGTGTATTTAATACCCACATATTTGTGAAATTTCTAGCTTTCTTCCTCCTGTTGACTTCTGTTTTATACCATTGTGGTTGGAAAAGATACTTGGTATAAATTCAGTCTTCTTACATTTGCTAAGACTTGTTTTGTGACCTGACATGGTTTATCCTGGCGAATGTTCTCTGCATTTGAGAAGAATGTGTGTTCTGCTGCTGTTGTATGGAATGTTTGGTGTATGTTAGGTTCATTTGTTCTAAAGTATAGTTCAAATCCAATGTTTCCTTATTTTCTGTCTGATCTGTCCAATGCTCAAAGTGGGTTATTGAAGTCCCTTACTATGATTCTAATATTTGTGTTTCTCTTTTGGTCTGTTAGTGTTTGCTTAGCATATTTGATACTCTCATGTTAGTTGCATAAATGTTTACTATTGTTGTACCATCTTTATGAATTGATCCCTTTATCATTACATAATGACCTTCTTGGTCTCTTTTAACAGTCTTTGGTTTAAAGTTTTTTTTTTTTCTTTCCTGATAGAAATATAACTACCCCTTCTTCTTTTGTGTCCATTTGCATGGAATATATTTTTCTATCCCTTCACTTTGAGTCTATATGTGTCCTTAAAGTTGTAGTGAGTCTCTTGGAGGCAGCATCTGGGATCTTGTTTTTTTAAATCTATGGAGTCACACTATGCCTTTGACTGGAGAATTTATTCATTTACATTTCAAGTATTTATTGATAGGTAAGGTGTTACTACTGCCTTTTTATTGTTTTCTGGCTATTTTGTACTTCCCCCCTTTTATTCCTTCCTCTCCTGCTATCTTTCTATGTGAATTGATGATTTCCTTAGTGGTATGCTTTGATTCCCTCTTCTATTTTTTGTGTATCTAGTGTAGATTTTTGCTTTCTGGTTACAAAGAGGCTTACATAAAACATCTTATAAATAGGATGGTCCGTTTTAAGCTGATAATAACTTTGATTAATAAAAAACCTCTCCCCTTTTACTCTAATCTCCCCAGTATTTTGTTCTTGATATCCCAGTTTGCATCTTTTTATTTTGTTTATCTATTAAAAAATGTTATAGTTATGGTTACTTTTAATAGTTTTGTCCTTTAACCTTTATACTGCATTTAAGAGACATATTACAGTAAGAGTATTCAGAATTTGACTATATACTTAACCTTTACCCAGTGTGTTTTATATTTTCATGTGCTAATTAGCATCCTTTAATTTCAGTTTGAAAAATCCCTGCCATCATTTCTTTTAATATCTATCTATTGGTTATGAACTCTCAGCTTTTGTTTATCTGGGATAGTCTGTCTCCTTTATTTCTGAAGGACAGCTTTGCCTGAAAAAGTATTCTTGACTGGCATTTTTTTTTTTTTTTAAATTTCAGCACTTGAATGTATCACCGTATTTTTCTCTAGGCTTGTGAGATTTCTGCTGAGAAATCTGCTGATAGCCGTAAAGGGACTTCTTTGAATGTGAGGCGTTTTGTTTTTCTCTTTTATACTTTTATTATAAAGTGTATTGGAGAAGATCTTTTTGAGTTGAAATTTTTTGGAAACTGCGAATTTCATAAAGTTTGATGTCCAGATCTCACTCCAAATGTGAGACATTCTTAGCTATTATTTCTTTAAATAAACTGCTGCCCCTTTTCCCTTCTCCTTTTCTCATTCTGGAACTCCAGAAATGCATAGATTATTACTTTTAATTGTATCCTGCAATTCCCATAAACTTTCTTTTCTTTTTTTCTTCTTAATTTAAGTGACTTACCATATACTTCACAGATTTTTCTGCTTGATCTAGTCTGCTGTTGATACTGTCTACATTTTCGCTTCATTTATTGTATTCTTGAGCTCCAGAACTACTGTTTGGATTTTTTTACCCCTCCCTCCTGTGTCTTTTTTAATCTTCTCATTTTGTTCATATATTATTTTTCTGATTTCATTGAATTCTCTTTCTGTGTTTTCTTGTATGTCACTGAACTTTCTTAAAAGGACCATTTTGAATTCTTTATTGGACAAATCGCAGCTCTCCATCTCTTTGGGGTTGATTACTAGAAAATTAGTGTTCCTTTAGTGGTTTCATTTCTTTGATTTTTTTCGTGTTCCTTGAAGTTTTGAGTTGCTGTTTTTGCATTTGAAGAAGCAGTTACTTTGCTGACTGGCTGAGATGTTCCTTCTGTCAGCGTTGTTAGGGATTGAGGCTTCCTCAGATTTTTTTTTCTATGGATATGCCTCCTCCTCGTTTCTTGTTCTCCCTTGAGGGGAATTTTTTTTTTTTAAATTAAGTTTATTGGGGTAACAGTGGTTAAAACAATTACATAATTTCAATTTTCAGGTGTATATTATCATTTGACATCTGTATATTCTATTGTGTGTTTACCACCCAAAGTCCAGTTTCCTTCAGCTACCATATATTTGGTCCCCTTTACCCACTTCACCCTCTTCCTAAACCCTATATTTGACCCTCTTTACCCCATCTACCACCCCCTCTTCCCCCACCCACTAGTAACCACTAGTCTATAGTCCTCTGGTAACCATTAGTCTGTAGTCCATGTCCATGGGTCTCTTTGTTTGTCCTGTTCATTTGTTGCTTTTAGGTTTATATCCAACATATAAGTGATATCATGTAATTTTCAACTTTTTTTGTCTGGCTTATTTTGCTTAGCATAATTATCTCGAGGTCCATCCATTTTGTTGCAAATGGCAGTATTTCATCTCTTCTTATGGCTGAGTATAATATTCCATTGTATATACGTACCACAGTTTCTTTAGCCAATCATCTATCATGTGGCACTGTGGTTGCTTCCACCTGACCACTGTGAACAATGCTGCTGTGAACATTGGTATGCAGATATCTTTTTGGATATGGGCTTTCAAGTCTTTGGGGTAAATACCCGGTAGAGGGATTGCAGGTTCATGGAGTAGATCAATTCTCAGTATTTTGAGGAACTTCCATACTGTTTTCCATAGTGGCTGTACCAATTTACAATCCCACCAGCAGTGTATGAGGGTTCCTTATTCTTTGTATCCTCTCCAGCATTTGTTATTACTTGTCTTGCTGATTATAGCTATTCTAACAGGTGTGAGATGGTATCTCATTGTGGTCTTGATTTGCATTTGCCTTAATAGCTAGTGATGTTGAGCATCTTTTCAAATATTTGTTGGCCATTCGTATGTTCTCTAGGGAAAAGTGTCTGTTCAGGTCTCTGCCTATTTTTTGATTGGGCCATTTTTTTGTTGTTATTGAGTTGTATGAGTTCTTTGTATATTTTGGCTATTACACTCTTATCGGAGGTGTTGCTTGCAGACATATTTTCCCATTGGGATGGTTGTCTACCTTGTTGATGATTTCTTTTGTTGAGCAGAAGCTTTTTAGTTTGATGTAGTCTCATTCATTTATTATTGTAGACCCTTCTCTTTTGAGGTCAAATTCATAAAATCCTCTTTAAGTCCAAGGTCCTTGAGTCTAGTGCCTATGTTTCTTCTATGCGTTTTATTGTTTCAGGTCTTATATTCCGGCCCTTAATCCATTTTGAGTTAATTTTGGTGTGTGGCAATAGACAACAGTCTAGTTCCATTCTTTTGAGGGGGCTTTCCAATTTTCTCAGCCCCATTTCTTGAAGAGGCTTTCTCCACTGTATATTTTGGTTTCTTTGTCGAAAATTATTTGCCTATATAAATATGGGTTTACTTCTAGACTCTCGATTCTGTTCCATTGGTCCTGTGTGTCTGTTTTGCTGCCAGTACCATGCTGTTTTGATTATTTTCGCTTTGTAGTATTGTTTCTAGTGTTCTTGTGGAAGTCCTTAGGATTTTCTATGTAGAGAATCATGTCATCCACAAATAATGACAGTTTGACTTCTTTATTTTCTATTTGCATTCTTTTTATATCTTTCTCTTGTCCGATTGCACTCCCCAGGACCTCCAATGTTATTTTGAATAACAGTGGCGATAGTGGACAGCCTTGCCCTGTTCCCAATCTGGAAGGTTTTTAGTTTTTCATCACTGAGTGTAATGTTGGCTGAGGGCTTGTCATGTATGACCTTTATTAGGTAAAGGTGTACTTTCCTTCTATACCAATTTTGTTAAGTGTTTTGATCATAAATGGATGCTGTATCTTGTTGAAGGCTTTTTCTGCATCTGTTGATGTGATCTTATGATTGTTTTTTTTTTTAATTTGTTTATGTGGTGTATAACCATACACACCATGTGGTGTTGAACCATCCCTGTGCTTCTGGGATGAAGCCCACTCTATCGTGGTGTATAATCTTTTAAATATGTATTTGGTTCACTGTTATCTTATTTAGGATTTTTGCTTCTGTGTTCATGAGAGAGATTGGTCTGTAGTTTTCTTTTTTTGTGTTATCTTTACCAGGTTTTGGTATCAGAGTAATATTGGCCTCATAAAATGTGTTGGGAAGTATCGCTTCCTCTTTATTGTTTGGAAGAGTTTGAGGAGAATTGGTATTAAGTCTTCTTTGAATGTTTGGTAGAATTCACTGGTGAAGACGTTTGGCCCTGGACTTTTACTTTTTGGTAAGTTTTTGATGATTGTTTCAATTTCCATACTGCTGATTGGTCTATTTAGATTTTCCAGATCTTGATTCAGTCAAGGAAGATTGTATTTTTCTAAATACTGGTTAAAATGGTGATATTCTAATCCTATCAATTTTCTTTATTAGTTGGATATCTGTAGGAGGAGGAATTTTCTTTTATTACCTGCTTAGTTACTGTGAGTTGCTGTTAGTACAGGAAAGCAGGATAAATGTCAGATTTCTTCCTTTTATTTACTTGTTTTCAAACAGTGAGCTTTGTTGTTTAAAATTTTAACATTTGATTGATCAATTCGAGTATCATTTTAAAATGTGATTAAGAATAATGTTTTTGCCTTTATTCACTTAATTTTTTGTGGATTTTTTCATACAAGTTTATAAAGAGCATAGTTTTCTGATGCATAAGTTTCATTGTCAGGATCTATTTAACTTATATATTGATAGACATTTGCATTATTTCCAGTCTTCAGTTATTATGAAGAATATCTTGAATATCAATGCATGTTATTTTGGATGAGAAAAAGTGTGTAGGAAAAAGATGCTTAAAAGAGTAATTATTCAGAGGATTGTATTTTTAATTTTGATAAGTATTATTGTTTTCAGTGTTGTATGTAAGAACCTGTTTTTTCTTGAGTGTACCCACACTAGGTGTTAATTAAATTTTTGAAAACCTGGTAAAAGAAAAATAGCATTTCGGTGGTAAGTTGAAACCATGTGTGCATCATTTTTTTTTCTTTTTTTTGGCCTTTTTTCTCATGTTTTTTTTTTTCTTAATCTCTTTGAACTCAGAGATTTCCCTTTTGCAAAGACTGCCTAGTTTGTAGTTTCTTTGAAGTTTTCTTCTTTGTTGTTTTTGTCTACAATTAATTATTTTCTATGATCAAACTATTAATTCAGAACACTCTCAGAATGCCAGTCTTTATTTCTGCCATCTTCCATGTCTAGTACTTGTCTAGTACTATATTTCAATTGGCCTTAAAAGTTCCCAAACTAATACATATTTTATTTTGTTAACTCATCATTAAGATTTTGTTGTTGTTGTTCAGATTTATCTACATGCATGTTTCTTTCTTCCTTTACCATTTTTTACCTTTCTTCTTGCTCCTGGATTTCTTTTTCTTTCCTTTCCGTTCCTCCACCCCTTTTTTCTTTTCAGAGACATCTTGTCTTTTTTTTTCTTTCCATTCATGCTCTGTCATTGTAAGCATATATATTTGTTTAAAATTTTATTTCACCATTCCTCTTGAGGTTTTCCTGTGAATAAAATTCTAGATAAGCTATTTTAACATCTGAAGATTTTATTGCTTTGATCAGAAATCTGCCTCTCAGTTTTGATTATTGCTATTCTAGGTATTACTCTTTTTTTTTTCCTCTGAAGCTTTTACTAAAGCTTTTTATCACAGATTTCAAAGTTACAAAAGAATAATACAGGTAAGATATAAAAAGTTAGATTTTGTCTGACAATACTTTACTCAAATTTATAACTGTATAATACCTTTCTTAATCGGCTTTTTTAAAAAAAAATTGGGCCTTTGATTTGCATTTTTAATGTGTTCTTAAACCCAGGTCTAGTAGTAGATTATTTAACACTACCTTCAAGGCAGCAGATTTTTAAAGTGTTTTAAGATTTTCAATTGTGTGTAGAATTTTCTGACTGCATCTTGTATTAATTACTGAGTCAAGCCTTGGATATATTGGCTTCTTTAACAGCTTTATTTTACCTCTTCATTTCCTTCGTTAGCCATTATCCAGAATATAATAGCTTTCTCTTTTAATTCTCTGAACCTTTGCACATGATGATCCTTCTGACTAGGACTTCATCCCCTTCAGGCATCTGTGTCTTTGCCCTTCCATCCTGTTTTTTCCCCCACTGTTCTTGCTTTCCTTTGTCCTAACTTTTTTCAGTTTAGTTGCTACTACTTTTAGGAAACTTTCTTCAACCCTTTCCAAGGATTTGTTTTCATGTCCAGCTTTTTAGATTAAAAAAAATTTTTTTTTTGGAAAGAATTGATGATGAGTTGTATAAAAAAAGTTCTCTTGAATTAGGTGTGGTTATGCCAGAAAGATTGGGAAATTTTGAGAAATATAGAAAGTGTTTTGTATTTATGTTGCTCTGAAAATTGAGTAAGTGTTCAAACCAGTATAAAAGAAAGCTGGAATGGAAATGATAGGAGACAGGGTACTTCTTTTGTTTCTTTTTCAGTATCAAATAAAACGTAGGACTCTAGTCAGTGGATCAAAACTGTAAGAAAAGGCCTTATATGAAAAGATTGGTGAATGTGCATTAGTGGTTTGAAATCATGTTAGTTGAGCAGGTTTTGTTTACCTAAGGAAGGGAGCTGTTTCTGCTATTTCAGATGCCTGTGTTAGCTTCAGTGCCTAACCTTGATATTGGCTAGTGTTCATGTTAGAGCCCAGCTTCTTCTAGTTCATGTTTTTTTGAGACTTTGCTGAAAGTGCCATTCTTATGGGCTTCTAAGAGTTGAGGGAGGAATTCTCTGGACCTGAAATGTATGAGGTTGTGTTCACCTTTGCTGATCAGTGGTAATGGATTTTTCTTCTGATGAGTTGTGATATTGTATATGAGAATACTTACTCACTGCTTGGAGTAAGATCTGGGTCATAGCTACCATAGCAGAGTTTCTTACGAGACCTCTGGGTTATACCTCCCATCTTCTTCTCAATCTTTCTTCTTGGGGTTGTACATGTTTCATACTATCCATTTCTGATCTGGAGGTTTTTATGAGCATTTTCTTTTTTTAACCTTCAAAGTGAACCGTTGTCACCCCATTCCCACCTCTCTGCCCCATTCATTGTCAGGTGGGTACATTTCTTTTAGTTAATGAATTTTCTTTTCTTCCTTTTGGGTCATGGGGTCTCTGGCACTCTTGGGTAATGCCAGCATTCATGTTTCCAATACTGCTTTGATCTCTCCCATTGGATTATTTTTCTGGCTTGCCCTCTTTCCTGTCTGGGTGATTGACTCTTTAGGATTGGAAAACAGTTCATTCTATATAAGGAAAGGTTGAAGATTTTCAGGTGAAGTTGCCTGCTCTGCCTCCCTTCTTTCTTTCCTTCATTTATTATACTGTGGACTTTAATGGACCTCTGATGATTTGTAAGGATCAGTGGCTTATTTTAAACTGTAGTACGGGCTTTTCTATCTTTTTTTTTTTTATTAAAAATTAAAAAAAAATTCTTTTGCAATTACAGTTGACATTCAGTATTGTATTAGTTTCAGGTGTACAGCATAGTGGTGAGACATTTATGAAGTGAGCTCTTGATTAGTACCCACCACACATAATTACAATATTGACTATACTCTCTATTCTGTACTTCATATCCCAGTAACTTCTGTAACTACCAATTTGTACTTCCTAATTCCTTCACCTTTTTTACCCATTCCCCCAACTCTCCTTTCATCTGACAGTCACCAGCTTGTTCTCAGTATCTATGAATCTGTTTCCATTGTTTGTTTGTTTATTTTGTCCTTTGGATTCCATATGTATGTGAAATCATACAGCATTTGTTTTTTTCTGATTTATTTCACTTAACATAATGTCCTCTAGGTTCATCCACGTCATTGCAAATGGTAAGGTTTCATTTTTTTAAATGGCTGAGTAATAGTCCATTGTATATATGTACTACATTTTCTTTATCCAATCTATTGATGAGCACTTACTTAGGTTGCTTTATAAAAATTTTTTTAAATTCTAAAAAATGGAACAATTTACAATCTTAACCATTTTAAGTGTATAGTTCAGTAGTAGTAAGAATATTCATTTTATTGTTCAACAAATCTACAGAACTTTTTCAACTTAAACCAAAAATTTCTACCCATTAAACAACTCACCATTTTTCTGTGCCCCCTCCCCTTGCCTGACCCTGATAACCACCATTCTACTTTCTATTCCTGTGAATTTCACTACTTATTTAAGTAGGATCATTTAGTATTTTTTTTTTTTGTGACTGCCTTATTTACTTAGCATAGGTTCATCCGTGTTGTACAAATGATAGGATTCCTTTTAAAGGCTGATTAATATTTCTTTGTATGTATATACCACATTTTATTTGTTGACGGACATTTGGGTTGCTTCTGCCTGTACTATTGAGACTAAAGCTATTATGAACATAGGTGTACTAATATCTGTTTGAGTTCCTGCTTTCAATTCTTTTTAATATACGTGCCTAAAAGTGGGATTGCTGAATCATATGGTAATTCTGTTTTTAGGTTTTTGGGAAACTGCTGTACTGTTTTCTATCGCAGTAGTACCATTTTACATTCCCATTTCACATTTACATGCACCATTTTACATTTCACCTGCACTTATTTTATATATATATTTTTAAAGAATAACCATTGAATGGGTGTGAAGTAGTATTTCACTGTAGTTTTGATTTATGTACTTAGTTTGGAAATCACAAAGTTTGAATCCTTCAACTTTGTTCTTTTTTCAAAGTTGTTTTGGTTATTTGGGATCCCTTGAAATTCCATGGTGAGTTTAAGGGTATAATTTTCTATTTTTGCAAAAAACACTGTTGAGATTTTGATAGGGATTGTATTGACTCCGTTGATCACTTTGGGCAGTATTGATGTTTAACATTGTTAAGTTTTCAATTCATGGCTATGAGATTTCTTTATTTGCGTCTAATTTCTTTCAGTTTTGTGTAGTTTTCAGTATATGAGTCTTTTGCTTCTTAATTAAGTTTATTTTTATTCTTTTTGATGCTAATGTAAATAGAATTCTTAATTTCCTTTTCAAATTGTTCATTGGTAGTATATAGAAATGCAATGGATTTTCTTTTCATCGTTAATAAAAACATTTATTTTGCATTTTATGCAGAGCAACCTGAAGTCTGCATCATGAGAAATTACCTTGGGGTTTATAGACAGTGTGTCCATCTCAACAGTGTGGTTCTGGGGATTAGGGATCCATACAAACACAGGCAGGAGTTGAGAGAGAGAAAGGGGACACAACAGGAGTGTATTTAATCTTTTCTTAAAGGAAAGTCAGTAGAGCATTCTGAGTCACTGAAAACCTGTGCAGTTGGGGCTTCTAAAACAAACACTGTACTTGAGCTCTTGGGGAAGGAGTAGGATAAGGACCTTGATAAATAAAGAGATATTTTCTTGTGACGGGGATGAGGAGGGATGCACTATATTTTTGTGTGTTGACTTGTGTCCTGCTACCTTACTGAACTCATTTATTCTAATAGTTTTTTTGTGAACTCTTTAGAGTTTTCTGTAGATCAGATTGTGTCATCTGTGAACAGACAGAATTTAGTTCTTTCTTTCCAATTTCTTCTTGCCTAATTGCTCTAGCTAGAACTTCCTGTATTATGATGAATAGAAGTTGTGAAATTGGCCTTTTCTTGGTCCTGATCTTAGGAGGCGCTTTCAGTATCTCACTATTGAGTATGATGTTTGATGTCTGTCTGGAGAGCTCTGTTGTCTATCCCTGATATGATATCCTTCCCTTCCCATTCTGAGGTAGCTATAGTGGATTAAGTTCGAACAGTTAGGCTGTCATTAGACCCCAGCGGGGATAGGTGCCTGACCACACATACGTTTTCCCCTCAAATATATGCCATTTATGTCTTATGTCTTATGTTAGAGAAGGATATGATCATTTTTAGGCTGGGAAAGGAAAACCGGTATTATGTACTGTGGTTTCTTCTTGCTGAAATTATATAGAGACCAAGAGCTTGTTTTTAGTAATTGTCTTGTCTAACCCCACTATATTATTCTGTCATGGTTGCTAGGTTTTGTTGTCAGGATCTTCTTCCAATGGGCAGAAGTATCTTTGGCTTCCAGGGCCTCAGGTGCTATTATCTTGTTACCAATTTATTTGGTATATACTTTTGTGACTTTTCATTCTCTCCCTGGCTAGGAGAATTTTTTTCATCCCTGTTGGTCTAGTCAGTACTACCAGAGAGGAACCTTCCAACCTCCTACTTGGACTTCCAGCATTTCTAGAGCACAGTAGGGGAAGAGTGCCGTAAGTCTCAATGTTAAGTGTATGTAGTCTGATGTAGAACAAGGTGTGCTTTATTTAAAAAAAAAAAAAAGAAGCTCATACACAATTGGTAAATAGAGGAAAGATATTAAGATAATGGAATGTCTTACTGGTTTATATGGGATTTCCCCCATCACATGAATGTTTTAGAGATCCACGCAAGCTTTCTTGTGATTAAAGAGAAGACACTACTAGTATATGAAGAAACAGTGGCAAAACTGCCAATCCTCAGAAGTGCCTTCAAGGACCTTCAAGTGAATTGCCTTCAAGGACCCCTATGTTTTTCTACATTGTAAAGCTATGTGGAGAAGGTCAAGTTGGTGCAGAAGTCATTAAAATGATGGATTCATGAGAATGATTATATTTGATCTTTAATTTTTTGAGAAATAATTTTTATTCGAATTGAATACTCTCGGGCACCGTTTTATTGAGCTGAAGCATGGACCTTCTGGTTTAATGCTGAAGTTTGACACTAGTTAAGTACAAATGCCAGTAGAGACTTAACTATGCTAGTGTTTTAAAATTTTATTTTAAATCAGACCAGATACTTTTTAGCTGTATCAGTCAATTTTTATTTTTTTTTAAACCCTTTTCCCGTTTAGAGAAAAAAAGTGCAGCTTGCTGCCAGAGTTAATTTAACATTATGCATAGGAATGTGATGTTTTCTATTCTAGGCTTTGACATATTCAGTGATCGAGAATTGCTATATTTTGTAAATGGAAATACCACTACTAAAAACAGAATGCTATAAATAGAATGATGTCATTTGTTTTCAAAGACTATCGATATTCTAGAGTGATGCAAAAATAATAATAAAAGCAAGCTATTTCGTGGCAAACTTTGGGGGTAAGGTTAGGACTGTAATTCGTGAGTTATCTTGGGTGAACGCTGCAGCCACAAGCACTGCCAGCGGGTATGCTCAGGGCAAATAAGAAATGGATTAAGAAGCCAATATATAAAATGTTAACATCAATTAAATTTGGCAGGTAACACGTGTATCTTACTTTTAGGGTTTTTTCTATAGGTCTGACCTATTTCATAATTGATTTTTTCCAGTTAAACAGGCCAGATTTAACTTAGCATTTATCAGACTAGTTACTGATTTTGTCAATGCTCTCGTTATAAAATTTCATAGGTTTTGAGTAGTCTGCTTCTAACCTTGTTTTATTGTCAGCCTCATTATTTAGTGCAAAATTTTGTATCCCATGAGGCCTCTCAAGAATGCTTCCATGACATAGTAGGAAATGCCTGTATAGAGACATTTACATACTTTCAGCAGCCTGATTTTCTGAAAACTGAATCTCTGATTCTTTATCTCCAGGGAGGAAACTCTTTTGGAGATTGTGTGTGTGCGTGTGTGTGTGTGTGTGTGTGTGTGTGTGCAGCATGTGCAGGGAAGGGGGAATAGAGCAGGTGTCTGCTTCTTAATGAGACTTTAATTTTTAGCTCCACCTGTATTCTTGTTTTCAGAGGAACTCAGTGTTTCCAGTTGCTGAGCCTTTCTGAGGTTTCATGGGTCAAAATTAGCCTACTTCTTTTCCCCAGTATCAACCTATATTTTTAGCTTGCTGTGGTTTAAATCAGGTATTATTTTCTGCCATAATTTGTTTCTGTCTCTGTTTTGTTTTCTCTTGTTTTAGTGGAATTTTGGGAGAGAGTGAAGATAAAATGGTATGTTGAATCTGACCTATTTAACTAGAAAAATAAATTATGAAGTAGGTGACACCTATAGAGAAAAGCCCTGAAGATAAGATATACATGTACATACCAAATTTAATTGGTTAACATTTTATATTAGTTTCTTTTAAAAAAAAATAAAAATTGACTGATACAGCTAAAAAGTACTTCCTTCTATTTCTTTATCCTTTCTCCCACATGTAACCATTCCGTTGATGTGGATGTGTATTATTTGTAATATAAGTTTGAATTTGTGTAATGATGTATTTGTAATGTAATTATAACAACACATTTTTTTGTGTTAAGTTAGCAAATAATATACTGTCTGCCTTTCATAACTTTTTCACTAATCATTTTAGATTTGAATATTAAACATTTTGATCTATAGAGATTTAGGTCATTAACTTCATTACCTATTTACGTTCTAATCAACAATATTTATTTTACATTCTGTAGGATAGTACTTTTTATTTTACTCATCTCAGTTTGGGTTCTTCCTCTATCACTACTAAATGTAGTCTTTTCTTATTTTTTTTAAAAAAGTTCCTTTCCTGCTGTTAAAATTTTGACTTAAAATGTATTTTTGCAAGCTACTCAGGAATAAGATACAAATGGTTGATAGTTAAACTTTTCTTTAATGACAGTTTGAAATGGTATGGTTCGCATGTTCATAAGAATTAACTTCTGGATAATGGACCCTATTCCTTTTTTTGTTTTGTTTTAATTTTTATTGAATAATACATGCGCCTTGTTTAAAAGGTCAAATAGTTTTGTAAGGCTTAGAACAGAAAACAGCAGTATTTTGCTGTAGCCTCACTTTTTTTTCCTAGAGGTAATCACTTTCTGTTGTATCTGATTTCAGCCCCCTGCCACTGCAGCTTTTACCTTCCTTTGTCTAAATCAGAGGTCCCCAACCTTTTTGACACCAGGGACTGGTGCTCTTATGAGAATCTAATGCCTGATGATCTGAGGTTGAGCTGAGGTGGTGATGGCAGTATTGGGTAGTGGCTGCAAATACAGATGAAGCTTTACTCCCTCGTCCTCTGCTCACTTGTGTGGCCTGGTTCCTAACAGGCCATGGACTGGTTACCGGTCAGTAGACTGGTAATGGTCTGTCGCCTGGGGGTTGGGGACCCTGGTCTAAATGATCATATTGTTATTTTTGATACATAATTTCAGCTGTTGACTTTTTCCTATTGGAAAGTCTGTTGGTCTATTGACTTACTCTTATGAAAGGAAGATAAGCTTTTTTACCCTTGCCATGCCTTTCCGAACTAGTAATGTGTATTTGTGTTATTAGGACTACGTAAATACTGTTCACTGCTGAGCGAGGTAGTATACTGTAGTTATATTTCTTGACTTATATAATTTCTTTCATTCCTATATTTAGTAGTTGCCAAATATGTATGCAAGTTGTGTCAAGTTTCTGTTTGCATTTATTATAATTCCTCTAAAAGAGTAAAACTTTCATTTTAATCAAATATAAATTATATGGTTAGTCCCCCTACCTCAGAGCCATCTTCTCTAGAGCCCTTTAATCTCTTGGTCCTATCTGAACTAGGGTTCTTGGTGTGTGTGCACAGTGATCATCCTTTGATCTTTCTTCACCATCATCTTGTGGATTCTCTTTAAACATGAACTTTTTTTACCTAGAACACTTTAATCTCTTTCTCATTTTTAATGTCTGAGTTCTTAACATACCAGTCTTTGCTGAAAAATCACCTCTTCAGAGAATCTCTTTTTGACTCCCCATTCTAAGGTGGGTTATGCTTAGTATTTGGTACACAATACCCTACTTGGTTTCTTCTTGGCATTTATCACAGTATGTATGAATATTTTTATTTACTTTTTTGTCCTTTTCATAACTAAAGTTTTATAAGGTGCGGGGATTGTTGCTATTTTATTCACCATTGTCTGTCTACTACTTAGTATATAGAGAGTGCTCAACAAGTATTAAATGAGTGTATATATGATAACTTCTAGACAGTGAAGATTTAAATGCTATAGGCAATATTATCTTGTTGGACTTTAAAGATGCAATATTGGAGCTGCCTCTTTGTGAAAGAGACTATGGCTTGCAGAGCCTAAAATATTTTCTGGCCCTTTATAGGAAATTTTGCTGATTGTTGATTTTGTACAATCAAATATTTTACATTAAAAGACTTTTTTGGATTTTTAGCCAACTATATTTCTTTAAACAGTTTATTTCCTAGATTTAATTTTAGATTCATTTCATAGTAGTACATAGCATATGTGAAATGCCAGTATGTCAGTCAGGGTCCAGTTAGGGAATTGAAGAGGGAATTGAATATAGAGAACTAATTACACCGATGTTAAAAGGCTTAAAGAGCAAAGAGGGAACCTGGAGGACACCCAGAGAGGTAATGGTGGTGATGATGATGATGATAATGATAATGATAATGATGATAGCAGTAAGAAACATCCATTCTCCCCAGAGTCAGGGGAAACAAAGAGGGTGAGAATGTAATTGCTTAGAAGTGGGACCTGTGAAGGAATGTGGCACTTCAGGGAAGGATGCTGCCTGGCCACTGCTGATACCTCTAAGAGAGGGGTACTTTGAGAGCATTTTATAAGCTGGACCCTCTAATGAGTACTGCTGATGAGTGATGCTTTCAGATACAGCAAACTAACAAGTCTTTTTTTTCCTGCTTTCCGTTATCTTCTAGTGCTGTGTAGGCACTGGAGAAAGAACTTAACAGGAAACCAGCTGAAAATGAAAAATATAGTTTGCAGAGTCCCAGTCTCAGGGTCACAAAGCATAGAAGAGAAGGGTGGATTTGAAGTTGAGAGATAATATCAGAATAACTGCAAAAGTGTCTTTTTTTCCTGCTAAGAATTAAAACTATTAAAAATCTCTTCTTCATGGACAACAGACTCGTGGTTACCAGAGGGTAGGGAGGAGTGGGGAGGTAGATAGGATAAAAGAAGTCAAATATGTGGTGACAGAAATCGAACTATGGGCAGTGAACACACAATGCAATATATATATATATATATATAGTTCACCTAAATCTGGATTTCGTTAACCAGTGTCACCATTAAAAAAAAAAAATCTCTCTTAAGTTCGGATTAGCCAAGATTTATTTTGTTTCATGAAAGCAAAAATAATCATTTGAAATATTTGAATTTGTAAATCTAGGCTTTTTTTGGGTGAAGTATTGGCTTAATATTGGTTTCGCATTATTTGTAATTTAAAAAATTATTTTTTCTACTTTATTTCAGTATCAGATATAGAAAGTGGTGATGGACTGCAGCTCAGAAAGGAACATACTCTCAGAATATTTGCTTATATCAATTCCTGGACACAGAGGTATGCATCTTTAAGTATTTTGAAGACTAACTGTGAGTTGTATTTTAAATTTACTTTGTCATCAATTTTTCCTTTTAGTATGTTGGATTGTATACCTTTAGTTATTAAATGACAGTTTATCAGTATTCATTAAATCTTCCCTTCTTTGATTTTGTTTTTAAAATGAGAATAAAAATTGATTTTTTTAACCTTTATTTCACTATCAAGAAATATGGGAATGATCAAAATTCTAAAAATAGTTATTTTGTGAGATTAAAGAATTGTTATGACATAGAGACCTGTAACAAACTTAATCCTTTAAAAAAATCACTAGTGTGGTAGAGGACACTTTGACTCTTCTGGAAGTTTCTATTTATTCTTTTTCCAGAACAATTATGTATATTCAACCCATTTAAAAATAATACATATATTGAGACTATAGAGAATAAATTTTATACTTTGGGGAACACAGTCATTAATATAACCAAAGTTTGTAACAAGGATTTGCAAATTTCTGTTCCTCAGTGTGATTGTAGCTGGTCATGGCTAAAAATTCTTCTCTCTTGTGTGCCTATCCTGTTTAAAATTCTTAGTCCTTCTAAAATTTTTATGGTAAAGAATGTTTGAAGCATTGTGTGCAATGATTGACGAACATGTTAAATGCACTGATAAATACATGAATGTTATCAGAATAGTTTATCAGAATGGTTTAATTTCAGAAGGCGTTTGCTCTCCAATAACATCCCTTTTCCATATATATTTTTCTTCTGTCAGTAAAATTGCTACATAAATTCGCTTTAAAAAATGTTGTAGATTTTAGTTACTTAAAACTTATGTGCCATCTTTATTGGCATCTCTTTTCAGTCTTGACCACCTGAATTTCTTTTTACTAAGTTTAGAATTGGTTGCTGTTCTTTCATTATGGGTAAATAGATGATTTGGATATTTTACAATGCTAATATATTAATGATTTAAAATTGACATTAATAGCCTAAAGGATTGTGAGAAATGTTGCATCTGAGTCATTTTGAATTTATTTATTGTAACTACAGCTAGGTGGCAACATGTTATGCTAGGATAAAATCATACTTTTAATTTCAGGATTTATGGCTGTGTCACTAACTAAAATGAATTTCACAGAAATAATGTCATCTTACTAACATCTCACAGAGAAATATCATTTTACTAACACTAATTATTGGTGGAGCTGAGTGAGAATTACATTTTCACATTGTAGTCCACTTTTATCTTAGATACTCACCCTTGTGTCAGGAATTTTTAACCTGAGGTCTGTGGATGGGAATGAAATTATAACAGAAATTTTGATATGTACAGTTTTAGACAGTAATTTCTAGATTTAATCAGAATAAAAGTATGTTTGCCCCAAAACTGTAGAGATGTTCTGCCTTTATTTCATTCTGCTCCAAGTATAGTGGTAAAGGGTATGACCTTGAAGCCACATAGAGGTGGATTCTAGTTTTGCTTTATCAACATGTATATTGGATGATTATGACAAAATAGATAACTTCTGTAAACTCTTACCACCTCATTTGTGAAATGAGAATAATAAGCCACATTCTCTTAGGTCATGAAAAAATAAAGTGCTTATTAGCACAGCATCTGACAAAAGAACTTAACACGCATTTTAATTAAAATTCTTAAAATTTATTTTTAAAAATGAAATAAGTATGGAAGGATACATAAGCTAATATGTGAAAAGCTGAACTAGAAACTGTGTGTACCATTTATAATTCTCTTCACATGTCAATGTGAATAGTTTGTAGCTAGTAGTAACATGTACCAAAAGTATAACATTACACTCTTAATTGTTCATGCTGATACAAGAGAGAAATGACAGTATAATATCCAATTGGACCACAGTGCTTTGTAGTAAAAATTTTTCCCTATTCCCCTGCCCTCACCATAACTCCACAGTTTTTTCTTGGGCATCAGAAAATATTGTTTCCTAGATTAAGATTATAAGTAAATGGCTACTAACAAAACACAGTTGATCTGCAAAAGGGGTTCTTTACTTGGGAGCCTATGACCATGGAAGTCCATAAATGTTCCTTGGTGCACTAATGAACCCATGATATTTCATATAAAATGTTCTTTAGGTTTTCTTAGAGAAAAGTGGTAATAGCTTTCATATGATTATCAATGGTCAAGAATCATTTTTCTAGTGTATTGACTAGAATATAGGTAAAAGGGATGTTCACTTAAAAACGGTATGTTGATAAGAATTTAATATTTATAAGCATTAGAAACATTTTAATATTTTACATTAATATAATATTTATATTATTTCCTGTTTAAATACTACACTTTGTAACAATCTTTAAGAAAATACAAAGACTCAAAGTAAAAAAAATAGGGCAGGCTACTACTTGGAGTAACAATAGCTGTAACTCTTTTTGTCTAACCTCAGTATTAAGATTGTGAGCAGTTCAGTTTAAAATTTTACAAAATGTGACTTTACTATATATTTATTGGATAATCTGATTTTTCAGGTACAGACTACTGTGATCAGTCTTATCATGCCATCAGATATCATAATTTTAAATTGCTGTATAGCAGTCATGTAGCTGACACTTCTTTGTCTTGTCTAAGAGTAGGGAAGTTATTTGTGTGTCGGTTTAACAGATTATCATTATTTCATCTTATTAATATTGTAATTGGGAATGGAATAGGAAGAACACTAATTCAGAAAATGGAGAGCAGATTAGGAGAATAAATTGAAGAATATACACTTAGGAAAAGAGCCTATAAAGGTCTGAAAGGAATATCATGTTTGACAAAAGCATTGATACCACAAGGCATAATCCTTCATGTTGGACATGTTGCTAGTTTGTTGTTGTCGTCGTCGTTCAACGCTTATTACAAAGCAGGCTTAGGTTTATATCTTGTAAATTCCATATTCCTTAGCAGGCATTCAAGGCTTTTGTTTTCTCTGCTACTACTTTTTAAATTTAAGATTTTTCCTCTAAAAGAATTCTAGCTAGGGTGAGGTTCTGTCAGATTTTTTTGTATTTTTAGGCTAAAATTATACCTTTCATACCTGTCATTTGCACTTAATAAATGCTTGAGGCTATTGCTTTTATTTTTCATTGTTTTAATAAACTTCAAAAAGTTTTAAAAGCTGTTGCTTTTGAATAGGTTAATGTCTTCCACTCTTTCAGGCTCTGCCTTTTATTTTGGCATTAAGAAATTTGACCAGTAGGAGATTGATAATGACCACTATTTAAAGTACTGCTTTTTAGAAATTAATTCATAAATAAAAAAATCTTTTGGTGAGGTTGGGTAATGTAGATTAATAGTCCTTTCATGTGTTCAGCTGTACCAGGCCAGGGAAAATGTTAGACCCATTGGAATATTTTAGTTAGATTGAATCACAGTCTAGGTTAGAAATAACTTCAACCTGTAGGTTCCTCAGGGATGTTTAGTTAATATTTATTAAAATTTTATAAATTTGAGCTACATATTTTATAGTAGGCATTTAGTAATTTTTATTGCATGTTCTTAAATGTAAGCATACTTCACCTAGATGGGCAGAATGTAACTCTTAGTTAATAGTCTTAGGCTGCTAATAATAGGAGTAGGACTGAGAAATAGGATAAGCTTATACAGTGGAAAGGTATGAATGCAATTGATATATAAATACAAGTAACATGCACAGAGTTTAAATTGGTAGCAAAAGGCCCGTAATAAAAGTCTGTTATCCCCTATGTCCTTGGGCCCGTTTCTGTTTTCAGCTCTTTTATATGTTGGTTTTGATATTAAACTATATATTCTGTTTATATTGCTGTTGCTTCATCTATCAATTTTAGGTATGATCTATGAACTTTCTTTTCTGATACATGAAGATTTCACTCTTTTTTACCCTTCCCCATCTTAGTAAAGTTATATCAGTTGGGATAGTTCTAGAATAAAAAAAATGTGCTCAGTGATGAGCAAAAACGGTTCTATGATTCATATAAAATCTCTTTCATTTGCCACTGAGAAAACAGGCCTACTCTAGCATTTATCTATTTCTCTGTAACAAATTACTTTACAAGTAGTGTCTTAAGACAACAATAAACATTTATTATTCAAAGAGTTTCTCTGGAAAGGAATTTGGGAATGGATTAGCTGGTCGGTTCTGGCTTGGATTTCTCATAAGGTTACACTCAAGATGTTGGCCAGGTTAGTCATCTGAACCTTTGTGTGGTGCTGGAAGCTATTCCATGTTGGCTCACTTAACATGGTTGGCAAGTTGGTCCTTGCCGTTAGTGGGATGCCTCAGTTTTTTCTCATGTGCTCCTTGAGTGTCTTAAGTGATAGCTGGCTTCCCTCAGAGTGAGTGATCGATAGAAAGCAAGGCAGAAGTGGCAGTGTCTTTTATGACCTCATCTCAGATGTCACACACTGTCATTTCTACCACATTCCGTTTATGATAAGCCAGTCATTAAGTCCAGTCCACATTCAAAAGGAAGAAAATTGGGCTTCATCTTTTAAAGGGAAGAGTATTAGAGAATTTGTGGCCATACTTCAAATTTGCCACCCCTGGGGGAATGCCATTATTGCTACATGGTCTTACAGGGAGTTGGTGATCTAGTTGGACCATAATGTAGATGTTTTGATTTGTTTTGATGATATAACTAGGTGTAAATTGTAAGTAATAATTGCATAACTTTCATCCATTATTGGTTGCAGTTATTATACTGGATACTTGCATATCATTTATTTATTGATTCACTAGCCCTTTTTGATGACGCTACTAACTGAACATGTCCAAGAAAACTAGATTTGTGTGTAATATTTCTCGTATTATTTTCATTTTTATTTTATACTAGAGAGGTTGTGTGGGTGTGGGTGTGTGGGTGTAGTGTTCCTAAATACTTTTGCTCTGCAAAAAGGGTAGAATGCCCTGCCCAAATAGATGTCAAGCAAATTATTTTAAAATACAGGGCTTTTTTAGTTTTTTTTTTTTTTTATTGACAGCAAAACTCATTATGTAAAGCAATCAGCTTTACTAATAAGATATTTTATTATGGCCAGTTTCATTTACCAAACGTATATTGAGTGCTCAGTACTAAGAGAAGCAAAGATATATGCCACAATTCTTAAATAGTTCTTTGTGTAGGACAGATAAGTACATACATAAAATTGAGATAATAACTGTCATCTAATATGGTGTGACTCTTTACTAACTAAAGTACCAGTTTATGGTGTGATTCTTACTTTAATAGGTTGTTATGGTGCTACCCCATCAAGAAGGAGGAAATAAAAACTGGGGAAAAAAGTATTCTAGTATTTGTTTATTTTTTATATTCTTAGAAAGGTATAATTGTTACTTCTCTAGGAAACATTAATTAATTTATTTATTTTTCTCTTATAGGCAATGTCTGTGCTGCTTCAAGGAATATAAGCATTTGGAGATTTTTAACCAAGTAGTATGTGCACTTATTAACTTAGTAATTGCTCAAGTTCAAGTGCTTCGGGACCAGCTTTGTAAACATTGTACTACTATTAACGTAGATTCCACGTGGCAAGATGAGAGTAATCAAGTAGAAGAACCGCTGAATATAGAAAGAGAGTGTAATGAAGGAAGTACAGAAAGGCAAAAATCAGTAGAAAAAAAATTGAACTCTACAAGAATTTGTAATCTGACTGAGGAGAGTTCTGATCCTTTCAGTTCATGGAGTACAGATGAGAAGGAAAAACTCTTACTATGTGTGGCAAAAATTTTTCAAATTCAGTTTCCCTTATATACGGCTTATAAGCATAATACTCATCCTACTATAGAGGTATGTAAAAATAGGCATTGTGAATTTTAAGTAATACCAAGTCATAGTTATGTTGGTAGTTTCTCAGTTATGAATAATATGAAGACAGTGATTGATGGAAAAATTTACAAAAATAACTTATAAAAATAATTGTAGTTATCGTTAGACCATTTCTCTAGCATTTTGTGTTGAACCTTTGCTGAGTATAGTCCTATTAAGGAAAATTTATAAATTGAACTTGTAAAAATTGAACTGTTCAAAACCTTTTGCTGGTGTAGGTCTATGTTCTACTTATTGTGACTCAAAAAAGTAGTGAAAGAAGCACGTAGAATTTTGAATTTCATTCTTAGAGGCATAGGTAACTGAATTTGGAATTCCCTTCATCAAGGAAAAAAGCTTAAGTTATTTGTAATTACTAGTTTAAAGTAATAGTACTTTATTTTTGGTAAGTCAAGATGCTTAACCCATTCCATTAGTAATGTTTTTACAAGCCTTTCTAAGAGTTTAGTGGGTTCCCTTTAGGTTTATTTAGATAATGGTATTTCTTTCTAAACATAGTAGAAATTGAGTTATGTAGCAATGTATTAATGGCTTAAAACAGTGATTTATTATTTTTCACGATTCTGTGGGTTGGCTGGGTAATTCCTTTGCTGGTTTTGTGTGGCCTCACTTACTCAGTTGCATTTACTTTGTCTCATGGGTTGAAGATCCAAGATGGCCTCATTCACATGTCTGATGGTGCTGGCTGTCATCTAGGGCTCTGTGGATTTCTCAACTAGGATAGACTAGCTTCCTTACATGGTAGTCTTAGCATTGATCTGGAAAAGCAAAAATGGAAGCTGTAAGAGTTTTTAACGTCCAGCCTCTGAAACCACATAGCATCAATTTTGCCACATTATCTTGATTGAAGCAATTTTCAGTGGCAGGCCAGACAGAAAGGAGAGTGAAGCAGACTTCATCTCTGAATGAGCAGAGTGAGAAAGTTTTATTTTAAATTTTAAAGTATTTTCTTTCCTATGCATTCTGGCATGAGAGAGTTATGGCCATAAGCAAATCTACCACATGCTTTTTTTTTTTTTAACAGTCTGCATACTCTCAAGCTTATTTGTTCTGTAACCTTCATACTGATTTCTTTAAACTTTTTTCATCTAGAAAGTAAAAATCCTCTATTGAAAATATTTTCACATTTAATTGAGACTATTTAAAAACAAAGCTTGAGAGGTGGGCATTTTCCCTATTAGAATGGATTCTCTGTAAGAATATTTTAAATCAGGCTGTGCTCTATCTTCTAGAATTTTTAGTCTGTTATATTCTCATATAGAAACTTTTTAATGGATCATTTTCATAAGATATTTATTAAACATTCTTTAAAAAATGTCATCTCAGCATCCTTTTTCAACGAAAAGGGGATCTATATGTGCAAATCTGCTAAATTTAATCTTAAGAACGCCATGCGACTAATGTTTTAATGCCTTAAATTGGTAGTTGAAAAATGCTAAAAATAGTTTGGTTAGAGACCTGAATATGTGAAATTCATGCAAAGTTTCTTAGAAATTTTCCTCCAATTAAAAATCTCTTAAATAGAATTATAGCTGTACTAAATCTGCTATGTTCCAAAAATCAATACTTATAAGTTTTTTTTTTTTTAATGTTTTTCAAAAATGGTACTCTCTGTATGTAGGCATAGTCACACTCCCCTATATTTTCCCTTTTGGAATAAATCATCTCATTACTTAAGGATCATTTGATGTGACTGCTTGGTTGAAAGCAATGGTTCATGAAGTCTTTGTGGTAACATTCTCATAAAACATCTTTCGACATAATAAAGGAGAAACGTCTTTACATAGAACTCTATATTCTTACACAGAACTCTAATCTCCTTTTACAGGAATTTTTGTGATTTTAGAATATTTCTGTGCTTTAAATTTTTTTTGTGCTTTGAAAATAAAAATTGTTTCTGAAGTTTCTAATATCTTAGTAATGATCTATTATACCCTAAAATTTCTAGTTTCTGTCCTAATGGCCGTGTAATTAAAATTTAAGGGTTAGCTGTATCAAAGAGTCTCAAATCAAAAGCTTCATAGCATATGTATATATTAAAAAATTATATATGTGTATGTCTATATGTTCACATAAACAGATATTTTAAGATACTTGTTATGCAGTGCAGTAGAGCCTCCTATAGGAATTTTAATTCCACCTTTTTTATAAGAATAGTTTATGCAGTCTTTTTTCATAAAACTGTGCCATCCCTTACTGACAAAGCCTTTGATTTGATTTTTTTTTTTTAAGAAGCACAAATTGGCTAAGATTCTTTAGAATCTTAAGATTCAGCACTCATGTGTTAGTATTTTGATAGCTCTGACTTTAGAAAATTTGTCAATATTTTTATTTTATATAATGGAACTGGTAAAAGTTTTAGTCTGGTTTGCACAGCTTAGTGCTGAAAGAGTTCTAGAATTCAGGTCTTGTACTACTACACTTGTTCTTAATTATTTTGTACTAATCACTAACTATTGTATCCATTCCCATGAGTGAATGAGAACTGGAGCCTCTCTCTATCCTCCCTTTCTCTCCTAAGTTGATAATATTTTTAAAGATGTAGTAATTGGAGATAAGTAATATTGATTCAGGTTAAAAGTTTTTTTTTGGAGGGGGGGTCCAGTTGCATTCTGAATCCTGAGTAATTATATATAATTCTATGAAATGAGGTATTGCCATACTGTTGTATTTTTCTAAGTGAAAATGATTATAAAAATTGTAGAAAGAAGAGAAACCACTGCAATTCTGTTAAGTGTGTTTAATATAAGCAGGCAGATTAAATATATATTTTCCAAATTTATAAATGTACGCTGCTTCTCTCTTGCCAGTTTCTACTTTTTTTTTCAAATCAGCCATTTATAAATTTAAAAAAATTAAGTATTTTTAATTCACCTTTTAAAGTATACAGTTTAGTAAGTTTTAGAGTATTCTCCAACTTGAACAACTATCAGTACTATCAATTCCAACACCAATTACATTTTAAGGAAAAATTTCATTCCGAATTTATTGACCTTTAATTCTTGATAGTCTGATCATGGAGTAGCATTTGCTTAATTGGATATAGAATTACTTCTAGTTATTTGTTTTCTCTTTTAAATTAATAAGCAAATTCCTGTTTAATTCTAGAAATAGCATGGCATCATCTTATTTAGTAAATGTGAGGTTTTGGGGAAAAAACCCAAAACAATTACTGATAGGTTCCTTAAGGCCTTTGGGGATCATCTAAAATTGGAACGTTTGAAAGAAAAGCTACATTGATTTAGCTTTTAGCTGTGTGCCTCATTTATATACATTTTCCAGCACTTCTTTTATTAGTTATTTAGGATAAATAACCGGATAAATTGCTGGGTCAAATACACATTTAAAGGTGTATTTTAAATGCTGATGGATATTTCCAAATTGCACTCCAACAAGGTTATACCAGCTTATACTCTCACCAACAAAGGATGAGTGTGCTTTTAGTTTAAATTTTATGTGTGGAAAGCATGTTGTAGAACTTTTGAGTGTACCTCTAGAGAATTCCAGACATAGTTTCAAAACCACTTAACTAAGTTATGTATTTTTATAAGAACTACCCTAATTCTTTAATGAAAGATTTTTGTTTAAGAAGGCAAAATAATGTATAGTACATAGTATAGAAAGATTTCTTTGGAGAGAATTAGCATATACTTTAGAACTGAATCATGTTAGCTTCAGTTAGGAACACCACTATCCTGATGAGAAGCAGTTGCAAAATCTGTTCGACATTTTGTAAAATCAGTCTTTAGAAAATTGTAATTTTTAAAGGTTGTCATTTAGTAGTGTGACCTAATTGTATTTACTTTTTTTTTAAAACAGGATATATCAACCCAAGAAAGCAACATATTAGGGGCATTCTGTGATATGAATGTAAGTGTGTTTATCTTTTTTCATTCTCAGGTTTATGGCAAAAAATTTTTTTGGTTCAGTTATGTCTTTTATTTTTATGTCTGATCAGTATCTTTCCAGTATTGGTAATAAAATTAAAATTATTTCTGATAAGTTTTAAAATAATAAATCTTCCTTTTTCCTGCAGGATGTAGAAGTACCATTGCATTTGCTTCGTTATGTATGTTTGTTTTGTGGGAAAAATGGCCTTTCTCTCATGAAGGATTGCTTTGAATATGGAACTCCTGAAACTTTGCCATTTCTTATAGCACATGCATTTATTACAGTTGTATCTAATGTAAGTATTGTTGGGAATTGGTTTTAACCTTAGGAACAATGTCTAGTATTCTAGTATTTTAATAACATGAACTTTATGCCCAGAAAAAGCAGGTTTTGAGTGATTTGCATGTATAATAATTTTTATTTCTGGATTATATTTTGAAAAATCAAGGACAGAAACCTTTATAAATTATTATAATAAAATTAAATTTGTATCGATTAGTGAATTTAAGTCGAATAGGTAAATTTAGCCATTTACCTCTTATCTCAACCATAAAATTGGTAGCTATGCAGAAAAGTTGTTTTAACTCGCCTTGACTGGGATTTTTTACGGGGAAATTTTTGGGGTTTTAAGAGTTTTTTGTTACTCAGATGATGGTTAGCCTGGGGTATTACTATAGCTTGACTTCCCCCTATACTGCAAGTAAAGGCCTAACATTTCATTTTGCCTTTGTAAAGAAGATATTTCTTTTCTATGTTGTGAGTGTCATATTTACTGTGAAGCACAATAAATATGGGAGCAGAGATACTTTTTTGTTGCCTGTATGTTGATATTCACAGCCTTTAATAATAACCTATTCTGGTCAATTAAAAAATTGATATAGCAAAATTTAAATCTAAATTCACCAAAGCCTGAATTCTTGTGTTAACCGAATTACCTTAAGTAATAACTGATGGGAGATATATAAAGTACTCATAAAATAAAAATATAGGGTGAAATGGAGCTCAACCAACTACTCTCTTGCATTTTTAACAACGATATTCTCTTTGCAGTGATGTAGTATAGTGGAAATGGCACTGGCTTTACTCAGACTTGAGTATGTAGACCTTCATGGTTTCACATTTGAAATAAATGGTTTGTATCAAGGTCATTGTTAGTCCTTATATTCTTTGGTTTCTGACAGGTTGAAAATAATACAATGTCAGTATAGCATGTAGGTTAAGAATGTTAACTTTGATTCGCAGTTGCCTTTGAATCTTGAACTGGAGCCTCAATTTTTTTAAATATGTAGATTGGGAATGATAAAAGTGATGATCTACTTTAGAAGATTCTTGTGAAGTTTTTAGAGAGGTTTTAAGTTCTTATTATAGCACTTGATATATAGTAAGCACTTAGTGACTGGTAATTGCTACTCATTCTAATTACCTTTAATACTTATCTGATTCTGTTATTTTGATTGACCTTATTTGTTTAATAAGAACTTCTGTTCAGTTTGGCTAAATTATCTTTTGGGAGAGTAAAATATGAAGTTCTCAGTGAATGTAAATTCCGTGACATTTTAATTTTACATTGTGGTAAATTTGAATAAGGCATGAAACTGAGTTTGAAATCCCAAATTCAGAAAACAAATTATTTACAGTTTTCCTTAATCAGGATTATCTGAATTAAAATGTATTTTTTGAATTTATTTTACTGTCCCTGGTTAAAAGTCAATTATGTAAGACTTGTTAAAGGCTTTAATTTGTTACTGTATCTTAAAAATTTATCCTTTACTAAAGAAAAAGGTTTAGATTCTGGTTTATCTTTTACTTTAACCTTTTTATGACTAATTTGTGAGCTCTTGTCAGTTCGTATAATTTTATTTTGTAACTCAACTGGGACCATTAAACTAAATTTAGTTTAAAATTAATCATACTGCTTAATGTTATTGTTTGGATATTGTAATCTAAGTTTATTTTTTTTCCTGAGAGTATAACACGGGTACTTTTTAACCAAAAGATTTTATAACTTGATTGAGTAACTCTCACTTGCCACCTCTTCCTCTTAAAATGTTTTTTTGATTTGGCTGCCTTTTTTCTAATTTTTTAAATGTAGTTAGTACTTTGGTGCAAATTAAGAGCTGAAATTACAGTTCTTTTTGTAATCAAAGTTTCTGTTAGTCTTGAAGTTTTTCTTAAAAGGCTGGTGACATTTAAAGCATAAAGAGTTTTGGCATGAGTTCTGACTTTTTTTTGAGTCTTGACCACCCTGCGTGAAGTTTGTATAAACACTTAGTGGTCACTTTAAACAATTAAAATAGATATCCCTCTTTGCAGTTTGAGAAATTTAAGGCCTTTTAATTTCAGAATTTTCAAGCCACATAGAAATTGATGTAGAACACAGTAATTTCGACTAGTAGGTCATTGTAAATTGTAAACCCTGGCCATTTCTTTATGTTTCATTTCTTGAGAATTAGGCAGCTTGTTTAACCATGTCATTTCAGCTTCAACAAGACTGAAGGTCCCTATTTGTATTTTAATCTCAAAAACTTGCATCAGCAGTTCTTAACTAACATTTGTTTAGCAGATTTCTGGGTTTTACACAAATATTACACCAATATTATATGGATTTATGATTTATTCTTAGTAATGACTGTAGTCACAGGAGAGAAACAACAGATTTCTTTATATAGTTTCTTACTATGTGTTGGCCTTCGGGTTTTCAGCAAAAGCAGCCAACCAATATTTAACATGGGTTAGAGAAGCAGAATGTAGAGTCCTCATAGAAGTTTCCCCATAGGCAAGGTGAGTTAATTTGGTTTTAATTTACAGTAGCCTACCTCAGCACTCAACTCTTTGCCTGAGTTAGTCATCTCGAACATAATACCTTTTATTAATATCAAAGCAACAAAGTCTAAGGACTTTTAATAAAGAATCCAGTAGGGTAATGGGATTTATCTTACTAATATGTGTGGAGAAGTGCAAATGAGCCTAATAAAGAAACTTCACGAATATATGCTTTAGAAAACAAATATGACAAATTTTTAAATAAGAGATATAATTAGAGATGCACACTTGTAGGGGGCTTATAGCAACACACCAAGGGATAGAATAATAATTTCTGAACCTGTGTCCAAAACTGCTTTTACAAAAATACTAACAAGGACTGTTTAATATCAGAACTTAAACCTAGGATTGTACATTTTTATGTATCTCTATGCTAGATAGGAGAGTGTGTGGACAGTTTTCTGAAGTTTTCACCATTTTATCAAAACTAGCTTTGTAGTGCAGAATACTGTCTGCTTTTCTCTTATTAGAAGGGAGTAGGGAACACTTTTCCTATTACTGAGTTTTTACATGTTACTGGCAGGAGGACTACTAGAATCATCACCAGGAGGGAAAGAGCAAATCTTAGAAGCTCAAAGTTTAGTGAGGAAAGAAAAAGGACATACACTATATGATTAATTGGACTTCAGTTCTTGTGATGTATTCATTATTATAGTAGTAAGAATGTAGTTTTATAGAGAAATAATTATGATTTGCATTGTAGCTCTCTTAAATGCTATGTCATTTTGGTTACATTATTTGTATAAGCTTCAATTTTCTCATCTATAAGATTGGAAATATTAAGGACTCAGTAAAATGATAGTTCTTGTATTAAAGTGTCTTCCTTCCAGTGTTGACATTTTTCCCCTCACTGTACCTATTTTCATCCTCTAATGTATCTTGTATATAGTTGAATCTTTTAACCTTTTTTTTAAAAACCTAATTTTATTATGGTGACATTGGTTAATGAAATCCAGTAAGTTTTAGCTGTACACTTTAACAGTATAATATATTTTTATATTGACACTGTTCACCTCCTGTAGTTAGATTTCTTTCTATTACCACATATTTGATCGCCTTACTCCATCTACCTTTCTCCTCCTCCCCACTTCCCTATCTCTGCTAACACTAGGCTTAGTCCATTCCATGAGTCTCTTTGTTTGTCCTGTTCATTTATTGCTTTTAGGTTTTATATCCCACATATAAGTGATATCATGTGATTTTCAACATTTTCTGTCTGGCTTATTTTGCTGAGCATGATTATCTCAAGGTCCATTCATGTTGGTTGCAAATGGCAGTATTTCATCTCTTCTATGGCTGAGTAATATTCCATTGTATATATGTACCACAGCTCTTTAGCCAATCATCTATGTAGGCACTTCGGTTACTTTCATGTCTTAGCCATGAAATGCTGCTATGAAATATTGATGTGCAGATATCTTTTTGGATATGGCTTTTCAAGTCTTTGGGGTAAATACCCCAGTAGAGGGATTGCAGGTTCATGGGTAGATCAATTCTAGTTTTTGAGGAACTCCATACTGTTTTCCATAGTGGCTGTACCAATTTGCAGTCCCACCAGCAGTGTATGAGGGTTCCTTTTTCTCCATCCTCTCCATTTGTATTACTTGTCCTGTTGATTATAGCTATTCTAACAGGTGTGAGATGGTATCTCATTGTGGTTTGATTTGCATTTCCCTAATAGCTAGCGATGTTGAGCATCTTTTCAAATATTTGTTGGCCATTTGTATGTCCTCTAGGAGAAGTGTCTGTTCAGGTCCTCTGCCCATTTTTTGATTGGATCATTTGTTTTTTGTTGTTATTGAGCTGTATGAGTTCTTTGTATATTTTGGATATTAGGCCCTTTGGAGCATTGCTTGCAAATATATTTTCCCATTGGATGGTTGTCTCTTTACCTTGTTGATGATTTCTTTTGCTGAGCAGAAGCTTTTTAGTTTGATGTAGTCCATTCATTTATTTTGTTACCCTTGCTTTTTGAGGTCAAATTCATAAAATCCTTTAAGTCCAAGGTCCTTGAGTTTAGTTCCTATGTTTTCTTCTATGCATTTTATTGTTTCAGGTCTTATATTCAGGTCCTTAATCATTTTGAGTTAATTTTGGTGTGTGGTGATGAACAGTCTAGTTCATTCTTTTGCAGGTGGCTTTCCATTTTCCAGCACCATTATTGAAGAGGCTTTCTCCACTGTATTTTTGCTTTTTTGTCAAAAATTATTTGCCCATATAAATATGGGTTTACTTCTGGACTCTCGATTCTGTTCCACTGGTCGTGTGTCTGTTTTGCTGCCAATACCATGCCTTTTGATTACTGTCGCTTTGTAGTATAATTTGAAGTGGCAGAGTGATGCCTCCAGCCTTCGTTTTTTTTCTCAGGATGGCTTTGGCAATTCAGGGTCTTTTGTGCTTCCATACAAATCTGATGATTTTTTTGTTCTATTTCTTTAAAAAATGCCAATGAGATTTTGATGGGATTGCATTAAATCTGTATAATGCTTTAGGTAATATGGTCATTTTAACTATGTTGATTCTTCCAATCCAAGAACATGGAATATCTTTCCATTTCTTTTATCTTTTTGATTTCTTTTAATAGGGTCTTGTAGTTTTCATTATATAGGTCCTTCACATTTCGTTAATTTATTCCTAGGTATTTTATTCTTTTTGTTGCAATTGCAAAAGGAATTATTTTTCACTTTTTTCTGACACTTCATTATTAGAGTATAGAAAGATGGATTTTTGAACTTGATTTTGTATCCAGAAACTTTACTGTATTTGCTTATTGTTTCTAGTAGTGTTCTTGTGGAGTCTTTAGGTTTTCTATATAGAGAATCATGTCATCTGCAAATAGTGACAGTTTGACTTCTTCGTTTCCTATTTGGATATATCTTTCTCTTGTCTGATTGCACGTTAGGACCTCCAATGTTATATTGAATAACAGTGGCGATAGTGGACAGCCTTGCCTTGTTCCTGATCTTAGAGGGAAGGTTTTTAGTTTTTCACCATTAAGTATAATGTTGGCTGAGGGTTTGTCATATATGGCCTTTATTATGTTAAGGTACTTTCCTTCTATACAATTTTGTTAAGTGTTTTGATCATAAATGGATGCTGTATCTTGTTGAAGGCTTTTTCTGCATCTATTGATATGATCATATGATTCTTATTTTTTAATTTGTTTATGTGGTGTCACATTAATGATTTGCGTATGTTGAACCATCCCTGTGCTCTGGGATGAAGCCACTTGATTGGTGTATAATCTTTTTAATATGTTGCTGTATTGGTTCACTGTATCTTATTTAGGATTTTTGCATCTGTGTTCATGAGATATTGGTCTGTAGTTTTCTTTTTTGTGTGTATCTTTACCAGGTTTTGGTATCAGTAATATTGGCCTCATAAAATGTGTTGGAAGTATTGCCTCCTCTTTGATTTTTTGGAAGAGTTTGAGGAGAATAGGTATTAAATCTTCTTTGAATGTTTGGTAGAATTCACTGGTGAAGCCATCTGGTCCTGGACTTTTACTTTTTGGTAGGTTTTTGATGATTGTTTCAATTTCCATACTGCTGATCAGTCTATTTAGATTTTCCAGTTCTTCTTGTCAGTCTAGAAGGTTGTATTTTTCTAAGTACTGGTCATTTCTTCTAGGTTATTAAATTTGGTGTTATATACTTTTTCATAGTATTCTTGTATGATCTTTGTATTTCTGTGATGTCAGTCATAATTTCCCTCTTTCATCCCTGATTTTGTTTATTTGTGTCCTTTCTCTTTTTCTTTAGTGAGTCTAGCCAGGGGTTTGTTCAATTTTATTAACCTTCTCAAAGAACCAGCTCTTGTGCATTTATTTTTTTATTGTTTGTTTTCAATTTCATTTATTTCTGCTCTAATTTTGATGATTTCTTTCCTCTGCTGACTTTAGGCTTCATTTGTTCTTCCTTTTCTAGTTTTTTAAGATAAGCTTAGGTTGTTTATTTGGGCTCTGTTCTTTTTTTGGAGATAGGCCTGTAATGATCTGAACTTTCCTCTTATGAATGCTTTTGCCATGTCCCAAAGTTTTGATACGTTACTATTATCATATCATTTGTTTCTATGTATTCTGATCTCTCTCTTTATTTTTTTCTCTGACCCAGTTATTCTTCAGTAGCATGTTCTTTAATCCCATGTATTTGTGTTCTTCCTGCTTTCTTTTTGCAGTTGATCTTTAGTTTCAAAGCATTATGATCAGAGAATATGGTTGGTATGATTTCAACCCTCATATTGTTGAGGCTATCTCTGTGTTCCCAGTATGTGGTCAATTCTTGAGAATGTTCCATGTGCACTAGAGAAGATGTATAAGCAGCTGTTTTGGGATAGAAGGCTCTGTAAATGTCAATTATGTCCATTTGTTTTATGTGTCATTTAAGGATGTTATTTCTTTATTGATTTTTCTGTTTGGATGATCTGTTCCATATCCAACAGTGTGGTATTATTAGTCCCCTACTACGATATATTTTTGATCTGTTTCTTCCTTTAGTTTCTGTTAGTAATTGCTTTACATATTTCAGAGCTCCCTGATTGGGAGCATAGATATTAATAGTGTTATGTCTTCTTGGTGCATGATTCCCTTTATCATTATGAAGTGTCCCTCAGCATCTTTTTTATCTTTTTTTTTGAAGTCTATTTCTGTTCATCTGATACTAGTACTACTACTTGTGCTTTTCTCTGATGTCATTTGCTTGAAATATCATTTTCCACTTCTTTACTTTGGTCTATATTTGTCTTTGGAGCTGAGATGTTTCCTAGAGGCAGCATATGGTTGGGTTTTGTTTTTTGATCCATCTGAACTCTGTGCCTTTTTATTGGTGAGTTCAGTCCATTTACATTTAGGGTGATTATTGAAATAGGAAGTCTTCTTATAGCCATTTTATTTTTTGCTTTCTGGTAGTTCAGTGTTTCCATTGCTTCCTTGTCCTTGTGTTTTTGTTTTATTTTAGTTGCCTTTGTGAGTTTTCCCTCTGGTTCTCCTTTTTTGTATTACATGCTGTAGTTTAGAATCTTTGTTGTGTGTTACCATCATGAATATGTAAAGGATAGTTACATATATACAGACATCCATTTTCTTCTAATTGTGCCTTATCTCTATTCCCCTTTGCGAATATGGATCTTAAATGCTCCCCTTTCCAGTCATTGTTTTCTGTTTGTCCCTATATATGCTGAACGTTCATTATTATCTTGCTATAGCAATTCTCTTATTATTATTTAAGCTTATAATGCCCTGTTCTTAGAGTTGCACTCCTCTGCTTCTATTTGCTTGATAGTCACCTTACTCCTAATTATCTATTTTTTTTTTTTAATCATTTTGTTTTAGGTAGCTGAACCCTTTCAGTATTTGTTGTAATGCAGGCCTTGTAGTGGAGAATTCTCTCAATTTTTCTATGTCTGGAAAAGTTTTTATTTCTCCTTCATATCTAAAGGAGAGCTTACCTTGGATACATTATTATAGGTTGGTAGTTCCTTTCAGTTAATATTTTTAATATTTGATTCCACTTCTTTCTGGCTTGTAAGGTCTGCGCCAGGATAATCTAATGGGTTTTCCTTTATAAGCTACCGTTTTCTTCTCCCTGGTGCCCTGAGTATTCTTTGTCGTTGATTTCTGATAATTTTAATACAATGTGTCTTGGCGAAGGCCTTTTTGGGTTGAGATAGCTTTGTGGGTATTCTGTTGACTTCTGGAGTTCCAAGCTCCATCTCATTCCCTAGATTTAGGAAATTCTTATTATTTGTCTGAAAATGCTTTCTAGTCCCTGCTCCTTTTCCTCACCTTCGAGAATGCCCATTATTCTTATGTTTCCTCTCCTGATGGTATCAGCTAGTTCTTGAATTTCTCTTTCATTATTTTTCATTCTTCGGTTTCTCTTTTTCTTTCTTCGGGTTTATTTCTGTCTTCAGTAACTTGGTCGACTCTATTTCCTGAGCTTGCAATATTATTTTTCAGCTCTTGCAGTATCTTTTTTATCTCCAGTTCTGTTTGGTTCTCTTTGAGGGTTTCGGTCTCCTTGCTCTGCTTATTTTGGCTGTTTTTTCAGTTTTTGCAATTGTTGATATGACTTGTTTCGGAGCTCACTGAGATTTTCAAAAGTACTATCCTAAATTCTGTCATTTAAGTCACATATTTCTCTGTCTTTTAAGCTTATTTTCAGGAGATTTTTTCTCTTTCTTTCTGAGATGCCTTGTCACCTTGGTTGTTCATGGTGTTTAATAGACTATTTCTCTACCTTGGCATTAATGGAAGTGTATTCTATTGTTTATCCAGAAATATGATTTAGTATATAAAGGTTTCTCTTTAGCTTGTTGCAAAGAAGGTGCTTTTCTGGGTTCCAGTAGATGGCGTCTAAGCCTCTTGGATCCCTGCTTATATATAAACTCTTAATAATGCCTTTTTATTTTCTTGTAGATATTTAAAATGCTCTCTACCCTCAGTCTTAATCCCTGTCAGTGTTAGTGACAGTTTCGGTAGCGTTTGCTCAGATACCCCTGCAGCTCGTGGTAATTGGTTTTGGAGGGTGTGGGGTTAGGGCCCTCTGGTTTTGGGGGTTGGGGGCTGCAGCTCAGCTCGGTTTTGCAGTTACAGGTGGTAAAAATCAGCTGTTATTCTGCGATCCCGTCCTGCTTCTCTGCTTTTTGCCCTGATGTTTGGGCCTTGGTGCCGGCTGCATGGGACTCACAGCAGTTATGGGCAGGGTTGTTCAGGGAACTTGCTGCACCTTTTCCCTGCCCCTTCCTCCTACGGGAGCTCCCGCGGTTGCAAGAGGAATCTTCTTTATTTCTCCCAGTCCATCGCCTGACACCCAGGATTCTGACACGTAGTGGCACTTATGCGCAGATCTGATGCTCAGACATGCTGATGTGCAGTTTGGGTGTTTTTTGTTGAGTTTTAGATGTTCAACTTATTGTTATTTCAAAGGGAGAGATCTGGGGATGTCTCTCACTCCGCCATGTTTCTCTAAAACCCTCTTTTAACCTTTTTAAATTTCAAAATATAACATTCATAGAGAAAAAGAATACAAAATGATAAGACTGTGATTTATCAGAGTGAGTACTCCATTTAAACTACTAACCATACCAAAATACAAAACATTGTTAGCTCCCAGAAGCCTTTCTTATGATTTTTCTAAGTCACTATCTATCTCTTTGCTCTTAAAGGTAAAGACAATTTATATTTTTATGGTGATCACTTTCCTGATTTTCTTTATAGTTTTATTACCTATGCTGACATCCCTGAACACTATGATTAATTTTTGTCTGCTTGTTAACCATCCAAGTAATCACATGCTATACATTCTTTCATGTCTGGCTACTTTTATTTAATGTATAAAATTTATATTGCATGTAGTTCTATTCTGTTCATTTTCATTGTTGTATTACAGTTCTTTTAAAAATAACATGCCTCCATTTTTACTGGTGATGGACTTTTAGGCTATAAAATTAATGTGGTATCAGCATTCCTTGGCATGTCTTTTGGGTGCACAAGTGTGTGCATTTTATTTGGATATATACCTAGAAGTGGAATTTTTTAATCACAGAGTATGCCTGTATTTTTATGCATTAATGTAAGATTTTCCTGAGTGATTATGTTAATTTACACTCCTACCAGGAATATGAAAATTCTCATTGTGCCACATCCTTGCAAACGCCTGGTATTCTAATTCTTAAGATTTCTAATAGATATACAGTAGTATCTCATTGTGTTTTATATTTTAATGACTAATGAGATTGAGCACTATTTCAGAGGCATATTAGCCATTTAGCTGTTTTTTGAGAAGTACCTGTTTTAAAGTCTTTCACCTGCTTTAAAAATCATATTGTTTGCCTTTTCCTTAACTGATATGTGGAGATTCTTTATGTTTTGGAATATAAGTCATTGGTCTGACATATGTGTTGTTAGTATATTCTTCCACTTTGTGGTTTGCTTTTTATTCTCTTGTGTCTTTTAAGAGCTTGTTATTCATCAAACTTAATGGTGTGTAATTTATTAAAAGATTTATGGTTAATGTTTCTATTTATGGTTGAAAAAATGTTTCTTACCCTAAGGTCATGAAGATATTTTCTTACAGTCCTAAAAAGTTTTATTGCTTTACTTTCACATTTTGATCTATATTTCAGTTGGACTTGATTTTTTGTGTATGGTGTGGTGAGGGATTAAGATTCATTTTCTTCTCTGTATTGACAGTCACTGGTCCTAACACTCTTTATAGACAAAGATAATACTTTCCCTTTTTTTTCTGCAGTATCACTTTTGTCACAAATCATATGTCCTCATGTGCATGGATCTGGGATCTTCTAGCTTATTCTATTAGTCTATTTGCTTAATCTCATGTTATTGCTTACCACCTTATTTCTGGTGCTTTGTAAGAAAGATTTGCTGTCTGGTAAAGCAAGGTCTACCTCCCTATTATTTTTTTTTTAGATTGAGGTATAGTTGACAGACAACATTACGTTAGTTTAGTATTCAACATAATGATTTGATATTTGTATATATTGCAAAATGATCACAATAAGTCTAGTTAACATCCAACACCATTCATAGTTAATAAGGGTTTTTTTTGTGATGAGAACTTTAAGAATTATTCTGTTAGCCACTTTCAAATTCAAAATACAATATTATTAGCTTTAGTCACCATACTGTATTACATCCCCATTCCTGTCATTCTTAAGAGTGTTTGATCTCTTGGAAACATTGCATTTGGAATCAGAGCCTAAAAGTTCCACACTTTAAACTATTTTTGGTTGCATTGAATCTGTAGACAATTTGGGGAGAACTGTCATCTTTGCAATATCGAGTCTTCTAATCTATAAAATATGGTAAATGTATTTTTATTTACATGTTTTGTAATTTCTTTATAATTTCCTGTGTTTCTATGTAGAGTGTTATATTGTTTTTGTTACATTATTTTAGGCATGTGATATTTTTTGATGCTCTTATAAAGAATATTTTTGAAAACTTTACTATTCTTCATATATAAAGTATATATGTATGTATAATAGTTTGTGTATGTATGTGTATAATGTATGTATATTGATTTATTTGTATTAAACTTTTAAGTAACAATCTTGTAGAAATAGTTAATTCCAAGAAAGTTTATCTGAAATTATTTTGGATTTTCTACTTACATAATCATGTTTACCACAGAGTAATCTTGATTTTAATTCTTCCTTTTCTAGTCCTATGCCTTTTCTTTCTTTCCTATTGCACTCTCTAGGTTCTTCAGTTCAAGTTGAATTGAAGACATTTTTGTTTTGTTCCTAGTTTCAGAAGGAAAAATATTTACATTTCACCATTAGAATAGTATTCGCTGTAGGATTATATAGATCTTTGATTGGAGTACAGCTATACATCACACATTCTGTATTTGCAAATTTGTTTTTAATTTGTATCCCTTGCCTGTGTCAAGGCTTAATAGCTTAGTTTGTGTTAGATAATTTGCTTAGGAGTTTTTATTCTTATGTTTAAATCACTATTTATGTTACTAAAGCTACTATTAATGTAACCACATTCATTTAGAAAAGAGTTGGAATATCCTGGAGAAAAAAAGAAACAGATTTATTATAACTTAGGCTGGAGCTCCTGTAGTAAGAGCTTAATTCAGTAAATAGTTGATATTGTATCAGTGCATGGCTCTATAAAATAAATTTGCCTTAAATGATATTGATGTGACTAGAAATCAGAGGTAATTTGATATTTTTTTAGAAGGAACGATGAGATTTATTAAAAAACTAGATGATTTATAAAAAATTAATTTAGTGTTACAGTATTTGGGTTGCTATACCAAAGAGGTATAGAGGAGCATGAAGTAAGATGGTATTGCTTGGGTTAGACCGATTCTCTCTTTTCAGCAAAAAGCTAATATTAATTTTTCAGATTGATTTTGTGTGTGTAATAGTATATATGTGGGTGTGTTGTATATATGAAATGTATATAGGTTAACCTAATCTGATATGGTGTAATCCTTATTTCTTAGTTTATTGTTTTCAAAATAGATAATAAATGTATGTAGTTTTAGAGGCAGCAAATACTAAATTAAGATTCTTGTTAAAAGTGAAAGACATATATTTCACATATTCATTTTACATTGTCATCCTTACGTTTCTTTATAGATTAAGAATATGGCTACATATCCCTGCTGTCATGCAGCCACATTATTCCTTTAGGACCTATGTTATCAGGTAAGTTTACAAACTCTTTTCTGCCTGAGTTTTGATGTAATATGTTTAAGTGATTTATAACATAGTACAGAATCATACTATTTTAAAGTCCTTGTACTCATGTTTCTCTGGAGAAAAGTTTAATTGAAGTTTGATGTATAGTATTTTTTATGCATACATAGGTTTGTATTTAATGTTTACTTTAAGCAATTTATGTTGGACTTTTTTTTACATGAGTATATGGAAAGAATTAAAGAGGTTAAACAATGGTTACATGGTATTCCACTATATTCAGTCAACAAATATATGCTAAGATATTCTAGAGCACTGAGAATATAGCAGAAGAAGAAAATATTTCTCTTTTTGTGCAGTTTATGTACAAAATAAGTAAAATGATATAGTTATCAAACAGTGATGAGTGTGACAGAGAAAATAACATTAAAGGTGAATGAGAGTTGTGAGGAGTGGTGGTAATAATTTTAAATACTGGAATAGAGAAGGTCTTATTTGAATGAGTGACAGTTAAGTTTTGTAAGTCTCAGCCTAGGAAGGAACCTATGAAAAGGATAAAGAGAAAGAATTGTATTGATTAGACTTAGAGTTTGAAGCCATTAAGAGTTCTAAGGTTGAAATTTGATAAGTTCTTTATACTTATTCATTCCAAATATTTGAGTGCCTTCTAATTTCCGTTACTGTTCAGTTGTTGGAGAAGGTGTCCGCAAAAGAAACAGACAATGACAAATGTTCTGCAAGTAAGGTAATGTGATAGGGAATATAAATATGAGCTTTTTGAAAGTTGGCATCTGGAGAACATGAATCAGCTAATCAAATGATAATTAGAAGGACATATTTCAGTTACAGGAATTATACAAGGCTTACTTAGGCTTTGAAGTTGGAAAGAATATGACCATTAAGAAACTAGAAGCAGACTTGTGTGGAATATAGTATGTAGGTTATAATTATGAGTTTGGATAAGCAGGGCAGATTATTCAGACCTTCAAACCATTGTAAGGAGTTTGGATTTAATTTTAGTAATGGAAATCCTATTGAAGGGTTTTAAGCAGAATGATCATATGATAGTTTTTAAAAGATTACTTTTGGCTTTTAAGTGGATCATAAATTATAGAGGAGTTGAAGTAGAGAAGATAGACCCAATTGAAAGGTTAATGTATTAGTCTTGGAAAGAAATTATGGTACTTGTGCAAGGATTATTTGTGGAGATTTTTGAAAATCGATGGATATAAGTGAAAAATGAAACAAGATTGATGATTGTGGAGTTTAAGGAAAAGAGTAAAGGAGTATCATGGATGACATTTAGCCCCCACCCTTCAAATTTCTCTTTCATGCTGTAGGTGTCATTAGCCAAGATGTGAAAGACTGGAAAGAACTTAAAGACTTAATTTTGATATGCCTTTGGATGTTAAGTAGCACTGGCGAATTTGGAGTATAAGCCTGTTAATTCAGAACATCATTAATTTAGGAATTGTGCATAAAGACAGGACTTAAAAACCATGGGAAGTGAACAGGTCACTTGGGAGGAAAATGTAGAAAGAGAATAGAAATAAGCCTAAGATGAACCCCTGTGTCCCTTTTTTGCTGGGTAAAACCCCCCTTCCTGTTCTCCCCCTTCCCCCCACAACTTAGTGGTTTGAATAACAGCTATTTAGTGTTTCTCATGGTCTTCTTGTTGGCTTAGTTCTTCTGGTTTTGGGCTGACTTGGCTGGAACTGGATCTTTAAGGTAGCCTCACTCATATGTCTGTGGGCTTGCAGGGTGGTTTGTTCCTTTGGTGGTGTGTGTGTGGGGGGGCTCATGTGTATTCTTGCAGTTGGCTAGGTGTCCATTTGGGGTATTGACCCAACTCTGTCTTTCATCCAGCAAGCTACCCACCTGGGTCACTTTTCTTTGTGGTGGGAATAGTTTCCAGCAAGAGTGGAATAAGCTCAAAGGCTTTTCAAACTTCTGCTTCTGTCACACTCTTGATGCCCCATTGGCCAAAGGAAGTTTCAGGGCAAAGCTCAGAATCAAGGAAGTTAAGAATAGATGACACCTTGTGATGAGAAGAGTGGCAAGTCACACAAATACTTTTGTATAAAGTGATTGGAGGAATATGGGGTCTTTTTGCAATGCATTACAAGCTCAGAGGAGCCTCATGTTGAAGGGTTGGATAGAGAAGAGAACCAACAAAAATAGAATAAGCAGACCGAGAGGAAAACCAGGGCTTGTGATTTTTGGAAGCCAAAAAGAATAATGTTTAAAACATACACGTTTGAAAGAATTTTGGCTGTGTATGGGAGTAGATAAATTGTTTATACAAAGTTAGTTGAAATTTACTTAAAGCAGATGCTGTATACATGATAAGGTATTAGAGAAGAGTAAAGCTTTACTGGAGGTGCAGAAGCCTATGTTAAATGATTTGACTCTGTAGTTGCTGATTTAAGTTGGTTTCTCAGCAAAGGACACACTGCTATAGGTCATAATCCTTGAAGCATCATTTAAAATGTTTTAAGTTGAGACTGTTAATCCCAGGATGCCAGGTTCTACTATTCTAAACATTTTGGAGGCATGGGTCAAAGGAATATTATTGAATCATTGAATGGTTTTTAGAAAGATTTTGCAAGATTTTGTATATGTTTTATTTCTGAAACATTTCAGGTATTTATGCAAGCTCTCTGATCAGGAGTTAAGACAGAGTGCAGCTCGAACATGGCTGACTTAATGTGGAGCACAGTGAAAGAACCATTGGACACAACGTTATGCTTTGATAAAGAAAGCCTAGATCTTGCCTTCAAGTACTTTATGTCACCTACTTTGACTATGAGGTTGGCTGGACTAAGTCAGATAACGGTAAGCTATATTTGCTTTATTTTTGGAATTTTTTATTCACCTTTCAGACTATCATCATCACCAAAAATAATACCTACCACTTATGGAGCATTTAACCGTATACCAGGCATAGTGCTAAGATCCTTACAAATAGTTTCTGTATTTTCCATGTTTTAAATATGAGAGACTGAGGCTTAGATTTAGAAGGATTTATAGCTTAGGTTTTTTTGATTTCAGGGTCCTTCTTCGTCACTGTTTCTTTTTTAACTCTTCAGTTTACATTTAGAGAACAATTTTTTCAGACCAATTTGGAAATTATAAGTAGCTACTTAATGCATTATCCAGCCAGAAGCTACAGATTAATTGGCCATAGGCCAAATTCGACTAACAAAATGTTTTGTTTCGTTTGCACAGTAGCAAATACTGTTTTAAAAGGGAGAAGTCGTTATTATTGGCTTCTCTTGTGGGGTGAAGAGGAAGACCTGATATTTTAAAAATCTTCTTGCATAACAACAATTTCCCAGAACTAGGTAGTTAGTTGTAGTCTATAGAATGGATACACTTCCTCTGGTTTACCAAGGCCTTCGTTAGCTTTATTCCTTTATATTTTACTCCTGTTCTTATGGTGTGGTTATTCTGAAATAGCTAGATTTTACCCATTTGTTGGACTTTGAAAATACAGAAAATACTTGTTAAACATTTCCCCAAATTAAATCTAAAATGTGTTATCTACAGAGCCTTTGCTGAAATTCTATGTCTAGTGATGTATTATTGATGCCTTACATCAGATTTTTGTGTTTTTCCCTTATTCAGCTTTGTTTTCTATAGGTTGTGTAGTAGAATAAAGCATAAGTATTACTTGTGGAATTAATTTATTTAATGTTTTAATATGAAAAAGGAAATAGCTAGACTCAAAGGTGTGTATGCGTATCTGGTTATCTATCTTAAAATTATAATTTTGATCTGGTTATTGATTATGACTTACAAATATCAAACCATGTTTCTTGACCACTACTAACATATACAAGAGTAATTTTTGGAAAAAACTTTTAATTTCATTTTCTGATAATAGAATCAACTTCACACCTTCAATGATGTGTGCAATAATGAATCATGGTATCAGACACCGAAACGTAAGTAGGAGCATTTTTTATTCATAAGTAATACCATTTTAATTTGTGGCTGTCTACATGGTAAATATAATTATGGATTTGATTGAAGTGTTTATTAGAAATTTTTTGCCTTGTGGCTTCATTTGTATACTCAATAAGCTTTCAGAGCAATATATTGAAACATTTCATGTCTTTAAAACATATGTCAACATTTGGACAAAATACAAAAAAATACTATTTATATAGTAAATATAGTAGTAAAGAATATGGTACTGATAGTTTCAGAAAGCACATTTGATGCAGAAAAAGAAAAGACCTTATTCAGTATATCTTATGGGGAAAACCAATTTAATGATGCTCATATATGAAAAGTATTTTTATGGCTTAGGGATTTTCACGTTCTTAGAAATATTTATTCCAATATTTATTCCATTTAGTTGTCCTTCTAGTATTGGAATCAGTTTTCTGATCTTAGTTTGGAGAGTAATATCTTCTGCTTGAACAGTTATAAAGTTAAGGCTTTAGAAAATTTTTAAGTATATGAATGAGTCATAGTTTTGCTTTACTTTAACTTTTGTGCATTAATCTTAGTTCTGCCCTGTGGAGATAATCTCAGTTTTACCCAGCTCTTCATGAATTTGAAAACTAGAAACTATGTCTCTTTACTCTTCTTCAGGCTAAAGAGTTGTTATTCCTCCAATTTTTCTTCATAAGGTATGGTTTTTAGATTACCAGAGCAATCATTTACCTGTGGCAACATTTTTTGTCAGTGGTTCCCTTAAAAATGTTTTGTCCAGAATTGGTCACAGGTTTATAAATTCTGGGTTATACCAGGAGTGTTAATTTATATTTTCAGGACATTATATAGACCATACCCAATATATATAAAACTACAGCTCTGGATTCCATTCGACCCCTCATGTTCCCCCTTCTCCCACAACACTATCTAATAAAATCTTAAAATTGTCAATGTAGAAAAAAAATAACCCCACACATCTAGGCTGGGATATGTTTATGTTGCTGAAACAGTTGATCGATAGTAAGAAGGAACTTCATTTAAAAAGATAAGGAATATACATCCTACGGTTAAGGAAGAGGGAAGAGAATAAAAGTTTTGAGAATAGTAGTAGAGACAGTTCAAGTTGGATAGAGAAGGGTGTGTACAGTGTGAGAAAACTGGAGCAAATAGAAAAAGAGTGATACTTGTTGGGCCTGTGAATTGGGTCTTTTTAAGCAGTTTTATTAAGGTTACAGATACTGTATGTATATATCATAAAATCTGCCTGTTTGAGGTTTATTCATGTTGTGGCGTAAATCATTACTTCATTGTTTTTTACCTGCTGAACAGTATTACATTATGCAGATATAACACAATTTGTCTATCCATTTACCAGTTGATGGATATCTTGATTTCACTTTTTGGTTAGTATGAATAATGTTCCTTTAAACATTTATGTAGTCTTTTTGTGGTCATACGTTTTCATTTTTCTTGGTAGATACCTAGGAGGTATAATTGCTCATTTGTATGGTCATTTTATGTTTAACTTTTAAGAACCTGTTTAAAATGTTTCCCCAGTATACCTGCATATTTTATATTCTCACCATCATTTATTATCTGTCTTTTTGATTATAACCATTCTAATGAGTGTAAAGTGGTATTTCATTATGGTTTTAATTTGCATTTCCCTAATAACTAATGGTATAGAAACAGCTTTTTGTATGTTTATTATTCATTCTATTCTTCTATGGTGAATTGTTTTTCACCTTTTTGCCCAGTTTTAAATTGGTTATTTGTCTTGTTTTATGGACTAGCATATGATCTGTACTGCAGAATGTTTGAGTGTCTTAAGAAGACTTTTTATTCTGTTATTGTTGTATGGACTGTTCTGTGGATGGCTCTTAGGTCCGATGAGTGTGTAGTATTGCTTGTCTTCTGTATTCTTATTATATTTTTGCCTGTTGTCCATTATTAAAGTCGGATGTTAAATTCCACCAGTCAATACCAGGGTATCTAGGAGTTGATCCTCACTTTGTGAGTTTCCCTACTTGCTGTAATTTATTTGTAATCCCAAAATCAATACTTGTGCTTTTACTGTGATTTGTGGAAATGCACAGAGAAGTAAAAAATTTGTCTCCCAACATGCATATTCTCAACTAAAGTCAATCAGGGCAGTGCACTGTGTTCTTGTTTTAGTGTTGATACAGAGATGACCAGAGGATGAAAATGATAGGCAGTGCAGTGTAGTGCAAGAAGCTCTGGCTCTGGGACCAGTTGGATGGGATATGAATCCCAGCTATATAGCACCTTTTAGTGGGGCAAGTCACCTAAGCACTTTTGAACCTCATTTTCTCTTTTGTAAAATAGAGAAAGTAAAATCAGTTCAGATAAGTTGTTTTTAGGATTTAAGATTCAAAGGTTCATAAAGTAATAGCTAATGCAGTGTAGCTACTTAATAGAATATAACTGCTATGAGTAACAAGAATTGACTGTATTGGTTGTCTTTTTCTCACTTAGGTTTATTACACACACACACACCACGTATGTGCACGCGCGAATACTCTTTAGCCATAAAAAAGAATGAAATTTTGCCATTATGACAAAGTGGTGGACTTTGAGGGCATTACACTAAATGAGATAAGTCAGACAAAGACATACTTTATGATCTCACTTATATGTGGACTTAAAAAAAGCAAAACAAAAGACCCCGAAGCTCATAGACACAAAGAACAGATTGGTGTTGTCAGAGGCAAGGGTGGGGAGGCAAAATGGGTGAAGGGGGTCAAAAGGTACAAACTTCAGTTATAAAATAAGTTAGGGGTATATTGTACAGCATGACGACTATAGTTAATACTGTATTGTGTATTTGAAAGCTGGTAAGGAGTAGATCTTAAAAGTCCTCATCACAAGTGGAAAAAAGTTTTATAACTATAAATGTTAACTAGATTTACTTATGATCAGTACTTAACATATACAAGTATTGAATCATTATGTCATAACACCTGAGACCAATATGTTATATGTCAGTTACCTATTAAAAAAATGAAGCTTTTAAAAAAGAGGACTTAATAAAAGAAAGCAATACTGAGATACAGAGAACCAAAAACACCATAAAAGATAAGAGGCTCTGTTCATCCCTCTGGCAACCACATCAAAGTTGTGATGCAAACAAGGAGCAGCAGCAGGGAAAAATCACCTGGGATCTTGATGAACAAGCCATACAACTAGAGAGAAGTCCAAGAAATCACCCTGCAGTGGCAGAAGGTAGGATGGGGCGAGAACGTGGGGCTGCCCGGTCTTCACCAGCTGAGTGAGAAGAAGGCTATGGCAGCAGCAGAAGCCTCTTAAAGGAGCTATGTCTGTGAGTGGATTTTCCTGGTGACAGACCTGCTTGCTCTGAGCACAGTACTGATTCAGCTACTTGCAGGGGGCACTAGGGACTTACAGGGATTTGTTGTCGGGTGAGGGCTGAGGTGAGACTCTCGGTACAGAAGTGCCTGAGGTGTCCATTGTTCCCTGTTGAGTCCTCCCCCTTACCAGTGTGCCAGACACAGCACTGCTTAGCCCTGACGCCATCAAACTGGATATCATAGGTCGCTTTCCTCAGAGGATTCCCTGAAACCCGCATCCCCCAACTCACAGCCCCACCCAAGCCACATCCAGGTGTATCCTCAGCGAGTCAGGTGCTCCTTTCCGAGCAGTGCCTAGACTCACATTGGAAGCAGCTGGCCTCTGTTTCTGGTGTGGCCACTTGAGGCAGCTATAAGCTAAGCATCTGTGGATTGCTTGCTGAATCTTAACAGTGGCCCTGGAGGGCAGAGGCTTAGGCTAAATTTGGCCTGCAGCTGAACCCCTCTGGACACTTGCTTCGCAAAATCCATACTAATAAGTCGAGAGACTTAGGAGCTTTGCTTGAGTACTTAGAAACAGACATGGAAAGGCAGCCAAAATGGGAAGACAAAGAAGCAGAAACCATATGAGAGAATAGAACAGAGATTAAGATATAATGGAGTCAAGTAATATAATAGATGCAGAGTTCAAAACACTGGTTATAAAGATGCTCAATGAAGTTTTGTGAAGTGTAAATAAATTCTGTGAGAACTTCAACAAAGAGATAAAAAAATATAAAAATGGAAATGGAAATTATAAAGGAGAACCAGTCTGAATGAAAAAAACATTATCTGAGATGAGATATTTAAATGGAATAAACAAAGGAATAAACAGTGAACAAAGAAAAGGATCAAATGCCCTATCTAGAGGACGGGAAAGCCAAGGATACTCAATCAGAATGCAAGAGATAAGATGCCAAGACTTAATTTAAGGAAATATGGGACACTGTTAAGGTCTTAAATATCCATCTGATATGCGTAATTGAAGAAAATCAAAGATGTTGAACAGCTGTTTGAAGAAATAATGATGGAAAACTTCCCTAACCTGGTAAGGTAAATGGACATAAACCCTAGGAAGCTCAGAATTCCAAAAATCAGGGATCCAAAGAGGCCCACACCAAGACACATAATTAAAAATGCCAAAGGTTAAATACAAAGAAAGAATATTAAAAGCAGCAAGAGAAAAACAGTTACTTAAATGGGAACACTCATAAGACTGGCAGCTGATTTCTCAAAAGAAACTATGCAGGATAGAAGGGCTTGGCAAAAAAATATCGACAGGATGAAGACCCAGGGGATCTACAATCAAGAAGTTAATTTATCCAGCAAAGCTATCATTTAGAGTTGAAGGACAGATAAAGAGCTTCCCAGACAAAAATAAGCTAAAGGAATTTATCACCACCAAGCCAGTATTACAGGAAATGTTGGAGGACTTCTTTAAGAAGAAAAAAATGTATCAAAAACAGGAATAAAGAATGGTAACAACTACATTCCTATCAATAAGTACCTCAAATGGAAAAGAATTAAGTGCTCCAACTAAAAGAGTGGATGAATGGAAAGGAAAACAAGACCCTACATGTTGCCTAAAGAGACTCACTTCAGATTAAAAGACACACACAGGCTAAAAGGAAGGAGATGGAAAAATACTTTGATGGACCTAGAAGGTATTTAAGTCAGACAGAGAAGGTAAACACTATATTTCACTTATATGCGGAATCTAAGAAATAAAAGGAACAAACTAATCAAAAACAGACTCAAATATAATGGACAATTTGGTGACGGACAGAGGGGATTGAGGTTTGTGGGGTGGGAGGATGGGGGAAGGGTTAAAAGATACAAATTAGTAGCTGATGAATGGTCAGGAGAGGGAGGGTGGGGGAGCAGTGGCATAGGGAATGCAATTTGCATGAATATGTTGGCTAGGTGGCGGGTCAGGGGAGGGAGGGAGCAACTGGGATCGTTTTACAAACTATATAGATGCCTAACCAATGTACTGTATACTTGAAACTAATTAAAATAAATCATTTTTAAAAAAGCAATACCGAGAGACAATTTTAATACCCACATGAGAGCCATGTCTCTTTTTTCAGAGGAAGTGAGTTGGGGGGTCTGTGATTGCCTTTTTATATAAGGGAAGACCCTCCTTTGCATTGCCCTGGTGGAAGTGGGAACTTCAAAACAAATCTTAGTTTTGTGAAACATCTGTCTTTAAAGGAGTTCTGCAAATGGATTATAGTACACATTGTGTACTTAAAAGTTTTATATAAGATTTGCATTTAATCAAATCCTCTGTCTTCTTCCAATCAAGGCAAAGAGTAAGTCATGTTATGCCCTAAGTTATTCTTCTAAAATGAACCACTCTAGGATTCACTTAATGTTAATGACATGCTCTTTTTACTCATTAAAGCAGGGGGTGATAACAATTTAAAAGAGGGTTCAGGGGTTCAGTATTAGCTAGTTCACTTGAGCGAACTTCATAGAACATAAGTGCCATGAGTAACGAACTGCCTTTATTGTTTGTCTTTTTCTCCCTTCATTTCTTTGGGTTTTGGGACATTTTGTTAGGTTCATCTATGTTTATAGTTGTTCCTGATCATTTCATTCTTTTGTCATTATGAAATATCCCTCTTTTGTTTCTTTTAAATATTTGTTGGCTTAAAGTATATTTTGTCTGATGTTAGTATAGCCACTGTAATCTTATCATGCTTATTTTGTCGTGGCATCTTTTTCCAGTCTCTTACTTCCACCCTTTTGTGTTGTGGATCTAAAGTATATCTCTTGAAAGCATTATATCGGATTAAAAAAAAATCTAGCCCTACATTCTCTGCTTTGTGATTGGATTATTTAATTCTTATCTGTTAATGTTTATGTAGCTGGGCTCATGCCTGCCATTTAGCCTTTGTTTTCTATATGTCTTCTGTCTTTAATTTTTCCTTTATTGCCCTATTTTGCAATATGTAGGTATGTCCTAGTATACCATTTTAATTCCTTTGATTTTTTTTATTGTTTTAAAAATTATTTTCTTAGTGATTTCTCAGTGAGTTACAATATGCATCTTAATTTATTACTGTCTACTTCAGATTAATAACTTAATTTTAGTAAAATATGGAAACATTGCTCTAGTATAGCTCTATTTCTTTGTTTCTAATCAGAAGTCAGCTTTAATCTTACTGTGGTTTCCTTGTACATGCTTAGTTCTTTTTCGCTTGCTGGTTTTAAGATTTTTCTCTTGGTCTTTGGCTTTTAACAATTTAACTGTGGGGTGTCTAAGCATGGATTTCCTTGTGTTTGTCCTAGTGGAGTTTGTTGTCATTTTTGAATGTGTAGATAAAATTTTTTCATCAAATTTGAGACGTTGTGACTATACTTCAAAAATTTTTTCTGTTCCTCCACTTTTTCTGGGAGTATCATTGTATGTATGTTTGCAGAGCCCTGAATGGTTGTTATTGATAACGTCATCCAGTTGTATGCTTGCTTGTTATAATTACAGTTCTGAGATATTATAATAGTCTCTAGTGTCCTTTTAATGTCTTTTAGGAAACTGAAAGAATGAAGTGCATTTAAAAAAAATATTTTTAGTTGAAATTTTTTGCGTGCTATGCAAATCTGAGGGTTGTATCGTGGATTTTTAGCTTCTCTAGGGCAATCCAGAAATAGGTAAAATATATCAGTAGTTTTATCTTAATATTTTACCTTTTGAGGTCCATATATCTAATTCATAGCATTTAAAATAATTTTTGAAATAAGTTTTTTATTGAGTATAATTCTTCTATGGATAGACAAATTGTGTTATATCTGCATAATGTAATACTGTTCAGCAGTAAAAAACAATGAAGTAATGATTTACGCCACAACATGAATAAACCTCAAACAGGCAGATTTTATGATATATACATACAGTATCTGTACCTTAATAAAACTGCTTAAAAAGACCCAATTCACAGGCCCCAACAAGTATCACTCTTTTTCTATTTGCTCCAGTTTTCTCACACTGTACACACCCTTCTCTATCCAACTTGAACTGTCTCTACTACTATTCTCAAAACTTTTATTCTCTTCCCTCTTCTCTTAACCATTCCGTAGGATGTATATTCCTTATACTTTTTAAAATGAAGTTCCTTCTTACTATCAATCAACTGTTTCAGCAACATAAACATATCCCAGCCTAGATGTGTGGGGTTATTTTTTTCTACATTGACAATTTTAAGATTTTGTTAGATAGTGTTGTGGGAGAAGGGGAACATTGAGGGGTCGAATGGAAATCCAGAGCTGTAGTTTTATATATATTGGGTATAGTCTACATAATGTGATAAAAACTCAGTAAACTAGAAATAGAGGGAAACTTCCTCAGCCTGATGAAGAACATCTACAAAAACCCTACAGCTAACATCATACTTAATGGAGAGAAGCTCAGAGCTTTTTCACTAAGATTTAGGAGAAAGGAACAGGTATCCTCTCACCACTGCTTTTTCAGCATGTTGCTAGAAGTCCTACCTAATGCAGTAAAGCAAGAAGGGAAAATGAAAGGTATACAGAATGGGAAGGAAGAAATAAAACTCTTGATTGCAGATAACATGATCATCTATGTAGAAAAGCTGAGAGAACTGACAAACTTGTGGAGCTAATGAGCAATTACAGCAATTAGGATATAAAGTTAATGAACAAAAGTCAGTTGCTTTCCTGTATACCAGTAGTGAACAAAAGGAATTTGAAATTTAAAACATGATATTGTTTACATTAGTACCATAAAAATGAAATAGGTATAAATCTAACAAGATACGGACAAGATATATGTGAAGAAAATTATAAAACTCTGATGAAAGATACCAAAAAGAACTAAATAAGTAGAAACATATTCCACATCAATGGATAGGAAGGCTTATAATTGTAAAGATATTAGTTTTCCCAATTGGATCTATAGATTCAGTACAGTCTCAGTCAGAATCCTAAAAGATTATTTTGAGGATATCAGTAAACTGATTCTAGTTTATATGAGAGGCAGCACACCCAGAATAACCAACATAGTATTGAAAGGAAAAACACAAAGTTGGAGGCCTGACACTACCCTACCTACCTTCAAGACTTATGTAAATATTGTCAAGACTCATAAATATAGTTCACTGATTTTTGACAAAGGAGCAAAGGTGGTACGATGGAGCAAGGATAGGCTTTTCAGTAAATGGTGCTGAAACAATTGGACAGCCACATCCTCCTTCATGAGGGAAATGCAAATTAAAATAACAATGAGATTTCATTACACACTATTAGAATGGTCAAAATTCAGCACACAGATACCACAAATGCTGGCAAGGGTGTGGAGCAGCATTGCTGGTGGGAATGCAAGAAGGCATCAGTCACTTTGGAAGACAGTTGTTACCCTAACTTTCCAGATTGTTTTTTGCTTGTTTATAAAGTCAAGTGATATTACCATGTCTTATATTTTTATTTGTTATTCTTTAATTCAGTTGTATATAATTTAAACATTTAACTGTTATAATCACTTCTTTATAATTTGTATGGGAACACATGTTTTTCAGCTGTGTTGCCTTTAGATATGGGCAAGAATGAGGCTAATATTTTTTAATGTATTAACTATTTTTATTATTTGATTTTAGGTCATTGCAAAAGAACTTGCAGACTGGCTTATAAGCAACAATGTAGTAGAGCATATATTTGGACCAAATTTACATATCGAGGTTTGTGGATGATTACATGACTTCTGTGCTCTATTAAAGAGGAGCATATTTTTAGAAATTAGCTATAATAAGTTTTTCTTTCCAGATTATCAAACAATGCCAAGTGATTTTTGAATTTTTTGGCAGCAGAAGGGCGACTGAGTACTCAGCATATTGATTGCATTTGGGCTGCAGCACAGGTAATATTAACAATTCTCATTATATGTTCTAAGTGCTTTAATACTCTCCTATGAGGTAAGTTGTTACCATGCTCATTTTATAGCTAAAGAAACTGAGACCTAAATTTGGGAATGGAACCTATGAAGTCTGGCATCAGAATCCATATCTTACTACTGTACTGCTGGTAAAATTGAAGTAAATGAGTTAGTCTGTTGGAGATTTTTGAGGAACCATCTTGGTTTAAGAGATATTTCCTGTAATTTTTATTTATATAATGGACCCTTCTAGCCTGAACATTGCATTAGTATATTTCTTTTCTATTTTTTTTATTTATTTAATTTTTTAAATAGGCATATATTCACATGGTTCAAAATCCAAAAGTAAATATAAAAGGGTATGTATGTTACAGATTCCAGTTCCGCCTGCCCCCGCACCCCTGTCCCCCTGCCCCTGTCTCCTGGGCATATCCGTCTTATTCTCTCAGGGCCATCATGGATTTTCTATTCAAATGGCTATTTGTTAATGTTGTTCCCTTGTCTTCCTCTTTTCCATAAATGTTGCATACTAGACAGACGGCTTTTTTCACTTACTTTATCCTGGAAATAATTTCATATCAATATTTAAAACACTTTTTTTTAAAGTATTTTTTTTAAAGTATCTTTCATTGTATACGTTTCATAGTTTATTTAACTAATTCCCATTCATAGGCATTATTCTTTTCCTAGTTGTTTCTATTATATGCATACATTAAGTACCTTCTAACATATTCATTTTTTCTATGTGCAAAGTTACTGTGTAGGATAAATGTCTACTTATAAATAGAATTGTTAGATTAAAGCATATGTGTGGTTTACTTATAGTAAATAATGGTGCGAGGGTGGACTTTTCCCTTATCCTCCTTAATGCATTCTGTCCTGAAACGTCTCAATATTTATTAAACTGATTGGTGAAAAATGATATCATTGATTTTTAAAAATTAATTAGGATGACATTGGTTAATAAAATAATGTTTCAAGTGTACAGTGCTATAGTACTTCATCTGTATATTACGTTGTGTGTTCACCACCCAAAGTCAAATCTCCTTCCATCATATATTTGATCCCCTTTTCTACCACCCTCGACCATGTAACCACTAAGCTGTTGTGTCTATGAGTTTTGTTTGTCTTGTTTGTTGTTTTCAGTTTATATCCCACATATGACTGAAATCATATGGTTCTCAATTTTTTCTTTCTGACTTATTTCACTTAGCATTCTCATCTCAAGATCCCTGTTATCACAAATGGCAGTATTGTCATCTTTTCTACACACACACACACACAACACATCTTTATTCAGTTATCTACTTCATTGATGTTTTAAACATCAAGAATCAGGTTGCAAATTTTCTGTTTAAGAGACATTTTCGTGTCCTTTTTTGGAAATATCTGTTTATAGTCTTTGCCATTTATCAGTTGCTTTACTTTGTTTTCTTTTTTGTACGAGACCTTTAATGAAATTGGGCTTTGGTGTGTGTTATGAGTTATGACTATATTCTACTGTGATGTTTTTTACTTTGCTTGAGGTGATTTTTGCTATTTAGTTTTTAAGTTTGTGGCTTCAAAGTTGTGGTTACATTCTTTTTTATGGTCTGTGGATTTTGTGTTGTGGATTGAAATACCTTGTCCACTACAAGATAAAACAAAATGCACTTTTAGTTATTTCTTTTACATTTTCTGTTTCAGTTTTATATTCAAATTAATCTTGGATCAATTAGAATTTATCTTGGTGTAAGGTGTCATGTCTATATACAACTTTTTCTTCCCCATTTTTTTTTTTTTTTGTGTATACATAGTTGTTCCTGTTTTGTTTGTTCAGTAACTCTTCCTTCTTTCTCTTTGTGATTTGAGATACTGATTTATCTTGACTGGGTCAATTTCTGGACTTTGTAGAATGACCTATTGGTATATCTAGTCATCACCTATTGGGATTGGTAAACTTATTTCCTGCAGGCTGGCCACCTGGTTTTATAAAGCTTTTTTGCAGCATAGCTTTGCGCATTCTTTTATGTATTGTCTGTGGCACCTGCTTCCACACTGCAGTGGCAGGGTACCGTACTTGTAACAAAGACCCACAGTCCTAAAATATTTACTGTAATATAAGTTACCTTAACTTACCGTCCACAGTCCTAAAATATTTACTGTCTGGCCCATCAAGAAAATTATTTGCTGATCCCTGGGTTTGTACTAACGTCTTGACTTTTTTCCCATGTGTCTTTGTGATATTTTAAAATGTCAGGTAGGGCTGGTCTTTCCTCTTTATATCTTTTAAAGAATTTTTCTGTCTCATTTATTTTTCCATATGAATTTTAGCATTGACTTATTCTTTAAAAGTGCTGTTTTTAATTTGAGGAGAGTCGAAGTTCTATCTTTCTCTACAAAGCATGAATGCCATTTGTTTTCATTTGTATCATTCAACATTTCAGAGTTACTTGTATATAGATTTTATTTAGTGTTTATTTTTAGGAACTTTAATTTTAATTTTGCTATTACATTAGCAATTTCCTCATACTTTCATGCATTATATTTGTTTCTTTGATTATATTTAATGATCACTACATATATACATAATCTTTTTAAAATACATAAGCATTTTCAAGTTTTTGATTATGTGCCTTGTTACTTCTTGGATTGGTTGTAATTTTTCAATACAGTTTTTGACTTTCATTTTTAATATGGTATTAATTATATCACTACATTTTAACAAGTTAAAGAAACAGTTCATATTTCAGAGTAAAGGGTTCAGAATGTCTGAACGTGTTATTCTTTTTAGTAGACATAAAATTTTTATTTTGTTCACAGCAAGACCAGCAAAATATTTTAAGTAATATAGAATAAACAACTAGAAATAGGGAAGCATTATTCTTTATTGAAACTGAAATTCATCAAATTGATAATATAGTCTGTTAGAAATTTTAGCATTTTATCCTCGCAAAACTGTGGTACTATTTGCAATAACTTAAAACATCTTTAAAAGATTGTTTAACAAGATAAAATAAATATGTTTTATGGGTTATTTTAATTTGGGTGTTTCTGTGGTTATTGCTTTACTTTGAATCTATTGTAGATTTAGAAGATCAGGAAATTTTACATTTTGAGTTCTTTTAATTCAAGCACCTACTTACTATAACTGCTTTCAAAGTGTCCGATGTTGGTTGGTTTCATGCAGTCTCACCTGAGTCTTTTTTTCCTTCCCTCTGAAATAAGTTTCTTTTTTAAACACAACATACATACTTTATTCTATTTTATTTTATTAATTATTTATTTGGTTGTTTGTTTGTTTGTTTTATTTTTTGCAGCATGTGTTACCTGGTTTATTTCAAGATTGTTTGGTATTGTTTTCTGTCTGAGCACCCCTCATTTCGGAAGGCCATCATACACACCCACCAGTGAGCAGCTTCCTACCTGCTGCTGCCACAAACTTTATTTAACAGAAGTAACAGGCAAAGTCAAATAGGCTCTTATATGAAGAGAAAAACTGACTAGAAGAAATTTTATCTTAAACACCTTACAGTAACCTACGTGCAGTTGCATTTAACTGAGCTCCGTTGCTGTAAAGAATACAACTCGCGTAGATATGGATGAAAGATTTATACATTTTTTAAGTAGTCACTGACTACTTACCTTATATAAACATACATTAAATTTGATAAAGATTAATTGACGATCCCCAGATATACTTCATTTTTGTTGATCTTTTGGAAGATGTCATCTAAAGAGAATAAGTGGTTTTGGTTCATGAATAATGTAATGAACACATCCTAGACTCTCTTGGACACACAATTTCTTCTACTCCTTTTCAAACATCAGATGGATTTGGGGTACTTGTTTGAAAAGTACTCTGGGTAACATGATATGTCAGTACTCATAGTGCTCAAGGAGGAACTTGATCTGAGTAGTAGATCTGCTTGTAGGCCATCCTGTTGGCAGGTGGGTAGTGGGTTGATGGGATGAGAAGAATGGATGCAGTGGACAAAAAGTCTGCGTATGGCCAAAACAGCAATTCAGCTGCAACCTGGAATAAGTTTTTGAGATCACTTTGCTCATTTGAGACAGACAGATACACGTGATTCACTTAGTATTTATGGATTGGCTATTGCTCTTTTCATTGTTTGTATCACAGCTCTTAAAATGGAATCTAAGGAAAAAATAGACAAAGGTGAATAGACAAAGGTGACAATGGGAAACATAGCAAAAGAAGTGCAAATAGTTTATAAATATTTGAAAAAATGCTTATCTTTGTTTATAATTAAAAAATATAAAAAAGGTTTAAAATTAAGTGCAAATAGTTTATAAATTTTGAAAAATGCTTATATTTGTTTATAATTAAAAAATATAAAAAAGGTTCAAATAACAATACATTTTCATGTATTGGTTAATAGTATGTTTAATAATATACTGTATTGACTGAAATGTGGTATAACTTTTGGGGAACAATATAACAATTCTGTTTCTGGTAATTTATCTTACAAATATATGTACATAAAGATGTTTGCTACAGCATTGACTATACTAGCAAGTCAGGAATGTAGGACTAGTTGAGTAAGTTTTGGGAAATCCATATAATAGTATGTTTTGTGGCCCAGAGAAGGACCGAAATTCCTGGCTGTGTTCATGTGGAACAGTCTCCAAAACTATTTCTATTAAACATTGGCTAGGTAACAGATCTTTAAACAGCAAGTACACAGTGTATTCTCCCACCATGTGTTAAAACAATTTTAAAAAGAGGGTGCACATACATACATACATGTACTTTTTGTATTTGCAAATGCCTGGAACTATTTTGGAAAAATACACAAGAAGCCTAACAGGTTTGCTTTTGGAGAAATGGCCTAGGATAGGTGGGAGACTTCCTTTTTATAGTCTGAAATTTTTATTGTTTGAAATTTTTATGTTTATATTAGTTTTTCATTAAATCTAAAAACTAGTGCATAAAGTAAACATTTTGACATTTAAAGAACTTTCTCTACCATTTTAAAGCTACTTACTCTTCTGATTTGATTGGATTACCTCTCTATATCTCTGCATCCTTTCACTGTAGTCTTTCAGTAATAGGACAACAAAATAAATTTCAGAATCGTTTCACTCTATTGGAATTTACTGTTACTTTTCAAATTTGAAGAACTTTTAGACAAATTTATGTAACTTACTGGGTTAATAAGTTTATCTTAAAATGGGCAGTAGCTTCTTTTAGTATATAGATTTTCATATCTTAATGACAGAAGTTCAGTTCCCTAGGATTTTAAAGGGACTTAAATATATATCTGATTCAGATGTTCATTATGCACATTTTGAAGAGAAATGATCCATAATTTCCCTGAAATTCTCAAAGAGGGGACTTAATAATGACTAATTTCAGAAAAACTAATATATATTATAGTGGTTATTTGCTTCTGCATGTGTTCTTGCACACACATATAGATTACTGCTTAATGAGACATTGCATACTGTTAGCATGTGATGTTATGACTGTACTTGAGTGATAATCTGACCACTGCAGTCCCCTCCCTATATTATACCTTATGATTTCAATCCTGTTCCTTCCTGTTTTTTTAGGAGCTGTTACAATGAGTGATTATTACTTTGGTAATATAGACTGAAACCCCTGTCTGTACTGTATTCTTTTATGTTGTTTGGTCTCTTCATATGCCTTTGCTATCCATTCATATTTAAGAAAGATGACTAGGTAAGTTATCTAGATATTCTTGGATTTCTTCTGTCTGGCAACATTTTCTATAGTACTGATGGAGGCATAATGATTTGTACTTTTCTCCTTAGTTTCACTTGGCTTTCTGCTTGGGAACGTAAGAATGAATGAAAAGGGGTGCCAGTATCTGTACTTAAAAGATATGACTACGTATATGTATTTGATCTAAAAGCTCTAGCTAGAATTTTAGTAGTGTTAAGTAATGATTGTGAATGTGAGCATTTTTGTCTTTTTTCTGATCCTAGTGGAAAATCTTTCAGTCATTGACTGTAGAGTATGTTGTTAGCCGTGGGGTTTTCATAAATACCCTTTATCATGTTAAGGAATTTCCTCCCTATTCTAAGTTTACTAAAAGTTTTTATCATGACAGTGTGTTGGATTTTGCCTTTTTTGTGTTGAGGTGATCATGTGGCTTTTCTCTCCGTGATGTATTACAGTAATTGATTTTCTTATTGAACACACTTGCATTCCTGGGATAAATCTCACTTGGTCATAGTGAATAGTCTTTTTAGTATGGCGTTGGTTTGATTTGCTAATATTTTGTAGAGGTCTTTTGTATCATTTTGAGAGAGATTGTTCTGTAATTTTTTATTTTTATGAAGGCTTTGGTATCATAGTAATGGTAGCCTCATAGACTGAATTAGAAAGAAATATTTCCTCTTCAATTTTTGGGGGAGGGTTTGAGAAGGATTGATATTAATTTTTCTTTAAATCTTTGGTAAAATTCACTTGTTAAGCTGTGTATTTTAGTACTTTGCTAGAAGGATTTTTTTTTCCTTTTAATGATGCACTCTCGTTATAGGTCTATTAACATTTTCTATTTCTTCTTGAATCAGTTAAGGTTATTTGCAAGGAATATGCCCATATCTCCTAGGTTATTTAATTTTTGGTGGACAGTTGTTCATAGCATTCTCATATATTTATTTTTTTGATGATGGATGTTAACAAGATCTGTTGGGGTGATCATTTCACAGCCTATACAAATATCAAACCAATATATGGTACACCCAAAACTAATATAATGTTACATGTCAGTTGTATCTAAATTAAAAAAAATGAAATATGCCCTGCATTCATACATTTTTATTAATTGTTGAAATAATATGTATTTTCATATTGCTTGGCAGATTACCACTGCCATTGTTGTCTGAGAGCCTCCCATTATCCCAGCAGCCAGGACATTGGATACCCTGGATCCAGCAATCTTATAATTTTTTTAAGTGTTTAAGTTAAGTGTTTAATATTCCACTTCTCTTTTTGATTTTAGCTATTTACATCCTCTCGTATTTTTAGTCAGTCTAGCTAAAAGTTTATTTTGTTACTCTTTTAGAAGAATCAACTTGGTTTTATTAATTTTCTCAATTATTTTTCCAATCTGTATTTTATTTATGTGTTTTAATCTTTACTATTTCTGTTCTTGTTTTTGGTTTATTCTCCATTTTTGAGTTCCTTAAGTTGTAAAGTTAGATTGTTGATTTGAGATATTTTTAAATGTACATTTAATAAATTTCCATCTCTATACTGCTTTTTTCTGGATCCCATATGTTTTTGTTGTGTTTTTTCTTTCATTCTTCTCTATATATTTTCTAATTTCTTTTGCAATTTCTCCTTTGAACCATTGATTGTTTGAGAATGGATTGTTCAATTTCCACATTTTGAAATTTTCTCTATTTCTTGTAGTAGTATTGATTTCTAACTTCTGTTGTCATTAGTGAAAATACTTTGTATGCTATCTATCTTCTGAAATCTATTGTGACTTGTTTTGTGGCCTCACATGGTTTGTCTTGGAGAATGTTCCATGTGTAGTTGAGCAGAATGTGTTTTGTGGTGATGATGTGTTAACTGTTCTTTATATGTCCGTTAGGTCTATTGTGCTGTACAAGTTTTCTGTTTCCTTACTTCTTCTGTTTAATTGTTCTATTATTGAAAGTATGATATTGATAGTTACAACTATTGTAGAACTTTTTATTCATTTCTGTCCATTTTTCTTGAAACTTTATAATTATATCTTCTACTGTATTGAATGTTTTATTAACAAATGATGTCACTCTTTGTCTCTGTTAACCTTTTTTTAAAAAAGAAACTTTGTTAAAAAAACACATAAAATGCTGAACCATTTGTAAATTCTAATATTTTTAGCTATATTCATTTTCCAAAACTGAAATTGTATACAAATTGAACAACTCCACAGTTCTCCTTTCTCACAGTTCTTGGTATGCATTCTAGTAACGCCATTTTGACTACATATTTCATCTTATCGGAATCACATAGTATTTGTCCTTTTGTGACTGGCTTATTTCACTCAGCCTAATGTCTTCAAGGTTCACCCATGTTACAGCCATGTTGTAGCATGTGACAAGATTTCCTTTCTTTTAAGGCTGAGTTATTTTTCATTGTATGTATGCCTCATTATGTTTATATATTCATTTGTTGTTGGACATTTGTACTGCTTCCATCTCTCAGCTATTGTGAATAATGCTATAATGAACAAGGCTGTGCAAGTACGTATCTCTTTGAAATCCCACTTTTAATTCTTTTCAGTATAAACCTTGGAGTCAAAGATTGTTGTTGCATGTGGTAATTCTGATTTTTCTAGTAACCTCTTTAAAGTCTCTCATTTGATTTTAATATAGTCAATCCATCTCTCTTTTACTTATTATTGTTTGCATGGAATATCTTTTAACATCTTTTCACTTTTAACATATTTATGTCTTTGATATAATGTGAGTCTCTTTGGATATAATGTGAGTCTCTTTGGATATAATGTGAGCATCTAGTTGTATCATGTCTTTAAAAAAATTTGTCCTGCTTATCTCTATCTTTTGATTGGAGAGTTCAAACCATTTATATTTAAAGTAATAACTCAAAGAGGAATTTGTTTCAACATTTCTTAGTGTTTTTATCCATCATTTCATCTATTACTGTCTTTTTGTTTAGTTGATTTTTTCGTAGTGAAAATTTTTATTTCCCTTATTTCTTTTGTCTGTATTCTGTATATATTTTGTGTTTAACATAGGAATTTAACATCTTGAAGTTCTAATGATCTAATTTGAATTTATGCTGGCTTAAATACCATACAAAAACTCTGCTTCTATACAGCTTCATCCCCTTTATTTTTGTTATTAAAATCACAAATTGCAACTTTATACATTGTGTGCACAATTATATAGATTAATAATAACTTTTTTACCATTTGTCTTTTACCTCATGTAGGAAATAAAGAAAATCCAATAATACTACCTTTCAATTATTTATCTATTTACCTTTATTAGAGATCTTAATTTCTTCATTGTGGCCTAGCTTCCTTTTATTTTATTCTGAAGGACTTCCTTTAGCATTTCTTGCAGGGAGGGTGTAGTTGTAATGAACTTCTGTTTCTGTTTATCTGGGGATGTAATAATTGTACTCTCATTTTTTTAATGACATTTTTGCCAATTAAGAATTCTTGGTTGCAATTTTTTTTCACCCATTGAATATATCAACCCACTTTCGTCTTCCAAGGTTTCTGATTAGAAATTGGCTGATAGTCTTACTGAGTATACATATATGGTAAGTTGCTTATCTCTTGCTGCTTTCAGGATTATTTTATTTTATTGTTTTTGGGTTTTGGCAGTTTAATTATAATGTGTGGATGTAGATCTTCGCGTTTATCCTATTTGGAATTTGTGGAATTTCTTGGCTTTGTAGATTCCTGTATTTCATCATCATATTGGGGAGTTTTGAGCCACCTTTTCAAATATACTTTGTGTACTTTTCTCTTTTTCTGGGATTTCCACAGTGAGGACATTGGTAGGATTGGTGGTGTCACACAGGTCCCTTAGACTCTGTTTTCTCTTTCTTTCTGTTCCTTACAGTCAATGATTTCAGTTGTTCTGTTTTCAAGTTTGCTTATTCTGCTTCCTCATATCTGCTTTTTAACTGCTCTAGTGTCTTTCATTTTAGTTATTTTCCTTTTCAGCTTTCTAATTTCATTATGGCTCCTTTTTATAATTTCTGTTTTTAATGATATTCTCATTTGTTCAGGCATTATTTTCCTGTCCTTGTCCTTTAGGTTTTTGAACATCATTAAGGTAGGTGTTTTAAGATCTTTTGTCTAGTAATTCCAGTAGGTGGGCGTCTTTGGGTACATTTCTGTTGATTTATTCATTTGAATGGGCCATTCGTTAATGTTTCTTTTTATATTTTGTGGGGTCTGGTGGGTTTTTTGTTATTTTGAAAGCTGGACATATGAAATTTTTAATGTGGTAACTCTGGAAACGAACTTGTCCCCCTTCTTTTTTTGATTTTTGTAGGGTGTTTCTGTGCTAGTGTTCAGCCTAGTGTGAAAACTTTGCTCTTTTCAGGTCTTTTCTGAGTCATTATCTTTCATTTGGAGTGTGCAGTGCCTTTCAGAATTCCCTTACATAAACAGTTGTTATTGAATGTCCAGTAAAACTTCGTATGATTCCTTTAAATCTCTTGGTAGTTACTCTAGCTGATATGGGTTGCAACATGGCATCCAGCCGCTGTGCCTGCACCTTACCAACCGGGTGTAGCAATCTGTAGTCAGAACATAGAAATTTGATGTTTGAAGGACATTATCATTATTGCTCACTCTGACTAGCAAGCTGCATCAGAATCACATATTGCTATTCCACAGCTGCCTACCTGCCGCAAGGTCAAGGAGTAGAAAATTGGGCAACTGCTATCACACTGAAGGTTGAAATTGACTGATAGTACCTGCAATTTACCAGCCAAACTTTCCCTTGGAAGTACAAGAGTACACATTCATGCTAGAGTTTCAGAATAGCTACATCAGTTTCTGCCATAACAGTTGCTATCTAGGTATACAGATGGATTTCTGGCGCTCCCTGCTCTGCCATTTCCCCGGACATTCTTTTCTTCTCTTTTTTGATAATCTGTGAAGAAGAGTCTGTGAACTAGCTTCACATTGTCATTACCAGGAACTCAAGCCATGCAATCATAATGTTTTTTTCTGTACTTCTTGAATTTGCTTTCATAATGTACACCTCTGCTAAAAGAGCCTCACTCATATGGTTTTTTGCCTCAGTGATAGGATTTATAATTATCTTTCAAAGGTCTTGTTACTTAAAGATAACCAATATGGTATTTGATTATGAAAATTAAGTCTGTTATGGAAATCTCATTTTATTGCTGATTAAATTGTCAGCAAGTCAGACATTTATCATAATGTATGTTTTTAATCACATTTTAATTAGGAAAAGTATAATCTAATAGTTATTGGCAAAAAGAAAGTATGAACTGTATAGTCTAATTATAATCGTTCTTCTGGTTTTTTTAGGTGAGGCGACCCTTGGTTGACCTCACAGATTGCAAGGACCTTGTCAGCTTACAATCCCCCTTATTTTTTTATTGTTTTACACTTACAGCACCTTGTCTTCCTAGGTGGTCTCCCATCCAGGTACTAACCAGGCTTGACTCTGCTTAGCTTCCGTGACCAGACAGGATCGGGCTTGTTCAGGGTGGCATGGCAGTAGGCTATATAGTCTAATTATGATGTTAATTAATACTATATTAAAATTAACGTTCTTAGTTAGATAAGACCTACATAAGCAGTATACTTATAATTGATGATTTCCTTCTTCAAATCAAGTGATGTTTTTGGTCTTAAAGTGCTGTATTTGTTTTTTAGTGGGTAATTAGTGGTGTTGAATTAAATAGAGTCAAATAAATAATGTAGTTGTAAGAAATTTCCCCAACGTAGATGAATTCCTTCAATGTTATTACCTTTTATTTCACCTTCTTTTTCAAAATTAAATTCTGTATATACTTTGGTAGGGGAAGCAGTAGAAGAGAGTTCATATGATTTATGCCTGAAAATATAAAACTCAGAGTTTTAGAATAGAAAACTCTACATGTCTTATAGACTTTATGTATATCAAAGATAAGTAGGATATCTCAGCTTTTTACCTTTGGAGCCCTCCAATTGAGAATTACGGACTTATTAATACTTGTTGCTCTATCTTAATTTAGTGGCTTTATGGCTATAAAAGATATTTATTTTACATGACAGTGTAATATTTGGTAGTCATATCTTTGTAAATATACTTTTCCTCATATTTACGTAATTTGGTTACTATAACAGATACGCTCTATTCTGGTTTATTATTATTTAGATCTTTATTATAAGGGAGTTTCTGTCGTCTGCTCTAGAAAACGTGTTATATAAATACTTTGTAACCATTTAATATGAGAAATATAATACATTTAAAATAGTTAACTTGGTTTCTCTCACTGTAACTTGTGATTTTAATCATAATTGCCTATGTTTTAATTTATTACTTAATTTGTTTTTATGTTCATGATATGTACATAAATTGAATGAGAATCTTCTTTGTACGTAGATTCCAGAAACTGTATTTATTATGGACTTTACTCTTGTGGTTAGAAAATTAATCTTGTGGTTTGGGTAAGATAAAGTTCTGCTTAAGAGGAATTTTATTTTCACAATTTTATTTACTGCTATTTATGATACTTGGTAATTAGCACTTTACCAACATATTAAATATTAATGTACCAGCCACCTTGGCTTTTAAAATTATGTAACTTAAAAAAATGAAACTATATAACTTTGCTATTCCGTTATTTAATTTATGTAGTGTAATTATTTTTGCTGTTGTTTCTACCTTTGTTTTGTAGTTGAAACATTGTAGTCGGTATATACATGACTTATTTCCTTCACTCATCAAGAATTTGGATCCAGTACCACTTAGACATCTCCTTAATCTGGTCTCAGCTCTTGAGCCAAGTGTTCATACTGAACAGGTAATGGCAGTTATTATTTTTGTAATGTGAAAATTTTTATGTGATTCAGTTAATTTAACTGTTAGGTGTTGCTTAAAACCTCTAATTTCAACCTCTCTCTCTTTTTTTTAAGACATTGTACTTGGCATCAATGTTAATTAAAGCATTATGGAATAATGCACTAGCAGCTAAGGCACAGCTATCTAAACAGAGTTCTTTTGCATCTTTATTAAATACTAATCTTCCCATTGGAAATAAGAAAGGTTAGTAAAGTGTAATGTATTTTTTGAAGTATGTTGCCCAAAGTTTATAACTCAAATTTGAAGTGGTTTCTGCTAAGTAGTTTCAGTTCAGCCTCAATTTCAAAGTAAGTTTGAGATGTGCGCTACGTTGTTTGTGAAAGGATTAATAAATTGATATTAGCTCAGCTTTTTTGGCTATCATTTCAGGTGTTTTATATTTGCTTTTACATGTATATAGCTTTCCAGGACTTTCTAAAACTTTATCACTTTGCCCCAGTTTTTGTCTCCTGACATCGTATACTACACTTTTATTAGGCTTTTTTGTGCAGGCACCTACAACTACTACTGCAGATGGTGGGGACTTATTACAGATTTCCCTACCTGTATCTTGTTGATTATGTAATAAGAACAACTGATATGCTGTCCCAAAGAAGCTCAGTCATTTAGAATATTTCCCTCCTGTTTTTTCCTTTTCCTTCAGAGGAAGAAGAGCTCAGAAGAGCAGCTCCATCACCTTGTAAGTTGAGTCTTAGAAATGCATGGCAAGATGACTTATACTTTTGTATTGATGATGATGTAGAGTTCATCGATTTTATATTTGTATTAGAGTCATAAAGTTGGATATGTTTAAACCATTAGTATTTTGACTTAATTGAAATCACATATCCTCTTTAGAAATAATTGGTAAGTGTTAATATATTTGCAGATTGTGTTTTGGCTACTTAGTATAAAGCTTTGGTTAATCAAAGAATCAAAGGACTATTTCATTCTGGTAGATTCATGTTAGTACAGATTAGAAGTTAAAACAAAAAATCTATTTAATATAGGGTCACCTGCAGCTAGTCCTCAAAGCAGTGATAACAGTGATACTCATCAGAGTGGAGGCAGTGACATTGAAATGGATGAGCAACTTATTAATAGAACCAAACATGTGCAACAGCGACTTTCAGACACAGAGGTATGAAAACAACCCTTTCCCTTACCCCTAAAGTGATTTCTGGGTTTCTGTCATGTTTATTCTTAGAACTGGGAATATAAACGTATCTATGTTGAGACCTAATCTCTTTAAGTAATTTATTGAGGTCATTTACTTTCCTTTGAGTTTTTAATTTCATTTATATTGTTCAAAGGAATATGTCAACACTGGGAGCCTTTTAAAAAGTACAGTGTGACGATGTCAGTTACTCTTTCTTACTAGTTTAAATATTTATTTAAATCTATTTGTTTCTAAATATAGGAATCCATGCAGGGAAGTTCTGACGAAACTGCCAACAGTGGTGAAGATGGAAGCAGTGGTCCTGGTAGCAGTAGTGGACATAGTGATGGATCTAGCAATGAGGTGAATTCTAGCCATGCAAGCCAATCAGCTGGGAGCCCTGGCAGTGAGGTACAGTCAGAAGACATTGCAGATATTGAAGCCCTTAAAGAAGAAGATGAAGATGATGATCATGGTCATAATTCTCCTAAAAGCAGTTGTGGTACTGATCTTCGGAACAGAAAGTTAGATAGTCAAGCAGGCATTTGCTTAGGGGATTCCCAAGGCCCATCAGAAAGAAGTGGGACAAATAATGGAACAGGAAAGGACCTGGTTTTCAACACCGAGTCAATGCCATCGGTAGATAATCGAATACGAATGCTAGATGCCTGCTCACACTCAGAAGACCCAGAACATGATATTTCAGGGGAAATGAATGCTGCTCATATAGCACAAGCATCTCAGGAATCTTGTATTACACGCACTGGTGACTTTCTTGGTGAGACTATTGGGAATGAACTATTTAATTGTCGGCAGTTCATTGGTCCACAGCATCACCACCACCACCACCACCATCATCACCACCATGATGGGTAAGTCTACTTAAAAATAAACAGTTTATATTTCCTTTAGGGAAATAATTATAGCCTATATTTATTCAATTGCATTATAGTCTACATCATTGCTAATCAAATAGGAATATAATGTAACCCTACAGATGCATGCCACATATATGTAACTTAATTTTCCTAGTGGGCACATTTTAAAAAGCAAAATGAAACAGATTAATTTTAATTATAGATGTTATTTAAAGCAGCAGTATCTAAACCATCTTCACATGTAATCAGTCTAAAAATTACTAAGATTTTTTTTTTGTACAAAGTCTTCATTACTTCATGCATATTTTATACTTATACCACATCTCAGTTTAGACCAGCCACTTTTTACATGTGCAGTGGCCACATGTGGCTAGTGGCTCTCATTGGACAGTACAGATCTAGGTCTTTAACTCCTTGTAATAATGGCTTAAAAGCAGGTATAAGATCGCTAGTGGAAACTTGTATTAAAGTATGGTTATGAAAAGGGGAGTTTTACACACATTCTAATCTAGGGTATTAGTAAGGATAAAGCTTTTTGATTATTTATCAGTAAGTGATTCTGTCACTAGTGTTACAATATTGGGCAAAGTACTTAATTTTTCTTCTCATTTTCTCATCTATAAATAATAATAGTACTCATCTTGGTTTATTGTTAGCATTTCATAAGCTAATATGATTGGCACATAAGAGCTCAATAAATGTTAGCTGCTATAACTGTCATTACAAGTAGTAATATTTTAGTTGATGATGAAATATGAATATATGTTTTATCGGGATGAGTTTTCTTAGATCTGACAATTTGCCAGGCCTTTCAGAATTCAGTATGGTTGTTTCGGAGAACTGCATATTCACATATATTACTACTATATTTCCTTTGCCTTGTTCTTGTCACTAACCCATGTGAGTTTAAGGTAATTTTTCTCAACCTTGGCAAGATTGACATTTGGGCCAGATAATTCCTTGTTTTGCATTAGCAGCAATGTGAATGCTGCCCTGTGCATTGTAGGGCAGCATCCCTAGACTCTTTCCTTAGTGCCAGCAGCATCTCTCAAGTTTTGATAACCAAAAATGGCTCTAGACATTTTCAAGATGTGCCTCCCATGGGCCAAAATCACTTCTGATTGAGAATCAGGTCTGACATTACAGATATGCATATTCAAAGTTTTCCTAGAATAGCTCATACTGAAGACAAAGCAATTAGTTCATAAAACTGAAAAATATATTCAGTTTGTCACATTGCATATTTCTTTCAGTTTTCTAACCCACACCAGTCTCCTACCCCACTGACCTAATGAATTGATTTTTTTATGTTAGCATTTTCCATATTCTTTGCATATGATGCTACTTGTGAGTCTGTTTAAGTGAATCCTAAACTTTTTCATGTTATTTTTTATTCTTTTGTCTTTACCTCCTTAGAGCATCTAGTATTGTATGTTTTAGAAGTGAGTGCTAAATAGGTGTTTATAAAGTTAAAAGTCTCTGAATTAATATTAACCATATTATAATCAGCCTTAAATTGAAATGTTTTCCTAGTAGTGATCTCTTTTGATTCTGCACTTGTATGAATATATGTAAACAAATTTTAAGGTTCACATTGTGATTTGAGTTCATAAAATAATTATGTAACAGTAAGTTTATCTTTGATCATCTTCTGAAGTTGTTTCAGTGAAGTGTGTTGATGGACCAGATAGCATCTGGATATATTGTAAAATTAATATATAGTCCTGACATTACGGGCTTTTTTTTTTTGTAAAGCTGTCAACATTCTGAATTGTTAAAACAAATGTAGCTTTGTTCTTGAGTGTGTGATAACTTGTGCCAAATGTTTTAAGAGATTTTTTGTTACTCACAAAGTATAATTAGTGACTTTGTGTTCTTTTCTATGTTACAGGCATATGGTTGATGATATGCTAAGTGCAGATGATGTCAGCTGCAGTAGCTCCCAGGTCAGTGCAAAATCAGAAAAAAATATGGCTGATTTTGATGGTGAAGAATCTGGGTGTGAAGAGGAGCTAGTTCAGATTAATTCACATGCAGAGCTAACATCTCATCTCCAACAACATCTTCCCAACTTAGCATCTATTTACCATGAACATCTCAGTCAAGGTAAGGTTCTGTAGTAAGTAAAGCATATTACTTTCTTTGAAACAGGAATAATTTAAATAACATTGTTCAAACAGATCAACAGTTAATGCTATGATACTTAAATGTTTTTTTGCCAAATAACTTTCATATAGTAGTTTTCTTTCCAAGGGAGTGCAATTATTATGAATACTCTATACGAGTATAAAATCTTCAGTTTTATCAAGAGATGTTTAGGAGAGGAAATATAAAAGTATGCATAAAAAATTATAGCTCTGTATTTTAGAAAATATAAGGCCTTATTAAAAATTTTATATATTTTCAAAATTATAGTTGACATGTAGTACATTAGTTTCAGATATACAACACAATGGTTAGAAATTTATATAACTTATACAAAGTGATCACCCTGATAAATCAGTGCCCATCTGACACCCTATATAGTTATTATGATACTACTTACTAACTGTATTCCTTATGTTATACTCTACATCCCCATGACTATATTGTAACTACCAACTTGTACTTCATAATTCCTTTTCTCCTTCACACGTCTCCCCAGCCGATAACTATCAAAATACGCTCTGTATTTGTGAGCTTGTTTCTGTTATGTTTGTTTGTTTATCCTGTTCTCTAGATTCCACATACAAATGAAATCATGACATTTGTCTTTCTCTGATTTCACAGTACCCTTTAGGTCCATTCATGTTGTTGCAGATGGCAAGATTTCTTTCTTTATTATGTATGGATGAATAATATTCTTTTGTATATGTGTACCACCTTTTCTTTACCCATTCATCCACTGATGGACACACTCAGGTTGCCTCCATATCTTGGCTGTTGTAAATAATGCTGCAGTGAACATATGGATGCATATGTCTCTTCAAAGTAGTGTTTTGGATTTCAGTTAAATACCCAGAATTGGGATTACAGGATCCTACTTTGTGTCTTGTTATAGCATTTGTTTTAAAGTCTGTTTTGTTTGGTATAAATATTGCCACCCCAAATTTTTTTGTTTCGTTTCCATTTTCATGAAATATCTTTTCATATCCCTTTACTTTCATTTCAGTCTTTGTATGTTTTGATCTGAAGTGAGTCTTTTGTTGGCAGCGTATGTGAGGATTTTGTCTTCTTATCCACTCTGCCACCTATGTCCTTTTGATTGCAGCCTTTAATTCATTTACATTTATACTGATTGTTGCTAGATCTGTATTTACTGCCATTTTATTAATATTTTTGAATTTTTTTTTCTTAAAGTCGTCTCTATAACATTTCTTGTAATACTGGTTTGGTTGTGATGAATTCTTTTAGCATTTTCATGTCTGGGAAGCTCTTTATCTGCCTTTCAATTCTAAGTGATATCTTTGATGGATAGAGTAATCTTTGGTAATAGGTCTTTACTTTTCATCACTTTGAATATTTCCTGCCACTCCCTTCTGGCCTGCAAAGTTTCTGTTGAGAAGTCAGCCGATAGTATTATGGTAGCTCACTTACAGGTAACTAATTGCTTTTCTCTTGCTGCTTTTAAAATTCTCTTTGTCTTTAACCTTTGCATTTTAATTATGGTGTGTCTTGGTGTGGGCCTCTTCGGGTTTATTTTGTTTGGAATTCTCTGTGCTTTCTGAGCTTGTATGTCTATTTCCTTTACCAGGTTAGTGACGTTTTCCATCGTTTTTTCTTCAAATAGGTTTTCAATGCCTTGCTCTCTTCTCCTTCTGGTACACCTATGATGGGAGTGTTGTTAGACTTGATGTTGCCCTTGAGGCCCCTTAAATTATCCTCATTTTTTTTTGGGGGGGGGATTCTTTTTTTCTGCTGTTCCGATTGCTACCTTATCTTCCAAATTGCTGATTCGATTCATTGCCTCATCAAATCTACTGTTGATTCCTTCTCTTCTTCATTTCAGTTATTGCATTCTTCATTTCTATTGGTTCTTTTTTATGCTTTCTATCTCCATTTTTATGTTTTGTATCTTTTTGTTGAGGTTATCTCTGAGATCATTGAGCATCCTTATAACCAGTATTTTGACTCTGCATCTCTTTGACTTATGCTTGTCTCATTTTTGTTGAGTTCCTTTTCTGGAGCTTTGTTCTCTTTCATTTAGAATATGTTTCTTTGTCTCCCTATTTTGACTGCTCCCTGTGTTTGTTTCTATGTTTTAGGTAGAGCTGCTGTGTCTCCTGCTCTTAGTAGAGTGGCCTTATGTAGTAGGTGTCCTGTGGGACCAAGTGGTGGAGTCTCCTTGGTCATCTGAGCCAGGTGCTCCAGGTGTGTCCCTTATGTGGATTTTGTGTGCCCTCTTGTTGTAGTTGAGTGGTGTTCGTTGCTGTTTGCATGTCAATGGGAGGGATTGACCCTCAAGCTGATTGGTTGTGAGGACTGGTTGATTGTGAGGATTGGCTGTGAGTACAGTGGAAGAGCTGTTATGCAGGGGTTGACCCTATGAAGCAGGATTTACTTTTTTAGTGAGGCTCTGGTGTCTGCCCACTCTTTCCTTAGGGTGTGTTTTTTGTGGAGGTGGTTGGGTGGTGCTCTGGTGTAGTCTGAAGCTGACTACCAGGTGTGTTGGTTCTGGGGCCTTTTGTGAGTGGCCAAGGTCAGCTGCTGCCTCTATCCTGCCTGGGGCCACTTGGCATGAGCTACAGAGTGATTTGCAGATGGTTGCCACTTGTTCTAGGCTTGGAGGTACATGAGAGAAGGCTATGCTGCGAAGTGAGGCCAGTTGCCATAAGTGCTGGCCTGGGGTTTGCTCAGTAAGAGGTACAAGATATGCCAAGGCAACATGCTGCTTGTTTGGTGTTTGTGAAACTTTGAGAAATTTGGGGAAGATCTGCAGTATGAACCAGGACAGTCTGTTTGTATGGAAAAGCTACTGAAAGTGGCTTGGGTGGGCCCACAAGTTGGGTGGGGTAGGGTCAGGGAATTACTAGGGTGGGAAGAATGGTGTTAGGTGAAGGGGGCTCAGATATGTTGGCCACCTGCATCTTCACGCAGGAGTGGGGAGGGCTCAACAAACAATGAATTCTACCAGCACTTTTGGTCTGATAGAAAGTTGCCCCTCTAGCCTTCACCCTGAAGCCAGATAATTCAGTTTTTCTCCATATGTCTTTGACATCTTTTGTGCTGTTGTTCTAGAGCTGGAGCTCAGAGCAGGTGAGTCTGTAATTGAGTAAGCCTGTGTACAGGCCATTTAAGAGGAACGCCTAAGGACTCCAGCAGCCCTCCTTTTTACTCACCCTCAATCTCTGCTGAATTTCACATCCAGAAATTGTGGGGACTTCACCTGCTGGCAGTGGTGCTGTAGGATGGGTAGCCTGGTGTGGGTCTGCGACCCTGTTGCTCCTCATAGGGACCATCCGAAGCTGTGATATCCCTCTTGATTTTCAACCACCAATGTGAGTTTTGGGGCAAGCCTGTTCTGCCTTTCCACCACTCCTACCAGTCTCGGTGTGACTTCTTCTGTATATCCTTAGTTATTAGACTTCTGTTCAACTAGACTTCAGGTGGTCCTCTTTGATTTTTGTTCTGTAGTTTAGTTGTAATTTTGATGTGGTTATGAGAGGAGGCAAGCACAGTGTTCACTTGCTCTGTCATCTTGACCAGATATTCAGAAATCTTAGAGCTTAAAAATAAGTTACACAGTATCACATATTGAATGATTCCATTTCTATAAAGTGTCTAGGATAGGCACATTTGTAGAGATAAACCATAGATTAGTAGTTGCCTTGGACTAGTGAGGGTTGAGGGGAAATAAGAGGAGGGGTGACTGCAAAAGGGCAAGGTGTTTTTTTCACCTGGGATGAGATGCTCATAAAAACAATGGTTCTCATCACTCTGAATCTAACATAGTAATAGGACATGACCAGATTTGAAAGAATGGAAGTTAGAAGAGGTTAAAGAATAGTAGAAGAAAAAGGAGGAGAGAGAAAAATTAAGAGAGAGAAAAATAGTTTTAGAATTGGCAATTTAAGGTTCTTTATTCAACCTCTTTCTTGGTTAGGTACATTCAGCACTTACTAGCCTAGGAAGTGAGTTTTGGGATGCCAGTACATTGCAAACTAGGTAAACTTATCTATTAGAGTTATTCTAAAAGGTTATGGTCAGACCCGGAGACACATCTTGTGGACCTTTGCAACAGCTTACTGATATCAGATGTTACTTGTACGTAATCTAGATAGGGTTACCTTGTATGTGTTTTTTTGGTTGTTCTTTTTGTTTGTTTATTTTTTGCTGTTGTGTTATTGTGGTTGTTAAGAAATGAATGGGTTAAGATTGAGGTCATTTGAACTTGACATTATATTAAATTTTGACCATTTTTCTATTATCCCATTTTCCTTTTATACCGTATTATGCATATATTTTATTAGATGAAGTTAGAAGTTGTGTGAAATTAGTAAATATTAATGCTGTCCAAATATTCTTTGTATTACTGTATATTTAATACTCTGAAGAACTCTTCCAACGCAGTAAGGTAATTCAGTTCAGAAATGGTCATAAGGTTTGAAGATACAGAAATGGTAAATAAATACATGAAGAGGTGTTCAGTATTTCTCCAGTCATCTGGAAAATACAAATTAAAACCTGAATGCCATACTACTACCCAGCTACTGGAATGGGTGAAATTAAGGCCTGATGATAATGAATGACACTAAGGATGTAGAGCAGCTAGAACTCTCATACATTGCTGTCAAAGAATATAAAATAGTATAGCCGGTTTAGAGTATGGTTTCTTATATAGTTTATGTGTACCTACCATGTGACCCAGCAGTTCTTGTTCTGGTTATTAATCCAAGAGAAGGGAAAACATGCCCACAAAAAGATGTGTACATGAATGTTCATACCTGCTTTATTCATAAGAGTCCCAACTGGAGGAATTAACTGGTAGGTAAACAGATTGCGATATATTCATGTAGTGGAATGCTACTCATCAATAAAAAGGAATGAACTGATACAAAGCAACACCATGGATTAATAGCAAAAAAAATTATAAGCAAATGAAGCTAGAAGAGTACATACTGTATATAATTTATATGCAGTTCTAGCATATTTGAAAGTAATTTATAGTTGTTGAAATCTACTCAGTGATTGCCTGAAGGTTAATGGTAGATGTTGATTGTAAAAGGTCACAAGGAAGCTTTTTGTGGGGTGATAGAAATGTTCTATATCTTACATATTTACTTTATGTTTTAATAAAATTAATTTAAAAATAAACACAAAAGAAAAAAGTCATGCCACAGACTAGGAGAAATATTTGCAGTTATATCTCTAGTAAAGAGCTTATATCCAGAATATACAAGAACTTTTACAACTCAGTAGTGAAACAATTAAAAAATGAGAAATGATTTTTCACCAGAGAAAGTACATAAATTGCTAATAGGAAGCTCAGCATCATTAGTTATTAGGAAATTACCAACAAAACCACAGTGAGATTTTATTGCACACCTATTAGAATGACTAAAGTTAAAAAGAATGACCGTACTGTTGTGATGCGGAGGATGTAGAGGAGCAGGAATTGGTACTCTCACATACTGTTTGGTGGGAATGTAAAATGGCACAAACATGTTGGAAAAGAGTTTGGCAGTTTCTTCAACATACATTTACTTTATGACCCAGTAATTCCAACACTTGGTGTGTTTACTCAAGAGAAAAGAAAGGATATGTCCATACAAAGACTTGTTACATTGATGTTTATGGCAACATTATTCATGTTAGCCCCAAACTGGAAACTATCCAAATGTCCATTAACTGGTAAATGTATAAACAAAATAGAGTATTTCCACATATGGATTATCATGCTGTAATTAAAAAATGTATAAACAAAATAAAGTATTTCCACATATGGACTATCATTCTGTAATTAAAAAGAGCACACTACTGACACGTGCATCACAATAGATGAGCCTCTAACATCTTGCTAAGTGAATAAAGTTAGGCATAAGACTATATAGTCATTCCATTTAACATGAAATTTCTAGAAAATGTTAATGTGTGGTGATGGAAAAACAGACTAGGACTGGGAAATGGGATCCAGGGATTAATTGCAATTAGGTATGAGGTAATGTTTTCAGGTGATGAAAGTGTTCTAAAACTGTATTGGGGTGATGGAAATCAATGTATGCGTATAATCCAATAAGGGAATTTGATGGTAAAGCTGTTAATAGAGAGAAAACAGAAAGAAGCCTTTTCTTAATATGAGAGAACTAGTGAGAATTTATTTAGCCTCCTACTTATAAGGTCTGAATTGTCATAATAAAATCTTTTAATTTAATTGGATGTTTTGAGTAAATCATCTCCAATTAAAATATTTTTTTAGAATGTAGGAATGTTAGCTGCTATTCAGAAGGTCATTTAGAGGAACATCCCATGGCTATAGAGTAATTTTACATAAATTTTCTTTATGCTTAATTTGAGTTTCAAGTATTTATGTAAAGTTCTCGTGACATGTGAAAAACACTAAATAATCATTCTTAATTAGAAATAGTGAAGAGACTGAAAACTTTTTCACTTTAGTCTTACCAAACTTTAAACAGTACCATTCTTTGCCATTCATAAAGCAGCTCTTAAGCTAATCTTGTAATTTTATTTTGTGATTTGAGAAGAAATGTATTATTGTACTTTTGATTTGTTCATTTTACGAATGCTGTACTTTACTTCTCAATTTTAGCCAGCTGTGTTCCTCCACAGTGTGTTATATTTTCCCCTCCACAGGACCTGCTGTTCATAAACATCAATACAACAGTAATGCTGTGACAGATATTAATTTGGATAATGTTTGCAAGAAAGGAAACACTTTGTTGTGGGATATAGTCCAAGATGATGATGCGGTAAGTAAGTTATTTAATAGAGCCAAAAGACTACAAAATTACAGCAAAATGCGATCAGGATAAACAGTAACTTTATGTATTTTTTGTAGGTTAATCTTTCTGAAGGATTAATAAATGAAGCAGAGAAACTTCTCTGTTCCTTAGTATGTTGGTTTACGGATAGACAGATTCGAATGAGATTCATTGAAGGTTGCCTTGAAAATTTAGGAAACAACAGGTAAATAGGAATTTAAAAATTTTTTATATAGTCAAAGTTTATTTTGTGTATTATTAACTAGGTGTGCTGAATTCATAGCATTTAATTTACTGTTATCAACCAATTCTTTAGTAATCGTGGTTTTCATAATTCAGTTTAAAAACTTCTCTCACAGGGTTTATATTTCATCACTTAAGCTTGTTTTTCTTTTCAGCACTTTTTGGTACTCTTGGTTAGATCCCCTCCGACAGAAATAATACTCTCTTCTTGATTCTGGAAACAGAGTTGTCATTACTCTGTGTTCAAATGACTATTAAATGTTCTTGAACTGTGTCATATTTTATATATAAAGGAAGCTAAATAAGATAAGTGAAGTTGAAGTTAAGCTGAACTATAAACACTTTAATAATTTCCTGTTCTTTTATCTGGATGGATCATTTGTGTCTTGACTTCTGTAGTGTATAAAGAATTAGGTTACTGATTTTTCTCTAGTTTGTTTTTTGCCGTATATTTATAGTCTACTTATCGGGGCTTAAACAATTGTCACAAGTTTCTTGATTTTTTAACTTTTGTTCTATTGTACAATTTTAGGTTTTCCTTGTCTTATACTGCTCTGATATTTCATTCATAGCATAGTGAATTCAGTTATTAATTGAATGTTATTTATATCAATAGAATGTTTTCAGCTTGCCTCTGCCAAAGCCTGATTGAAATATCTGATTTTACTGAATATTTAAGTGCTTCAATATATATATTTTTTACCAAATTGAATTAGGAAAAATATGTGCAATATTTTCTACTTTTGGTCTTTAAAGGGTTGTAATTTGAACAATCACAATAGGAAAATTGCTTGTTATTGCAGGTATGGGAAATCATCATAGACCTCTGTTAATAGATCAGTTGCCTCATTTAGCATATATTGTTTAAAAGAAATGCTTTTAATAGCTGGATAGTATTTCATCATTTACATAGATATTATAGCAGTTAATTTTTAAATGTTAATTCTTTTAAAAGTCTTTGTGAAACCACCAGTTTTTTAAACTGGTTGAATCAATTTATATTCCTTGTTATCCATTAATTCCCCTGCTAAATGTGGGCCCCAGAGTAATATTGAGATGGTTACCAGAAAACATATTCAAGAATGTTCATAGCAGCACTAATTAAAATAACTAAATATTCTTTTAGTAGCTACCTTAATGCCAAAAAAAGAGTAGGAAGGAAATAATGTATAGCAATGACAGTGATGAACTACAACTGCACAGAATGGTGTGGCTGAATCTCACAAACATAATGTTGAGTGAAAAGAGCCAGATCTATCTATGTTACTCCAATTTTATGATGTTTAGAAACAAGAAAACATATTTAGTAGTCAGGGTAATGGTTACTGTTATTCTGTTAATGGGTTGTAACTGACTGGAAAGGGGCACAATGAAGGCTTCTGGTATGCTGGTAATGATTCGTTTCATGATGTGAGTGCTGGTTGCACAGGTATGTTCACCTAATATTTTGAACTGTCACTTAGATTTATATATGTTTTTGCATGTCTTTTATACGTCAATAAAAAGAAAATGTGAAAGATGAAATATGTTGCCTTTTAGAGACCCGTTTTCAAAGTATATATGATATAGGTATATACTCACAGGCCCATGTGTTAAAAAGATTACAAGCAATATCTGAAACTGTAAAATGGTCATTCCTGGTACGCTAGAGTTATTTTTTTCTTCTTTAGGTTCTTCTGTTGTCCAGGTTTTCCACCAGGAGCATATATTTCTAAGTAAACTTAAAAGGGACAGTAGGAAGGGAAAATCTGTGTATAATATGAAAATTGTCAATCTGGAGTTTTTATTAAGTTTGAAAATGTTCACTCCCATTAATTACTTAAAGATGAACCATTTTTCATCTGTTTGAGGCAATCCCTGTATCCTAATCAGTCACTAAATGATTTATTGAATAGATAGTAAACGTATTATTATGTTGAAGTTAATTTTGCGTTCAAACTTTACTCCTTAAGGTTACTATTTCATGCCAGTCTTAGTATAAGAGGAAATTATATGTGACAATACTTAGAACATAGTGGTAATTTTTCAGCCTGTGAAATATGCAATATATCCAGTGTATTCCAGCTGAATTTACTGAAGTAACCACCACAAATTGGAAAAAAATAGTTTTGAACATACTTTAAACATCATTAGTCTGGGTTTCCTGATAAAACAGTGGTTATTGATTGGGCGATCCCCCGCCCCCCCTCCCAGGCATTGTCAACATCTGGATATACTTTTAATTGTTACATTAATGAGTGGGATTGGAGGTGTTATTGCTGTCCAGGGATGCTAGTAAACATCCCATAATACAAAGGACAGTCCTCCACGACAATATCTGGCCCAGAATGTCAGTAGTGACATCAGAGACTGAGAAGTCTTATTCTAAACAAGATTTCTTTCTCCAAACCCATCCTCCTGAGTTTAACATCAGAGTGAAAAAGGAAAGTTGCACAAGTGTGCTAATATTAATAGGAAAGCTCTTCCTTATGTTGAAATAAAAAAATGGGATGGTGCAATCCTCAGTCATTTACCATTTCATGATACTTGACAAAAAACACAGAGGTCTACTCCTTAATGATGTTAATTTTTTATATATTTACGGAGGTTTTATGTTTCTTTTGATTTTCTCAATGCTAGCTAACCTTTTCATTTTCTTTTAGTTCCTCATTTGCCCAGGTTTATAGACCTGTCAAGATTTTTGTTTGTTTGTTTTTGCTTTTCTATGGTCATATTCCAGTATAGTTTGTAAAATGAACTTAGCTTTTTTTGAACAATAATATCAGCTCATTACTTCTCAGAAAGCATAGAGATCTAAAATTATAGTCTTCCGTAAGTCACCCACCCGTATTCTACCATTTATATGGATCCACTGTAAACCCTTTTTAAAAAATGCCATCATAATCTTACATGCAACATGTGCCTCGTGCATTTATTCTTAGGCAGATTGTTTTATAGGGCACATAATACCATTTTGGCAATGCAAGAAGTTTAAACTTACAGAAACACATGGTAGACTGTTTTGCAGAATGTTGTCATAAATTTAGAGGCAGATAGTAGCTCCCACAATGAAAAGTCCACTACTTTTCAACTTGCTGTTTGTACCAAGGATAACTAAGATAAGACTGCTGTCCACTGAGTAGCAGTGTAGGAGTTGGGTTGTAATCAGCCCTTTTGGTGTTTATGTTTACTAAAGGACCGATTCACATCCCGTGCTGAGGCATCCCTAAAATTCGGTGGTCTCCCAAGAATTGAATTGAGACTCTGACTAGGAACCTGTCCAATATGCTTTTTATTGCCATTGACCCACTGTAGATACTTTAACGATGTGTTCAAATTTTTTGCTTTTGTATACAAAAGATTTCTGAGTGAAATTATTGCATATGTCAGTGATCATATTTATAGAAATAAAGGTTCAGATGATCAAGGAATAGATAGTACTATATGCCATTTTTGTATTGTTTTACCCTTCATAAAGACTATGTTATATTCGTGATTTCATGTTAACTTGGTATATATAATTTATAATGACTGAATAGCATTTTGTAGAGACATTAGTCTTCTTAAAATATGGAGTCCAGGATTAGGAAAATATTGTTCAAATGTAATTTGTAACTGAGGACCACTGGAAAACGTGTCAATTCTACTAAGGCAACATAAAGTTGCATTGGTAATTCTCATTAGAAGTACTACGCTATTACCTAGTAATTTAAGCTTCTAGTTACAGCAGAAACTCTTAGAATCAAGCAAAGAACTAGGATACTCTAAGGTAATAGTGTTTTTCTTGAGTCTCAAGTTAGTATCTTGTTACTCTGGATCATTGAACCTTTTTGTCCTAAACACGTTGTTGCCTAGGATTGTGTGTTTTGGAAATTCGAAAATTTCACTCTTGGAAAAATTTCCGAAATGTAAGTTTGAATATAACAGTTCGGTTTCATTTGAGTTTTGTAAACATATCACCAGTCAGAACTTTGATTATCTTTCTCATTTTGTACATGTTATTGATTTCAGTCTATAATCCGTATGTACTTTATATCATTTTCCCTTTTAAATTTGAGTTTGAATAAAATATTCTAGTGTTTGGGGATCATTTTGAATTAATCACATCAGGATTTTGTCATTTCTTACATTCTTAAACTTACAGCACTTAAAATACGTGGCTTCTATGTTCTTTGAAAAATTTTTAAGGGAAAAAATTGGAATTTTTATGACCTTAGGAAAAACCTTAAAAAATGTTTTAGTCATTTAATATGTAATTCTTTCTTGGTAATTCAGTTTTTATATTATAAATTGTGGAGAAAAGCATTCCTCTTAGGGTAAGAGTAGAAGGAAGATGAGTCCCATTTCTACATTTCTATTTTTGGTTGTTCTTTAACATGAACCACACCATTATTCACTAAGCTAGTATCCATTCACTGCCTGGCTTCCTGTTCTCTAATGTCAAGGATCATATGCTTGCTTCTACATAATATTTTAAAAAGTTAAAACATGTCTATTGTAGAAAACTTATAGAGTATATTTAAACAATCTAGACTCTTAACATTATTGACCACAGAGATGATTAAATGAGATTTTCAGAAAATACACAACTGTTTCATACTATGAGATGCCGTAGTTTCTTCTTAAAGAAAATAAGAAACGGAATTTCTTTCTAGTTTTTGTTTCTTTGTAGAACCATTGTTAAAATCACACTTGACCAACAATTTAAAAATATGATTTTGTGATTATAGATGGAATTTTTGTATTTTTTTCTTTGTGAGATCTTACTGATTTTATGCTTGTTAAGTCTTAGGACACACACACACACACACACACACTGTACGTACGTTCTAGTTTTTTAATACCTTAACTGTTAGGGAAAACTCCACTAATGTTTCTGAAGTTTTGACCAGGGATTTTAGGTAAAGAATCTAATTCTCTTTGATCCTCCATGGTCTTATCCCAAACACCATTACTGTGCAACTTGCTACAAAATATTTTAAATTTTAATATTTAAAAATATACTTCAAAATGTTAATATTTTAAAGTAAAGAATATTTACATTGCACTTACTGGGTATCAGGCACTTAACTGTTTTCATTACTTCACTAAATACTCCTAATACATACCAGTGTGGTTTTGATCCTCTAACATGTCGTTTCTTCTGTCATCTGGTAGTATTTTTTTTTCTGTCCTCATTTTTCATGACTGTTACAGTATTTTACAAAATTTTTCCTCCTCCTTTGAAACTTTTGCCTTTAAGATTTTTGCTGGTTCATTACTTAAGCAAGTATATATTCAGTGTGCACCATATTCAGGGATTTTAAATAGGATTTTGCTCTCATTGAGCACATTTTAATGGTAGACACATTAAAAGAATATTCTTTAGGTGATGATGAATGAAGAAAAATAGATCTGGAAGGAATCAAGAGGAATAAGAAAGATCCTGGGGCATTGGAAGGGTGTTATTTAATATAGAGTTGCCTTGGTCATCCTTTCTTTTGACAGTTGAGGAAACATGAATAAAGAGGAGTCCTGCAGGTAGATATTTAGGTAAAGAGCATTCCAAGTAGAGGCTATAGTAGAGGCCCTGTGGGGCAGGAATGTGCTTGTGCGGATTGCAAAGAGGAAGATTGGAAGGAAATTAAGTTAGAATCGAGCAGCAGAGACATATCACACAGGGCTGTGTAGTTCAGTTGAACTACTTTGGATTTCATTTAGAAACAGGAAGTTTTATTTTTTCTCTAATTTCTGCTACTCAGTATTCACCATTGTTTTCCTCCCATTCAAAAAGTAGGCATATTTGGGAATTCTGATATCCCTGATACCCTCTTAAAGAGTAGGCATTTGTTGGGGTCTTGCTTGTATACCATACTTGTGGTTAAGGTGCCAGCTTTTCTCTTTTTAAAAATTCAAGAAGCTGTATTGGCTCCTGACCTTTATAAAAAGAAATCTGGTGTCTTGTTAGAGTAAGTCCTTCTTTCAAGGCTCATACAACCAACTTCCTTGCCTACTAAGACTTCTGAGATTTGTATGTCAGTATCTTCCCTTTACTCCTCTTCCTTTCAGAAGATAGGCATACTTGATAGGCATAGTACAACCAACTTCCTTGCCTACTAAGACTTCTGAGATTTGTATGTCAGTATCTTCCCTTTACTCCTCTTCCTTTCAGAAGATAGGCATACTTGGATCTACTTTAGTTGAAGTGATTTCCTATCCCTTTTTTGCTTCTTCATACTTGAGGTATATGGTATGCTTTTATTATTAACATTGTTCCCAATGGAGGGATTCTCAACTTGGATACAGATCATATTGAGTAAGGATTGGGGCGAAATTGATAATTTTTATAGTTTGAAAAAATATTCTCTACATTATTGCTGCTCAGAATGTGGTCCACAAACCAGCAGCTTGTCACAGGTGATCTTGTTAAATGCAAAATTTTTTAACTTACCTGAGACCTACTGAATCAGAATTTGCATTTTAACAAAATTTTCTCAGGTGAAGCAAGTGCACCTTAACCTTTGAGAAAGCCTGGTCTAGATAACTTACTTAAGCTACTGCTTCCTATTTTCTTTGATTACATTCTTAGGAGCACCCATAATTTGTTAAAGAATATGCACATTTCTTATATGTACATAGTTAATGTACATAATTTTCATGAAAGTGATTACCTTTAAATGCTTTCACTTGTTTTTATACTCAGATATTTAGAGTGTATTTTACTTCCGAAGTCCTGGATTGAAATTTTAAAACTTGATTTCTTGCCCCAGTGTATAAAATAAATATATATTTTAGGAAAATATTTTAATGTTTATATAAGAGATATATGTTGTTTATTAAGTCATTTTTCATTTAAGATTTTAAATAGCTGAATTTCTGTAAAAAGCTAAAATTATTGGTAGTAAAAATTATTTTATTCTATAAATATGTTTTTGCTGTTTCAGATCAGTAGTAATTTCACTTCGACTTCTTCCAAAACTGTTCGGTACTTTTCAGCAGTTTGGGAGCAGTTATGACACACATTGGATTACAATGTAAGTAAATGAAAGTATTCATTTCAAAGATTTTTTAAAAAATTGTAGTTATCAAAGAGGTTTTGAATAACTAGCTTTTATTCTGTACTAGGAAAATTTGAGTTTCATGTAGTTCAAATTTTTTTTTTTAGATTTCTTAGTGATGTCTCTTCCAATTAGCCCCATGGAGATTGTAACCTCATCAGTGGGAAAATCTGACTTTTGTATTCTTTGTAGTTTGAGGAAAATAACTGTCAGCAATTAATGTTATAATTTTAGGGTGAAGATTTTTAGTATATCTGGTTATAGCCAAGGACTCCTGAAGAAGAGCCACACTACAATAAACACTCTAGGATGCTTTTCATTTTTCCATTACTAGGAATTTCTTCTGGACATTACATCATGTTAGGGATAATCTTGACACCACTCTACCTTTACTCCTTTACCTTTATAGAGAGCTTATGATTAATTATGGTAAAAAATTCAGGGATAGATAGTACTTTTAGACCCGTTGAAGGATTCATTTGTGAGGTGAAGTGGGATGGCTTTTTACCTTATTTCTTAAATTAAAATTAGATGGTAAGAGCACTTGCTTGCTTTCAAAGTGAATGCCATTTTACAAAATCCTTAGAAGTGGATGCTATACTTCTAAATAGTATGAAGTTCTTTAGAGTTATAGGCCTTGCTTATTGCTCTTTTAAAGGGAATCTATTTAAGCTGAACTTCTGTTCTTTTTAAAGCATCTTAGAAAGTTTATTTTCAGTTAATACTACAAAATCACTATTTGTGAATGCAAGGAAGGTCCTTGAGAATGCTAAACAAAGGGATGGAGGAAAACGTTAGTATCCTTTAAGTACAGGAATATAGTATGAGTCCTATTTACATTTCCCATAGTGTTTAATTGGCTGAATTAATTGGCGACATATTGTAGCCATTTGAGGAGGCTTCATGTTAAAGAGTAACAAAAGGTAACATTCTTTATAAGTGGCAGACTGAATATTCAGTTACTTAACAAGCACTTGAACCTTAGTATATTGAGTTGAAGCCTTTTCGCTTGCTTGTTCCTTAAATTTAAGTAAGCTCAGTTAATGACACTTCTCAGGGTTTCCAACATGAGACTCATATCCTAAATCTCATCAAGTTGATCACTTAAAGTAACTCAGCTCCTATGGTTAGTTGGCATCAATAATAACAAAAACTTGCACTTATTGTGAATCTGTTAGGTGTACTAGCAGTCAGTACATCATCTCTTAAACCAGCAGTCCCCAACCTTTTTGGCACCAGGGACCAGTACTACTATGAGAATCTAATGCCTGATGATCTGAGGTGGAGCTGAGGCAGTGAGGCTAGTAGCACTAGGGAGCAGCTGCAAAGACAGACAAAGCTTCAGCCCATTAGCCTGCTGCTCACTTCCTGCTGTGCAGCACTGTTCCTAACAAGCCAAGACCCTTACCGGTCTCTACCAGTCCATACCAGTCCGTGGCCAGGATGTTGGGATCCCTGTCTTAAACTCTTAGGACCCATATTTTAAAATTGGAAATTGTTATCCCTGATCCTCTTAGTAAATATTTAGGTAATCAGGAGACAGACTTCAAGATGTCAGGTTACTTGCCCAAAGACATGCAGCAAGTGTAGAAATGGCTTTAATTCGTTTTCTATCACTTGATCTTCATTAAGTGATTGGCATGGTGAGAGTAACTTATTTTGAAAACGGGGCTATAGCCAAAACATGATATAAATTACATTAGAATTTTTGAACTTTTAATACTTATTCATCTATACATTTTAGCAGATATACGGCTAGTTAAGTATAGCCGTGTGAAATAGATTTTAATTGTGGAAGTTATGGACTCTGAGATCTCTGATTTAATTTATCACGATTTCTTTTTTAGTTCTAATATTTCTATGTTATTTGGAGCTTAATACCTGAATATTTATTTGATTTTAAAAAACTTTTAAAAAAATAAGCAAATTATATATTAACAGTAAAAAAACAAAACCTGATTCAGTAAGTTTATATTTTATGTATTCCATGTACCAGGCACTCTGTTAAATAATGACCAAGGCACATATAATTCATTCTTAATATGGACTGTATCATACTATTTTCTATATTAATTCATGTTAGTTATTTATAATTAGCACTCTGCCAGACATTTTATTCCCTCCATAGAGATTGAGTATTTTAAAATTAAAAATGATAATGATACTTTAAATTAAAAAAAGTTAAGGTACAATGCTTCATATCTTTTCACAATTCAAATATAGATAGAGGGGGTGGCTTCATAGTGTAGTGGTTAGCATGTCTGCTTTACACACAGAGGGTCCTGGGTTTGTACCCCAGGTGGAGCTGGATCCTCTTGGGGAGCTGGGGGTGCCAGACCCCGGGTGCACACAGCAAGCGTGTGGGAGGAAACACCCCGCCTTCAGAGATCTAGTTCTTAAGAGGAAATGGTAACATCCATAGGTCAGGGGTGGGAGTGGGGACGGGGAATTAAAGAGGGAAAAAAAAACATACATACATACATACATACATACACACACACATATAGAACTTATAAGTTTTGATGAATGATTTTGCATTTAAACATTTTATATATATATATTGCGTCCTGGAATAGATTTATTTTCTTATCCTGTGCCTTTAAAGTTATTTATTCTTTCAATTGGTCTAGGTGGGCAGAGAAAGAACTGAACATGATGAAGCTTTTTTTTGATAATTTGGTGTACTATATTCAAGCTGTAAGAGAAGGAAGACAAAAACATGCACTGTAAGCATCCATTAATTACATTAGTTATGTTTGTGTTGATTGTATAAGTTCCCATTGTTTCTACTTCTTTTTTTATATAATAAATTAATGAAAATTTTAGTTGTAAAAATTTTAAGAGAAAGGATATTTTTTTAAGTTGAAGAATTTTATAAGGGTGTTTTTAAAAATAATTCTTCATCTTGGGGGGGAAATGTAGGTTATATAACTTGGGTGTTGGTTAACCTTCACTGTTGAGTCCTATTCAAGGTCATTGTTTTCAGGAATCAAAGGTAAATTTTTTCCCAGAAATCATCAGTATTCTTGTCTTAATGTATTAGGGCATTGATTCAAAAAATTTTAAAATATCTACTTCCAAAGAAATATATTTAACATAGTTAATTTAAAACATTTTTATTATTATAAATGGATATTATTAAAAAATTTAGGACGCGTGGAAAGTTTAAAAACCATGATAGTATAACTGGTTAATATTTCAACATTAAAAACCTCTTGATATATTGAAGTGACTTTGGATAAGAATTGGTAGAAATTGGTCGGTGGTATAACTGTGTGTAAAGCCTTCTTATAGGGAGATGCCTGCTCAGAAGTAAACATGTAAAATTCATAAGGGTTCTGCTTGTGAGTCAACTGGGGGGGACTGAAGGTCAAGTCGCAGCATAGCATCAGTATCAGTATGTCAGTGAGTAAGAGAAGTAGTGCAGTTTTTATTGAGAATATATCCACATGGAAAACTTCCACATGAATAGAAAATAGACTGGAGAAGTGTTTGGAAAAGTCATAGACTTATTCACCTACAAAAATGAATTCACTAATATTTTTCTCTCTCAAATCAATTTTGTGATCCAGATTTCACTATGTCCTTTAGAGTACCACCATCCTTTCAGTCAACTGAAACTTGGAGACTTGTATCCCTTTTGTATTCTTTTGTTTCCAGACATGAATAATGATAATCATGATGATAAAAATAGCCAGTGTTCATTGATACTATGTACAAGATACCATTTAAGTATTAAGTTTTAACTTAAGATACACAACAACTCAGTTGAGATGGGTAGTCTCATTTTAAAAATGAGAACACTTACACTATGAGATACATAACTTGCCCAAGGTCACACATTTTATACATAGTGGAGCCAGAGTTTCTATAAACATATTTTATAAACACACATTTTATAAACAGAACAGTCTTGTTTTCTGTAATTCATATTCTTGTGTGCTCCATTGTACTGTTGTCAATCTCTAGTTCTCTTAATGCTAAAATATATCTCGTCTTATTTTTTTTCAGGTTTGAATTTTTTTTAATATTTATAGGAAAATATACTAACTAAAATTTACCATCTTAACCATTTTTAAGGCTACAGTTCCATTGGTATTAAATACATTCATATTGTTGTGCAACCACCACCACCATCTATCCCCATAACTCTTTTTATGTTGTAAAACTGAAACTCTATACCTATAAATAGTTACTCCCCATTATCACTTCTCTCCAGCCCCTGGCAACACCAGTGTCCCATGTCTTTTCACCAGTTGACATTTCCACACTGTTGTAGTCCTTTTAATTAACCTCTGGATCTTGCCTCAATATATGATTGTTAATTCCTTATTCTTATTAGAAAAGCAGTATGATATTTTTGGAAAGCACAAGAGCTTAAGAATCATACAGACCTGGATTTAGATTATGAATCTATTGTTTTTACCTTACTTCAGTTGTTCACCTCACTTCAGAAATTCCAATTGTTTACCCTATGAATTTTTATAAGAATTAAATACTTTATTAAGTTTCATCTGACAGTAAATTATTTATAAAATAAACTTCAGAACAGAGAGATATCTGGATTGTTTTGGTATAACTTTTGTGTTTCTCAGGCTATAAAACACAGTTGCACATTTGCTACTTTCTGATAAAGCCTACTTCATGAATTTATGACAAATTACTTTCCATTTCTTCAGTGGGCATTATAGTAGGAAAGTTCTAAGATTTTCACTTAAGACAGAAATATTCTGTGGCATAAAAGATAATACATTATTTTCTAAATGAACATATTTCTTGGATCCAGTGGCCTCTAAAGAAAATCCTATCTGTGTCGTATTGAGGCTACTAAGAGAATGAATTTTTTAAGGCATTAGTTTGTCACTGAAGTTTTATGCCTATGGGATGATTATTTTTGTCTCATATTTCCTATAATGTCAAGCCATGTGCAAACCCATAAACACTTGTCACTATTGTTATCATCTTTGTTTTGCATCTCAAAAAATTTTCTGGCTGATCATTTCAGCAGCCAGTGGGACCTTGATGGAACAGGCAGAGTCCTTTCAAGTGTGGAGCCAATGGTTCTACTGTGGAAGCTGAAGAAAGAATGATAAAGGGACTGGATCCAACCTTCTAGGGTTATCAGTACCTTACTGAGATGCAAGTATAAAGGAAGAAAGTATTCAGGAAATAAAGGCACTTTGTAAAGGATAAGACTTTTTTCCCTTTGATGTCTGTGACCAATGCCCCCCTGACTCAGGATGAGAGAAGTACAGTAACTTACTTGAAGTTGCACAGCTGATAGTTAGAACTTGCACTTGAACCTGTACCCCAAGGCCTCTGCTACAAAATCTGTTCTTTTAGTAAAAGGACAAGAAGCTGTTAATAGCTATTTTTGAATTTTGATCAGGATAGCATTCTAGTCTGTGAGTTACTATATTTACTGTATTTGTTGCTCCTCTACCCCCAACCACTTTGCTAAATGTACTTTCATCTTCACAAAGGGCATTGCAACAGAAATGAAGCAAAAGTTTGTTCGTTAGGTTGTTTATCCCAACATCAATATGAGACAGTAAAGAGCAATAAAGGTATAGCCAGCAAACTCAATCTTTTAGAAAAGTGTAACTTTCTAAATTTAGTGTAATTTTTGAAACCAGCTAGTTTGGGTAAGCTCTCAAAAATTAGCGCTTACTTGAAGATATCGGAAATTACATTAAGAGGTTCTTTGATTCTTTGAAAGCAGTAATATAGTTCAGGGTGCAGTCTTGCTGTTGCCTTTTGTTGGCAAAGGGATTTGGGCATTTAATCTACAACTAGCCTTTTGATTTGTAACATAGAGATAAGAACTTGATTGACTTACTTTCATTGAGTGCTCAGGTGCTTATGAGACTAGAATGTTGTGGTATCACACAGTTTAATATGCAGTTCACAGGGTTGCTTAAAGGAATCTTAAAATGGAAACCTGATTTTAGCCCCTCACCCTCCAACACCCTTCAGTGACTTCCATCTAGATTAGTACCAAACTCTTCTGACACTTTTTACTAGCCAGTCTGGCCCTAGTCTGTACAGTTTAAGACACATGTACACTTCTTCCTGTAGACCAACACTTACTTTTTAAAATGCTGTTTCTTTGCAAATGGCCGCAAAACAAATTCCCAGAGAACCAGTAAAATCACCTACGTAACAAGCTTTCAAAGCAATTCCTACTTTAACCATTGAATTTTGTACACATGAAATTTAATTAAATAGATTCAAAATGACATTCAAAAATGCCAGTTGTGTGTCAGCTGAATTCTCTATGATCTAGATTTGTGGAAATATTTTATTAGTATTTCTCATTTAAGGAACATGGTTATATCACTGGAGGGGGACAGTGATAATGAAACATACAATTTCTAGATAAAGATGTAGTTTTCTGTTGTAATTTATGTGCATATTGCATAATTTTAAAATGACATTTTGTTCTACTGTTGAAGTTCTTAGATATTTTTCTTGTCATCTGATTTGAAAATATGTTTTCTAATAGTTTACAAGTTTTTATAATTTGTTAAATCACAAGTCTCAAACATATTTGGCTATATGACCATTTTTTGTGTAATCAGTTATATAATTAAAATATTTAATCATTATGAGTTATGAAAATGGAATTTTACTTCTTTGGAATAATTTAAGATTCAAGCCAGTAAATCTTTAAAAATAATTAAGCAATGTGATCTTTCAATGAATTACTTTGATGGCTTTTTAAATACAGGTACAGTCATAGTGCCGAAGTTCAAGTTCGACTTCAGTTCTTGACTTGTGTATTTTCAACTCTGGGATCACCTGATCATTTCAGTAAGTTTTATAATGAGTATTTTAATCAGTTTTTAGATCTGTATTGATCCTTGAAGAATAGTTTTATTAAATATACTCACACCTTTAGTTCTACAGTGATTAAATTATTGTCAGTAATGAATATTTTCTGTCTGTGTGTATGGCAATATGAGTGTGACCCTGGCACATTCTTTCTTCAGCCTCTGAAAATGCCATTTTCTTGGTGGATAAACAACTCATTTTCAGGAACAAAATATTTGGAATAGAAGAATATATCACGTTAGGGTGATCGCATCTCTTGTATTACCTTTGGTTATAGAGTCTTCCTGTCACCCCATTTGGAAACAGTCATTGTCTACATATTATTATTGGGGCTAAGCTTATCCAAAATTACTTGGTTTTATAGGTTATAGAAACATTTAGAGACCCTAGTTTTATTTAGATTAATCTCAAACTCAATTTCATTAGCCATTAATTAACCTTAAAAAAAAATGGAAATTGGTCTATTCATTCAGAATGTGGACCATGTCCAAACCCACATGCTAGATGTTTCACAAAAGAGGAGGATGTTTGATTATTTTGGTCAGAGCTCCTTTTCTCTTGCTATAGAGCGATTGTATTAATTATGTTTGTCTCCACAGTCTTTTTCTGTGTGCCCATGTCAACAAACCTCTTTAGTAAGGACATTCTCTTTCTTTAGCTTGTTAATTTAGTCAAATTGATGAGTGTTTGACTAGCCTGAGAGGTATTACAACTTTTTATAAAGTCCATATATTTATGCTGGAGACGCACCGTGTTTTTATCTTAACTATTTTAAGTCTATAATTTTTTCTTCAAATCAGGCTCTTTGTAACAAATGCCACTCACATGACACCAACAGATTTCAAAATGAAAACCCCTGTTTTTGATAGGAAACTAGTTTCTTATGTTATTAGGTCATTTATCATGTTGGATACCGTACAGGAAATAAATAATATAAAATATAAAAACCCCATCTTATACGTGGAGAAGTCAACCCAAAGTAAATATTGTCAGCATAAATAATTTCACATGACCACTAAGTTTCATGTTTGCTTAGTATAGGTTGTCACTGGAAAATGTTAACCATCCTCCTTAGCATTTGAATAAATTTGAATTATTTATTTTGCTGCTCTCATTCCAGTAAGCATAGTATAGATTCTTTGTGCATTATGGGCTTACAATAGCCACTTTTCAGATAAATCAAGTTGAAAACTTCACTCCTCTACATGATAATTTTGCTTCTCTTACTGGCACAACACAGTTCGTATCAGATATAATATGGTTACTCCAAAGTTATATTTGATAAGTTAATACTGATTTTTCAGTATACCAATAATTATATTTTTTTAACTTAATAACAAAGGCATAGACATTGCCTATTGAAAGTGGATTGGTGATTCAGTCATCTGTGAATATACTTTTGTTTTATCCCATAGTTTCCTATGATTAACCTGGATAGTATTTTTTAGTACTCTTACCTATTTTCTTCACTTATCTTTCTTCTTAATTAATGTGTTCAAATTATACATTAAAGATTGTTTCCAGGTTTTGTTTTTTTTTAATGTTGGCTCAAGTTCTTTTTAGAATAAATAATCTAGAATTACCTATTTATGTGAGAAACTAATAGGATACTATTTTTCTACTCAGACTGTTTGCTGGTATTGCTACTAGGTAAATATTTTCTGCAGTGTTTTTTCATATTCTGGATCTCATCTGCTTTTCCCAAAAAGAGGTTTCTTAGGATTCTGTCATACCTCATATCCCCTCTGATTCTGGGACACAATCACAGGCTTTGGAACCCCTTATGATATACTTTTTTGTTTGTTTGTTTAAATATTTAATTATTTATTTTTATTTTTTATGCCTACAGCAGCCAGTATATTCGTAGGTGTTCTCCCATCCAAGTACTAACCAAGCTCGATCCTGCTTAGCTTCCAGATCAAACAAGATTGGGCATGTTCAGGGTGGCATGCTGTAGCCTTATGATATACTTTAGAAATACCAGTGATGCTTTTATTCTAGCCTTTTAGATTGTCCATTTTTCCATATTCAGACTTGTGATTGCCTGTAATACCTTCTCTTCTCTTTGAAAAGTTCTCTCAGTTCCTTTTGCCACATTTTGGAATCATGTAATATTTGGTTCAAAGTCCCATACAGATTAAATTTATTACATTGGCTTCCTATCTAATTGTATCCTCTGATCAATTTTAGCAGTCAGTTGTCTTTTACTTTATTCATCATAAAGATCCTTTTTCTCAGAGTTTACAAAAATAATGCTTACTAGCATACATTGTATATCTACTATGTGCATAGAATGAGCTTTGAACGTGTATCTATTCTTTTCTTAACCCTTAAACCTTATAACCAACTGCTCAACTTTTAGGATTACCTTCCCTTAATCATGTTTACTATAATACAGTGATATGTTCATATTTCAGGAAGAATGATTTTCCAGACCAAATGACTTTTCTAGGATTCTATATTTTTTAATGACATATATGGATTATATTTAACTATATTTTAAAAGCATAAATTATGTGTAATTTCTTACAAAATAATTTTCATAAAATGCTATAAAATATCTCCTTTATATTTCTGGATATATTGATGCCCCTAGTAGATTAAATTAGGACCAAAATGTATGTACCATGATTCAAAGATTCTAATTTTTATCTAGGGTTAAGTTTAGAGCAAGTCGACATTTTATGGCATTGTTTAGTAGAAGATTCTGAGTGTTACGATGATGCACTCCATTGGTTTTTAAATCAAGTTCGAAGTAAAGATCAACATGCTATGGGGATGGAAACCTATAAGCATCTTTTCCTGGAGAAGGTAATTTTATTTCTTCACAGTTTTGTTGTTTATCTGATTTTTATCTCAAATATAAACTGTTTATTTCTTCTTCTTTTGACAGTTTTTTTTAAATAGACAAATATACTGTTTTCAGCAGTGCTTACGTAGTTTTTCCACTTAGATTTGCTTATTATCAAAACGACTATTTAGTTTATATTTAGAAGACTATTCTGTTCCTTAGCTAAAGTACTTACACTAACAATTAGAATAACTCTTTAGGCAAACACAAATAAGAAATGTGGGGATTTTGGTGTTTATTTTTTTATATCATTAATAACGTAGTGAAATTTTCAGCAGTGGTACCCACACCCAGTAGTGTAGAGCTGTGTTCTGTGACTCTTCTTTAGTTAAGTGGTTGTGGTTTCAGCCAGTCTAATGGAAAATAGAAGGCAGTCTTCAAATTTTTTTGTAGACTCTTGGGAAGATATTTTTAGGAAGTGTTGTCATGATATTAAGATATTCTTTATCTAATTTTTGGTTTCCTTTATCAGAAGCAACAGTTGGTTCAGGTGATAATTTTCCATTTGAATTTTGAAACATCAATGATGAGGCAATCAACTTTTTAATAATTTTTATGCTTATTTTTGAGAGTATAAGGGCTCCTTACAAACTATCACATGAGTTTTGGTACATGTAAATTAAATCATTTAATGCAAGATACAGCTACAAATAAACCTTCAGGTATCTTAATTTCAGGCTCTGACTTATACACAAACCATAGGTAAAGCTAGCTACCCATCTCATAAATGTGCATAGTATAGGTATATAATAAACAATAAAAATTTTTACTCATTTCTCTGATTTGAGTCTCTATACATCTCAAAAATTGAAACATATCAGATACATTTTAATTATGACCCAAATAAAATTTTCATTCAATTATTATGTATTTTTATAAATTATCACTGAAAATCTGAGCTGATATATTTCCTTCTATAATGTTTTCAGTAAAATTGTTAATTTAAATTTGTTAAGTTAAATTCTATAAAATAAAATCTGTTACTTACCACACTAAACCAGCTTAAAAATTTTTTTTTTTAAGATGCCCCAGTTAAAACCTGAAACGATTAGCATGACTGGCTTAAACCTGTTTCAGCATCTATGTAACTTGGCTCGATTGGCTACCAGTGCCTATGATGGTGGTTCAAATTCTGAGGTATGGATTTTGACTTCATTTTATTGGGTCACCTTGTGGAATTTTTGTTTCATTCTTCAAATTAGATTACTAAATTATCTAAAATCTGATTTTTATGCTATTTGTTGTGGCTAGACTTTTAGTTGCTATTGGACAACTCCGGAGTTCCTGTTGGTAACCTCTATTCTCAAATAGAATCGACCTAAATCATTCTGACCCTGAGGTATATGATTAGTTCATTAGCTGAAGACTCTCAAACTACGAGTCTTATCTGTGGTTTAGAGTTCTGTTTGCCTAGTTAGGTGGCTGCTAGGTTTTATTGGATGCAGACCGTTATTTGAAAGTCTTCTTCATTGTATATTCCAGGTTATTATTGATAGCTTTGATTTATGTAGTGTCTACTCATATCTTTCATTAATTTTCTTCTCTTTGAAGTTTTATTATAAGGTAACAAACTATGTGGTAAAGAATATTTTTAATTGTATCTAGGTAGCTCTCATAGTATCTAACCTTCTTTTCTTGTTTGAATAGTGTTCTTCAAAAAAAATTTTTTTTGGTCCTCTTACTTTGATATTACTGTGGTAATTTCAGTCAGCCAGCCAGCCAATTTTGAGCTAATGCTGTTTTTTAAGTGGTTGATACACTAAGATTGTTCAGCCACTTATCAGAGGGATTATCTTTCTTCACCTTGCCCAGCTTTTGGGAACTTTCACGCTCCACTTTTTCCCTAATTTTCAATGAAAACATTCTCTTTGTCATCTTACAGTTAACATGAACAACACCTTGGGTTAATATATTTTTTTACATTTTTATTGAGTACCTGAAAGCAGTGACTTTATCAGAGTAAGTTCTATAATGCATTGAAGCATTGTTATGCTAATAATTGTGTGTGCCTTATTTTTTTCTCTTTGTAGTGTGTTTTGGGAACTTTCCCCCACTATGCAGTTGCAAATTTTGAGTTGTTAAACATTACACATTTATAAATAAGTATTTTTAGAATCGATACTTGTATATCTCAGTATTTGAGGAAATTTCCAAGTCTTTTATCCTTTTTATCATTTGATAATTCTTAATAATAGGAATTGCTTTTAAAATACTTTATAGAATATTAAAACTCTTAAATATTATATGACTTAAATTTTTTATTTTAGTCTTATCATTTACATTGTTTGACAAATAATATTTATAAATGTCATACTTTTCTTTCTTAGCTTTGTGGTATGGACCAATTTTGGGGCATTGCTTTAAGAGCACAATCTGGTGATGTCAGTCGAGCAGCTATCCAGTATATTAACTCCTATTATATTAATGGTGAGTGATTTGAAATACTGCCTAATAGGTAACTTTTTATGTGAATTTTTTTTGTTTAGCTATAGTTCATTTTTTTTAATATAGCAAAACAAGAATATAAGGTCGATACACATGTCTAAACATCTGATTTTTCAGGTAAAACGGGTTTGGAGAAGGAACAAGAATTTATTAGTAAGTGTATGGAGAGTCTTATGATAGCTTCTAGCAGTCTTGAACAGGAATCACACTCAAGTCTTACTGTTATAGAAAGAGGACTCCTTATGCTGAAGACACATCTGGAAGCATTTAGAAGAAGGTAATTTTTTTATATCACATTATTGTAATGAATTTCAAGCTTTTTTATTGCTGAAATGTTCAAAAATATTCTTAAAATTAGAGTTTTTTGGGGGGGCAGGTAGAAAGCATAACTTACCAAAAATGAAAGGCTAATATTAGAAGTAAGTTTTATTCACAATATGTACCAGTTAGGTGTATAATAGGTAATATAGCTTCTCAGTAAATATTATAGAGCTTTAGAAATATTATACTCTAAGAAGATATGCATGAATAAGAATTTCTAGACAGACTTCCATCTCTAAGAAAGTATTACTACAATTGAAAAGCAGAACACCACTACCAAAAAAGTTTCACTAAAATCCTCACCAACGTCATCAAATAGTCTCTCATAGTTGAACCAAGTTGAGTTTGTTTCATTTGCTGTTTTTTTTTCTTCCTGGACTAGGAGACAGTATTTTAATTTTGAATTTCCATTTACCATGGAAACATGATCAAAAAGTTCTGTGTTAATGAATATCTGTATAATTAATTTAGACATACCCTGTGTAATACAGAAATAAAGCAAATTAACATTTATGAATATATCGACTGAAATGAAAGGTGAGTAGATAGTTTTAATTAAGAAATTCTGTTAATTAAAAATCATGAGTAAATGTAAAAGTACAAAGAACTGTGTTGAAAAAATTGTTAAAATTAATGATTTTCAACTTCAGAGCTTAGTTTGATAATGAAAAATCATAATTGATATTTATTGACATTTTAAAATATCAGGAAATATTGAATAATAAAAATATTCTACACATTCCTCATAAATAACATGGCTCCATGGTTTAAAATATTTGGGCATCATAAAATTTTTTATTTTGATTATAATTGCAATTTAGAAATTCTACTTAAATAATTCCCTGTGATTTTAAAGAATGTGTAAGGGAACGCTAGAGTTTTGTTTTTTTTTTTTTTTTTTTCACAGAATCTTCACACTGCCAGGTAACTTTTACCATTTTAAAAAATAAATAAGCAAATAATGTATGTCTTATCCAAATTAATAAAAATACATATTCATAACATTTAGGTATTACACTAAAATAATACTATAGAAAATAAAGATTATTGTAATCTATCTCTTCCTATCAGAAATAGTTAACCGTTAATGATATGATAACTATAGTCTTCCAAAATTTTCTCTATGCTGCAGTCTACAGACAAACCAAAAAGGGCCTATTGGTTCAAATCCTTAGTCATTACACATTACCAGTGTTTTAAAAATAAGCACTTATTTTAAAATTATTTTAAAATAAATTTTTTTAGGGTTCGATGATGCTTTTATAAAATTAATGAAGTTCATTAAAAAATTCCTTCTCAGATACACAGTTTTTTTTCTAACTCATGAAAAAATTGTCCTATTCTTGATAGAAATCTTTGTAATTTTTGTTGTACTCTAAAAGTTAATGTTAGTGTTAAGTAGTTTATATAAATGCTTATTTTGTGGGTGACAAGTAGAGAAACTAGGATACAGAATTGAATATTTAAAAGACTCAAGAGCAAGTTTAATAATTTAGGTATTTTCATGCAAATTCTTATGCAGTAGTATATAATTTCAAATGCTTAATGTGCTTAGTACTACTACTAATTTAAAATTGCCTAATGTTGATAGAACAAATAATGAAGTAATTATTGTATGTGTATGTATTCCTTATATTAAGAGAGTAAATTAAAATCATTTATAAAGATTGGTGTTTTTTTTTTTTTTTTATGAGATAAGGTTATAATCTTAAACACAGTTTCAACCAGAAGTAATTCTGTTTCCCAGGGGACATTAGGTAATGTTTGGAGACATTTTTTTTTATCATCACAGCTTAAGGAAATACAGGGTGCTATTGGCATGTAGTGGGTAGAGACCAAGGTACTGGTAAACATCTTATAGTGCATGAGACAGCCCTTCTCCAACAAGAATTACTGGGCCCCAAAACATTGTCTGTGATTACTCTTTTGCTCAATAATAGAAGCTGGATATTGGATCACTTCTAGGATATTAAGTCCTTTTATTCCCTTACTTGCCCTCCTTCCATTCCAGAATTGCTGATTAGAATAAGACATTTATAATTTTTTTTTTAACTGAATTCAGGTACTGTGGATTCTGTCTTCAACAACTAAAAATCACTTAGAAAATTGACAGATGTTTAGTGAGTGTCATGCTAAATGCCTGCATCTTTTGATATAATAGTCTTTGTAATTCATACTATAATTTTAGCAGTCATGGAATTGGCTCTCAGATTGTTAGGCTGATTAACATATTTGCTATAAAAATTTCTCTGAAAAATATTTCTAATATCTTTTTCCCCCCTCTTCTGAATTAGGAATGACAGCTTGCCATTTCTCTTACTGGATTAGTTTGTTTCTTTGAACTCCTACTGCATCTATTATCCCTCACCCCTTCCTTTGAAATAATGATCATAATGGGATTTTTTTCCTCAGTAATTTTTCTTGATAACTATTTTTAAGAATTTTTAGCTATATTTATTTATGCCTGTAAGTTTGATTCAGTGCAATGACTATAAACTTAAAATTAGTTCTGTAGAGTATGTTGGAATGTGCTAGAACCTTTTGTGGGCTTTTTCATTTCATAAAATATTAAAAACTTTCCTAACATTAAAATGGTTTAGAATTATCTTTCCTGTGTGTGGTTTTTGTGTTTTAGGTTTGCATATCATCTCAGACAGTGGCAGATTGAAGGCACTGGTATTAGTAGTCATTTGAAAGCACTGAGTGACAAACAGTCTCTGCCACTAAGGGTTGTATGCCAGCCAGCTGGACTTCCTGACAAGGTAGTACATAGTTTTAGTTATCAAACTGAGAACATTTCCCAGTTCAAATATCTGTTCTTTTTGTATTTTTAAATTGGTTGCATCTCATATTTCAGATGACTATTGAAATGTATCCTAGTGACCAGGTAGCAGATCTTAGGGCTGAAGTAACTCATTGGTATGAAAATTTACAGAAAGAACAAATAAATCAACAAGCTCAGCTTCAGGAGTTTGGTCAAAGCAGCCGAAAGGGAGAGTTTCCTGGTAAGTCCAACAATTGAAATTTTTCCTTTTTCTAGATTCTATTATATATAAACTGTGAACCTTTACTTCTTTGAAGACTACCAACCATGTTCTTGGCTTCCATCCACTTCCCCTACCCTTGTTATAATGCCATTGATTCTTAAGCAAGAGTTAAGAGTTGCTTCAGATGTTATTTACAAATATTTTCTCTTATTTTTCTCAAAAAATTTTACTTTTGGAGGTTATTTAAAAAGCAATTGGGAATATTAGTTTAAGTTTCCATACTACTACTTAGTCCAATTTTACCCTCTAAATTGTTTTGCTATTTTGATATATTTTGTTTTTGTTTTATTCTGGGGCCTGTGAAAATAATGCACACATAATTTAAGGGTCTGAAATTATAACAGTCTAAATATATACTTAGGAAAAAAATTTTTAAGTTTTAAGAGCTGCTGCTTTTTAGTACTTTGCACCTGCCTGTGTGCATTGTTAATTATTTAACATCTTTTAATAAGAAGCCAATGATTTTACTAAAGCATGATTAAGGTAAAGCCATATATATGTATCTTCTAGAGTAACAGATATTAAATTTTGTTCCTGAATAATTAATAAGTATTCTTGGTACAGAAGAATAGATGTTGAGAAGTCTCCATCCTATCCCCATCTTTAAACCATCCATTTCCCTTTTCCCAAGGCAAACTTTGTTGTTTCTTCCATATCTTTCAAGAGATAACAAGATATAATTTAAGAATACACACACACACTTACAATACAATTGGTAGCATTCAATTTATATTCTTCTACCCTTTGCTTTTAGTGCTTAACATTCTTAGAGAACATTGCATATTCGTGCATAGTAGTTCTTGTAGAAAGTTACCTCATTCTTTTTAAAGATCCTCAATGCATAGTAAGGTGGCACCATGATTTATTTTACCTATTCGCTGTTAATGGACATTTAGGTTGTTTCTAGTCTTTTACTATTACAAATAATGCTATAGAGAATATCCTTTACATGTATTATCTAATACATGTTGGCTAAATACTAGTTATGGAATTTTCAGGTCAAAAGATATCTGCTTTTGTTACATTGAAATGTACATAAAAAGAATATAAAATGAGTAATAATTCAATGAAAACCACCCATGTCCCTACCACCCAGATTATTAGAAAGTATTTATGTATCCCTGCCTAATATCATCTTTCCACTTCCCCTTAACACTATTGATTTTTTAGTTTATTATTCTTTTGATGCTTATAGTTTCACCTCTGTTGTATGTATTCTTAATATATTCAGCTATGTGAAACTTGATAAATATAAAGTTGATGGATTAATGAAAAGGGGAGTATAGCTGCTGTCAGATAAAGGATCACAGAAGAAATCAAGCTAAAGAATGCTTTCTTTCACCTTCTCTAAAGGTTTATAAGGCCTCATCTGAGGATATCAGTGGGAAAGTTCTCAATTATAGGTCTTGGCACAGTCAAGAAATCTCAGCACTGTAATGTTGATAAGAATAGGAATATCCAACAGAAATACAGTCTCGGGGGGTGGTGGTGGTGGTGGTGGTGTGTGTGTGTGTGTGTGTGTGTGTGTGTGTGTCTGTCTGTCTGTCTGCTGTCTGTCTGACTGTCTTATTTCTTCATGACCTACTTTTGCTCTCAGGAGTAAATCAAAGTAGAATTTCTTCCATGAGATAATGTGAATGTCTTCTGCCAATTCAAGCAGTTGGACATGGAGGCAAGAGTAGAAACTTCACTAGCATATGGTAAAGACAATCCAGGTACAGATAAGAATCTGGACTATGTTCACTTGCCTTTCTTTCCTCAGATAGAGAAGATATTACAAAGGTAGCAGGGATTTTAGTCTTGATGGCTTTCAATAATGCATTTGTCTAGTCACACTGATCCTACTGATTGTCCTCCAGGTTTGGTGCACAGCGGTAGAATATCGTTCATCATCATCCTGGTAATTCTTTGTCTCTGTCCTATGTTGGATATCCTGTTTCCATACCTTCTTTATTGGTTCACTTTTTTGTTTTTGCTGAAATACAGTGCATATGTCTAGTAGTTTCTTGAGAGAAGGTTGATGGGGTAACATTTTTGATTCTTTGAATCATCAAAAATATATTTTTCATTTTTTCATACTTAAATGGTAATTTGATAGAGTATAGAATTCTAGGTTGGAAATAGTTTTCTTTCAGAATTTTAGAGGTATTGTGTTTCTACTTTGATAGCTGTTTAGAATTATGAAGCCATTTTGATTTCTGATAATGTCTTACATATCCCATTTTTTTTCTCTTGTAGCTATTAATATTCTCCTTATTTCTTATGTTCTGTAATTTTACAATACTTGGGTTGAACATGAGTTTGTTTTCAACAATTATGATGGGTCCTTTAGTATTTAGGTATTTAGTGGGCCCTTTTATTCTGGCAACTTGTATCTTTAAGTTTGGGGACATTTTCTTGAATTAATTGATTGATTTCCTTCTATTTTATCATTTCTCTCTTTCTAGAAATTCTTGATTATCAACATGTTTCATCTTGTAGACTATCCCCAGGTTACTTTTCTGTTTCATTTCTTTGAATTTTAACTCAGCTTCTTGAGAGATGTTCTCAACTTTATTCTGCAACCTTTCTTTGAGTTTTTCATTTTTACTGTTTTTGTTCCCTGAATACTCCTGTTTTCATGTGGTTGAAATATATTTTCGAGGATACTGGTACTTTTTTTTCCCACTTAGTTGTGAATTTTCTTAAACCCAGATTAATGGTACCTGCATTTTCATTAGAATGTTTAGCTAATTATTACATTTCCTATTAGAGTCATCTCTTTTTTTTACCCTCTTCTATCATGAGTTATACCATTCTGGCATTCTTTATTCTGTGTATATATTAAAATTTACATTTGGTTTCATTTTTTCTCTTTCTAATGAGCTTTCAAACTATTTGTACTGTGAAGTCTTCTGATTATCAATGTTCTCAAGCTTTTGTTGTTTGGGAAAAAACATTTTGCCTTCATTTATGAAGGATATTTTCACTGGTGTAGAATTCTAGGTTAGGAGGCTTTTTTCTTTTAGGGCTTTAAAAATGTTTTCCCATTTTCAGTTAGCTTGCAAAGTTTGTGATCTAAAGTATGTGGTTTTTATTTTCATCCTTTGTAGACAATATATCTTTTTAACTGATTGTTTTAAAGGTTTATTTTGATATTTGTTTTCAGCAGTTTGATTATTGATATGTCTTGTATCTTTGCATTAATGCAGTCTAAGTTTAATTCAGCTTCTTGAGTCTATGTTTATGATGTTTGTCAAAGTTAAAAAAGGTTAGCGGTTATGTATTTTTCCACATTTGTTTTTTCTTTTCCATTAACCTTTTGCCCAAATTGCGGGCCTTTGATTAAATGTATCCTAGACTGTTTGTTAATATCTCACAGATCACTGAGGTGCTGTTCTTTCCCCTTTGTTTTTCCTACTTTTTTTCTCCTCTCTCTCTCTCCCTTTCCCCCTCTACAGTCTTCTCCCCATTTCCTCCTCAGTATTCCCTCTCTTCCTTCCCTTCACCAGGTGGAAATCATGCTCTGTGCCAAATACGATCCTCTCAAAAGTAGTAAAAGAAAGATACTCAATTAATTGTAAAAGCCAATTTAACCATTATAATCAAAAGTTAACATGTAACACATACTGTATGTAAACCTATCACAGATGTCAAATGGAGTCCAAAATCCTAAATAAACTATTAGCCATCTTTTGGAGCAAAGTTTACGCATGCTTAGAGTAACTTAGGAAGCAGGTCAACTCTATATTAAAATTCATCACAACTAAGGATTTTTTATCTTAATGTTGTAAAAAATATCAGTAATCATAGATTCTATTTGATTATATCAACAAGATAGAAAAAGACATTTAATAAAAATCTACCAGAGTATTAAAAACTTAATATAGAATTTCTGTTCATTTAATTGCCAATGGTTTTCTTGATAAACACTTTGCTTTACTAACTTTCATATTTCTTCTAGTTTTGTATTATATAAAATGAGGTGTGGATAAAACAAGTACCAGATGAGAGAACCTAGTTATAATTAATGGTTAATATGATGATGACTAGGAAACTAAAGAAATCACGTGTTTGGTAGCAATTAAAAAATAGGGTAATTTTAATGCAAGGTCTGTGTGGAATTATATGAGAATAAAATTTTGAGATACATAAATGAATACTTGAATAAGTGAATATTCCTAACATGTCTGTGCAAAATATAGAGATGCCAAGTTAATTTATTTCTTTATATAGTCTACCTAAAATCTTAATGGAATTATTTTAAATTTGATGAAATTACTCTATATAATAAACTGTGAGAATAAATCAAGCAGTGTATGAAGTTCTGAGAAGAAAACCCAAAAGGGTAATAGGGATTAATTATAATACTATTAAACATTTAAAAATTATAATAATATGATTTTGGTGAAGAATGGTTAAGTGAATAACAAATAGATACAAAAAACAGCCTTATATTTGTATGCGACACGTTAACGTGGGGGCAGAAAGAAAAACTTTACTTCTCTCTAATATTCAGGATGTATTTAATGTGTTTTTATGCACATACACACACACGTATAGGAAAAATCCAGAAGAAATATGATTGAATATCAAACCATTGGGAGGGCCAAGATTCCTAAGCTTAGAAATAATGAGAAGAGAAAGAATCATAGAATTTCACTATACCACAATTAGCTATTTGGTGGACAATAGTTGTACTTAAGAAAAATTGCCAAAATGAATCTTACCGGAGAAACTTATTTTTCTTCTCTGTTTGAAATATGTGAGAAAATTTTCTTATTTGTGTGAAGGGAAACAGTAATTTAAAATGTTATGTATTGTTATGTAGAGCAATAGCCCTGCTTCACCCATTTCTGAAAATAGTGTTTGGTGCCTAGCCAGTAAAGTTTTTCCACATCGTTAATAAAATTTAACATTATTTATTTATTAAATTACTTTATTATTTTTCTTAATTTTCCTATTCAATCAGGCATTTTCTTTTTAAAAAATATGGAGTAAACAATGATTAATTTGTAAATGTCTGTTATGTTCTGGTGCTAGGAATATATCTGAATGTAGTACAATCTGGTGGAACTGGGTTTGTTTTTTTTTTAATAGGAGAGACATGATAAATATATAATGTCAGGTGCTGATATGTGCTTTAAAGAAAGATAAAGGAGCATAAGGAGAAATAGTGAATTATGGCTCATAAATTCAATGGTTGAGAGGAAGGCCTTTTAGAGTTCATGTTTGATGAGAGACTTGAAGGAAATGAAGGATTCTTATGAGTCATGTGAATTCTTATGCAGGAGCATCTTCGGCCTTGAGATAGGAACATACTTGGTGTTTTCAGGAAAGAGCAAGGAACAATAAAGAGTAGAGGGAAATTTTTATTAAAAAAAAAGGAAAGAGCAAAGAGGCTGGGTGGCTAAGGCATACTTAGGTAGAGGTGATGGTGGGAAATGAAGATGTGGCAGCAGAAAGGACTTAGGCATTTTAGAAATAAATTGCCTCAATCTGTTGAGTTTATTAAATTTACCATAACCTTGGATGTCATAGTTGCTCTTTTTTCTTTTCATGTCAGAGTCTCCCCCTCCCCCCCTCCCCCAACTTTGTAGTCTGTTTTGTTTTGGTGGGTAATAACAGGGAAGAGAGAATTTAATCATTATAAATACTTGCTTATTACTTGTATAACTAAGGGATTAATGAATCTGATTCTTCAGCATGTCTTGCTGGGGGAAATGTTGTAGTTTCCCAGAAAGCTATATAGTGTTTTCATTTGTAAACTTTTTTTATATTGTTAGACAGGCAGGAATTGATTTAGTTAGACTGGTGTTGGTAGAGAATTCTTTTGTAATTTTTACTGCCTAAAGCTAACCTCATACAATAGAAAAGTATGCATGAGCACATTTAGTACTATGTCCACTTTGCTCAAGAATTATATTTAATCTTAATATCCACTGGAATTATTTGTTATAATTGTGTATTCATATTAGCAAATAAGTTAACTCTTATAAACATGTTCAGTTACGTTTTTCTCCTGTTTTTAAAGGAGGCCTTATGGGACCTGTCAGAATGATTTCATCTGGACATGAGTTAACAACAGATTATGATGAAAAAGCACTTCATGAGCTTGGTTTTAAGGATATGCAGGTACACATAAATGTGGTTTCAGTTTTAATCATCTATTGACTGTTAATAGTAGAATAGTTGAAAATATAATTCAAAAAGAATTCTTACTGTTTTTGTTACATTAAAATTGTAAATGAAGTTATTTTATATGTGAGAAATTTATTCAATTAAAAACTTGATATGTCTAATTATATGCTGTTTTTTCCCCCTATTGCTCTTATTTTTAACAGATGGTATTTGTATCTTTGGGTGCACCAGGAGAGAACGGAAAGGAGAAGGTGTTCAGCTGCCAGCATCTTGCTTACCACCCCCTCAGAAGGACAACATTCCGATGCTTTTACTTTTACAAGAACCTCATTTAACTACTCTTTTTGATTTATTAGAGATGCTTGCATCATTTAAACCACCCTCAGGAAAAGTGGCAGTGGAAGATAGTGAGGTGAATACATCATTTCATTCTCAAAAAGTCTTATTTTGTCTTTCTGTTGAAAATAATTTTCTCAATATTCTCTTAAGAGAAGTAAAACCTAGGAAACTATTTATTTATTCATTAGCTATTTAACTGTCTAATCTGAACCAGGTATATTGTTTTAGAAAATCAAAATAGGCACAGCTTCAGCCTTCCCAGATAATTAACATGCCTAACAGATAGTTTCAAGTAAAAACAGATAAATGGTTTCAGAAAAAGGTAGCTGCTAAGACTGAATATGATGTGCCATTATTAGGGAGTGATGGTAGGCAGCGACCCATATATATATATATTACTTGGTCAGGAAAGGTTTCTGAGGGAGACCATATATAATTTGATCTGGAAAGATAAAAAGGAGACAACTAAATGAAGAGAATAAAGAATGATCTGGATGGAGTGATATGATTTCTGAAGCCCTTGATGTAAGAATGAGTTAGACAGGTCTAGGAATTGTTAAAGAACTAATGAGTAGAATGTGGAAGTTGGTGGGGAATGGAATGAGAGAAACAAGATTCGAAAGGTAGGCAGAGGGAGAGACATATGTTCTGATTTTTGTTTTAAAGGTAATAGGTTTGTTTGACAAGAATAGAAAAAAGGTGTAAGGAACCTAATGTACTAGTCTAAGAAAGAGTTGAAGGTGCCTGGAGTAGAATAGTGGTAGTGTAAATAAATTAAGTAGACAGTAGGTCAGAACAACTTAACTTGTGGTGAGATTGTTTTCTGGACTTTTAAGAACAAAGTTTGTGGTGGATTAGCTTAAGAGTGAGGGTGACTTGGGTTCAGGAACAAGGAAAAAGAGATGGCATCCAGGTTTCTGGCTTGAGCCACTGAGTAGATTCTATAGGTGAAGAAAAATGGATACCTGTAGGATAAGTGTAGCTGTCAAGTAAGCAACTGGGTATACGAGTTTGGAGCTTAGAGAAGAAGTTTGGTCTGGAGAAGTTTGTGGGTTATCACTATAAGGATGGTAATTAAAATCAAGGTGTTAAGAAATTACCTAAAGGTGTCCTTTTCAGTCCGCTGACTTTTTTTTTTTTAATACCTTTAAATGGACACATTCTAAGATGTTTTCATTGATGTGCCTCATCCAGTGAATCATTTTGTGGTTTAGTGGTAAATAATTAATAGTAGTGCTTTGATGGCTTTTCTCTGATGGCTGCTGTTCTGTTTCTTTCCTAAGAATGTTAAGTGACTTTCTTTTATCCATGTTTCCAAAATGTGTTTGATCGTGGATGCAGTCGTAGCTGCTATTGAGTCCTCTGTTTCCCATAGTCTGGTTTCTCTTATGGTGGCATATTCTTGAATTTCTAAGAAATCTCATTTTGTTCAGGCAGAATGATTAATAATAGATTTCTCATTTCTTTACCCATTTTATGCCACAGATACTTAATGACTTTTTACCGCATGCCAGCACTGTATTGGCAGTTTAAGAGATAGAGATAATTAGAAGAATTCCCCGGTTTTTCAGGAACTTTCTAGTTTTCTATGCAGTACGTTATGGTAACATAAAAGAGGGAAAAATTTGGGGAAGGATTTTACAAAAAGGGAGTTTTTAAATTGGATCCAGCTGATGATGAGAATGAAGAGAAGTATTACAGATTCACAGAAAAGTGAATGGCATGTTTGAAAAACTGGGAATGTGGGTATAGTGTGATTCAAATATAAAAGGACATTGTAGCCATTATCACAAAGAGAACTGTATGAGATTTTTATTCTTTGTAAAATGGATTGTCATCATCATGGAAGGTTTTAAGGCAACAAAATGAGGTTGTTCTGTAGACTTTTAGGAACAAAGTTTAGGTGTTAGTGTGGAAGTATATTAGAGAAAACAGAGACCAGAGGTAGCAAGACAGATTAATAGGCCATTATAACAGTTCACATGAAGCCAAAGCCAGAAGGGAAGCATTTATTTTTTAGCAGATATTTTATTGAACTTTGTGGCCAGTGTGTCATTGTTGATGTGGGATTTCTTTGTTGTACAAGACTGGTGAGCCTTGAAGAAGGTTACAGGTAGAATAAAATAAAGGATCTTTCACTGTGTAGACCCATATTGCAGGGCCTTTCAATCATAACATAGGATGTAGTCATATATAATTGGGAAACATTTTTTCTTAAAATCTTTTTTTTGCAGTCTTTTTTTAGTATATGTGCTGCTGAAGCAGGCACTAGTTTTTTGTTTTTGTTTTTTTTTTAACTGGGTCTTTACAAAGGAATGAATTTTATTTTACTGAAGAACTTTCAGTGCCATTTCCCAACTAAAGCAAAAGTGTTAACTTGGGTTGTTTCTCTTTCTTAAGGTTATGAAAAGCCAAGCTTACCTCGAAACTCTATGTCTAGATCCCCTTGCCTTCAAAGTATACTCCTTTATACTGCTATATAAAAATAACTTAATTACTTTTTATGGATATATAGAATATTCTTTTGGTATCTCTTAGACTATATTATACCAAAGTTTATGGCAGCAGCAGTAGTTAGAATAATAATGTATGAATTCATACTCTGGAAAATTCCAAACTGTAAATTAGCTTTCGTTCCTTATTTATCTGTTGGGGTTGTGCTTTAATTTTTTTTTTTTTAAAGAAACTTGCCCATTTCTTACATGCTTTCTGAGATATTCTTTAGCTTATCTATTATCTCTGCACCTTGCAGAGGTCAAATTTAACAGATGATAATGGAAAAAAGTAGGTTCTATAAAAATAATTTGCTTTCCTTTTAATTTGTGCTTTTCTGAGACTGAGAAATAAAGTTTGGGTTAGCAAAATAAGAGGAACAGGTATACTCTTTGCCTAAATGTAAGGTTAAGGATTTAGTTCACCAAGTCTTTGTCATTCTTAGAATAGTGATCTACAAGGAAAAAGAGATGACAGTCATACTGAAATTTACTTAAATATCTATAAAATAGTCATTTTCACTTCTATTTGAAAACTTTCCTGAGGAAAGCGGCCAGAATTACAGGTCATGTTTTTACCCAGAAAAGTGTTTGATGACTAGTTGATAAATCACAACTTTGATATAACTTTTAATTTATTAAATAAATGTATTTACCATGTAAAAAATGATTTCTCACTTTAACAAATGATTTACTTCTCACTTTTAAAGTAAGACTATAAAATATCAAATTTGATAGCGACTATGCAAAAGTGGTGTTTACGTTTAGATTTTTTTTTTTTTTTTTTTTGCTGATGAGTCTTATGTAGTTATTCTTATTTATACAGAGCCTAAAATGTGAAGAACTTCATCTTCATGCAGAAAACCTCTCTAGACGTGTATGGGAGCTACTGATGCTTCTTCCTACATGTCCTAACATGTTGATGGCATTCCAGAATATCTCAGATGAACAGGTTAGCCCATAAAATCTTTTCACTGTTCTGGAGGCTGGCACCAGTTTACACTCTTATTTGACCTATATACTTAATAAAATCTTTCCAATTTAATTGGTAATAAGTGTCAGTTCATTTTCATTTAATTATTAGTGAGGTTGAGTAGTAATAGGCTAAACATATGACAAAGACGTTTACTAAAATTACTTTAGAAAATATGGACTTGTCTTTATATTACTGTTTTTTCATATGATTATATGTTCCGAATATTGCTTTGTTTTTGACAACAAAAATGTTTAGAGAAAATACGGTTTAATGACATACATCAGTACTTATTTTGGATGCTCATACAGATCAACTGAAAGAATTAGGGAAAATGAGACAAAGAAATTTAATATATTAAATTTAATATATATTTATTAATTTTTCATATATTTATTAATTACCCACATGTGCGAATGTTAGATCTCTTTGTAAAGACATCCATTAAATTTAGAGAGTTTTTTTTTTTAAGCTATTTACTAAGAGGTTACTTTCTGGAGATACTAATAGAACAACTATAGAACAAATGAAAATCAATATCCTAGTATTATGCTAACGGTTATCTATGTTTTGGGACTTTGTCATGTGAGTTTAGAGGTCACGTATCTCAAATGACTTAGAAGTGAAGGAATTGGGCTGGAAAATAATGTTTTATGACTTAGTGTGCATCTTTTGAGAACAATATCATTGTTAGAGCTACTCTGAGTGCAAGTAACAATTTTATAAGTTGAGAGTAGAAAACAAAATTTTTAAATTTATATATTTGCATGTGACTTAAATGGGTTGATGTCATTTACAAGCATTAAATATAAACTTTACTACTTTAGTATCTTTAAAAGTTCATGCATTTAACTAGGCTGCAATTTTTTTTTCTTTAATTGGGAAGATGGTAATTTGCCTCAACTGTTGTGAAAGCTAACAAGATACATTTTTTCTTATGCTGCTATTTGTGTATTTTAACAAAATTTAATGAATAATTGGTGTTTTAAGCATACCATTGTACCAGTTAAATAATTGATCTTCACATGTTTGAATATATTTCAATGTATGTGTAATATTTGAGTTTTTTATATAGTATCAATTTCTTTAAAATTTTTTTGGAGGGGGTTCCCTTAGTAAATTGGTGTAAGAAACTGACATTTTCCTTTTATTAATTTAAGAATAATGATGGACTTAATTGGAAAGATCTTCTCAAAATTAAGAGTGCTCACAAGCTCTTATATGCCTTGGAAATTATTGAAGCACTGGGAAAACCTAACAGAAGGATAAGGAGAGAGTCGACGGTAATTGTATTTCCATTATTATCTTTACATGTTTGTATTCTCTCTGGGGTAAAATTCCAGAGTGTGTTATCCTTTAAATCTAGAATAATTTTTTTTCCTGCCACCCTCTCTTATTATTAATTTCTTTTACCTTCCCTACAGGGAAGTTACAGTGATCTTTATCCAGATTCAGATGATTCAAGTGAGGATCAAGTGGAAAATAGTAAAAATTCCTGGAGTTGCAAGGTTTGATTGTGTGTTCTGAAGTATATTGATAAAAATAATTTTATCTCTGATTTTCCAAAAGTAGGTACCGTAATAATTGGTTTTAAACTAATGTATTGTTAAATAAAGTGTAGTTTACAAATTATGTATTATATAAATCAGGAATGCACAACCCCCAGGCTGCAGACCAATTCCAAGAAACTGGGCCGCACTGCAGGGAAGCCAAGCTTCATCTGTATTTGCAGCTGCTCCCCAGCACTAGCATCACTATCTCAGCTCCATCTCGGATTATCAGGCATTAGGTTCTCATAGGAGCACCAGTCCCTGGTGCCAAGAAAGTTGGGGACTGCTACTCTAAATCACAGTAATAAGCTGTGATTATTTAATGCCCTGGTGCTTCTGTATTTAGAAATGTATTATATTTTTTCTCCATTAGAATACTGTTTTGGGACATCCCAATGTCTAGGATTAAATGGTTAATAGAATATAAAGGTATATTACAGTTTTGCAATAATCTTTTAAAAAAAATTCTTGAAAGTTTGCAGTATGTTATTACTTTGCATGGAAGTTATTTTGGTTAAATCAAAGACAAATATCTAAATGAAAGATATATTTTACACACACACACATACACAGTTATTGAATTAAAAAGCAGGTCTTAATTACAATATGTAGCTCCTTCTCTTACCATTACTCTCATCATTAATTCCAGTTTGTTGCTGCTGGAGGGCTTCAACAATTATTAGAAATTTTTAATTCTGGAATTCTGGAGCCTAAAGAACAGGAATCCTGGACTGTGGTAAGTGAAAATTCAATGATTCAACCAGTTGGAATAGTTATCCAGTTTTAAGCACTTCTGTTTCCCATTAGCAAGTGTAGCTTTTGCTACACACTGTAGCACAGGAGAGAATGGACCATAGTACAAGTAAATTGCTTTTAAAAATAGAGTGTCCAGTGAAGTAATTGCATAGTAAGTGTTCTCCATGTCAACTCTGTTAATAATTTTAAATGCTAAAATTAATGACTATGAACAGTGGCTAATCCATAAATGTTTTTCCTCTGGGTTGATAAATTATAAATATATAGACAAACTTCGGGTGCTTTTTTTTTTAAAATAAAATTTGCTCTATGTCTTTAATTTTTTGAAAACATCCTTTTTCATTTTTTCATTTTGTTTGGACCATTTTTCCTATATAACAATACTACTCAAAAATATGTTCCTAGACCATTTTTGATTGATCTGCAATGAAATAGGTACAGAAATTGAGAGTAAGACTTCAGAAATTTTTATAGCAATTGGACATTACTGCTGTATTTTTAATAGTATTTTACAAAATAATCAGTACTCAACAAAACGGAATTTTTATAAATGGTGCTTTACTACTATTGAAGCACTATTCTATTATATTTGGGAAATAAAACTGCTTCTGGAGTATTAAAAATTTCCTATCTGCACATCTGGTTTTGAGCTAAATGGAAAGGATGCTCTGTTTCCTGTCCTCTGACAAAGCAGAGTAGTATTATCAAACATTCCATTCAAATATTTATTTCTTATTACTTTTTTCTAGAATTACCTTAGTGCTTAGAAGTCAGATGCTTTTGACTTAATATCAAATGCTGCTATACAAAAGGTTAATGAAAAAAATACATCTAGAAAACAATTGCTCTTACCACTGGTTTTAGTACTTTGAGAAATACAAACAAGACATTTGTATTTTACATATTTTACTGCAAAAAAAATCCTTATTAGAATAGATACCTCTATTACAATAATTATTGTAGTTCTGTATCTTACGATTCACTTGTCTGTTTTATTGTTAATCTTTGTCGTCCCATTTCTTTGTCAGAATTATAAGGTGCCTTTTAGTCCTTTGGCAAAGTGGGAGAATTTACAGTGTTTAATGAGTAGTTATGTGTCCTTTGTGGGAATTTTGTTTATAAACTCTAAGTTTAGTTTTGAGTAAAGTTTACAGGGACTCATGCTAAAGGTTTTCTATTTCCTTTGAAATTTTGGATACGTGTATTACTAATAAGAAAAGTTCACTACTGTATCTCACACATTATAGCCTGGCAATGCCCGAGATAGAGATGCCAAGTATACCTGAGATACAGGTTGCTTTCATGTCACCTGAAATAACCCCTATTTATAATGCATCTCTCTTAATAGATTATAGAACATTCACAAATTCAGAGTCATTCTTGTTTCTTAATCAATATTACTTTTTCCTTTTAAAATGAACTTAGTTGAGATATTCTCATAGATTAAAAAAATTTGAGATATGATTCACATACAATAATACTCTTTAAATGTACAAATCAGTGATTTTTAGTATACTTACAAAGTTAGGCAACCATTACCACTAATCCAGAACAGCTTCATCACCCCCAGAAGAAACCCTATACTCATTAGTCACTCCTCATTATTTCTTCCAAATACTTGAGCCCTAGGCAGCCACCAATCTAACCTTCTATGTCTGGATTTGCCTATTATAGACATTTCGTATAAATGGACGTATACTCTGTGTGTGTCTTTTGGATGGCATCTTTCACTTAGCATATGTTTTAAGATTCATCCTTGAAAGTAGTGTATTATCCAAGGTCATGAAGATTGATGTTTTCTTTTAAGAATTTTACAGTTTTAGCCCTTATATTTAGGTCTTTGATCCATTTTAAGTCACATGAAGTTGTATGTCATATAAAGTTGAGGTATACTTTTCATGCAGTAAATAATGCACGAGTTTGCAAAGTATAGTTCATGATTTGAAAAATATGTATATTGTGTAAACTTTCAACATGATCAAGATATAGAACATTTTTATTACCTCAGAAGTTCTATTTTACAAGCTATTTCTCTCCCTCTCTCAACAACAATTTATACAATTTCATGTAAATAGAATAATAATGGTATGTGTTCTTTTGTATCTGGCTTCTTTCACTCAACAAGTATTTTGAAATTGAATGTTGCTTGTATTGGTAGTTTGTTTTTCTGGAGTTTGTTGGTTTTTTTGGTTTTTTTTTTTTTTTGGACGTGTAAAAGTTCTCAGTTTCTTAATTCTCTCATGAAAAAATCTCTATCACCAGAGATAGAGTCACTGACTAAGTTTTACTTCTTTTTGCCAACACCAACTGTCCTTTGCAGTCCCCTGACTTCATTCTGTTGCATTCCTTTTCTTGAGGTCTTTTCTGCTTATCCAGGCCATGTCTTGCTAGTCTATGTTTTGGTTCATTTCTCTTTGCATAATCCAAGGAATCACAAATCATGCCAATGACAGTTGTCTTGCTACCAAAGTAGGTTCTGAATACAAATGAAAAGATCACATCTGGTGTGGTCTTGTATATTTCAGCTAGTTTTTCCTGAATTTCTGTCTTAGATACTCTTGCTTTCCTTGAGTGAAGGATGTCGATGACTCTTTATTTTCACTGAAGTAGTCTGTTGGTCATGAACTTCCTGGTCTGGATAGTTACGATGCGTTCATGATGGTGCCAACCCTTAAGCAGCCAGGAAGGGAAAGATGTTAGTTTGTTTTGTTGCTGAATAGCTACCCATCCCGTAGGTATACTACTCCTTATTTATGCATTCACCTATTGATGGGCATTTGAATTTCCAGTTTGGAGCTATTATGAATAAAGCCGACACAAACATTTATATACAAATCTTTTTTGGGTACATATGTTTTTGTTTCTCTTGGGTAAATACATATGTTTTTGTTTCTCTGGGTAAATAAGTAAAGAAATTGCTGAGTAATACGTAAATGTAAGATTAACTTTACAAGCAGCTGCCAAGCTGTTTTTAAAAGCAGTTGTATCATGCAACAACCGTTTGCTTCACATCCTCACCAAGAGATGGTATGGTTGGTCTTTTATATTTTGAACCATTCTGGTGGGTATGTACTATTATCTTGTGGTTTTGTTTTGCCCTTACCTGGTGACTAGTGATGTTGAGCATCTTCACATGTGCTTATTAATTACAGCATTTAAAAAAATCTTGGAAAATACACATAACAAAATTTATTATCTTAATCATTTTTAAGTGTATATAATTCAGTAGTATTAAATACATTCACATTGTTGTGCAGCTATCACCCCCATCCATCCCCATAACTGTTTTCATCTAGTAAAACTGAGGCTCTTTACCCATTAAACAGTAACTTCCCATTCTCCTTTCCCTCCATCCTGTGGCAGCTACCATTATACTCTCTATCTCTGTGCTTTTAACGACTTAAAGTACCTCATATAAGTGGAATCATACAGTATTTGTCTTTTTATGACTGGCTTATTTCACTTAGCAAAATGTCCTGAAGCATTATCCTTGTAGCACATTATAGAATTTCCTTTTTTTTTTGGGTATACATCCAGAAGTGGAATCACTACGTCCTATGGGAATTCTGTTTTCATTTTTTTTAAATTGAAAACTGCCATACTGTTTTCTACAGCAACTGTACCATTTTACATTCCTACCAACAGTGCAGAAGGGTTTCAATGTCTCCATATATTCTTCAACACTTTTATTTTCTGTTTTTGATCAGAAAATAGTAGCCATCCTAATGGGTGTGAGATAGTTTCTCATTGTAGTTTTAATTTGTACCTCCTTATTGATTAGTCAAAAGTTGAAGCATCTCGTCATGTGCTCATTGTCCATTCATATATTCTTTTCTGGGAAAAAAATTTGTCTGTTGCATTTCTGTGCCCATTTCTGAATATGCTGTTTAGGGTCTTGTTTTGGTTGCGCTTTAGAAGTTTTCTATATGTTGTTGATATTAATACTTTAGCAGATATATTGTTTGTAAATATTTTTTTCCCATTTTGTGCATTGCCTTTTTTACTCTGGATATTCTTCAGATGCACAAAATTTTTAAATTTTTATGAAGTCCTATTTGTCTGTTTTTTGTTACCTGTGCCTTTGGTGTCCTCATTCAAGCTATCATTGCCAAATCCAGTATTTTTGAAGACTTTGTCCTATTGTTTTCTTCCAAAAGTTTTGTTGTTTTAGGTCTTACATTTAGGTCCTTGACTCATTTTGAGTTCATTTTTGTGTATGTGTCAGATAAGAGTCCAGCTTCAGTCTTTTGCATGTGGATACTTGTGTTTTCCAGCATTTCTTGAAAAGGGGTGTCCTTTTTCCCATTGGATGGTCTTGGCACGTTTGTCAAAAGTCATTTAATGTTTTAATAATTTTAAATCTTCCATTTATGAATATGGGACATTTCAATTTATTTGTCTTTAATTTCTTTTAGCAGTTCCTTGTAGTTTCATTATAGGAGCCCTTTACTTCCTTGATTAATTTTTAAGTATTTTTTTTCTTTTTGAAGCTATTAAAAATGGAATTGTTTTTGTAATTTCCTTTTCACATTGTTTGTGTATAGAAATGCAACTGAATTTTGTTTGTTGCCTTTGTAGCCTGCTGGTTTGCTGAATTCACTTATTAGTAGTTTTAAGGCCTTTTTTGTGGAGTCTTTAAGATTTTGTACACAAGGTCATATCATCTACAGCAGAGATAATTTTCTTAATTTTTAATTTGTCTTTTATTTCTATTTGCCTAATTGCTAAGGCCAAAACTTACTACTATGTTAAATAGAAGTGGTGAAATAGTCATTGTCTTATTTCTGATCTTAGAGGAAAAGCTTAGAGTCTTTCTCTATTGTGTATGATTTTCACTGTGTGTTTTTCATCTATGGCTTTGTTATGTTGAGTTAGTTTTCTTCTATTCCTATTTTTTGTGTATTTTAGCATGAACTGGTGTTGAATTTTGTCATGCTTTTTGATCATCTCAATTGCGATGATCATTTGGTCTTCCTTCACTTTGTTGATGTGTATTACATTGATCGTTTCTTGTCTGTTGAACCATTCTTGCAATCCAAGAATAAATCCCACTTGGTCATGGTGTATAATCCTTTTTATGTTGCTGAATTCCGTTTCTAATATTTAGCTGAGTATTTTTGCATCAGTGTTTATAAGGGGTATTGGTCTGCAGTTTTCTTGTGTCTTTGTCTGGCTTATGGGTTATGCTGACCTCATAGACTGAGTTAGGAAGTAGTCTCTCCTAACGCTTATCAAACTTTGGCGAAGTTTGAGAAGGATTGCTATTAGTTCCTTAAATGTTTGGTAGAGTTTACTAGTGAAGCCATCAGGTTCAGGACTTTTTCTTTTTTGGGAGATTTTTGATTACTGATTTAATCTTCTTACTAGTTATGGGTCTACTCAGATTTTTATTTCTTTGTGAGTGTTGGTAGATTTTGTGTTTCTAGAAATTTGTCCATTTTATGTAAGTTACCTGATTTTGATTTTTTCCTGGCATACAGTTGTTCATAGTAAACTATTATAATGCTTTTTATTTCTATAGAATTGATAGAAATGTTTCCACTTTCATTTGAGTTTAGTGATTTCACTCTTTCTTAGTCATTCTTACTAAAGTTTTGTCAATTTTTTTGTTCTTTCTGAAGAACCAAATTTTGTTTTCATTGATATTCTCTATTGTTTTTCTATTCTCTTACCTCTGTTCAGTTCTTTATTATTTTCTTCTTCTAGTTTTGGTTTTAGTTTGTTCTTTTTCTGGTTTCTTAAGTTGTAAAATTAGACTGTTGATTTGAGATCTTTCTTGCTTTTTTAACATAAGCATTTTTGTAGCTATAAATTTTCCTATTAACACTACTTGTACTGCATTCCATAAGTTTGTACTGACTATGCTTTTTGTCTTCTGCAAAGTGTCTATTCATACCTTGGACGTTGTTTTTTTTTTTTTTTTTTTTTTTTTTTGGTCTTAGTAAAGAGTTGTAAGACTTTTTTCCCCCTCTATCTGGACAAGTTTGCCATATATATATATATAGTAGTCCCCCCTTATCCATGGGGTATGTTCCAAGTCCCCCAGCAGATGTCTGAAACCCTATACATACTATGATTTTTTCTATACATATACACACTTTACAGCTTCTCTTTGGCATATCCTAATTGGCAGCATCACTTTGCTTACTCAGTGGGGCCATTATTAAGTAAAATAAGGGTTACTTGGACACAAGCACTATGATAACAGAAGCTGCAACTAAGTGACTAATACTTAGATACCATATAGAGTGTGGATACCCTAGATAAAAGGATTATTCGTGTCCTGGTTGAGACAGAGCAGGATACCATGAGATTTCGTCACATTACTCAGAACAGTGCACAATTTAAAACTTATGAATTTTATATTTCTGGAATTTTCCATTTTTTTTTGGACCATTGTTAACCATGAATAATTAAACTGCTACAAGCCAAACAGTGGATTAGGAGGGACTGTTGTAGTGGGAATATTTGCACTCAGTCTGTGGCTTGCTTTTTCATTATTTTAACAGTGTTTTTAAGACAGAAGTTTTCAATTTTAACAAAATTTGTATACTATTTCAGAAGTCCCTGTTTCAAGGTCATAAGATTTTCTTTTGTGTTTTTTCATGTAAACTTTGTAGTTGTCTTTCACATTAAAGTTTATCATGCACTATGTGTTAACTCTGTATATGTGGAATGAAGTTGAGGTTTGTTTTATTTATGTATTTTTCACATGGGTATCCATTTTCCTAGCACCATTCATTGAAAAGACTCTACTCAGTGAAATTTCTTGGTACCGTTCTTGAAAACCAGTTATGTTTTCTGGTATATGGGTGTGGATATACCACTTGGCAGTAGTACTAGGAAAATAGGAGGAAAAGGACTGTTGAAGAGAAAGCTCTGAAATTCACATCTTGTACATAAATGATATTTTATTCATGTATTTAAAAAATTTTTAAGTAGAGTTTTAAGTCAGTTAGAAATAGTACACTAAGGACATGGTCCCATAGTGTAGCAATTAGCATGTCTACTTTACACACAGAAGGTCCTAGGTTTATGCCCCAGTGGAACCATGGTCCATGGTCTTCGGCCATGCTACCCTGAACAAGCCCAATGTCTGATCTCGGAAGCTAAGCAGAGTCGGGCCTGGTTAGTACTTGGATGGGAGACCACCTAGGAGGCCAGGTGCTGTAGGCATAAATAATAATACTAAATAATTTTTTTTAAAAAAAGAAAGAAATAGTATACTAAACACTTAATTATTTTACCAAAGAAATATTTTATTTTATATGTTCATATGTTAGTGCAATATTTTCAGTTGAATTAATTTCTAGAACTATCACTTTGGCTCCAGAATACTAGAATACATGCCACTTGTGTGGAGAAACAACTTGCAATACTCTCTCAGTTCATTTTATAAGTAGGTAAATGATATCTTTGTTAGTATTTTAATAATTTTTTTAAATTATAGTATATTTTGAGTATATTTAAATAACCTGCATGTTACATTTTTATGTTGTTGTCATGATAGAAATGCAAGCATCATTTCCATTTCATTAAATATACCCTCTCAGTGTCTAGATATTTTTTCTTCATTTTTCTAAAATTGTATTACTAACTGTAATCCATGAGCAGAAAATTTTATAGTATATGGATTAAGTACTAGCTATAATTATTTTCATTTTCTAGCCTTTAATTTCAAATTGTATACTAGCCATACTAATTAATGAAAATAGAGAAATGATGTTTTCTTCTTATCCACAGTGGCAGCTAGACTGTCTTGCTTGCTTGCTGAAGTTAATATGCCAGTTTGCAGTAGATCCATCTGATTTGGATTTAGCTTATCATGATGTCTTTGCCTGGTCTGGTATAGCAGAAAGCCATAGGAAAAGAACTTGGCCTGGCAAATCAAGAAAGGCTGCTGGCGATCATGCCAAGAGTCTTCATATACCAAGATTAACAGAGGTAAGTACAGAAATTATCATTAAATTGTAGTAATGAATTCTGTTTATGTTTTAGGAGAGCTTATATATTTTTGCTTTTACAAAATGAAGAAATACACAAATGCAAGAAATAAATGCTATCCTAGATTACCACAGCATGACTTAATAGCTGAAGTGATGCCTTCATTTTACAGCAGTAGTAATTATGAAGCAATAATGCTTTTCAGTTCATCATCCAAAATACAGGAATGAATTATATGGCATTTTAATATTATCTAACTGTAGGAATGAGTTCATTATTTGGACTCAGTAATGTCTAAACTGAGTGTTATCAGGGTCCATTCAGGAAAACAAACCACACTAAGTATTTCTACAGAGGAAGTTTAAAATACAGAATTGGTTTTACATGTATGTGTTAGAGGGCTGAAAATACAAAAAGGGAATACTGAGGTAACCCAGACAAGTAACCATTCACCACCCCCAGGGTTTGAGGAACATATGGCAAGAAAAGGTTGGGGTTTGCAGAAATAAGCTTATACAAGGGGACCCTGTTAAATTGAAACTTAGGCCTCTGAGAAAAGGATTTGGCTACTGCTTCTGAAACCAACTTCTTTTTCTGGGTAAAATAACTTCTGAAACAGTGCTAACTGAAAAAGCAAGGGAGTAATCTCTCTAGTATCTCAGGTTGACAGAACCTAATAGGAAGCCAGCTGGAAAAAGAAGGATTTAGTTTGTGACATATCAGCCGTATTGCAGAGCACGTTTATAGAATTATAGATTTAGAGCTGAAGGAAATGGTACAATAACTAGCACATCCAACATTAAAATTAGAATTACTTTTGACTGTGGGTTCTGTTGTTCTTATAATCAAATATTTGCATTTCCAGTGTTTCCATCAGTGAACTAGGAAGTGGAGAGAAATGAAGACAGTTTTTTAGTTCTCATTTTGTAACCTTTTGGTAACCTTTTGAGGATGGTACCTCACTTCATACCTGCTCAAGAAACACTAGCATAATGAGTTGATACTGATACAGGAATATTGTGGTGATCATAGGTTGGAAAATCCTGGTAAAAATGGAAACCTGAAGCATATGTCCCTTTTGGAATTTTGGGAGTTAAATGGGAAAAATGCTAGTATTTCAGATCATTTACAGCTAATACAATTAAAAGAGACATAGGAACTACAGTGTAATCTAAATGTGCTCCACAGTGTTGCATGTTGTGAACTGCTTGCTTTACCTTGCATTGCTATAATGTTTGTTTGTTTGTTTTTGTTCCCAGAATAAATTTTCCAGGTTACATTAATATAAAAAGCTCATTTGATTGTATTCATTTCCATCAATTCGATAAATACTTCTGAAGCTTTTTACCCTTATTAGTGATCTCCTGTTGAGATATTAATAATGTGTGTGTGCATGTGTACGTGTACATACACACATATGTATATACACACAATACATACAGAGTTTGGAAAAAATTTTGTTTTTTTTTTTTTTAAAAAAAGGTATGCAGACACATTCTCATTAAAAATAGTTCAGAATATACACGGGAACCTTCTCTCCAGTCATAAGTGACTACCATTAATAGCTTTATGTGTTAGTGTTTTTTACTATTCATATGCCAGTGTTAGGTTTTTGTAGTTTACAAAAGGTACATACTATATGTGTGTTACAGTTTGTTTATTTATCATAATAATTAGAGCCTAATATGTAAATCTAGGCTGTTAGGGAAGAAAAATTTTTGTTGCACTAATTCTGGAAACAAAGTCATCCAATTCTAGGATACTGTAGATAGTAAGTAATTCTTTTAATTTCTTGTCATGTATTCTTTTATTTGTTCTCCTAAATGGTCTTTTATTTGTTCTCCTAGAAGGATCAAATTCCAAATTAGACTTTCAAATTCCAGCCTAAACATACTTAAGCTTTCCTGATTTTGCGCAGAATAGGTTTAGTTGATGTTTCCTTGTTTTGCACGTTTGACACATTGTATATACTTATGTTACAGTGCTCTCTCTGTTTTCTGCTGCACTGGGCTGACATCTCCAGGATGGATACAGTTCCTTATATAATAAGTGCCCAGAATGGATTCTGCCCTACAGAAGGGATTCAATAATTTTTCATTAAACTAGCAAATTATTTTTTCCCTATTATGTAGATTAAGAACTAGAATTTAGAAATTATTTATTAGAATCATGCAACTTTAAAGTTAGCAAGCTAATTTTCATCGAACCTCAAGTTTTTCACCTAGAACCCATGCTCTATTTCCCTCGTATATTATTGCTTTTCCATACTTCCTTTAGGATAGTTGAGGAATCTTCCACTGCTTGACTTGTTTTTTTATTTCAAAAGGAAAAAGTTTAATTCTTCACCCACTGCCCAAAAAAACCACTAATATGTAATAAATATATTTTTCTCATCCACTGAGGTGACATGCAAGAGAATTTGTGGATCAAAAAAATTACACAGATTAGTTTTGCTGTTGTGTATTTTCTGAATTTTGAATATTTTTGTTTTAAAGTTGCTGTTTTTAACCTTGGTTTCAAAATTCTGGTTTTCTAATATTTGATATTTTTATGGTATTTTCAAATAGCCATTCTTAAGATATTTTCTGTAGATAAAAATTAATATGGATCTTGGGTTAAAAATACAGTTTTGTGTTTTAATGTATTTAAAGACTTTTTAAATTTTTTTTTTTGTTTTAAAGGTATTTCTTGTTCTTGTACAAGGAACCAGTTTGATTCAGCGACTTATGTCTGTTGCTTATACGTATGATAATCTGGCTCCTAGGTATGAAACTTTTAATATAACTTATGTATGTATTTAAAGTAAGAACACAGTGTTTTAAAACCTTATTTTGAAAAAATTTAATACTTAACAAAAATTGTGAGATGTTTCAGTGAATTCTCATACTTTTTGTCTAGATTTGCATATTATTATCAACGTTTTGTCAGTTTTTATCACATAATCATGAGTGTATGTTTGTGTCTGTGCAAACACATTTATTTACATATTGTCCTGAATCTTTGAGAGTAAATTTCAGATATTATGATCATTTACCCATAAATACTTTGATGTGTATCTCTTAAGAACAAGGATATTTTCTTAAGTAAAATATTCAAATTTAAAAATCTAACATTGATATAATACTGTTATCAAAACAATCAGTTGCTATTATTCTTGTCTCAGTATTCTTTATAACAATTCTTTTCCTGGTCCAGGATCAATCATGTACTGTATTTAGTTGTCATATTTATTCTGTTCCCTTTAATTAGAGATACTTTCTTAGCCTTTCTTTGATGCTGTTGACATTTGAGTCACATAGACCAATTCTTTTTATAAAAAACCTTTCAGTTTAAATTTCCTGATTATTCCTCATGAATAGATTCAGTATACATTTCAGCAAATACTCCATAATATAATGTGTCTTTCCCAATATGTTCTGGTGATAAATTTTGTCCATTATTAGTGATACCGATTTTGATCAGTTAACCTGGTTTTTTGTAGGTTTCTCTACAATAAGGTTTCTGATTTTTCCTTTGTAATTAAAAGTCACCCCTAGGAGTTTATTTTGCAACTGCTTTAATTTCTTTTTAATAAAATTTTTATTCATGATTTTTAGCATTCAGTGATGATTTTGCCTGAATTAAATATTAGTATGTTTACAAATTCTAGGTGATTTTCTAATTATTACTATTCCTTTTATTAGTCAACATCTTATTTTGAGGAAGAGCTTTCTCTTTTGTTTATTTAGTACAATTTTTTAAAATTGATCATATTGTAATTCGTTACTAGTAGTATTCACTTTGCTAAAACTATACTTGAGTTGGCTTCTTCAAGCTTGTTCATGTGTCCTTTTGCATACCTCATTATTTGGCATGGAGGGGAGGAATTTTTTTCCTGTTACTATAGGATCTTCCAGGTTTGTAGTTTTCCTGGTCCTAGAATTAGTCATTTCCTTAAGAAGTCCTAGTTCCTTTTGGTGGGGAATCTACAAAATATGGGTGCTTGCTGTTCTCATTGCTTCTACCTTTTCCTTGCTTCTAGGCCCTCAATTAACAGAAGTAAAGTACAGAAGTTACCATTAAATTATAGTAATGAATATATGTGATATGATCATTGCTAATACATGGGGACCTGACTCTATGCCTTAAATAATTACATAAAGTATGTTAAAGTATGTAATGTTAATTTCCAAGTATTCCGTAGGTGTTATGTTGGACTGAAGTTTACTGTTGTACTGAAATGATTAATAAAGCTAATGTAAACACCTTTGAAAGTGCTTAATTCTGTTTATGGTTAATAGCTAACTAACTGTTTAGATGCTTTTTAAAGTCACCCTTACAGGCAGTGGTTGCATATAAATAACATGATTATTTAAAGAAAATTTTTAACACACTTTTTCCCTCACTTGAATTCACATTCATTACTTGATTAATATCTGTGTTACCCCACTAGCCTCCAAATTCTATACAAACTATAGCTGATTTTGCTAACCATTGTATTTTCAATGCCAGGAACCTTATCTCAGTGTTTTTGAAGCTTATTAATGGATATAACATAGGGAAGTGAAGAAAGTGCCCTTGATTTGTATGATGAAATACATTTTACACCCCAACCACCAGTTAACTGTCCAGCTAAATCATTCTTAATTCTTCCTCCTTGTCCTCTTAACACACATTCTTCCTTTTTATCCCACACACTACAGTATATTGAGTTAAGGCAGTTTAGTGATGACATTAGTCTGCTTTTTGTACACCTTGTTAACTTCAAGCAATGAAAAACAAATGCGCTGATTTGATATCTGTTGCTGCTCTTCAAGCTGGTTCACTCTGTGGCTAGTCTTGTTTTTCATTTCACCAGTTCCATTCTTACCTCATTACAGTTTTTGAAATGTGAGCTCCCGTACGCCATCCCTATGTTTTCTCAGCTCCTGTTTCTGCATTTTTATTTTTTCATAAGCTCTCAACCTTCAGTTTATACAGTGCTAGGAAGTTTATCAATTACAACAGCTAGACAGAACTTTTTGGCTACTTTATCAAAAATCTTCTAATACTACAGATTTAAAAGGTAGATGAGTAGGTTGCTATGGTAGAGTTAAATATATTATACCAATATGATAAAAATTAAAATGTAGTATGGCCAAATACTTAAAAATTTTAACTTCTTAGCACCTTTTCAGTAATTTTGGTGAGCTTTGCTTTTTGAGATTTTGAAAATTATTTTGTGAATTATGACGAAGTGGGGATGGCAGAGATCATTCTTTTTTTTTAACAGCTTATTTGTAAGGCAAATAAACCATATTTAATTATTTTGTTTGAAAAATTTTTAATATTTAGATTTCTCTAAATTGAGACAATAACATTTTCCATCGAAGTTACTAAAAATATCGTGGGGGAAAATGGAGTGAAATCCTGTAGAAGAAACTAATCAGTTTTCTCTACTTTTTAATAATTTACTTTTAACCATTTTTGATAGGAAGTGGCATTAACAGTACAAAAGTGTTAAAACAGAAACTTTCATGGCTAAAAGGTTTTCTGAAAGAAAGGGTTTATTGGACCAGATGCTAACCAGAAAAGGACCACATCCTAGTATGGGGCAATAAGTCTAAATAACCAGCAGCAGGGCTAGATGGAGTAGGCAACATTGACAGCTGTTCTGGAGTTAACAGGCCCCTTTATACATTGTTTTGTGAAGAAAGATGTAAGTTGTTTTGAAAGAATTTACATTGGCTACAGATAATGGGGGGAGGCAGTGGGAAAAGGTGAAATGGGGGCAGTTCTGGGATAGGGATAGTCTTTAAGGAAGAGAAATTTACTACTATTGATTGGTTGGGGGAAACTGTCCTGAAAGTTCATGCATAAGCAGGATGAGGTGGCTTCTGGTGGTTGCTGTAGAAGTTTCAAAGCTCCAGCATACATTCAGGAACGTGAGCAGTCTGTTAGCTGCCTCACAGCTATTAACTGGTTAACTTTGTCTCTTTCTTTCATTCTCTAGCCCACTATAATATAACTTAGGACATCTTAGAATTTTTTGTCCTGTCTAAGGAAAGGCATTTTATGTTAATATATGATTATTTTTTAAGGAGTCTCAAATTTTGACTCTGAACTGTTAAAACCTTTTCTTTGTAATACACATCTTTAGTAATTAAATCATGAGCAATTTTTGAGGGTTCATTTATTGGATTCACTCAAATTTTATTAAATCTGAACATTCATTTGGTGTTTGCTATAATAAAATTTTACCAGTGATTTTAAAAGTAAAAGACCATAGCAAAAAAAAAAAAGTAACTTCCTTAAAATCTAATCTTTTGGGGAGAAATTTGTATATACCTTAAAGGATATGCGGTAATAGAGTCAGTTTTTTTAAATTCATTGCTGAATTTAATTAGTGGTTATTTTGTGTTTTTACTTTACAGAGTATTGAAAGCTCAGTCCGATCACAGGTCTAGACATGAAGGTGAGGGTTCAACAAAGTTAATTTTTAATAGTGAATATTTGGATAACTATATTTATAATATCTTTAATAATGATAATTATGTTTTCTTATAGCACAAGCCCTTACAGCTATATTTTTTCCCTAATTTTTCTTTAGTTTCACATTATTCAATGTGGCTCTGAGTTGGGCTCATTGCTGTTCTTTAGTGAAATCTAGCCTTGCAGATAGTGATCATTTACAAGATTGGCTAAAGAAATTGACTCTCCTTATTCCTGAGGTAAGATAAACATTAAGATTGGTACTGTTGCTCTTTATTTTTATATTACTAGCATACTTTAAGAACTATAGAGTTCTTAAAGAGCTGTATAATTATATACGGAAACAAATGGACATGGTTCCATAAGAATATCACGTTATCTGGAATGCGCTTATTTAATCCTTTAAGATCTAGGTGTTTTGAACTATGTACACTGAGTGTGAACATTAAATATTCTGTGGCATTCACATTTGTCTTTTTCTGAAATATTTGTTTACAGAGTGATTCTTTTGCTTTTGGGTTTTTTAAAATTTTTTTTTTCTGGTTGGTGGTTCTTGAGTGTTCATTTTGGTAATTTATGTTTTAGAGAAGTTTCTTTTGCTTTTTCTGTTGGAGTATATCTTTAGATGTAAGAGAGACTAAAAATAAGTCAAATATATTTTCTTTTGATTTCATTATCGACATTGAAGTCAATATAATTTTCACTAACCGTATCTTGATATTACTTCATATTCCTAAATGAAATAGTAGAAACACGCTCTCAGGATTCACTTAGCCACTACAATCACATCTTTGGTAGATAGCACTGTCTAAAACTGTAGCTCTTAATTGAATGCTCATGTGTTCTTGTTCTGGCTCTGTCCCAGATAACCATTGTGACTTTTGGGCAAGTCCCTTAGAATCTGTAAAATGTTCTAGTTTAAGTACTTTCTAAATATCTTCTAGTTATGAAAATATTTTATTCTGTTACTTAATGTTGTAAATAAGTTAGGAATATACTCAATCCCTTTTGTTTTGTTATGTTTATTTGTTGGTCTTATTTTACAGCCATATTTGGGATTTCTAAAATATGTTTTTACATATTACTATATACTTTGGGGTACTTTATTTGAATCATATTATTTACATGCATGAGTATGTGATCAGAACATTGCATTTTAAAATACTTTGCTAAAGAAGCCACTTAACATATTATTTCTGCCAACGTATTAACCTTAATATGTTAACTTTTTAGTACTAACTAAGACTGTCTTTGGAATTTGCTTTTTCATTTAGACTGCAGTCCGTCATGAGTCTTGCAATGGTCTTTATAAGTTATCTCTGTCAGGGCTGGATGGAGGAGACTCAATCAATCGTTCTTTTCTGCTATTGGCTGCCTCAACATTGTTGAAATTTCTTCCTGATGCTCAAGCACTGAAACCTGTCAGGGTAAGATTTTACTGTGTTCAAGAGCAGTTTCTGTTTTTGCAATTTCCTTTGTCCCAGGTTTATCACTATATTATATCCTTGCAGTAATTTCGAGTACTTGTTTACCGTATATAATTTTTACAGAGAGAATAATGGTTATATAGTTCTCAAAATGACCACCATGTGACATGTGTCCATGTTATATGAAATGGAATCTATGTGCTTCGATTTTAGCTCTGTGGGATCTCTTATGGACACTCTGTTTGGAGTAACATTTGTTCTTACTTGGTTCTGGGCCTTGTGTTAATAAGTTGAAAGACAGAAATATAAATGTTGCTTTCTTCTCATTCAGTCACACAGGTTTTTTTTTTTCGTATGATATTCCAAATTTTCAGTTTCTTTCCATGCTCCAGTGTATATATGCTAGCTTTGTAAAAGACTTCTACCACCTGATAAATCCAGAGTCCATTAATAAGTAAATTTTACTAATCCCAGAAATACGATACATTGTAGGATTTACATTTTTCTCCTCTATAATATTCTGTCATCGACTACTTAAGAAATATAATGAGTTAATTTTTTAATTTCAAAATTCATAGGCCATTGGTGGGTAGATTTATACATACTCATGTTCCATAGATTCTTTTGTTTGCACATTTTCAATGAATTCTTAATTTGTATCTCATTATTTAGCATTATATGTTATTCATGTATGTTCCAAGTAGGTTATAAGTAATTTGAAGAGTAATGTTTTCCTGAGAGTTCTCTTATTATTATTCACTTATGTACCTATTCTGTTTGATAAAAACTAGTTCTATTTATTTTTTTGTTAATGTATGAATACTGTTTAGTTTGCATTAATTTAATTTTTTCATAAAGCCTATAGTTTCTTAAATATACTGTAATTTTAAATTATTTCCCTATTTAAAATGTTTTCACAAAGTTAAAATTTTTTTTTAATAGATAGATGATTATGAAGAAGAACCAATGTTAAAACCTGGATGTAAAGAGTATTTTTGGTTGTTGTGCAAATTAGTTGACAACATACACATAAAGGACGCTAGTCAGGTATGTTCAGGAAATAAATTAACTTGTTAATATTAGAGTTGAATTTTGCATGTGTGTTTTCTTAACTTTATAGATCCTTACTAAAAGCATTTTTCAGTCTTTGAGTTAATAGCGTCGTAAGTTTTCCTCTGTATTTATTTATGCCTTTCTATTTTGCTTTTCTTCTTTTTACTTTGCTCTTTGTTATAATGTCTTCATCTGATACCTGTTAGTACTTTCCTGTCTTTTCCAAGTAAGATTTGTGGTTGTAAAATCTTATTTGGAATATGAAATTTAGACTTTAAATTTAAATGCAGCTTTATATAATAGCATATGGATTTGGAGTTCTGAATGTAAATAAAATTGTAGTTCAAAAAGAACTCATTTTAAGCCGAAATACTATCAGTTTGCTGATATACTAATTATATTAGAGTAAAATATTTTCATCCAAAGAAGTGTTTAAAACAAGTCTTTCAAAGACAAACTTGCCATATAAATGCTTATTTTTTCTCCTTTATAAACTTAGTAAGCACAAATGCATCTATCTGACCTCAGAAAAAAATGAGAAACACTTAAAATACATATAAATATTTAGTAAATATTTTCTCAATTTTTTACATATTTCAAAGTGTTATGTCTACTTTACATTTAAAATATCCTGTAGTGTTTGAACTTTCTATTTTTAAGAAACAGTTTACATGTAATGAATTCTTAAAGTTTTCTACTTTTCATTTGAAGAATTATTAATAGTGAATGTTTTAACTTTATTATTCATAAACTATGCCAGGTAAACATTAATTTTTTTAAATCCAGGATTGCCCATTTAAAATAGGAATCTAATATTTTTTTGCTTGCCAAAGTTACTTTTTTTCATAGAGATCTAAGTTTCTTCAAGAATCCTTTAAGTTCTATTTTATAAATTTTTTCTGTTATAATGAGAATAAAGCTTTCTGAAATTATTTAACTGTAAATTTAAGTTTATTTGTAAAGCCTAATTTAAAGGTGCTATTAAAAACAAACTTGAGTGGGTGAATTGTACAGTATGTGATTACATCTGAATAAAATTATTAAAACTAAAACAATAAACCTTAGTATCTTCTCAGTAAATTTCTGTATCATAATTTATTACTATTTCATTGTATCTTTTTTAAAGGAATATCAGTGATATGCTTACATCTATAAGTTTATTAATGGACCATGATAAGTAAAGAGTTATTTGTTATTTAATAGGTATATTAATGAATTGGGGAGAACCGGATTCTTGTTACTGACAAGGAAAAGGTTTTTTGTTGTTGCTGTTTTAATAATCTTTGAACTACTAAACATAAAAATTTATATTTGAATTTTGTATTTTCTCTTTGTATTAAGACAACGCTCCTTGACTTAGATGCTTTGGCACGACATTTGGCTGACTGTATTCGAAGGTAAAATTTGATGTGAAATTGACAGTTATATTGTTGAGAAAAGTAAAAGGGTATAACCGTGTGAACTACCTTGTTTTCTTGTATTCTTTTGTGTAGCAGAGAGATCCTTGATCATCAAGATGGTAATATAGAAGATGATGGGCTTACAGGACTCCTAAGGCTTGCAACAAGTGTTATTAAACACAAACCACCCTTTAAATTTTCAAGGGAAGGACAGGTAGGCATTAAGACATCCAAGGTCTATATGAAGTTTGATTGGAATTTTTGTTGTTTATGGATATGTGAAATTTTCTTAAACATGCAAACATTTAAAAGTTTGCTAAAACTTTATTGGTGGTAGGAAAAGTGAACTTTGAATAAAATGAACCTTGAGATATAAGTCTTAGCTTGTTTTTAGAATGCACAAAAAGTTTTAATTCCTATGATTGTAGAGAGACAAACTCTAATAGTACAATTTTGTAGGATTGACTATTTTGAATTAATTTACACAATGGAATTAATAAGTAGTCATATAGAGTACCTATCTTATTTCATATTTAAAGGCCAACTTGACAAAATCTATTACTGAATGTTTGATACACTTAATGACTCTATACCAACATATGTCTAATTACTCTTTAGATTAAATTAGTCTCTCTTCCATTGGCACTTTTGCCATTGCCTGCATTGACAGAAAGATTGTCCTGGGCATAGACTAAGGATTCTCGAGATAGGCTAAGGTGACAGTCATATTTCTAAGTCCTTTTTTAAGTTTTCCATTACACTTACTGGGAATAATTTGATTGAGTAATAGCCTTGCTGGTTGAAGTCTTACATCATATATAAACCAATATATAACTTTTATTCTAAAATATAAATATGTTAATTGATTTTTTGATAACATATCATTATAAAGTAAAAAATCATTGTAAATAAAAAAAAAATTTAGATAGTGCCAAGAGAAGATTCCTATATATAGTTTGATTTCTCATGATGCTTCGGTGATGGCCTTTCAGGACTTTCTGTGGCTGTTAAAGAGACAAATATATCATTTATATTACGTAAATACCAGCATGTGATCTGCTTTCTTCATTTAAAAAAAAAACATTAAAATTTTTTTTTTAATTGAAATACATAAGAGAGAAATAATCTTTATTGGCATGTTTCTTATAAAAGAACATTTCAGGGACATGTTTGCACACCTGTTATACACATATAAATTCTTAAATTTGATTCATTTTAAACAAAGTACATCACTTTACAGTAGGCTATACAAAATAAAATCAGCAAAAGAAGAGCATAGGACCAAGTCTGGTAGATCCATGTACATGCTTCTTAAGAGTCCTATTCCAGTGGAGTTGCACAGGACGTACTTAATTCTCCCAGCAACGAGTGTTGTAACGCATGTGGTGTCTACCAGGGAAGCTCTCGAGCCTAGGGGTCCAGGGTTTTTATCGGAGGGAGTCATATAGGCACATAGTTTCTGCATAACTGACTATAGTCACTGAAGTTTCAGATTCCCAGGTTGAAAGCAGTTATACAAACAAGCAGTGATCCACTTTTATCACTTAGGGAAAGTTTTATATCAGAGGAGGAAACTATTTACCATTCAGGTTTCCAGATAACAGCCAGGGCCAACTTGACAATCCACCATTTCTAAATGGATAGCAGTCTCAGTTTTAAGTATATTACCTCTTTTCTGTACACTATGCCAGGGGGTTTTATACCCTAGAACAATGTACCATAGTAGTATAGGAGATGAGTGAGGGAGGAAATTGGTCCTTTGGTACCTTACCGAAGAAAGTTGAGAAAGAACAAGTGGGAAAGGTGACCCTTTCTCAGGCAGATCAAATTTAGGAAAAAGTACATCTGGATTGTACTTTACATGGTAAACTTTGCACCTCAATTTAAACTTCACTGATATAGAAATTAAAGACTTGGTGTCTAAATCCTGACTCAGGCACCTCCCAACTCTGTGACTTCAGAGGGCCTTTGAATATTATCTGGCACTTTAACATTCTCGTGAGTAATTTGCTGCTTTTGCTGCTGTTGCCACTACTGTTTTTATTAGAGTGAAATGGGAAACTTAAATAAATGCACACGCAGTGAAGATAGGGAACAGTGAGTCCTTAACAAAAACTTTTGATCACGTAATGGAGTGTAAAATAATAATCTGTAAGAAGAACTGATTTAGGTATCAAGAGGGAGGGAAGGTAAGAATGACAGTGATCCCCACCTGTTCTCTTTTCTCTAAAAGAAATGATCATTGGGAAGACTTTCAGATGATAGTATATGATGCTACTTTAAGTTTTTAAAGTCTTTTAGTAAATGGTAGATTGTCATATAACCTAGTTTATGTAGTGTACTTGGTCTTTCTCTTTTTTCCAGGAATTCTTAAGAGATATCTTCAATCTCCTGTTTTTGTTGCCTAGTCTAAAGGATAGCAACAGCCAAAAGCAAATCACATTCTTCAAGAGCTGCTGCTTATGATTTGTTAGTAGAGATGGTAAAGGGATCTGTTGAGAACTACAGACTAATACACAACTGGGTTATGGCACAACCATGCAGTGTAATATTTTTTCCTTTAATCTTTTGTATGCAGAAATGAGATTTTTAGAGGGCATGATTTAATAAAGGAATTTGCTGTTCACATACTTTAACATTGTAAATTGTTGTCATTAGAATGTTATAGAGGTTAAAAGTAAATTTTTTAAAAACAGGTGAGAAGGATATTTCATAGATATCTGAAATACTTAAGCACTTTTTGGTTAAATAATTTAGTAAAATCAAGTTGTGACAGCCCTTTGAATTTTTAGGAAATTAATTAGTTTTACTATGTGTTCTTACTAAATTAAAATTTACTATGTATAATATTTTTATATATATTAGCTAAATATGTAATGGAGGTAGGTAGTGTCTATTAATAAAAACAATACATTATGTTTAATAGTCTGTTGGTGGGGGGCGCATCTGTTCCTCCCTCTTTTTTTCAGCAGCTCATGCACCTTATAAATGGGACTACTGGCCTCATGAGGATGTCCGTGCTGAGTGTAGATTTGTCGGCCTGACTAACCTTGGAGCTACATGTTACTTGGCTTCCACTATTCAGCAACTTTATATGATACCTGAGGCAAGACAGGCTGTCTTCACTGCTAAGGTACAGTTTCCTCACTTTAAAAATTAAAACTAAAAAAAGTCAAATGTTGTTGATAAATCTTGACATTTTTAAGTTTACTAAACTGTTATTTGAGAAAGTGATATATGAATTAAAAAGAAAATTTGATTACATAACTAGCTAACTCATATGTTTTAATTATTTTTACATTTCAATAGAGTACTACTAACATTGTACTATAACTTATTTCTCAAAGGAAAGCATAGTTGTGGAATATACACATGAATGTATACAGTGAACATGGTATTGTGAGTAAAAATAATACAGATTTTAATCATATGAAATAAGCAAAGCATAAAGCAAAGTAGGAAAATCGTACCAGGATTATTAAACTTGTTTCTTTAATATTTATCCCAAAGTAAATTTGATTGCGGGCCTAGTTGTTTGGGTAAGCTCTGCTTTGTTATTTTCATTATTTGTTTTCTAGTTTTCGTTCTTTTTTACCATGGACTATTTTCAATTTGTCGCTTAGCACTGCTTTTAAAATTTCTTGGAAAACTTTCTTTATGCTTGCACTTGAGTTTTGTTTTTCTCCATCATGTCATCTTAATGTCCTGGCTCCCCACCCCCAGCAAAGTATTGCAATTCTTTATATATCTCTAATCAATTCTTAATATGTTTAAGTTAATGCTTTAAGGCTTCCAATTTATAGTATACTCAATGAGCTTGCTTCTGGGCTTCAGTTACATTGATGTTTTTAAGTTTATTATCTGAGACATTATGATTAGAAATAGTTGAGTAATTGATTTCATTTAGCGTATGGCAATTTTGTGACTAAATTTGCTGGTCCTAGCTACATAAATGTGTAGAAAAGTAATTCCCAAAGAAGCATGTTTTCATTAATTTTCTTTTTAGCTGATGATTTAGCCATACTTGTTTTTTCATTGTCATATTAATGACCACCTTTTAATCATTAGCACTGTCAGGAATTAGTATATATCAACAGAAAGAACAATCAGATCTGCTAATTGTAAATCTCATAAACGGTATTTTTGGTTAAGTACTAAATTTAGACTTGTCCCTGCATCAAAAATACAGATTAGAATTTGACTTGACTTTCGAAAGTACTCTAGTTAATGGGCACTTGATTATTTACATGAAAATGTTAGTTTTTATTCCCTTTTCTGATGTTCACAGAAAGGTTATAGAAAACTACATATATTTTAATTGTAAAATGTACACAACATAAAGTTTACCATATTAGCCATTTATAAGTATACAGTTCTGTGCTATTAAATACATTCACATTGCAATCATCACCTCCATCAGTCTCCAGAATTTTTTTACTATTCCCACCTGAAACTCTGTACCCATTAAGCATTTAATTCCCCATTCGCTTCTCCTAAACCCCTTGCAACCACTTTCTACTTCCTGTCTCTATAACTTTGACTATTCTGGGTATCTCCTATAAGTCAGATCATAACAATATTTAGTCCTTTTGTAACTGGCTTATTTCACTTAGCACAGTGTCTTTAAGGTTCATCTATGTTGTAATATGTATTAGAATTTCCTTCCTTTTTAAGGCTGAATAATATTTCAATGTATGTATACACCACATTTTGTTTATCCATTTGTCAGTGGACACTTTTGGTTTGCTTATTCCTTCAGCTATTATGAATAGTGCTGCTATGAACATCAGTGTGCATATACACATTCAAGTCCTTGCTTTCATATCTTGTGTATATATGCAAAATTGTAATTGCTGTATCAAATTGTAATTGCTGTATCAAAATTGTATTGCTGTATCATATTTTAGTTTTTTTTGAGGACTCACCATGCCATTTTCCAATGTATCTGTACCATTTTACATTCCTATTGGTAGCGCAGAAAGATCCCGGTTTCTTGCCAACATTGGTCATTTTATGTTTTGTTGATAATAGTCACCCTTATGGGTGTGAACATGTATTCTTTTAAGTAGTAAATACATGCATATGTAGGGTATATATTTATTTAGAAATTCCACATTTAACAAAATATCCTTGGTCTGACTTGATTTTAAAGAATTCAGTCACTTCTGTTCTATAGCCAACTAATACTTTATTCTCCAATAATGAAAATATAAATCCAGGTCTTCCTTCCTGAACACTTTTGTATTCCGGATTATTAACAATTTGCATGTATTAGAGATATATATATGTAGTGGAAAATGTCAGTTTTATGCAACTGTTCTCATAATTTCATGGAATATTAGACCTATATGCCAGGAATATACTGTAATTTGTTTTGCCAATTTGATTACTTTTAATTCTTATCGCCTTAATATCATATAATTTATGATAGCTATATGTTGAACAGATCCCAATTTTAGTATCCTTATCTTGTGTCCACAGTTGAATTTATGCTCCTAAATAAAGCCATGTTACTTGCACTCAACACAAATAACTAATGTATGCTTTTGGCATATGGGAAGCTTATTCCATGAGACTATCAGAGTTTCTTCAAAATTATGACAGGTAGTAAGATAATATTTCACAGGTTTATTTTAATATTTAAATGAGATATGGTATATCTAATAACTAGCATGAATGTGGGACTCTCCGATAAGGCTGGTGTTCATTAATAAATCTCTGCTGAATGAGTGTAGCCAGATTCCTAAATCTCAGTTAATGATATTTGAAATATTTAGAGGATTTTCAAAGATCTTGGCCAGTATTACTCTGCAATGTTAAGGATCTCCTCCTGTTCTAGAAAAAAATAAAGGTATATGACTTGATGAAGGCGAGATATCACTTTTTTAATGTGTGGATTTATTGTAGAAAACAACTTAATTGCACACCTAAAATGTGTTTTGTTTTTACAAAATCACCAACTTTTAAATCAGCATTGCACCAAAGAGTGTTTTAAAGATCTTTTTTTAAAGGTCTTTTTATTCACCTTTCTTAATTGTAGTAATGGCAGTATTTATATAATAAACAAAATGCTCCAATTTTTAAAATGCTACAATTGCTAAAGAAATATACCGTATCTTTGCTTTTTCTACATGTAGCTGTAAGAATGAAAAAAATAGTGTTAAATACATTGCAATACTTTCTTTGAATGTATAATTTACTACCATCAGTATCTTTTAATGGAAAGTTTTCTTTTGACTTCCAGTATTCAGAAGATATGAAGCACACCACTCTTCTGGAGCTTCAAAAAATGTTTACATATTTAATGGTATGTTTGAGAATCGTGTATGGAAAACTATTTAGAATATACCATTTGCCAAAGCTGAAAACATTAGATGGGGTTCATTCGTATTGGCTTTGTCTTGAGTGTTTACTCTGAATTGGTCAGTTATTGGTATTTTTTGTTATAATAACTTTTAACAGCTATTACTCTACATCCCGTTATTTGTCCTTTGAAGAATCTCTTGTTATCTGATCCTTTTCCTGTCACAAGGTCACCCTCCTTAGGGTTAGAGTTTTCTGACTGATTTCTCTTTGTTTTTCTTAATTCCCACTCCCAAAACTTTAAAAATAATCCATTTTTTAAAATAGCAAATATTACTTCCCTGTTCTTAAAACTCTTCAGTGGTTCTTTATTATGAAGAGAATAGTATTCAAGTTCATTAACATTGTACATATTCTGTGTGATATTTGCTCCTCCCTTCAGCTTCCTCCCATATTCAGCCTCACCTTATAGTAACTAACTATAGGTCTTTTGAAGCCCATCACCCTGTTGCTTCGTCACTTGTTCAGTTATTTATGCCACTTCTTCCTGTAGCGCTTTTCCCTCAGCACTCTTCTCTGTTTTCTTCTTTTTGTCATCCTTCAAGAATCAACATGGTTTTCACCTCTTAAGAGACCAAAGATTCCATAGTGTCTTCAAGTCGCCATAAATAAATCTGTCATACCTCTCATTTGTATTTGACAGTTACTTGTCTCACCTGTTAGAATCTTGGAAACAGATTATATCACATTTATTATCTTCTTAACTTCTGATTCTTAATAAGGACTCAATAAGTGAGATTTTAAACAAAATTAAAATAGTCATTCCTTCATTCCACTTTTAACTTCATTTTACAGAGTTGAAACGTCATCTGAACTGTCAAAACAGAAAACTGTAGGAAAACATTCAGCCTGCAAAGATTTTGTATTTTATGCTTCACAATACTAATCCATGTTCTTTGACTCTCAAAATCATCCCTAGAAATTCCTAGATTTAAAAAACACAAGTTTTTAAATTTACAATAATATGCGCATCTTTGGCACCAAGACTATTAAACTGAAGAATGCATGAATATTAAACAAAAATGAGGGGAAAAAGCATTTAAACTTTGTCCATTTATTACCTGTTTTATTGTTTATTCATGAAACTTGTGATAATTTACTTATTTTTATTTAAGACTTAGATTTGTTTGATTGTTTTTTATTCTTTTTTTCCATACCCACCCCCACTTTTCCTTTATAGGAGAGTGAATGCAAAGCATATAATCCTAGGCCTTTCTGTAAAACATATACCATGGATAAACAGCCTCTGAATACTGGTGAGCAGAAAGATATGACAGAGTTTTTTACTGATCTGATTACCAAAATTGAAGAAATGTCTCCAGAACTGGTTAGTACCAGAATACTGAAGTTTCTTTGAAATTTGTACAGATTCTCTTAACTTTACTAACTGACTTTTGTTTGTAATTTTTTTTTTATAGAAAAATTACTGTCAAAAGTTTGTTTGGAGGTGTAATTACAAACAATGTTGTATCCTTGGTAAGTATTTTACCTATTCTTTGCTATTTGGAAATCTTAATATATATTTTAGTTTATTCTGTTTAATTAACCAATTTTTGACTGTTGTTTGGCCAGGATTGTGAACACGTTAGTCAGACTGCTGAAGAATTTTACACTGTGAGATGCCAAGTGGCTGATATGAAGTTTATGTGAGTAATATATATATTTAGACTTTTTTTCTGCTTTTAACTATTTGTATATAGCAGATTTGTCATCTTGAGAGAAAATTAACTTTCATATTTTCATCTATTTTCTGCATGCTTTACTTCTCAAATAAGAATTAAAGGTAGACCACAAAGCTAATTTTTCCCGATCAAAATTAAGATACTTTGCTTTTGAAAATTTTATAAGATTCATAGAGGATTTTGTCAGTATGAGGGGAAAATTGATTTTTACTGAAATTAAATTTTACTTTTTTAGAAAAAAATTGTTTCCCTCTGTGCATTCTATCTTAATTGTAATTAGTGATTTTTTTTTATTTTTACATGCTGTAAATAATAATATGAAACTTAAATGTGGCTTTATATACAGGAATCTCTTGATGAAGTTACTATTAAAGATACTTTAGAAGGTGACAACATGTATACTTGTTCTCATTGTGGGAAGAAAGTACGAGCTGAAAAAAGGTATGTTTTTGAAATGCAGCTTTTATCATTTGATAAAATATCAAATGGACGTAAAACCAAACCTATATAAATTAATGTTAAACTTTTATGAAAATTATCTGATTAAGGTTAAGGTTGGCTGCTTGGAGTTTATAGTCATACAGTAACTTTCCCCTCAATTATTGAAGTATACTTTCAAACACCCTTAAAATTTTTTCAAATTTTTTGTCTTTAATCAGTTATTTAGCAAGGTTTGTCTGATAGCTGAGCTCTCTGCTCTGTACTCAGTGGAGCATAATAGTCTATGAACTGAAAACATCCTTCTCTAAATTTGGAAAGAGAGATTTTTTTCTTATGAGCCAGCCATAAGGTGGCCAGTTTAGGACAGAGTAGTTGGGTAAAGATATTTCAGTTCTACAAGTGAATATTGAATGACAAATAAAAATTAGATTGAAGGAGTATCTTATTCAGTTAGTTCCTAGGAACAAAAGCAGAGAAATAGAAAAACCCTTATATGGGTAAGAAGTTCAGGATTAATCTAGCCCACTTCATTCAGGTAGAGGATTTGCAGTGACTAGTAATAGAAAACAAGATTGGTAATGTACAGTGACATCAAATGATTAACATCTATATTTTGGGATTATCTTCATCATTGATTGAAGCTGTCAGAACATCCGCCTGAGAAAGAACATAACTGATGTGAAGAACAGAGACTTAAGCCAGCCTAAAAATGCAGAGGGGAAAAAAAGTGATGGAATCAGAGCTAGGAAAGAAGGAAAATCAGGATAGGGTGGTAACTCAGAAATTGAGGAAGAAAATCTCAAGAAGGTATTTAATTGACGACATTGTTTGCAGAGATGGGGAAAAGTGACAGCTGAAATAAAAGCCATTGGGTTTTCCAAAAGTAGTTTAGTTGGATGTTTTGTCAGGTTGTAGCAATAGAAGGAGAATTGTCAGGGTAGAGAGCATCAAGTATAGATTGTTTTAGAAGTTTGACCAAAAAACAGCAGTGAAGATAAACTCTAGAAAGAGCTGTGGGATCAAACAGAGTAATTCTCTAGATGAAATAGATCGGAGTATGTTTGAAGGCGGAGAATGAAAAGCCATTGCTTCGAATTGCTTAATAGAAGATTTCTCCAGGTAAATATGCATTTGAAAGGAATGGTATTCTTTTTCTCAGTCTCTAAAGTGAAGTTATTTGCAAATGAGTAAGGTGGTAGGTGGACAATTGAAAGCATAACTGTGCTGGCAGTTACAGGGAGAAGACAAACTCATCTGACAAGAGTTGGGTTAGAGTAGGAGTTAAAGACTTGAAACATTCCCTTCTTTTAGCTAATATGATTCGTGTGTGTGTGTGTGTGTGTGTGTGTGTGTGTGTGTAAATATTGTCTAATTTCCCAAGCAAAGTGTTACTCAGTCTTTTGTAGTCTTACCATCCTTGCAGATGTCTGTAATAACAGTAAATGTGTAACAAAAGTGGGCCGAGGATCATATACTGCTCTATCTTAAAACCTCTGGTTTTCTCAGCCATTGATTCTTTTCTCAATAATTTTATCTGCCACCATAATATTAATCTCGTTGATATGCTAATGATTTTCAAATTATTTTACATTGTGCTGTGCTTTTCCAGCTGTTATACTTCTGTGTTTCATAGATTCAGTAGGTTTATAACATAAATTCTCATCACTTCAGATGTGTTTGTCTTTTATCCTATGACTTAATCAGTGGTTCCACTGTACACCACAAATATTTCGGTGAGTTTTAGCTTTCAGGATAAAGTTCATACTCACATTACACACAAGGCCCTTCATCATTTGACTCCTTTATACTTCTGTAACCTCATCATTTATTGGTCAGTCTCCCAAATAATAATGATAAGTTTGTTAGACTTATTTCCTTTTTGTGACACCCTTCCCATCTTCTTTATTTCCCTAATTTTCTTTATTTTTAACCTCTTGGTTTAAACAAATTCTCTTTTAAACCCTAGATAGTGAAGTATTATTCCCTGAAATTCTTAGTTGTTATAAATTCAAGCTTTTATATCTATTTTGTTTAAACCGAAATTTTGGTTTTTTAAACTTGAACCAGCAGTATGTCTGCTGTAAGATTTTGGTAACCAGTTGACCTGTTGCTGCTATTGTAATATCAGGCAACACTTTTTTTTTTAAATTTTGGGCTTAGATCAAGTGTAGAAACCTGCATAGTTATAAAAGGTCAGTGGTAAAACCTTTTCATCATTGCCAAACTAATTAACCTTCCATATGCACATATCCCTCACCCCACCCCCAGTTGGTTTCATCCATTAGCAAATCTTCAGTTATCCACTGTTACCTTGGTAAACAACATACACACACTCACTCAGATATAAGTCCTTATTGTTGTAAATTATATTTTTGTATCAGAACTATAGAGATCCTGCATCACGTAGACTAGAAGGACTTCTAATGCTCAGATTTGGCTATCTTTAGGGCAACACTTATTGAATAATACTTGCTAAGCAGTGTTCTAGAGGTGGTAGGGAATAAGCAGTTTTAATTCAATTTTACAAACCAGGCATTAAGCTCAAAGATGTTAATTAACTTGTGTAGGGTCATACATCTAGTAAATGATACAGCCAGACTTTGCAGTTCTAGTTCAAAAAAATAAATACTTCAATCCCTGTTATTTAAGGTAGAAAAGAAAATTCTGAACCAAAGACTTCTTGCCTTTGAAGTACAATATGATTCCTTAATGCTTTCATAGTATTTTGACATATCTTCATGATGGTATTTAATACAGTCTACTTTGTAATTTTTTATTTTTCTTATCAAGACATAGGAAAGCCCTTTCAGAATGCAAAAAGTCATGTAAGAGGGGCAGATATATGTACATATGTGTGTATGTATGTGTGTTCCCCTCTTATATGGTTTAAGTACTTTTAAAAGACAATTTTAAACAAAAGATATTTTCTCCTTTTTCTGTCTTTCAGGGCATGTTTTAAGAAATTGCCTCGCATTCTAAGTTTCAATACTATGAGGTATACATTTAATATGGTCACGATGATGAAAGAAAAAGTGAACACACATTTTTCCTTCCCATTACGTTTGGATATGACACCCTATACAGAAGATTTTCTTATGGGAAAGAGTGACAGGAAAGAAGGTAATTTTCCATCTCTTTCTGTTGTGTAGAGTTATTGTAAGTCTCCATAACAAGATAGTCATAAAGTTGTAATTAGCTATACATTTAACAAAATTAAATTGAATCTTAGAAGAATATTTTTAAAGACAATATGGCACAATCAGTTAATTACCACATATTTAGTATCTACTAGGACAGAGGCATTGGGGACATGGTATTAAAGAAGAGATAATTCCTGCCCTTGTACAGCTTAAGTCTAGTGAGCAAGTATTACATCAAACCAGAAATCAGGGACATGATACATTGTCAAATAAGACAGTGACTCTATCACAGATCTCGGGGAATCAGGGAGAGCTTTTATGAGAAGGTGACATTTAAGCAGAGCTTGAGTAAGAGCTGGATTGATAGGAATGGCTAGGCTCATCGTGTGGGTGCAGGTGATGAGATGGGCAAAGCAGTGGCTAAATCATTTTGTTCGTAGACTATGTTAATTTTTATCTTTATTCAGTGTGAAACCATTGGAAGATTTTAGGCAGGGAACTGAGATAGGAACCAGGTAGGATCTGGAAAAGGTTACTCTGACTACAGTGATTGAAATGGATTAGAGGATGATGAAAGGGATGTGGAGAGGCTATTCTGGTAAACCACAGAGATGGCAGCATAGATGAGAAAGCGTACCAGTAAGGTTGGAGGGAAGTATATGAAGATAAGGTTAACAGGACTTGACTGAATTGATAAATAGATCAAACAAAGTTATTGAACACCCATTTACTATGTAATTTTGTATTCTATGGTAATGGGAATATAGTGACAACAAAGAACAAGGTCTCTGCCCCATAAAGCTTATATTTTAGTCATTCTTTTGCTAGAGGGAGGAGGACAGTCAAGAATAACTAGGTTTCTAGCTGGAACAGCTAGATGAGTAGAGTGGTCACTATTTCAAGAAGATCTCAAGAAGGGAATGTGCTCAGTAGTATTGAATGTTAAAGAAGAACAGTTCCAGAAGGACGTGATGGAAAATAATCTAACATGTAGAAGATCTTTGGTTTCTTTATCAGAGTGATATAACTTGGTTGTTGCAATAAGAAGGCAGATTGCAATGAGTTAAAGATGGCACTTGGTTCATAAATAGTTACTTCCGAGTTGTTATTACTTCTTTAAGACTGGTGATTTTTCAAACTTCTGTGTGTATGCACCTCAGAGACCACAGAGATGAAGAATGGAAATAGATGAGAGAAGAAAGCAGAACAGGCCTAGCTCTTGTCTTTTCCCTTTTTCTTTAGCTAGACAAGTTCCTAAAATTTACATAATGAGAGTCCTGGCAGTGTTTTCTTTGTATAAAAAGTTCTGCTGATGTAAATTTTTAAGGTTTGAAGAAGCCACTGTAAAGTTTAGGAAAGAGAATAGTATTTTTACCTTTATATTCCATCGTCTGGCATTTAATGAGTGAATAAATGTTTTACACTCAGTAAATGGGAGATGAGAGGTGTGAACAATGAGCATATAGGGTATTCTTTCAAGTAAAGAATTTACTCTTTCTTTGAAGAAATGAAAGAAGAAGGTGGCTAGCTATGAAGGAATATGGAGTTATGGGAGGAAATTAAGTTAGGATTTGATTATGTTTAGAATTTGCAAGAAATGAGCCAGTAGAGATGAAAAGTTTGAAATACAGGTGAAGTTGAGAAGGAGGCATTATTTATATACATCTTACTTTTTAGAACTTCTTTCATACCTTTTGTAAAATTATGGTAAGACTGCTCAGGAAACAACTTCATTGTATTTTTCATCATGCTCTTCTATGGATGGAAGTGGCAAAAATTTATGCCAGGAAAAAGGATTTTGTTAGGCTACAAGTGGTGCATTCACTCAGACCCTAGTACATCCAAACTCCTTGGCCATTGCTCTAACCATCAGTCATTTTCCCTCTCCACCTAATTGTCACTTTACTTTTCAATTTAGACTGTGCACTCATTAACCAAATTTACTCTCACCTATTTGCTTCTGATAATATAGTCATCCCTCGGTATTCTCAAGGAATTGGTTCCAGGACCCTCCACAGATACCAAAGTCCTTGGATGCTTATGACATAGAACAGTGCGTGTAGTCATCCTGTCATATCTGCAGATTCCCAACCACAGATCCAACCATGGATCCAAAATACTGTTTTCCATCCACCTTTTATTGAATCCACAGATGTGAAACCTGCAGATACAGAGGCCCAAGTGTACTTTTTCCTTTCTGTGTGATGCTGGGAATACAGATTGTAAATTATGTGTTGTTTTCAAACTTATTACACCATTCTGTAGTTTCTTCCTTAGTGTCTTTAATACCTTTCAAATTTTAAGTCTTTATAGGTGGAAAGTATATCTTTAATTTCTGTCTACGTAAATCTCTTAATAGTGTGTTTTCTATTAACTGATAGGATTCATGCTATCAGTATAGTACTCCATTTTCCTTAATATGAGACTAAAAGACATAAATATGTTAATGACCTTTCAGATCTTATATTTGCCTTCTCCTAATAAAGGTAATATAGAATGCTTCATTCAGATTTATCTATTTCAAAAGAAACAGCCAGATTAAACAAAAGGAACATAGTTTATATATTATATTAATATTGTCCATAGTTTTGCACTCACATGGGGATTGTTTTTTCCAGTGATTTGTATAAATGTTCTTTAAAATTGTAGGCTTTGGATCATGAATAACTAGCAAATAGAGTTATTTTTACCTATTTTAATATATAAACTATATGTGCCTATTTATGTACATTAAGTATATAAAGTGATTCTAAGATGTCACTGTAATTTTCAAAATTATTGCCATTATTTTATGTAAATCATTTCAGGTTTTAAGGAAGTCAGTGATCATTCAAAAGACACAGAGAGCTATGAGTATGACTTGATAGGAGTGACCGTTCACACAGGAACAGCAGATGGTGGGCACTATTATAGTTTCATCAGAGATATAGTCAATCCACATGCTTATAAAAACAATAAATGGTGAGTTTTAAATATTCTTGGGATTTAAAAAAAACTTTTTTTCTGTTTTTAAAGTATGTATGTTTTCATGATAGTTTTCAGATATGTTTTCTGATTTAGTTTTCTAAAAACTTTCTATAAAGTTAGGAAAGGGGTTAGACAACATTTTTAAATGAAAACGACTTTCAAAAGATAATATGAATCACTTGTTCTTAAACTTTGCGGATTTCTAGACTATTTTGAGAATTTGGTAGATGCTTTCCTGAGAAAAATGAACACACACAGTTTTGCATACAACTTTATATTCATAGACAATATTGAACCTTCCAAATCTTAACTATGTTCACTCGTTCAAGAGCTGTTTTTTACTGAATGCATTCTTATAGGGTGGCCACAAAGTCCTTATATATTCTAGTTAGAAGTTAGCACGCATGCTCCACTCCGCTTTTTCCCCTTCGACACACATATTTTTTAAATTGTGGTTGGAAGTCATTAAATCAGTTCTTAATAACTCTTTTTTGGTCTTTAGATGTTGTTAAGAGTCTCATGTATGGAGACTATATCTCTGCTGTGTTGGGGATACTGTTTTGAACATTTACATTGGTTAATTGATCTGTGGTTAGCAGAATAGCTTTATTCAGCTATTGCTCACTCTTTAAGCCATCAGGTCCATGATAACTTACTTTTTTAAATCCATTTGAATATATTTTCGTAAGTATATTTTGAATCATTTTTGATCATAAATTTTTAAATGGCATCTTTATCTTTGGAAGTTGTTTCATCTCTTAATCTTTTCTGTCCAATAACTTTACATGTTAATATTTATGCATATTTTATATATATATTATTTGTGAACTCTTGCTACTCCTAGATTATAATGGATCAAATTTTAGTGTAGTAGTGACTGTTGTAAAATTATATTTCTAATTTCTAGTGGATTAGAGTTGTCAGAACAAAAGCTTAATTAGAATTTACCTAATAATAATAGTTTGATCAACATTTATATCAATATGTAATCTAAGTATTTTTTAAATAGGCATATAGAGATAGTACATATATACTTGATCAGCATTATATGCTCTGTTTTAGGTATCTTTTTAATGATGCTGAGGTAAAACCTTTTGATTCTGCTCAACTTGCCTCTGAATGTTTTGGTGGAGAGATGACAGTAAGTTTTATTCAGAAATTAAAAATAAAATGGCTTGTGACTTTCCAAATGCTTTGCAGAGTCATAAAATCCCATCATAGAAGCACTTAACTTTCTTTTAATCACTAGGATTAAATCTAAAATTTATTCATCTGTTATTTACTGGAAATTTAGTTATGTTTGGAGTATATACTGGACACTGGGAAATATTTAATTACTATTTCTGCCTTCAACTGATTAAGAAGGTTAAGACTTACAATTGAAGAATTAAATAATAGCAATTGAATTACATTGCCAGAGCCTTTTTGATTGAGTAAGGTGTTTTCTTGAATGTTTTAGGATTAGAGTCAAAAGAAATTACTGTTTATTGACTTAAATGAAAAATTTTTGACAAGGAAGTTGGCTTGAGCTGAACTTAAGGAATTGAAGTGCCTTTTATAAAGTAGCAGCCGCCTGGTGACAGGATGGAAAAAGAGTATCTTATCTGTTAATTACAGTAAGGCATAAGAAAAGATAATTAGGTTGGGTAGTAGTATAATAATTTCACTCTTCATAGGCAGTTTATCTTTACTACTAATTTTCTGAAAACTGATTTAAAATAACCCCATTATTCTCACAAGTATTAGTAGTTTCCGTTTCAAGGTAAGCCCAGATAAACCTAGTTTTTGCTTTTAATAGATGAGTTTATTGTAAAAACTTTCACATTCTGGATTTTAATGAAGCACTTTTTTTTATTGCTTTTTGGTGCTCTTGTACGATTCTTAATAGAAAAAGAGAAGTAGGACTATTTTGTTAATACTTGGGGATGGATACAAGGAAGCAAATAATGAGTTAAACATTAAGGCCATCACTAAACCGATAGCATCTCTAGACGTTATTCCTAGGATAGTTCCTCAAAAAAAAAAGAGAAAGAAAGAAAAAAGTGAACTCTGCATACTTCTTCTCTTAAAAGATAGTTTTTCAAATTGCAAATTCATTTTATCTTCTTATACTTTTATATATTTTATGATAAAGTACCTTAAAATATGCTCTGAATCTTCACTTTCTAATACTCTTAACCAAAAACTTCTGTCAAGGATTTTTATGAGTATAATGCTACTTACAAAGTTATTACAAACTATTAAATTTTTATTGAAATGTTTTATATGTCAATCTAGCTGAGTATACCCATTTTCTAAAGAAAGAAAATTTTTTTTTTACAGACCAAGACCTACGATTCTGTTACAGATAAATTTATGGATTTCTCCTTTGAAAAGGTAACCATTTCTTTCATATATAATTTGACACTGTTTTGTTTCTTCCATGTTGTCTACTTTTATAGTTATATTTTGTCAAAGTGAAAATATACTTTTTCTTCCTTTTACAGACACACAGTGCATATATGCTGTTTTACAAACGCATGGAACCAGAGGAAGAAAACGGGAAGGAATACAAATTTGATGTTTCATCAGAATTACTAGAGGTATAAGTTAATTTAACTTTAGCAACATTTTAAAAGCATATTTAACTATGCAAGTAATAATAGTACTGTAATGTAAGAACAGGCTATGACAACATTAGGATCTGTAATCCAGGGTAGGCCTTAACACTATGTACAAATAGTCTTGATATTACTGACATATGACAAGTGAATGTAAGTGAATGAGATTAAAGGGAGTGGAAAATAATTATTAGTGCATTGAAGAAAAATAAGAAAGGTAAAATGGTTGACTGGAATTAGGGCAAGTTCACAAGTAATTTGTATGGTTGGTAATGTTCTTTTTGGATTAGTGTAAGGATTGCATAAGTGTATAGTAGAAGTCCCCAACCCCCAAGGCCATGGGCCACACAGCAGAAGGTGAGCAGCGGGTGAGCGAGCAAAGCTTCATCTGTACTTGCAGCTGCTCACCAGTGCTAGCATCACAACCTGAGCTCCAACTCAGATCATCAGGCATTTACATTCTCATAGGAGCCCTGGTTCTTGGTGCCAAAAAAGTTGAGAATGGCTGGTGTACATTGCATGTGTATTTGAAATATATTTGAAATATTTATTTTACATATTAAAAAGTATACCGTGTAGTAATGAGGCTTTCTTTGTTTCATAATGTAGTAAGTGGTAATGTTATTTTAATGTTTTAATATTTGTAAAAAGTATTTCACCACTCAATGTATGTTGTGTCAGTGTCATAAACTGAGTCGGCCAAAAGTATAAAAAGTCAACCTTCAGAAGGTAAAACCTATGACATACTACTGTAAAGTGAATGAGGTTAAAGAGAGTGGAAAATAATTATTAGTCACATTGAAGAAGAATAAGAAAGGTAAGTGGTTGATGGAATTAGGGTGACCTGATTTTTATAAAAAATCTTCAGAATGATCCCATTCAGTGAGAAAAGTAGCCCTGGTATACATTTTTGCAAATCTCTTTAATACCTGTTAATAGAAGGCACTTGAGACTCATAACAGCTTCTGTATTTGGTTTGTTATGAGCCCATTTATCATTTAACTTCTGGAAAACTTCGTTGTATGCTTAGGAGAGATTGAGAGTAAAAAACAAGGTAGATAACATAATAGTATCATTAAGAAAATTGTTTTGACCTTACACCCTAAAAATGTCACAGCAACACCCACAGCGCTCTGAATCATTGTTTGAGAAGCACTGATTTACATTGTGCAAAAGGGAATCCCAAGCCTTTTCTTGTAATAACAAGAAAAACAAAGTGAACCCTATGAGAATATTCTTGATTAGAAAGCTAAATCATTTTTTCCTAGCGTTGTTTCAGCTCGTTAATTTAAAATGAGTTTGCACATATACATTTTACTGAAAATTTAAGTAAAAATGTAATAACACAGTGTTACTCTACATTAATATGGATTTTAGGTATTAACTGGAATCTGATCCTTTAAATTTCTACAATTAAAATAATAGTAGCAAACTTTCTTAAAAGATAAGTAGAAAATTTTAGAACCATAAAATATATTTAGTAAACGTAAATTGTAGTGACTGTAATGGATAAAACAAGTAGAGTGCTCAGAAAGGATAGTTGAATTGGGTGTGCTGGGGAAGGTGATTAGGAAATGTGACCTTAAACTTCAACTTGAAAGTTAATGTGCAGAGTACTTCAAGTAAAGATAGTGTTAATACAGTCCTGTGAGGAAGAGTAAAGCTTATTGGAATGTTTCTGGAGCTAAAAGTGACCTCTGTGGCTGAGATGATTAATAAGTGCAAGGAAGAATGGGCCAAGATGAAGTTGGATGGGTGTATGGAAAACACTTAGGAAAGTTGTTCCTTCTGATCAGGGTAGTGCAACAGTTTCACACTTAGACATACCCACTTGGCTCCACATACATTGTATCGATATAAGGTAAAAAGGACCACCAAAAAGCAAGATTAATATTTCTATAGAACAAAAATGGAACAATTAAAAGCACTAAGTCTGGTAGAAACCGTGGAACTACCAGGTTTTAGATCCAAAGCAGATAATGGTGGCCAGCAGTTCAGCTTTTGTGGGCTAAAGAGGACAAAAATTATGACATAAGGTTTAGGGCCAAGGTCCTGGCTGGAAGCAAGAAACTTGGAATGGGGCTTCATTGGTATGAAAAAAGACTGAATGGGTGAATGCTGTCATACTCTCCTTTTGGCTGCAGCTTTATAGGAAGCTGTATGCTTAGAAATGTTAGAGGACCAGGAACTCTGAAACAAGACCATTCAACTAGGTCTGTGGTTTTCCAAATATGATGTGGAGCAGAAACCCTAATACGTTATGATTATAAGACCTGATTCTAGACTAGAGGAGTGGACTGGGGTCAGGGGAGCAAGTAGAGGTAGTTGAAAATCTTTAGGGAGATAAAGATAGTAATATTAATAATCAGGACATAAGTTCAGATAAAAATAATTTTATGGAACTGACAATGACTTGGAGCATGTTTGGGGCATTCAAAAATAAGAAGGAACATAAAAACTAAAGTCAGCATAGTGATTTTTCGGGGCTAATATCAGAAATAATCTTTTATGATTTTTATAAACAGGGAAATCACTTTTCATGTAGGTCTGCCAATCCGAGTTAAATTTTTTTTAATTTTCCAGTTTTTAAACATAAACATTTCTCTCATAACCTGTTTTTAAAATGGAATATTATGTAGTTTTATACATTTATATACTTACTCTTCAGAGAGATGGGATTTCAGCATTCTTTCAAAATCTTTATAATTTATTAAAAACCATCATCACTTGAGATAGCCAAATACATAATGATAAATTAGAGCAGGTTTAATAATTTATTGTACTTCCATGTTCCATAAACCTGTAAAAAATCAATATGATATGAATTTTAAGTGCATGTGTTCTGCAGGGGGTTGTTTCTTTTAGAGCAAGTCTATTTTTTTTTTTCCTACCTAGTAAAAATACTGGTAAAATGTAATGAAATAAATGCTTATTGATATCTGATGTTAACATTTTTTTTCTTCAGTGGATTTGGCATGATAACATGCAGTTTCTTCAAGACAAAAACATTTTTGAACATACATATTTTGGGTAAGTTTGGTAAATTTAATAGAATTTTTTTGTTACACATTTTATAAAATTTTATATGTAAAAATTTTAATTGATTATTTTTAAATTCTAGATTTATGTGGCAGTTGTGTAGCTGTATTCCCAGTACATTACCAGATCCTAAAGCTGTGTCCCTAATGACAGCAAAGGTAATATATAAGCCTTAGATAATTTTTTCAAAATTGATTACTCTAAAATAATTGAATCTTTTTGCTTAATTTTTTTTTACAGTTAAGCACTTCCTTTGTCCTAGAGACATTTATACATTCAAAAGAAAAGGTATGTGTTTTATTTTGTGAATTTTTATGTCATTATCAGATATCTTTTGGTTTTTACTATTTTTGGCATAGAAGTCCTATGCCTTCAGTAACTTCTTTCTTTTTCTTTTTTAGCCCACAATGCTTCAGTGGATTGAATTGTTGACCAAACAGTTTAATAATAGTCAGGCAGCTTGTGAGGTAAGGTGAATAATTTATCAAACAGTGCATCACTTTAAGATTCACTTTTTTGTTTTGTTTTCTTGGATGTTGTAGCAGAAATTGTATTACCTATTATAATTATAAAGAGCCCAATGTAGATTGTTCCTAAAATTACTAGATAACTGAAAGTTATAATTTTATATATCATATCTACTATGCTGATTAAATAATTGATTTTTAAGTTATTTAAAAATCCCTGGATTCTACAATCCCTGTCCCATATATTAAAAGGAAAAACTATAGAAAATTCAGGACTATCAGATATTTCTTAACTACTTTTGAATATTATCAGAAATACTTAAAAATACTCCCTTACCCCTCCGAAAAAAATCATATATCCCAGAAGATTAGTTTGTCCAATTTCATTCTCTCCTATACTGCATTATAAGAGAGACACATCCATAAGGATAATCTGCTCACAGATAATGATTAGTTAATCATATTACCATCTTAATATTTATCATTTTTGATTAGCTCCCATAGTGGTACAGGCCTTTTTAGGAATGCAAGTCTTATAAATTCCAAGAGGTGGTAGACAGCAGCGTAGTATGCAATAGATGAAATTAGTTAAAGATTTTTTTCTTATATAGAAGGTTATCTAATTACATTTTGTAGCAGTGAAAGAGGAGAATCTGATTATTGAAAATTTCAAATACAAAGGCATAATTTTTTGAAACTTTATAATGAACATTTCAAAATATGCATAAAAGTAGAGAGATATATTGAACTCTCCTATACCTATCATCCAATTTCAACAAATAACATTTTTAATTTTTGTTTATTCCTATGCCCGCATGTCTTTTCAGCTGAAGTATCTTAAAGCAAACCCATATACCTTATTATACATCAATATATACTCAGAATGTATCTCTAAAAGATGAGGTCTTAAAAATATGTAAACAACATGATTCCATTCACTCCTAATAAAATTAGAAGCTATTAGAAGTAATATCCAATACCCATTTCATGTTCACTTTTCTCTAATTGTCTTAAAAAATGTTCTTTTCAGTTGTTGTGTTTAGTATTCAAACAAGGTCCACATTTTGTTCTTGTCTCATAAATCTCCTTTCATCTATACACTTTTTTCCCCTCTTTGCCGCTTTTCATTTGTTCTGCAGGATTTTCCACAGGTTGACTGACTCATTGAATCCTTCTGGTGGTGTTTATCATGTTACTAATTCTCCTCCTACTTCTTGATTTTTTTTTTAAAGCTGTTTCATAGATCCAGAGGGTTTATTAAGTCATAATTTCTTTTGGTTTTGTTTCTTTATAAGTTTTTCTTTTTACTTTTTGCACTAAGTTATTTGCCTTTGGAACTCTCAAAGAGTTAAAATTCTCTATGGTTGTTAGTAATTGCGTGTATGAATAAATAGGCTGTACAGTACAATAGAGTAGTTAAATATTGAATTAAGAAGTATCTTGAAATCAATGGGAAATTGTTCTTAGCTTAAAGAAGCATGCGTTTTATCAAGAGAGCATAATTTGTTTTTAAACAAAGTAAATCATACTCAGATCATATTATTAATAGGAACAAAAGATTCTTTAGTATGACATTTATGCAGACTAAGAGGAAAAGAGTATTCCATTTTATTGTGGTAAGGATTGCAGGTTGCCATCATGCATGTTGTGCACTGTAATAATGTTAGTAGCACCCATGGAATTCTATAATAAGATATGATCCTGATCATGACTTTAGGCATTTTAGATTTTGGATTTTCTAACAATTGAAGAATCTCTTTAGTTAAGAACTTAAAAATAATTGAAACATGGAGTAGAGGTAAAATTCTTATGTGAATTTTATCCCATTTAACAAGTATTGGTTGAATGTTATAATCCCTCTGTTTTCTTTTAGTGGTTTTTGGACCGCATGGCTGATGATGACTGGTGGCCAATGCAGATACTAATCAAGTGCCCTAATCAAATTGTGAGACAGGTAAGAAAAAATTTATTTGAAAAAGAAGTGGCTTTCAAGTTGATTATTCTAAATTTGCCTGTGAATATGTTTTAACCCAGCTTTTAAAGTAGTTTGAAAAGATTGACCTCTTATTATAAAAGTCATTTTGCTGTTGTTTTCACCAGCCTCATTTAGCAAATCGACTGTCATTCCAATCAAGTGATTTAAATCATTCACATTTCCTGGTTATAGGAAGATAGCTATTACCACCTATATTCTTTATAAATTATAATGATTTTTTTTTCAGATCCTCAGTTATTCTAACCATGAGAGGGTACTGAAATGGCTTTGAAAGTTAAGTGAATAGTATGTAATTCATTTCTATGACAGGTTCTAATTGGGAAGTTTGACAAAGAAAATATCAGTATTACTTTATTTTCATTTATGGCACAAAACCAAAAATTTGATCTGAAATATGCCACTTTCCTGTTATTGTTGAGATATAATTCTTATGCCATAAAATTCACCAAAGCCTTTTTAAGTATAAAATTTAGTGGGCTTTTTTTTTTTTTTTTTAGTATATTCTCAAAACTGTACAACCATCATCTAATTTTATAATACCCCAGAGAGAAGTCCTGTATGTTTTAGAAGTAACTCTCCATTTTATCCTATTCCTTCTCTCCAGCCCCTGGCAACCACTAGTCTTCTTTGTGTTTCTATAAGTTTGCCTATTCTGACCATTCCATATAAGTGGTATCATTCAGTATGTGGTATTTTGTGACTGGCTTCTTTGATTTAACAATGTGTTCAGTATTTATCCATGTTGTACCATGTATCTGTACTTCAGTTCTTTTTATTGCCAATAATACTCCATTGAACAGATATTCCAAATTTTATTTATCATTCAGCAATTGATGAACATTTGAGATGTTTCCACTTAGGGCTTTTTAAATAATGCTGCTATGAATATTTGTATACAGACATTTGTGTGGACATGTTTTTAACTTTTTAAATATATACCTAGCAGTGAACTTGCTAAGTCATATAGTCACTTTTATTTTTAACACTTTTTAGGAACTACCAAACTGTTTTTCATAGTTTCTGAACCGGTTTATATTCCTACCAGCAATCTGTGAGGGTGCCGATTTTGCTACATCTTCTTCAGCATTTATTACTGTCTTTTTGATGTTAGCCATCCTAATAGGTGTAGTACCTCATCGTGGTTTTGGTTTGAATTTTTCTAATTAATAATATTGAACATTTTTCATGTGCTTATTGGACATTTGTATATCTTACTTAGAGATTCTCCACTAGTTAGGGTGGTTTTTGAAGCTTTATTTTTTTGTATTCTCTGTTACTGAAATTTGCCGTTGGTTGTTTTTCCCATTAGTGTAAAACTGACTCTTGTTTTTCATGCTAACTTTGCCTTATGTCTTTAGTCTGTAGTCGAGACTCCAGAAGGCTTTAGAATGTCAAAAGATAATCTGTGGGGAAAATATAAGTGGATGGCAGAGAATTTTGAAAGATGTAATTTTTCAGTATCTTTGTTACCTGATGTAAGTTGGCTCTTTGGTTGCTATATTTTTTCATGTATAGATGTTTCAGCGTTTGTGTATCCACGTGATTCAGAGACTTAGACCTGTACATGCTCATCTCTATCTACAGCCAGGAATGGAAGATGGGTAAGAAATAACTTTGAACATGTTATTTTTAAGCTTTTTGGTGATCAGCCTACAAAGTATTTTTAACAATCCACACTGAAATATTTAGGTTATTCTATTTAAAAATAATCTGTAATAATACTAAACAAGAAGGGAAAACTTTTTGTTTTATTTTTAATTAAGTGCATCTTCAAAATCCTCTACAAAGGACTTTGACCTCATCTTTCTGTTTGGATTAATTTAGCCAGACATAATAATTGGAATCCAACTACTTAGATTATTATAATTGGTATTTATTATTACAAAGATGAAAGAGAGAAATTCATGTTTTTAAAAATATTTCTTTTCCCAGAATTCCTGTCTCCAGACTTCATATTCTCTCTAATGTATATTAAATTGTGTTTTCAGGTCAGATGATATGGATGCCTCAGTAGAAGATATTGGAGGTCGTTCATGTGTCACTCGATTTGTGAGAACTCTGTTACTAATTATGGAACATGGTGTAAAACCTCACAGTAAACATCTTACAGAGTATTTTGCCTTCCTTTATGAATTTGCCAAAATGGGTGAAGAAGAGGTGAGGCTATATTTTCTTTATTTCTGGGATTATGTACTTATTTTCAGGATTTAAAACTGTTGTTTTTATATTATATTTTAAGTCAGTATTTTTGTCTTTAGAGCCAGTTTTTGCTTTCATTGCAAGCCATATCTACAATGGTACATTTTTACATGGGAACCAAAGGACCTGAAAATGTAAGTCCACTTCTGTCTAAGGGATTTAGAGGCTGTGTTACAGGTTTGTGTCATGGGAAATTATAAGCTAATAGAACCCTTTAAAGTCCCTTCTGGCCCTAATAGCAGATTATTTTAAGGGTCTACGTTTGTTTGATATTTCTAATGGATTAGCAACATAAGAAACAATCAAGTAATAAATTTCACTGATAAGGACCTGGAACAAAGCAAATGAATTTGAGCAAAATGGTGACCACCTACTTTGGTGTTCTATCATCAGCATGTTGTTTTGGTGGACATTTTTTAAGCCCTTTATTACATTTGTCAGAGTCTTCCAAAAATATAAGCTGATCTATTCATAAAGTATTACATGAATTTTGATTTGTCTGTAATGACCACTTTGGATTGAATGCTCTATTTGCATTATCTTATTTAATCTTTTTTTGTAAACATAAGAGGTAAGTACTTTTGTTATTTCTATTTCATAGATGAGGAACTTCAGATATAAAGACATTAACTTGTTTTAGATCACAGTGAGTTGGGCTTTGATTTTTGATCAGACTCGTAACCTAAACTATTTAACTATGATGTCGTAATGCTTTGCAGAATATGGGCAGTTAATGTCTAATTCTAGCCTATATGGCTGCTAGTTTAGTCCACATGAATATCTCTTCGAAATACCTACTATTTGGATTATCTGAAAACTGCAAATAAGGATTCCTTAATTTGTATAACTAGCAGTTTTATTAAATAGGAAATACTATTTTATGATACTCATATTTTTAATCCCGATTTATCTTCCAAGGGGCTTTACCTCTATGAAAAAAAAAAAAAAAATTGTGAAAGGGATTTATCCCTTTAAGTATAAAGTAAATAGTCATAGTATAGAGAATCATTACTCTTTTACAGTTCTGCCTAATAGGTCTAAAATTGTCCTGAATGTGGTATAAACTTTTAAAGCTAGGGTTAGGCCTTTGAGTGTTTTTCATGGTACAACTCCTGCCACCATCTACCCTGCATAATTATATAAAACAATCAAGTTATATGCTCTCAAGATAATGTTAAAACTAATATTACATTAAACTTGGATTTTGTTCCACTGTAGCCTCAAGTTGAAGTGTTGTCAGAGGAAGAAGGGGAAGAAGAGGAGGAGGAAGAAGATATCCTCTCTCTGGCGGAAGAAAAGTACAGGCCAGCTGCCCTTGAAAAAATGATAGCTTTAGTTGCTCTTTTGGTTGAACAGTCTCGCTCAGAAAGGTGAAATGTTTCAACATTCAAAATGCTTAAAGCATGTTTGGTTTTATTCTTTTTACATAATTGTTTCACCACTGTTAATTCAATAGCTTTTGTTATTTAATTCCTTTTAAATAATAACACCACTATTCATCAACTTTTGTAGCATAAGTATTTTAATTCTTTGTACCAAACCCATACTTTGCCTGAGTCATGTTAGAAATACACATTGGAGAAATTATACAGTAAAATATCTAGCAAAATTATATGTGTATTCATCCTTTAACTTAGCAGCTTCACTTCTAAGAATCTGTTCACTTCTAATAAACTGCTGTTTATTTAAGCAGTGTTTGTGATAGCAAAAGACTGGAAATGTCCACCAAGAGGGAACTAGTTGGAAAACAGGGCATACACTCAATAGAGTACTCTATAGTGGAAAAAAAAGTAGTATGAAATATATCTGTATGTACTACCTTGGAGAAACTTGAGGATAAATACTAAGTGAAAAAAGCATGATGTGTGTGGGGGGGGAATTTTATATTTTTATATATATGTGTGTGTGTATATATATTTATGTATGTATTTATATATATATAATTATATGTGTGTGTATGTATATGTGTATGTATATGTAGTATGCTACTTTTTTAGAAAGGAGAAGCTGTGAGAAAGAGAGTGAATGTGTGTGTGTCCTATTTGTGAATTCACCTACTTGCTAAAATTTATTTGTAATCCCAAAATCAGTACTCAAGGAGCTTTTATAGTTATTTGTGGACTGCAAAATGTACATGTGCAGAGCAGCAAAAAAATTGAGTTGCCTGTCATACACCTTCCTAGCTGAGATCTAATGTGGTGACACTCTGCCTTCTTGTTTCATTTCTCATATTCAAATGAATGTCCTTTCTATGCTATATGCCACATTTTTCACATTTATGCTTCTTGTTGGTGATTTAGCTCTTTAAAGTGCCCCCCAAGCAAAGTGCTAAGTGCTGTCTTGTGTTCCTAAGCTCAAGAAGGCCATAGTGTGCCTTAGAAAATATATGTAGTAGATAAGCTTTATTCAGCTATGAGCTACATAGTGCTGTTCGCTGTGAGTTCAGTGCTAATGAATCAGCAATGTGCATTAATTACACAAGGTATCTTTAAATAGAAACTCAAATAAAACAAGGTAACATTTTGATTGACAAAAATGTTGTGACTGGGGCTCACAGGAACCTAACCCTCTATTTCCCCTATGAGCAATGATTGATTATTCACTAATTCACTGTTTGCAGCACTGTTTAGAATATAAGTACTACAAATAACAAGAATTGACTGTATTTTTTTTAAATCGAAGTCTAAATCAAAAACAAACAAAAAAATAGTTTCCTATGGTTGGGGGCAGGAAAACAGGTTGGAGAGTAAAGGAATGAAAGCTTGACTTCTTTGAATATACATTATTTTGTTTTTAGATTTAACTTTGGAATCATGTAAATGTTTAATATAAGTAAATTAATAAAATGCAACCCTAAAAATCAAAAGCAGGCTGTGTATTGAGCTGGTGGCATAGCCACTGCAGAGAAATCAAAGTAACTTTAGAACACATTAATTTAACTGTAAATTGCTAGTAGGATTTACATACAGAACAAAAAGAATTGTAAAATTATTCTAGGCTACTATCGTTGGTAGTATAATTGGAATTATTATTCTGAAATTTTTCATGTCACAGAATAAAGCAAAGAAGTAATTGTTAGTGTCATTAGAAACCAAGGTTTCCAGCAAAACAAAAATACAAATATAAAATACAGTTTTTACATTACGTCTTTAAAACTGAATTTGGAAATATTGGTAGAATTTATCATGTATTTTTGTCTTAAACAAACAAAAATATATTGCATAACTCCATTTTCTGAAAAGGCCTAAAAATCCCATCCAGCTCAATCAGTGAGTGCCTCTGGCCTCTAGATTGTTGTCTCTAGATACCATTTCCCACTGGAAAACATCAGGGTTTCTAGGAAATATGGCCAGTTTCGTGTCTTGGGGCAAGAAATGAATGCGAAGTTGGGAGTGTTCTGTCATTTTAGAAAGCAAAGAGGCTATCAAAGCCTAATGAAGTCATATTAAAAAGAGTCAAGAGCCAACTTAAGGAGGTTTCTAGTGGTCATACATTGGACAACCTGAACATCAATAATAATAGGAATAAGTATAAGTGGACTAAAACACAGCACAGATGTTTAAGTCCATGAGTTCATAATGATATCTAAAAACAAAATTTTAAAAAACAACCATTGGAGTTATATTAGGAAACCAAATCATAATTTTGGAAACTATTAAAGGAATGATATTAAGCATTTATGTTTACCTAAAAGAGTTATACGTCGTGGCAACCAAATGGTAAGTGAGAGGTAGTTCATCGTCAAAGGAGGTATTTGAGCTAATAAATGAGCATGTAATACTGGAATTAGAATATCAAGATTTTGCACCCCAAATAATGGACATAGGAAATGATCATCATTGGCTGAAAACATTACAAAAAGAAAGGTAACTTTTCATTATGTGCCTCCTAATGAAATCGATACCACCACCTACAAAGTTGTCTTGGCTTAAAAATTCAAACCTAGACTTGATCGAGTCTTTAGATCTAACTACCAGTTTACAGGAAATATAGGGACATAGGAACATATTGTAACATCACCACAAAGGTACAATCAGCAAAATGGAAATGTGGGAAATTCTGCAGGACAAATCACCTGCTTTCTTCAGCAGATAAATTGCAAGATAAAAACAAAATCGGAGAGGAAACTAGTAGTCTAAAGGAGATTTCAAAGATATTTCAGCCAATTGCAGTGGAAGACTTTATTTGGATCCCAATTCACACAGATTAACTAAAATAATTGCTTTGAAAATTTGAGGAAACTGTATAGTGGATACTGTATGCTCGTAAGGAATTATTGATTTAGGTGTGAGTGATGGTAATGTGGTTATGATTTTTAATTTATCTGCTAGCGATTTAAGGATTAAATGATAAAATATCTGTAGTTGCTTCAGAATAGTCCACACTGAATGATTAGGAGGCACAAAAGAAATAAGACTGGCCATGAATTGGTAATTCGAAGCTGAATAATGGAATATTTACACAGTTCTTTCTATTTTTGTACTAAAGTTTCTATAGTAAGTTTAAAAAGAAATATACAGTAAATAATTTTATAGTGGGAAGTGAAACTCTCTAGTATTTCTTGTAAGTTTAGTTTGTTTTGAAGATTTTCATGTAAAAAAAAAACTCTATGGCAGACCTACTGTTATATACCTACTGTTATATACCAAAAGAGTAAATTAACTAAATGGAAATAAAGTAGATTTGAGCTTCTGTGTACCAATCCTGGAATCTTGAAAAATTGTCTAAAATATGTCTGGCAAGCAAGTCTAATTAGCAAGAAGTTCAAAAATCGTTTTATGATGGTTATTTGGTATAGTTGTAATTGAATCAACAATTTTGATGTGTGTCATGATACAAATAACTATAAAGTAGTACAGAGGGAAGAAAAACTTATTTCCACTAATATTTTCTTTCAGGCATTTGACATTATCACAGACTGACATGGCAGCATTAACAGGAGGAAGGTAATACCTTTTCTATATTATTAGACCATTTGATAGTCTCAAAAAATAACATGACAGTTTTTAAATGAACAACTTTTGCTTTTAACAGGGATTTCCCTTCTTGTTTCAACATATTCGTGACGGCATCAATATAAGACAAACTTGTAATCTGATTTTCAGCCTATGTCGATACAATAATCGACTTGCAGAACATGTAAGTCATAAGAAACAGTTTTAAATTTTTTTTGTTAATTTTATTTTTCTGAATCTGGCTAAACCAGATATCTTGTTAATTTTAAAAATAATATTCTGAAAGTCTCTTCTTTCTGTTTTAGATTGTATCCATGCTTTTCACATCAATAGCTAAATTGACTCCTGAGGTATGTAGACGTTTGTTAATTCATGTTTTTAAAACTATTGCTAGCATTGACAGCACTTTCAAATGAACCTTTGTAATTTGTTCTTAAAAGAAATTTATTGGGGGTCATCTTCATAACATGTCAGCCTATTTTTAAGTATGTAACTTGAATAAACTGAATTAGCTCTTTATGTCTTATCAAAATACAATTTTCTCAAATATAAGTTTACATATAAGTTCAACGTATCAGAGATACCTACTAAGCTTTAAAGTCGTTGCTTTTAAGCTTATATCATAATTGTGCCCAAGAAAAAGTAGACTAACCGGAGCACTGATAGGTGGAAAGTGTATGGAAAATAGAATACAGTATCATACAAAAATATTTTTGTAAAATGGAAATGCTACAGTGACTTCGATAGTACACATCAAATATTAATAAATTATACCACAAATATCAAAGTTGCTATAGGAAATTTTTTAATATAAAGTTTTCTATAAACATAGTTGTCTCATTAACGAGAGTTTCAAATTTTTTTTCCAAATTGACATCCAGAAAAATACATGTTTTCTGTTATACTTGGCTCCCATGCAATTGACTTTTTATCCCCAGCTGATCCTGCTGCTTTATCATAGCTCAAGTTCATATGCAGGAATATTAAGCTCTGTAAACCTAACAGCATATATGATGTATAACAAAAGTTATGTGTATTTCTTTTCTCCTGAAAGAGATGGATGGGTTCAAACAGACCTAAATACAGAGATCTGTATGTCTTTTACAGGCAGCCAATCCTTTCTTTAAATTGTTGACTATGCTGATGGAGTTTGCAGGTGGACCTCCAGGAATGCCTCCCTTTGCATCTTACATTCTGCAGAGGATATGGGAAGTAAGTCTTGCAGCAGATAATTCAGGATTTACTTTTTTGAGAATTTTGTCTAATACAGTCACTGTCATAAAGACCAGTTTCTTTCTGCTTGAGGAATCCAAAATGGATTTAGTAAGTCACATTTTGAAGGAAGAAAAGATGCATTAGTCATAAGGTCTGGGGGAAAAGAGAATTCTTGGCCAGTCTCCCAGATGTTGACAGACTTTTTCCTAGAGTTATAAACAGCCTTCACCCAGTCTGAGGTTCTCATTGCCCTACCCTGAGGAAAAGATTAGTAAAGTGATAGAAACCCTAGAAATACAAACCCAGGTGTTTTCAGCAGTTGATAAAATGGTAGAGGAAGTACCAGCTGCTTCCTTTCTTTCAGAGTTACTGCTGAGGTCACTAAAGGTTCTCCTTAGCGAGTGTTGGAAAAGCCCACTCTCCAGACCAAAGGTCGGCAAACTTTTTCTCTAGCCAGATAGTAAATATTTTAAGCTATACTGTTTCTGTTGGAATAATTCAACTGCTGTTTTTTGCATAAAACCAGCCATGGACAGTACATAAATGAAAGAGTATGATTGTGTTCCAATAAAAACTTAAAAACAAGCTAACTACAGAATTTGCGCCATAAGCCACAGTTTTCCAACCCCTATTCTAAATTCCTAAAATTCCATTTTCCCGTGGAAAAAAAATCTCCCTAGCAGTATAGTGAGCTAGATTTTATTCTCACTTGTAACAGATTGGACAAACAATAAGAAAAATAAAGATGAGAAATTTTAGAGCATTGAAAGCACTTTTAAACTTGCAAACTTAAGACCTAAAAGTCATTGGCGGCTTTTATTGGTCCTATCTTAGAGTGCTTGATTATTGTAATTTTATTTTGTAAATTAATGACAAATTTTTCTGAACATTTACTGTTTTTAAAAAAAAGTAGCTTTAAAAATGGGAAAAACATGGTCTAAACTATTTTTAGGCTCTACCTTTCAAAAAACTCCTTCGGCTTAAATGTTTAATGTGTTATACCAAAATTAAGTAAAACAGTAACTGCCCATTCAGTTGTTCTTATATTCTGTTCTTGTCATTTTATTTATAGGTAATTGAATACAATCCTTCTCAATGTCTAGATTGGTTGGCAGTGCAGACACCTCGAAATAAACTGGCACACAGCTGGGTCCTACAGAATATGGAAAACTGGGTCGAGCGGTTTCTTTTGGCTCACAATTATCCTAGAGTCAGGACTTGTAAGTCAAATATTTAGAATTTAACCATTTGTTGTTATAAGTTTTTTTTTTTTAATTTTGTTTTTAAGGTGACCACAATATGCCCATTGTCGTATAATGCAAAGGCTCTTAGAGATATTGTTCTTAAAGGCCAAAGTCATTCTAGTATTTGGAAACCTGTAGCAATGTTTTACAAATATCTACAATGTTTTTGGTTTTTTAAGGATAGGAAGCTATGTCCTTTCTTGGGTGACATCACCACCACTACCATTTTTGTTTCTTTGCTTAATAGAGTGACAAAGCATGATTAGCATTAGTAAAAAGAGTTAAGGGTCAGAAAATCCTATCTTAGTAATTGGAGAAGGCTAAAAGTAAAGTAGTAATAAAGACATAAAACAAGCTGAGAAGATATTCACTGAATTTCTGGGAGTTAAATGATAAACACTTCATTATACCCAGGTTATGAGAGAATAAACATCTTGAAAGACAGATGACAAATACAGAATATAGATATTTCACAGAATAGAAATTGCCTATAAACAAACACAGACTATGTTCTCTTTTGATAGTATTCAAAGAAATAAAAATCAAAGTAGTTAATATTCTAAATTTCTTTCCAATTTAATCATCAAAATAATATTTGCTAGCTGTCTACCAAAAGGGCCTAGAATCCGTGACACTCCAATAGCAACAAGCACATCGAACACACAGATATTTTTTTCTAAATATTTTTCTCCAATAAAATGAGTCACGGCTCCTTAGAGAAAATAGCTGATTTTAAGACCGGGGCAGGGAATATGTAAGATGATCCTGGAACATCTTGTAAAACCAAAAGAATGGGGCATGTCAAAAGAACATTGAACCAACCTGAAAGCACTCCCAATGGCTAAAGCTGGAACAATTTCTATTTAAAACCAAACAAAACAAAACCATAATGCTGGATTGTAACTCAAAGTATAACTATTCATGAGTCCATACTGTTATAAATAAATGATTGAATAAATAAACAAGTGGAGAAGAGACAAATCTCCCATACAGAAGTATGTCAAATAATTTATGTACATCCTCTTTCCAAGGAGGTGGAGTATAACTCCCCACACCTTTTCTATGAGCTTAGTGACTTTCAAAGAGTAAAGTGTGGGGGACCCCGGAAATAACTTTTAAGTGAAGAAACTTGACAAACATCAACTCAGCCAGGTGGTTAAGTTTAACATCATACCTGAAAATTCATGTTGATAGCATGCACCCTTGATATAATGTGATGCAAAGGGCACTTGACTTATGTGGTCTTCCATCCAAAAAACCTGTAACCCAAGTCTAACCATGATAAACATGAGACAAACCCAATTTGAGGGACATTCTGCAAAAATACCTAACCTCAAAACTCTCAAGGTCGTTAAATGCAAGAGAAATCTGAGAAACTCACAGCCAAGAGGAGTTAAGGAAACATAACAACTGAATATAAAAAAAGAACATTTGAAATCTAAAGTGTAAAGTATAGTTAATACTAATGTGCCAGTGTTTGTTCTGTAGACACAATCAAGGTACCATAGTAATAATAGATATTAACAATAGGGGATATGAGGAAGGAGTATATGGGAACTGTCTGTTCTACCTACTTTAAAATAAAAGATTTATTTAGGCAAACACCTTTCAGTGATGGGTGCACATGGATTGGCATTGGCACTCTGCTTATAGGCTTGTTTTTCCTGTCAATATAGGGAACCTCACAGGAATTGGATATTTGTAATAGTTGACATATGCTGGTGTCATTCCTGCCCTGACTTCTGAACATAAAACAATTCAAAAACCTGAACCAAAAAAAAAAAAAAAGAAGTTTTTTAGCAAGCTGTTACTCCTACTATTCATTACAGTGCTTAGGAAACAGCATTCTCATATATTGCAGTGACATTGTAAATTAATATTACCCTTATGAATGGCGATTTACCAGTATGTACCAAGATATCCTTAAAATGTTTTTGCCCTTTTTAACTCAGTAATACTATTTCATCGATTCCAGTATAAGTAAGTCATCCAGTGTATTGGATACCCGACAGCATTATTTATAGTTGGTGAAAAGTTTAAAAGCTAGGTGTTCAGATAGAAAGTAAATTATTATAATGCATCATTTTAAAATTATAATAGTAAAGATTATAGTAACATCAACAAGTGTTTTTTATATAATGTAACTTGAAAAAAGGGCCCAAATATTTGAATAGGATGAATATAATTTACAATAAGAATTGGAGTAGCATGTATAGAAGAAAAACTAGAGATACTTTTAAATCCTACAAAACAATTTTAAGAAATGACAGAATGTTCGGAGTAAAAAAGAAAAATTGAGACATAATTGGTGTCTTAAAATAGTTGAAGAGTTGCCTATAGAAGTGGAAGTAGATTTCTGAGTTCAACTGAACATTTTTTAAATCACAAATGACTTTTCTTCATTGTAGTATTAGACAAAAATTGATCAGGATGATAACTACATGCCTACCTTCTTAATTTGAAACAAATAACAAATTGAGCCTAACTGAAAATAGATTTTCAGAGTGCTGTGTTGGTGAAGAAATACATAGAAATGGAGTATTGTGCAGAAATAAAGTTTAATTTGAAATCTGTAAAATAGATTACAATTAATTTTAGAAACACTGACTTTATTTGCTTTGGCAGTACAATGGAAATTATAAAATTATAGGTAGAATAGTGGGAGACAGAATTAGTAGGTGTATTGAAAAGAGTTAAACTGAGGAATTGGAGGCCTTGAGGAGGCTCTGTAGTGAATGCTGTTAGGAGTGTTACCTTATAAATCTGACAATCTAGGTTTGAATTCCAGTTGTGCCACTAGTTATGTAATATGGGGCTGTCTTACTGTTTCAGTCTTGAGAGAAAGTGGGGATAAAAAAAGGAGTGCCTTTTTTTGTACAATGTTTGATGTTAAATAGTAAATATTCGATAAATGTTAGCAATTCTTGTTATCGTTTTACTATTATTGTCGTCATCGTCGTTTCCCAAGGCTGAATCTGGTCTTTACCTCTTTATGTATGTGACCACGGTTATTGCCTTTCCAAGATTCAGATTTCTTTATGTAATATCACCTGCATCCAGGATGAGCGTGAGGATTAAATGAGATAATATTATAAAGTACTTAGCTCAGTGCCTTGCTCATAGTAACTACTTTTACAGATGGACTCAGCTAATGAGTCATTAACCTCTCAGATTTATAGCATACACTTAACATTTTTCAGGTTTGTTGAATAAAGGAGGGATTCTTTTTTGTGTTCAAGGTTAGCCTAGAAGAGTTAAAGGTTTTCCAAAGTTAATGTTCTATAATTGTCATGTATATAATCTTTTATATTACAAAGGACTTTTAGAAGATCTCATTCTCTCTTTATAACGTAAGTACATTTTACCATTAGCAGTAAATTATTACAAAATAATTTACCGTTTTTTGTAAAGGAGAAGAAAAGTAAGATCTTAAAACTGAATAAATGATTTGACCATGTCAGACAGCCTTAATGTAGGTCTTCTGGTTCTAAATGCTATGTTCTTCCTGTTGAACTATATTGTTTCCTGAGAAGAAAAGAATGATAAGTGGGAGAATTCTACATTTTAGGAAAGCCGTGCAAAAGAGGTTGAAACCTGTTTCTGCTAACGCAATTGTTCTCATCATTCCTTGGTATCTTCCTGTGGGGCCAGTGGTAGATCAGAAAGATAATGAAAGAAATGTTCATGTCCCTTTATTTTTATTTATTTAAATTTTTAAAGGGAAGAGTGGCTTTGTGTTTAATGACTGCTCTTCAGTCTATTTTATATCTTGTAAGGTTCTATCTGACAGTTTTGTTTTACATTTTATAGCTGCAGCTTATCTTCTGGTGTCCCTTATACCAAGCAATTCATTCCGCCAGATGTTCCGGTCAACAAGGTCTTTGCACATCCCAACCCGTGACCTTCCACTCAGTCCAGACACAACAGTAGTCCTGCATCAGGTCTACAACGTGCTCCTTGGTTTGCTCTCAAGAGCCAAACTTTATGTTGATGCTGCTGTTCATGGCACTACAAAGCTAGTGCCCTATTTTAGCTTTATGACTTATTGTTTAATTTCCAAAACTGAGAAGCTGATGTTTTCCACATATTTCATGGATTTGTGGAACCTTTTCCAGCCTAAACTTTCTGAGCCAGCAATAGCTACAAATCACAATAAACAGGCTTTGCTTTCATTTTGGTACAATGTGTGTGCTGACTGTCCAGAGAATATCCGCCTTATTGTTCAGAACCCCGTGGTAACCAAGAACATTGCCTTCAATTACATCCTTGCTGACCATGATGATCAGGATGTGGTGCTTTTTAACCGTGGGATGCTGCCTGCCTACTACGGCATTCTGAGGCTCTGCTGTGAGCAGTCTCCTGCATTCACACGACAACTGGCTTCTCACCAGAACATCCAGTGGGCCTTTAAGAATCTTACACCACATGCCAGCCAATATCCTGGAGTGAGTAAAATTGATTACTCTCATATCTGTATCCTCAAATTGTTTGGAAATAACTTCTTTTTCCCCTTGTGGGAAATGGTGACAAAATATAGGAGTATAGTCTAACTTTAACCATTCTTACAGGCTTAACGTGTGTTTTCTTGAATGTATGTGTAAAATGCTATATGGTTATAAAATTTTTAATATGTGGATACTTAGGTTGATGTTGAAATGTTCTCTCTAATGGAACTTACCTATTTTAATTTGGTTTTGTAAATGTGTTTTTCATATGTACTTAATGAAAAAGCTTTGTGGCACAGTTTTTGGGAAGTATTTACTATTTAGATATTTATTATCAAGATCTATATGTTATGCTAAGCTGTGAGCTAGATAATATTTTATCTTTGTTATAATATTCCCCAGTATTTTTTTCTCACACTACATTCAAATGAATAAAATTGTTAAGGGGTCTATCAGAATACAAATATATGCAGTCTAAATCTGATCCTTTTTTCTCTGCAGACTATTTGTGGGTTTCATATTAAATTTTATTCCCTCCATGTAAAGCCGTCATTCCTGAATATTTTTCATTGTCTTCTCTTTCTGGTGTAAACAGAAAATTACACCAAGAGTGTATAAATCTGGGAAGAGGGGTCGAAGGGAGAGGGCAGAACCCTTTTTAAAGCTGTTGTTAACCCAAAAACCACAAACTGCTAATATTAAAAGTTATTTGCTAAATAGGAGATGGTGGGACTGGAGGAGTGAGCTTTTTCAAGACATTCAACATCTAAGAGTTCAATCAAAAGAATACAATAAAGGGTATTTTAAGTATTGGTATCCTCTTTCCTGTCATTTAGGCATAATGTAGTGAATTGTTTAGAATTTCTCACCCTGAAAGAATAACCTAATTTCCAGTGAAGAAAGTTAGAATGCCTGTAATAAAGTAAAGAAAGTGATTGTATTAAGTGTCAAAAAGGTTCAAAGCCAAAAAAAAAAATAAGCAAAGCCAAGTCTATATACAATATAGAAGGAAAAGAATGAGAGCGTCTGCCTGATTTAGGATCATGACAGGCTTTATTAAGATTCAATGGATTTATTTCACATTCATATAATATTTGATTTAGTTACTAAACATGTCCATATACCTTTGAAGAGTGTGGGCGAGAGAATGTTTATCTGTTGTTTCTTGCCCTTGACATCAATGAAATGTAACATCTTTTATTGTGGAATTTATTCGAGATTTTAATGGCAATAATGTTTAAATAAATTTTTGCTGAGTAACGAACCAACCATCATCAGTCAAGAAAAATCATTCCAAATATTGATTGGCATGAAGGGGTTTTCTCAGAAAGTCTTAATTCAGGTGTAATTGAGGACTGTAAAATCTTTGTGACAAAGTAATGATTTCTCATTTATTAAAGAAAAGGGAACAAAGGATCGTTGTAGTTTGTCTCTGGGTGCACATGTGAAGTTACAAAACTTAGTACTTTGAACAGTATTAAGACTCAAAGTGAACCATATTTACTTGTAGTTTATAATCTTCCTGAAATTTTATTTTAAGATTTTCTTTTAGTGAATTATGTATTTCTTAAATAGAATTCATTGCTAATTTTATAACTATTCTTGAATGGTAGTATAATTTGATTTATTTGTATAATTTTAAGAGCTGGCTAACAAGCATAACATTCAGAAATGAGACGCAAACATTCTAAAATATTTCAGGGTTAAAAGATCACTATATTGCTTATTTGTCCTTTTTAGGCAGTGGAAGAACTGTTTAACCTGATGCAGCTTTTTATAGCTCAGAGGCCAGATATGAGAGAAGAAGAATTAGAAGATATTAAACAGTTTAAGAAAACAACCATAAGTTGTTACTTACGTTGCTTAGATGGCCGCTCCTGCTGGACTACATTAATAAGGTAAAAATATCTGTTCTAGTGGGTTTTTTTGTTTGTTTAGTTTTCCAGGTGAGAGTATGGGGACCATACTTTTGACACTTAATAATAATTTAAATTACTTATAACTGAAAATTTACAATTCTTTAAGGTTATTAGGGAAGCATTTATGCATTTAGTTACCTTGGGGGAATTATATTTTGAAAATGAGCTACTTTTGAACAACCATAGAATCTTAGAATTGGAAAGAACCTTAAAGTACAATCTTCCACCTAAAGCTTGACCTCTCTTTTCTGAAGCAATCATCCAAACTTATACTTGGACAGTTCTGTTCCAGGGGCCTCCAGAAACAGCTTTCTCTATCTTTGGATGAGTTTCACTGTTAATATGTTTCTCATTCTGTTTAGCCCAAATCTACCTATATTTTTTAACTATAGGAATTAGGCGAAATAACAAAACATGATCTTTCCACTTAATTCATTGTTTAGAGTGACAGAAGTTTATTAAATGGCTATAAAGGAACTGCTACAAATTACGTTTTTACCCTTTAACTGTAGAAATAGAATCCAGATTAATTCCTTAAAATGAATCTATGTATTTATTGCATCTAAGACTTGGAGGTGATATCCTTTATTAGATGCATATTTTTTGGCGGTACTTTTGTATCTTTAAAAAAATGTTTTTAATTAAATTTATCAGGTTAACTGGTTAATAACATTAAATTTTAGGTGTACAACTTTATAATATAAAATCTATATACTCTGTTGTGCTCACCACATGAAGCTTAGTCCCTTTCGTCACCATGAATTTGACCCGCGTTACCATCTTCATCCTTCCCCTCCACCCTTATTCTCTGGTAACCACCATTCTGTCATCCTTATCTATGAGTTTATTTGTTGAATACTATAGTATCTTAAGCTGTTCAACCTAAGATAAGGTTATTTCAGATTATCATCTTCAGAAAACTTTTCAATTTGAATCTTTATTAATACACAAAATTAAATTAACTAAGCTTTTGCTAGGACTCTTGAGAGGGATTTAAAAATTTTTTGGCATTAATTTTGAATACTTTGTTTTCCCAAGATTTACTACTTGAATTTTATTTTCAAAAAAAAAAAAAAAAGATTTGGAGCTTTCTTAATTCTTTTTGAAAAAGGAAAGAAAATATCTGATTAAAGTGAAAGGATTGTTAGTCGTACTATATAACAGCAGTTTCCAGTACCCAGTACCTAATACTGAAATAAGTTCTGTAACAAGAGTAAATTATTTATAAGGCCAACATGTTTTTAATTTTTTTTCACTAATGTTACTCTTTTTTCCTCAATACCCAGCTAACGAGTGCTTTGATACTACAAATGTATTTTTTTATTATCCAGTACTTAACATAATTTAGAAGATAAACTCATTATAAAAATAAACATTGTTTATACTGAAATTTTAAAGATATTCCCATCACACCTCTCTTTCACCATTGTGGATAATTAGGAGTTGACAAGATACTAATAGACATAACTATTCTCTAAGTTGCTTAGAGGATTTCTTATTTATATTATCTCCTTTTATTGAGTTACTAGGAAATAGATTTAGTACTATCTATTTTATAGGTAGGAAAGTAGTTTAATAATTCTGGTTTTTTTGTTAAATCACCTAAGTGTTGTGTTCTGGTTCAGAGTTCTCAAACTGTACTTTAAATATTCTTCTAGTGCCTTCAGAATACTATTAGAATCTGATGAAGACAGACTTCTTGTTGTATTTAATAGAGGGTTGATCCTGATGACTGAGGTAAATATTTTATTGTATTTTACTGTAGATTTATTTTATTTTAATTTTCTCACCAAGACTTCTTGTTTTGTGGATAGAGTTTATTCTAGACTGTTTTATTGGTATCTGGATTTTAATTATACAGATCAGTAAATGCTAGTTTATATTCCAAGAATAATTAGGTTATAGTTTTTAGGGTGCTGTTTTCTCTTCCCATAGTAATTCCATACTTTCCCCCTCATTTTGTATTTAGAATAACCACTCTAAATACACTGGTTTTATTCATTTCCTTTGTAAAGATAGAAACAGAAGAAATTTTATGATTTAATCAAGAACATGTAATTTCTCAAGAGCTCACTTATTTGACAGAGTTACAAAATCTGAGATTAGCACCATCGGAGGAAACCAGTGAGACTGTTATAAGTGGTAAAAAATCAGCCATTCATTCATCCCATAATTCTTGAAAATCCACAACTGTGAGATGATTTTAGGACCACAGAGGTGCATATACCCTTTAGTCTACTAGTGGAGATAAAAAGAAAGAGTACATGTCAAAGGTTCCATGAGATTAAGGGGTAGGATGTTTTTTTCCTACCTATAGTTAATAGTATGGTAGAATAAGAATACAACATGTTTAAAACTACACTTTGAAGAATTTAGGCTTGCAGTGGTAAGTGGGAGAGCATTTATATAAATTACTTAATCAGCACAGAAGCAAGGAAGTATTGGTTGTGTTTAAGAAGTTTCAAGAATTTCTGTATAGCTAAAACAAAAGGTATGTGAAGCGTAGTGAGAATTTCATTCAACAGGTATTTGAATGTCTACTCTGTGCCAGACATTGTGCTAGGCACTGGGGGACACATCAGTGAATAAGACAGCTTACAGGTTAAATTCCTCATGAGTACATTGTTCAGATTATGTACTGCCACAGATTCTAGACTACAAATTTTGATCTTTGAATTTTGAATAGTATACAAGAGTATGGGGAATTGAGAGGATTAAATAAAAGGTACCTGTGCCATAAAATGAAATAGGGAAAAACTAAGGATTTAATTAAGCTACTGTCATTAAAGGAGTTAACAGATTTAACACGTTAGTATAATTAAAGGAACTCCTGCCTTTTTTGAGCTCTTACTTTATTCAGAACTACTATTTTGAATATGGCTGACGGCCATGTCACCATTGTCTTTCCTTAGAAACCCTGGAAAGTTAAAGCAGTTAGTTACCTATTCTTCTCTTATTGCCTGCTGCTTTGTAATCTCTCAGGCTTATAGTCTTAGAGCAAACAGTAACCTACCCCCCCCCAAAAAAAGAAAAATATGATTAAACAAACTCTTCCTTCAGACTAAATAGTATAGACAAAATACCAGAGCTCTGAAGAGTGAGGACTGTTTTGTATTTAAAAAGAGCTGAATGAGAGAATTTGACTTTTGAATAGAAAGCAAATACATTTGTTTTATGCTCATATACATGTACATAGTCTGAGTCTGAAAACATCTGTATAGAAAATGAGCACTACCATTTTGTGGCCCAATAAAGTAAAAATGAAATGAAGTTTCCATTTTTTTAAATCACTTGTAGTCTTTCAACACGCTGCATATGATGTATCATGAAGCCACAGCTTGCCATGTGACTGGAGACTTAGTAGAACTTCTGTCAATATTCCTATCGGTATTAAAGTCTACACGCCCATATCTTCAGAGAAAAGGTTTGGTTGTTCCTATTTCTTATTTTTTGTTAGTTTAACTATTAAAGAGCAAAATAAGGCTTTTAAACCCTGTGCTTCAGAGAATTTGTCTTTATCTCTAGTTTATGTAGAGAAGATGGGGCTGATGATAGCTAATCATGTGGAGATGTTTATCTTGAATTTCTGATAAAAGGCTGGAATGCTCTTGTTTATTTTCTTTATGCCTACCTGAAAAATAGGCAAGCACGCTGTAAGTGTCAAGATTTAGGAGACTGGAAAACATTTCCATGCACAGTAAAACATGGAGTATTTTGTGAAGATTCTCCAAACTGGAAACTTCATAGCTTAGATCATTTTTAGTTTCAAGAGAAGTAACTATAAAACATATCTCTTATGTGTCCCTATAAAATAGTGTAAACTCTGAATTTCATATAACTTCCTGAAAATAGGATATATTCATCACGAAAAATATGCTTTAAGAAATCCAGCAGGTTTAACAGTAGTAGCCATCTCATGAAAACAGTCACAGCTTTCACCCAAAATGTTTATATAATTAATTTGAATATTTTGGTGGTAGCATTCTGTAGTTTATAATAGAAAATAATTGTGAGGAATTTTGTTCTCAAATGGCATATCTATGTATGCTTTTGTATTTGCAGATGTGAAACAAGCATTAATCCAGTGGCAGGAGCGAATTGAATTTGCCCATAAACTGTTAACTCTTCTTAATTCCTATAGTCCTCCAGAACTTAGAAATGCCTGTATCGGTAAGTTACTTAGAAAATATACCTGTATAAAAACCCAGTAGAAGAACATTTTTGTGGGACTTTTAAAAAAATAATATGTAATGTTAAGTTCTGTAGGGTTTGGAAGACATCTGTACTTTTCACATGTATCTCACATTGGCCAGCAGGTCCTAAGAAAATTGAGTTTTATTCCTTAATATGGCCAATAATTATCTGATCATGGGCAGGTCACTTAATATATCTCGGCTCTTTGAGCATAGGTTATCTTTAGATCTCTTGCAGCTCCGAGATCTTCTGATCCTGTTTAAGCAAGGTAGAATTATGTATATGCAAAGTAGAACTGACGATGTAAAAGGTGATGGTGGTTATTTCTCTAAGAGTTCTTTTCCCTAAAGATACTTCTTAGTAGCTATTCTTACACTTCTGAGTATTTTACCTTTTTGTTGATTCCGTATTTATAATAAAATGATAATTTGTGCCTGTTAAAGAACCCTCCCCCCATTTTAAATTTATATTGAATTTTTTACTGCCTTAGAAGCCACTTAAAAATCATCTTTAGAGACTATAACTGTTTATTTCCAATTTCTCAAAATGACAATTGGCTATCATATATAAGCAATCGGTCTTGGAATTACTGGCCTAAACTGCTGCAGCAAGAGAGGAGAGGCATATCAGTAATCTCTGATTACCAGAAACTCTGCCAGTAGACTGTCATCATGAGCTATATTCCTATGTGAGCATGAGAATCAGTCTAGCTAGCATCATAAAACACTAAAAGTAGACTACAGATTGTCTCTCAGATCCAAAGAACTTCAAACCTTAGATTTCTTTCTAAACTGCTCTGGTTGATTTTATGAAGACATGTAACCAATGTGCATTAAATATTTTCTCATTGTACTTCTCCATGATGCTTCTTTTGGATAAATAATATGCAAATAAATAGTTTTATACTTTGGTTTATAAATGGTAGCCCTAATGTGGTTAATAACTCTGCTGCTAATACAGATTTGATGGAACATCAGATAAAGTTTCTCTTAATGTTTTAGATGCATTAAAATTTTTCAGCTGTCACACTGCAGCTAGTCACCCCAGCAGGGTTTGTGAGTTTGAAAGTAACAGGTAGACATACTCCAGTTTTTTAATACACAAATTGTATTTTTATTTTCAGATGTTCTCAAGGAACTTGTGCTTTTGAGTCCTCATGACTTTCTTCATACTCTGGTTCCATTTCTACAACACAACCATTGTACTTACCATCACAGTAATATACCAAGTATGTATTCATCTTAGCCAAGTACTTGAATACGGTTGGCATTTAATCTTTCTGCACACTGAAACATGGAGATTTATTTTTTCTATTTATTCTTATTGTACACTTACTTTTAATGTCTTAGTGTCTCTTGGACCTTATTTCCCTTGTCGAGAAAATATCAAGCTAATAGGAGGGAAAAGCAATATTCGGCCTCCGCGCCCTGAACTCAATATGTGCCTCTTGCCCACAATGGTGGAAACCAGTAAGGTATGTTGGGATGCCAGGAAAACCATGTTTCTGTAGTACACAGTAATTTGAAATTTCCCCACTGGCAGTTATGAATATATTAGACTTAAATGACTATCTCGTGGATCCTAAAAAGATTAGACTCATTTGGACTTTTTCCTTTTAGTGCTCTGAAATGTTGGTTGAATATTTGCAAAATCAACAATAAGCACAAGTAGTAAGTTTTTTTCCCTTCAAAAAAACCCTAAAAGAAGGCCTTATTAATATTTTTCACTAGGCTAAATTATAATTGGGTCATAACTGGGTCTTATATCTAAACTTGAAAAGTCAAGTTAGGTACTTACTATTGTTTAAATTTGGCCATGTAGTCAGTGACTTCTTTTACTGCCTTTTAATTATAATCCTTTGCCCTAAGCCTTATATCACAATTGTTAGATTTATCATCATTTGTAGTCTGATATTTGTCCTCTAACACTTATTCTAAAATAATGCTAATTCTAGATTATAGAGAGAAGGTATATTGACACAGGATAATTTATTTTAGTTTTAACATTTTTTAAAACAAATTTCCCCCTTTATCTTTCTCCACCCCACTTAATTGAAACTCTTCCTTGCCCACTGTCTTTGGATCTTAAATATATTTATTTCTTATAAGATAAAGTATTAAAAATAACACTATAGTAATCATTACAGAAATAATTCGCAGTCTATTTCAGAAATCAAATTTAATTCATTCTTGATATGTCTGTAGAGCTAAGGTATCACATTTTTAAATCTCAGTAATTTTACTTTATTAAAGTATGTAGAAATAATGGGTAATTTTAATTGATAGCATTTGCACACTGAAAATAAACTTGTGACAGTTAAGATCTTAGTAACATTACTAGAAACTTGGAATTTAAAACTAGGTTCTTATAGAATTTAAATATTTAATCAGCTTTTTAGTTAAACTTTTTACATTTGCACAAAATATGCTCTTTAATCTATTATACAATTTAAGTGCAACCATTTTATCATCTTTAACCTTCAGGGCAAAGATGACGTTTATGATCGTATGCTGCTAGACTACTTCTTTTCTTATCATCAATTCATCCATCTATTATGCCGAGTTGCAATCAACTGTGAAAAATTTACTGAAACATTAGTTAAGCTGAGTAAGTATAAAAGATGAGCAGTAAATTCCACTGAATTATTTTAAGCCCCTAGCCATTCAGAAAGGGGATTAAAAAAAAAAAGACAATCTTTTTTTCTTTTTTAAAGTGAATGTTTAAAAATATTAATTATTCTTGGGAACATTTTTATTTTTATTAAGAAAACACCAACTTACTGGTTTCCATTGACTAGTTCTGCCCAGAGTTTCAGCTGGCCTATAAAGGAGTGGAGTAGGGCTGATCACTTTTGTACATAGAAGCCTAAGTCCTCCTCCATTTGCCCAGCAGAATTTAAAAAACAAAAACTGCTCTGCATAGGGAGACAGGTTTAGATGGACTTCCCCAGCCCTGATCTTGAGGGTAAGGTGAGATCTATAGTGCCAGCTGTGCTTTGGAGCTGGCAACACCAAGAGCAAGCAGAGTGGGCTTGCGAGGGTGAAGCAGAGGTGCATATATGAGTAAATTAGGAGGTAAGTCTCATAAAATAGGTGAGTAAGAAGGGAAACTTGAAAAAGAATGCATGAGAAATAGAAAACAAAACCATCAGTGAATTATGAAAGGGTGAAGAAAACTCAAATTACTTAATAAGTAATGTTGTCTCTCCAAGGATGTGCTTGAGAGCTGTTAGAGAATGCTCCCTTTGGATGACTTTTTCTAGCTGATAAGTGTTTGGAAGACATGTAGCCCTTCTCCTGATGTCCCCTATCTCAGAACCTCCAGAGTTCCCAGCTCTGTGTCTTAATTCATAAGTGATAGCCCAGGATCCTCTCCAATGTTCTGTAGTTTGGTTTCAGAGCATGGGAAATGAAATGTTCATGGAACTACCATCCACGTCAAGAAATAGAATATTACCACACCCTAGAAGTACTCTTGTGCTCTTTCTCAATCACATCCCCTTCCTTTGCTTTGGAAAAGGTTTTGATTTGCTATAGGTAGGGCATAAGATTTGAACCTATCTTAGGTTTCGTTATTCAAGAAGAAGGAAGTGGTAACAGCTGTCAGGGATAATTCTCCAGAAAAACCATCTTATTGGTAACAGCCTTGCTCTCTGATAAGGATAAGACTTGCTGACCTTAAGAAAAGTTTTTGGTAATTATGTTTTTCTGATTTATACTAAAAATTATGTGAGGAGCTATTTTAGCTACTTGAACAGGTCTGACCAAATAATAGATGTTCTACCCTTTTTGGAACTGTCTTCCTCATCAACATAAATACAGTTTCAGAGAAGTTAAACATAGAGGGAAGGCAAGGACACACCACTTAACCATCTACATTAGCTGAATCAACTTTCGTAATATTTTATACTCCCATTACTCGTATAATCATGAAGCACTTGATGCTGTCTCATAATGTTTAGTTCTCCACATAAGCAGTATCCTATGGAACTTTGTACGAGGATGGAGATATTCTCCAGGTGCATTACCATCCACAGTGTGATAGCCATTAGTCATATGTGAGTGTTGAGAACTTGAAATGTGATTAAGAAACTGAATTTGTATTTTATTTAATTTTAACTAAATTAAATTTAAATAGCCAGATGCGTCTGGTGGCTACTGTATTCAATAGCATAGCTCTAGATATAAACCAAAACCTTTACAAATGGAGAAGGAAAGAAATTTTTCATGGTTATATCTTAATTAATACAGACAAACATTATTTTGGATATGAAGTAAGACAAAGACCTACAAACAGTGCTTTCCTTGTGCCCTTTATATATGGAGAGATTATGTCCAATGTGAAGTTAACTCTTCCTTCCAGCTGAAATGATTATTTCTAGGGAGAGGCACCTAGGAAAAGCCTTGAGAAAAGCAAAGCCCACATTAATGACTGTAAGAGTTGATAGGGAGTTTTGTTATAATTTCTTCAGGAAATTATATTTGGCAACTAGAAGAAAAGGCAAGTTTAAATTGATTATGTCCTTAATCATTTGAGTCTTGAGTTTAGATGGCTCAGGGGCCAGAATATCATGACCATAGGTGGGATTGTTTCCGACGCATATATTGGATTGCAAGATCTTTCCATTTATGAAGTTTTAAAAGTGTGATAAATCTTATATGAATAGCTTTTAAGGTTTGTCGGAGATAAAAAGGAATTATGTAAAAATTATAGTTTAGAATTGCAGGGGATAGAGTTGCAAGTACTAAATATAAAACAGAGGGAAGGTTGAAGTGATGATAGTCATGTTAGGGGACACAGAAGTGGGAAGAGAATTCAGGGAGGAAAAACAAAGCTATTGACTCCATGTGAAATAACTGTCCAAAACCACAGTGTTTTGGTATTTAAAAATAGCAGAGTTTAGCCAAAAAAAATTCTGAGAAAAATAATAAGAAGCACTGGCACTACTGATTTCTAAAATACTAAAGAGACAGTAATTTTTAATTTTATATCTTAGTATTTAATACATATACATAGTTCACAATTCAAAACAGTATCACAGACCTGCCCCTCACCATTTTTATTCATCTTTGTTTATCCTCTTTTGGGGCATAGAAACAGCAAATAGGAATTTATTTTTTTCCTTCCTTATATAAAAATAAATTGTAATGATTATAAAACCATGTGATGCAGATATGGCAATACATAGTACAGTAGAAAAACACCAAAAGAAACATAAGGATACATGAGGATTTGATAATAAAAATTACATAACAGATTAGTGGTGAATGGGTGGCAGTGAGATAACTGGTTAGCTGTCTGGGGAGATAGAGGGGGAAACCTTTAAAAGCTACGTCACTTCTTAGACCAAGATACATCCCAAAAGGATTAAAGAAAAACATAGAATTATGTGGATACCACCTTGAGATTTTCACCACGTTAACCAGGACACAAAACCCAAAAACAGTAAAATAAGAAAGGTCTTGTCTACATAAAAATTGAAAATACTACATGTTAAAACATGCTATAACGGAATTAAAACAAAATAGGTAGTAGGAAAAATATTGGCATTCTTAACAGATACATGGCAGTTATTGCCAAATTACAGAGAGTTTTCAGAATTCAGTATGATTGAACATAAAGTAAAATAAAGAACTTGAACAGGCAGTACACACACACACAGTACATGTTTGGTAACTATATGAGAAGTTGTTCAGCCTTACTAATAAAGCAAACAACGATTTCTTTTTTCAAGGATGAGTTAAAGTTTAGATGATATGCATACTTAACAGTTTTAGGAAAGACGATCTTACAGTGGAGTCAATTTGGGGAGGCAATTTGGCATTATCACTTTAAATTGTTTATGCCCTTTGATCCAGCAATACAAGGTCTAGGAATCCACCCTAAGAATGTACTCCTAAGAATGTACAACAACATACATAAAATGTTTACTTTCACTTGATTTGTTTTAAGTAAAAATTCGAAACAACTAAATGTCCATCAATAGATGCTTGAACTAAGTAAACCATAGTTCATCTGTATCATAATCTTTAAAAAGATAGGAATTGACCTTGAATTACATGAAAAAAGCAAACTGGGAAACTATGCAGAATATAACTTTTTTTAAACAAAGGGAAAAACCAGTATATGCTAAAAGAAAACCATAGAGGATTATACTTTAATTGTATAAGGATAAAATTATGGGTTGTTTTCATTTTCTAAAGATGAGTATCTATAAGATTTAAATTCTTGTAATGATAATACACTGGTTTTGTATTTGGGAAAACAAAACAAAGTTTTTAAAGCAATACAGAAAACTAGTATTGCAAACTTTCATCTTCTTTAGGTCCCATAGTTCATGCACAATTAACAATAAAATGCTTAAGTAGAATTAAACTTAACAAATCCCTAGATTTCATCATTTAATTAAATTTTCATTTTCAGAGGTAAAACAAGGCTATCACTTTTATTATTTTACATTGTTTTTGAAAGTTTTCTTAATGTGTTAAACAAAAGTAAAGTTTTTTTGCAAGTAACATACCTAGAAAAACCACAATCTTCAAAATCTCTAGAATTAAAAAATTAGTTTGTAAAACAAATTAAAATTACAGATTATAAAAAGCATAGCTCTGTTTCATGCTACACCTGTGATTCAAGGTCATACTAATTGGAGAAACAACTGGTTAGCTATTTCCCAAAAAGCATCTTAGGGTAAATATATCTTAGGGTGCCAGTCATAAAGTACAGATCAGAAGCCAGCTTTTACCAATCCACCAAAGGAACATGCATTCATTCAAAGCTTTTGTGGTAATTATATTTAATAGACATTTCTAAATCTACTTATTAGACCAGTTTGTTAATTTACAAAGAGGAAGGACTGGCACAGGGATCTGAACGTTCCATGATGGGCCAGCAGATTTTTTCCAGTAACCTTAATGGGAAGCCGAAGAAACAACAGTAGGTTGTTTAGTGGGTTTGAGGTCACAGCAAAGGGGAATTAGAAGAATCAGATGTGTGGGATTCTTGGGCTAAGATGTCTTGATTCAGTGTCACAGTGGAGTGTTAGTCATTAGTGGGCTTTTATCCACTTCCCATTGATAATGCTTGGATATAATAAACATTCCTATAGAAAACTAGACAAAGAATCATAATACAATTCAGATAGGAGAAACTCTAACTAATAAACATACATATGAAATATTCCATCCGCTTTATCTACAAAACCAATTTTTAAATTTTTTTCTTTTAATAACACACCTGATAGCTTCTACAGTATAAGGTATTACTAATGAAGAAAAGATAAATTTGCAGCAGTTTTCCTTTGTGAGTGAGGATGAGGAAAGATAAGTGGTACAAAAGCCAGCATGTTTCAGGCCTGCTCTCCTGTTTACTGGGACAGGGTTTGGATGTGCCCCTCCATAATTTGGCGATTGCATCTCCCTGTGCTTTGCACCCAGTAAGTGAAACCCCCAGAAGATATTGGAGAGGTGTGTGTAGTAGGATTGCATTAACCTTTACCTTAATTCATAGTGCCAAGAAGTACCTGATCCTCTGTGCTTTGTGAAAATGTTAGAAAAAAATTAAAACTCTGTTGCTCTGAAGCATTGTCCTTTCTTCCAAAGGAGGTACAGCTCAAAGAGGGAATAGGTAGGACTCTGAAAGAGGCGTCTTTAGTTCACCATGGGTATTTGTTTTCCAGAATGTGGTATACAAGATGGTCCAGGAAAAATAATTTTTATATAAGTAAATATGCATGAATCTTACTGTATTACAGAACTACATAACTAGTATACCAAACACATGATTTCCTTGATGTTGTATTACCCAAGATGAGGCTAATAACATAAGTAAATCTAAAGAAGTGTTGACCAAACAGTACAGGTGATGGACAGATATGAAGATGATACATGAATAAGTTTGGAAAAACACTGATATTGAAAAGATCATGCGCTTTAGAATCAGATAAATGTGGGGTAGATACAGCTATATCGCACATTGGCTTTGGGGATGAACCTGAGCAGATTATATAATTTGAGCCTAATTTCCTCATCCAAAAAAGGAGCAAAAACTAGGATAAAATAACACCTCCCAAAATTGATGAGAAAATTGTGATTACCTGACACAGTTAGTGCGATAGATACCAATATATGTTTCCCTCTTCACTTGTAAAGAAAAGATACTTATATCAGAATATCGCTTGAAAGTGATCTTAGGTCATAGAAAGTCTCCATGTTTTTTGTTTGTTGAGGTAGTGCTGGCTTTTTGGTAGTTGTGGAAAATAGGAATAAAGATTGTTTTACTTTGAGGAATATTTGAGGGAAAACGAATGAAGATCAGAGAAACATAAATTATAGTATGCAGTCCACTTTCACATGAGAGGGTTTCAGGGCAGCCTCTAGTTCAGGGGTTGGTAGACTTTCTACCAAGGGCCAGATATTAAATATTTTTGATTTTATGGTCTCTGTCAACAACATACTGTTTGGCTGTTAGTTTTTTCACATTCCTTTAAAAATGTGAAAACCCATCTTAGTTAACATGGCCATACAAAAACAGGCTGTGGGCCAGAGTTTGCGAAACCCTGCAACACCTTATGGGTAATTATGATCAGGGGCATGGGTGCAAAGAAACTCTATTCCTTGTAGCTAACAGTTTTGGTGACATGCTCTTGTTTGCTTATGTATATTGGATAAAGGAAAAGATGATAAGAGTTTCCTTGGGTCTTTACAAATGGATTAATCTTGACAGGAAAATAAATAAGCTTACCTACAAAAGGGAGTCTAGGCATTCTTGGATGAATAAATTGGGTTATTCTGCCTTCCTTTTCTAATCTGGGTCTAACCCAGAGGTTCGCAAACAATAGTCTGCATATGCTGCCTGTTTTTGTATAACCAGTGAGCCACCTGCAAGCTAAGAGTGTTTACATTTTTAGATGGTTAAAAAAACAAACAAAAAACTAGATTATTCTAAATATTTTGTGACACATGAAAACTATCAGATTCAAATTTGTGTTCTTAAATAAAATTGTGGCTGCTATAACACCATCTCTGTAGAGTTAAGTAATTGCAATAGAGATCATATGGACACAAAGACTGAAATATTTACTGTTTGGCCCTTTACAAGAATAAGTTTGCTGACTTCAGATCTAATTCATAATTTTTTCTTAAATGCAGGGGGCAAGGGGAGGGTAGCTTTTATTGTATTTTCCTCCACAATTATACTTTCCCCTGGGGGTGGAAGTGTAGAAAATGAGAAATTTACTTAACCACTATGGTATTGCAGGTTCTTTGCTTTGAAAGGTCAGGGAGCAGAGGGTAGGGAACATACTTGACGTCTGGTATAGTCAAGAAGAGGAAAGGTTAAAACAGTAGAAGTTCCAAATAGGATGCTGATATAACAACCAAGTGTGGTCCACCCAAGGGAAAGAGGTGTGGGATATAAATAAGTTCATTCAAAGTGTACTGCATTCTAAATTATTTCACTGGTTAACACACTGGAATTAATTCTTCCCTTTAAGTACCTTACATATTTCTAAAACAAAATATACAGTTATGACTAGAAATAGTTTTAATATTGTACCTGCAGTTTAATACCTCAGTAGTGTAATATATAACCTATTCTGATTTCTTTTCAAATATTAGGTATCCTAGTTGCCTATGAAGGTTTGCCACTTCATCTTGCACTGTTCCCCAAACTTTGGACTGAGCTATGCCAGACTCAGGTAAAGAAAATAAGTTTTAGATGGTCTTTCATCTCATCTGGCCTATGTGGTCAGTAATTTTAGGAACAGTGGTTTGAAAACTGGCTGGACATTGGACATGGTTTAGAATCTTGGTAGGAAAAATATTAATGGAACTAATAGCTATTAAGCATTGGGCATCTAGTTGCCCTTGTGGTTTTTTACTTTATTTTGTATTACAGGCTATTTCAAATAAGCTGTTTATAACTGAATTCTTCATTTATAGGTTGATATAAACAGTTGTAGAAGTCCAAAATAGGAAATACTAGGGGAAGAAGGCATTTGCCACTTTCTTGGTCTCCTTACCTCCCCTGTCTCTTACTCTCTTCCACCATTCCAAAAGCTCTAGCAGAAACCATTTCAGCAGTCTGTCCTTTACCTCTCATCTGGTACCTCAGAGTAGTTTCTCAAGTCTGATGCACTTGTTTTCTTATCAGCAATCTCACTGAGAACAGAAAACACTGTGCTCTTCTTACCTTAAGTATCTAAGAGCTGAGCCAACTCCTTAAAATGAAGTAGGCACATAAATAATGCTTGTTAAATTCTAGAGGTAGAAACCAAATTGGTTCTAAGGTTTGGCTCATCCCTTAGATCAGGCATAAAGGATCCCCACTCTCTTTAGACCCTGCAAAAATATTATTGTTGTTTTTTTGCCTGGTTGCATCTGTCCATTTTTCTAGAGGAAGAGATGAATTTGTTAACCTTCCTTTGGCATAAATTTTTACCCACATTAGAATATCTAAAATACTTAAGTTTGGCCGCCTTCCAAAGCAGTAGTGTTCTGTATATTCTCCTAATGGACATGTATCACATCATACTGTAATAGTTGTTTCTCTGTCTCCTTGTCCCAAACTGAGCTCAAGTGTAGAGACTTTATCTGAGTCATCTCTACTCGCTGAAGAAATGTCATTTTGTTTCTCTATAGTGGGAATCTTTGAAAGGTTAGTATGCATCGATCCCATTGCTTGGTACATAGTAGACATTCAGAAAATGACTTAACTGGTTGATTTTTGAGCTGGGTGGTCTATTCAGTAAAATTAAAGCAGATCTCTACTGCAGCTGCTGATCTCTCCATTCTTGATTTTTTTTTTCCCCTGTACTCTGCCACTGTTTCCCTATTGCCCTACACTCTACAATTCCCTTTACTTGGCTTTTTTTCCCCCACAGAATTCACCATCCCCCAAAACATCCCTTACAGCCAACCAGGGCTTCTGAAGCCTCTGCCAGCAATCCCATGCTAGAAACACAGGCAGTAGGCAGAGGCTATGACCGGTAGACCAAGGCAGATTTTTCCGACGCTAAGGATCTGAAGACCTAGGTGTTGATCCTCCTTGGTTCCTCTTAATTTTTGGGGTGACCTCTTTAGCATTTTACTTACCACAGTTGCTTGCTTTAGTAAAATACATCATTATGTAATGTGTATATTATCTAAACTCAGTCCTTTTTTTAAAAAAGTCTATTTTGTCTTCCATATAAATGGTGTATTATTAAAAGACATATAATCAATCTAGGGAACATATGTACTTAAAGACATACTACTTGTGTTTAAGAGCCATGACCATTTGAAAATAGGAAAACCAAATTTTAGTTAAATTTCCATATATTGGGACCCACTAAATTCTATGTGAAATAGAAGTTTGCTGTTTACCTTTGCAATAGTAATTGGGGGAGGGAGGTATTTACCAAACAAATTACTGCTGAGATTATATACTAAAAGTTTTAACTCATTTTAGATAACAAATTTAATTCTTAAAATCTGTCTTTTCTCTACATGCTTTGGTTACCTATTATCCATTCTCTCTGAAAACATTCTCATCCTATTTGTCCAGTCCTTGTTAACTCTCTTAATACAAGATAATCTGCACTAAAAAAAAAAAAAAAAAATTTGTTCTGTTTTGCCATTCACACATCTCTTCCTCTAACACTAAAATTCAAGTTAGTAATGTCTCAATTTCTTGGGGGGACAGTTGCTCTAATGGAAAGTTTAGTAGACTTGAGTTAAAAGTGGCTTTTCCAATATGATTTAAGACTTCAGTGTACATAAGCAGTGTGTTTAAGCTTTGCAGTTACTTCAGTGCTCAACCATCAGTACTTCTTCTCCCCACTTTAGTCTGCAATGTCAAAAAATTGCATCAAGCTTTTGTGTGAAGATCCCGTTTTTGCAGAATATATAAAATGTATCCTAATGGATGAAAGAACTTTTCTAAACAACAACATTGTCTACACATTCATGACACATTTTCTTCTGAAGGTATGTTGTACTTTGAAAACTCAGTGTATTACTTCCAGTTAGCTTATGGTTGTATTTTCATTATGTTGGTCTTTTGGAGATTTTTTCATCTTTTTTTTTTTCAGGTTCAAGGTCAAGTGTTTTCTGAAGCAAACTGTGCCAATTTGATTAGCACCCTTATTACAAACTTGATAAATCAGTATCAGAACCTGCAATCTGATTTCACCAACCGAATTGAAATTTCCAAAGCAAGTGCTTCATTAAATGGGGTAAGAACTGTGTAAGGGAATAGTCATGCACTTTAGGACTTAAATCAACAACTCTAGTTGATATAAGTGATTTTACTATCATAACGTTAACTTATTCTGACTAAGCCAAATATGATTAAAAAACTAACCAAGTTTTTAAGAATAATATTCACTATTCCTATTGTGTATGTTGTACACACTATTCCTGTAGAAGACATGAGTTAATGTCATTAAATGCTAAAGGCAGTGAAACTACTAAGAGACATTCCCTTTACCTCTATTTGTTTACATTTTTTCAAATATTACTTGTGATGATCTTGCCTGTGGCTAATGAGTAACTGAAACAAATAGATTAACGATCCGCCAATTACAAAGCCAGTTAAAACTAGGGACTAAGTTGCTTTGTATATACTACCATGATAGCTATGTCACAGAATGGAACACCTTGGAGATATGTGCTAGCCTTAGTATAGCATCAGCTTCCTAAGTAACAAAATACTTATATGCCAGAACAGATTACAGAGATAAGTGAGGACTACCTTGCTATTTATGACATCCACCCAAAATCAGCATAGTTAAAACTTTGATATCTCGATGAATAGGCTTAATTTCTCATAAATCATTTAGGTTTTTAAATATTTATTCCTATGTCAGTTTTATTTTTTTATTTTCTGCATTTTCAGAAAATGTTAAGTCTTCAGTCTGATTTAAAATGGCATGATACAGAAAATGCTATTACTTAGAACTGATAAGATGTAGTAGTATGCTGGTGTTCTAGTTTAGCATTCTTCTAAAAATGCCTTATAAAACCAGGGTAGATTCCTGGAAAAGTAAACGTGTGTCAAAATGTTGGCTTTAGAATTTGAAATGTTCGTATCTGGGATTTTACAGGACCTGCGGGCACTTGCTTTGCTCCTGTCGGTACACACTCCCAAACAGTTGAACCCAGCTCTAATTCCAACTCTGCAAGAGCTTTTAAGCAAATGCAGGACTTGTCTGCAGCAGAGAACCTCACTCCAAGAGCAAGAAGCCAAAGAAAGAAAAACTAAAGGTTAGCCTTATGGATCAGTATTTTACAGTGGGAGAAGGGAAAAATACACTCAGTGTAACTAACTATACAAATAGCTGTATGTTCAGTTGGGCCTCCTAAATATAAATGCTAAAAAGGAAATCTCCCACAATCCCCTCCTGTATGATATTAAGGACTCTTTTCAGAGAAATCTGTTTTGATGTTTTTCACAGATGATGAGGGGGCAACTCCTGTTAAAAGAAGGCGTGTTAGCAGTGATGAGGAGCACACTGTAGACAGCTGCATCAGTGACATGAAAACAGAAACCAGGGAGGTCCTGACCCCAACTAGCACATCAGACAATGAGACCAGAGACTCCTCAATTATTGATCCAGGAACTGAGCAAGATCTTCCTTCCCCTGAAAATAGCTCTGTTAAAGAATACCGAATGGAAGTTCCATCTTCATTTTCAGAAGACATGTCAAATATCAGGTCACAGCATGCAGAAGAACAGTCCAACAACGGTAGATTTGAAGATTGTAAAGAATTTAAAGACCTCCACTGTTCCAAGGATTCTAACCTAGCTGAGGAAGAATCTGAGTTCCCTTCTACTTCTATCTCTGCAGTTCTTTCTGACTTAGCTGACTTGAGAAGCTGTGATGGTCAAGCTTTGCCCTCCCAGGACCTGGAGGCTGCTTTATCGCTCAGCTGTGGCCATTCCAGAGGACTCTTCAGTAACATGCAGCAACACGACATTTTGGATACCCTGTGTAGGACCATTGAGTCTACAATCCACGTGGTCACAAGGATATCTGGCAAAGGAAACCAAGCTGCTTCTTGACATTAGATGTAGCATGTCTACTTTTAAGGTCCCCCTTCTCCCCAATGCTGTTTGTATAAGTTTCGCTCATTTCTGTTTTTGTGCTTCAGTTTGTCCAGTGCTCTCTGCTTGAATGGCAAGATAGATTTATAGGCTTAATTCTTGGTCAGGCAGAACTCCAGATGAAAAAATTTGCATCTTCAGTATCATTTCTAAAGGGCAATCAGATAATGGATATGTTTTATGTAATTAAGAGTTCACTGTAGTGGCTTTCATTTAATATGGCTGTCTGGGAGGAACAGGGTTCCCTGACCCTGTAATGTAATTTAAACTTACAGCATTTTTACTGTGTATAATATGGTGTCCTCTGTGCCAGTTTTGTACCTTATAATAGAGGCAGATTGCCTCCGATCGCTGTGGTTCTTATTATCAAAATTAAGTTTACTTGTATACGGAACAACCACAAGAAATTTGATTCTGTAAAGAATCCTCTTTAGCTGTGGCCTGGCAGTATATAAATGGTGCTTTATTTAACAGAATACCTGTGGAGGAAATAAAGCACACCTGATGTAAAAATAATTGTTTTATTTTTATTGACATGACTGATTGCTATTCTGTGCACTTAATTAAACTGATTGTGATGACTTTTCATTTGTTTACATATGTTGCTTCAGTCTTCTCAGATGAAAAGTAATGAGAAAACTGTGAATGGGCGAAGCACTTACCATTTATTCTATTAGAAATGATATGGCGATCCAAAAAGTAACTTATTCCCATAGAACTTTTACCATCCTTTTCCACCCTGAAGTGCATAACTGCTGCAGAGAGAAGCATAATACAGCCAACTCACCCTCACTTCAACATGCTTCCAAATGCAACATGCCACACTGTTGCACAACCTAGGAGCTACCTACGTTAAAAACCCGGAAGTAAAGAAATGGTATCAACATGCCACTTATTTTTTGTCTTCCTGAACTAAAACTGTAGCTGAAAGGTTGCTTGCTACAAGGACACGCTTTAGCCTGGGAAACGTCAGCTATCTGTACTCAGGGAGTCATTATTCCCAGAGGAGCATCTATGGGAGGAGGTAAGGTTACTACTTAATTTCCAGTTGCTTGCTGTTTCTAACTCAATGCAGAGTTTCATCTTAGTAAAGACTCAAACAGTGCTTTAAGTTCTGTAAAAGTTGAAGGATTTCATCCACTATAGTTTAAAAAAAAAAATAAGTGAACTCTACAAAAAGTAATGTCCTTATAAAATCTTTTAACTAATTCAACCACTTAAGGTGGTCAGCTGCAGTTAAACCTTTTATTTCTTCAAAATGCTGCTTCTGCCAACAGAATTTCATGTTCTTTTCTTTACAGACAGGAATTCTTTACAGTCCAATTGTAATTCTGTCCAAGAGTAGGCACAAAATGCAGTGTAACTGTTGCATAGTGTTCTGGAAGAAAAACAGGAAGCATTATGAAAAGGAAAATTTATAAGTACTGCTACCTGCTTTTCACAGGGATCAGCCTGAGTGTTTCTGGACTCAACAAAGGGTACTAACTGAAAACATACCTTCTGGCCAGTTTCTACATCTCCATTTCATGATGATCTTTTTATTTATTAACTGAAAACAAAGGGGAAATTCCACTGAAAATATCTTTTTAAAACTTCCTACACAGAGTCACACCAAATCTTTCAGTAAAACTCCTATGTACTAAAAAGAATCCATGAACAACGTATAGTCCCATCTTCTAGTTTTATGTCAGCACCATTGTCCATAATGCCCAAATGTCCGTAACAGTTGAACATCAAGGACAGAAGCGTCACTACACTGGTAACCAGAAGAGAGCTGATGTCAAGGGTGAGGCAACTGACATTTGGCAATGCAGATACTAGTGATGTAGGTGGCAGAAAGCTGAATGTTCTAGACCAAGAATTGGGAGGAATTATACTTGTTTCTTCTAAAATCATAAGCATTTGCACAATTACTATGAAACTATGGCACACCTTTATCATTAGTATATGTAACATTTTTTATTCTGTGTCCAAATTAATGAAGTTCTCAGTTTTCAGTAAGCTCACAAAAAAATTTAAGTTAAAAACATCATTGATTAAAAGAGCAATGTTAATGGAAACAAGAGTCAGTTCCCGACTTGCTTTTATTTAATTGTAAGATTACTTACAAATTCTATATATTCACCAGTGATGTTCCCATCAAACATTTGGAATTTCCTTCCCTTTTCAGCTTCTAATATGGCAGATTTAGAAAATTTTTGCACCAACTAACCAAGCAAAACATAGTAGACGTGTTATTTTAGCACCTTTTAAACCTAAATGTAAAATACTAAATAACAGTTATGGTTTTCTTTAATTCTACATATGCAGCTTTTCTTACAGCTTTCTCTTTCTCTTCCTTGCAAAGGGAGAAAACTAATTCTATTAATGTATCCCCTAAATGCAGACATATTCACCCCATAATGCCCATCTCCCCCCACCCCCAATTTTTCAGAAGCTATCCTAAGGACTTCTATCACCACAATTCTAGATCCCATCCCCTCAATCAGAAAAACATGGCCATAAGAGAAACCCAAAACCAGCTCTAGTTTAGTGGTACATTTTCCCCAAATGACAACATTTAAGATACTAGCTTGAAAAGTTAACATCTTTCACAGTGAAGATATTGTACAGCTAGCTGCTCCACAGCTGTGTCAAACAGTTCTGTCATGTGCAGCGCCACACTGGGAATCCTTACACCCAATGATGCTGGAGACAAGGCCTGAATCTCAAGAAGAGGTTCTAAAGGCTAATTAGGATGCCAAGAGATAATATGCTGTTTAGGTTTTAAAACTGCCTTCCAGTCTGAATACAACATCAAAATGGCCCATATTCCACACTACCCATTCCAGACACATGGAAATAGCATGAAAAGTCTTTAGTGCCACCAAGCCTGGTCTTTATTTTGGAAACAGAGCTCATTAATCCTGTGAGCTCTTCAGCTCTGTTCTACTCTCAGGCTATGGCTTAACACTAAATCCTACTTGCATGTAAATATGGCTGAAAGGGCATAAAGGGAAGCAGATGAAGAACAATGGCACTTACTGACAAAGGTATCAATTCCCCACTTCCAGATTCCAAGAACAGTATCTAAAACCCCAATCCAAAGTCCAGAGAGGTTTTTCTATTGTGGTATGTGAAGCCCAAAAGTCACCTGGTTTTGGAATCTGTTGCCTACCAAACAGTGCCTTTAGAGTACTGTCTTAAACTAAATTCAATATTCAGCCCACAAAAAGGCCTGTTTTTACATTTCCTTCCATCAAGAAGTGTCATTTCACCATTTTCCCCGAGAATGACAAAATACAAGGGTGAATGAACTGTCTATGCTTTAGTTTTCCATCGTCAAAAGGCTGTTGAGAGCTTTAAACCATTCTCATTAAGCATTTCCTTCCCCCTTCCCTATATATTGGCCACCAGAGGTCCTACCTGCAAGGTGCTCTCATTCAGTTTCCTTTCAATAGTCATTTCCTGGGTTGCCATAGCTTTTGTTGGTAAAATCATTCCCACTGTAAATTCTACAAAGAACTATGGGAAATGGTTTTAATAAGGAACTTTTTCCTTTTCAGCACAAATAGGCAGAAAACCCAAAACAGCATATAAGAAAATTAAAGATTTATGTTTATAAAAAGAATTCCTAAGTCATTTTGAGAATATCAAGGTTATTCCATGTTGCATGTAAAACTAATGTGAGTTCCACAGCAACAAATGCCTTTTATTCTTTTGTCAAATGCCTCATTTTTACTTAGTTTTTGATAAAATAGCAAAAATTTCAAATGTCCTTTTCCAAAAAGCTGTTTTATACAACCAACTACTAATAGCTTTATGGCCTTCACCTACTGTCAAAACTAGACACTTATTGCATCATACCACCTCACAAAGCTTGGCCTACAGTATTCAAAAGCTTATGGGCCAGTCGTATGTGTGGTCTCATGGAAAAAGTGGCAACCCCAAACCCATTTATGCAACACCAAACAGGTAGCAGAGTCCAAGGATGATGTGCAGACATACAGGCCCCATTGGCCATTTTGCCTAGCAAGTAACTTCTCTAATTTAGGAAGAAAACAATAAGTAACCTCACTTCCACACAGTGTAAGAATTACCTAGGTAAATCTCAACTACACCTGTAATACCTGCAGTTACTTTGATTCAACAAAAGTTTATCAAGCACCCACTACGTGCCAGGCATTGTGCTAGACACTGGCGATAAAGCAGTGAATAAGACACACCTTCCATGCCCTCATGGAGCTTATAGACTAGCAGGGAAGACAGATGCTAAGTAATTATACAAATGACTGATTATCATTCCAGAAAACATAACAATTCTGTAGGCAAAATGGTTCATGCTGTGTATGATACTGACAATCACTAATTATGGCATTACTTGTGATAAGCTTTCTACCTCCAGACTACAGTTTATCCTGCAGCATAGAGTGTTGTTTCTGGAACCTTAGACATTAGCCTACCCTGGCAATCTAGACCACAGTACAGAGCATAACTTGGGTAAATAGAAAAGGGACCCTCTGGTTCAGAAGGGGTGCCTTTTTTACCTGTCTTAAGTGCCTTCAGGTAATCTCCAAAGACCTCCCTGACCTGGCAGTGCTTGCAGTTTTCATAAGATCCTTCAGTATATCCCTATCTCCTTTCTTTTTACTCACGTTCACCTTCAAATCAGAAAAATACAAATCTAAGAAAAATCTGGTTAGATATAGTCTTACAACATTGGGACATAAGGGATGAGAGAAGAACTGTCAATTATGAGAATAAAAGTGCTATAAGATGTTGCAGGGTTTTTCCTACAGTTTGAGAAGATGTGAGGGTTTTTTAATCAAGGCTCCACTGACTAGGTTGGCCAAATCTTGAATGGACTTCTTAGAATGTGAATCCCTTAACTTGCATACAAAATTTTATATGTTTATGTATTATATTGATGATGTAGTCCATGGCTCTTATCAGGGTCTAGAAATGCGCTGTCCAGTATGGTAGCCGCATGTGGCTATTGAGCACTCGAAATGTGGCTGGTCTGATTTGAAGATGTGCTATAAAATGTAAATACTAGACTTGGAAGACTCAGTACCAAAAAAAAAAGAATGTAAAGTAATAACTTTGATATTAACTACATGTTAAAATGGTATTTTTATATATTGGGTTAAATAAAAACATTATTAAAATTAATTCTACCTGTTTCTTTTAACTTTTCTAATATGGCTACTAGAAAATTTTAAATTCCATATGTGGCTTGCATTATATTTCTATTGAACAGCGCTGGTCTAGAACCCCAAAGCCAGTGTTATGTGGGAAAACAAGTTCCCACATAACATGGCCTCGAGTTACACATGTTTGGCGGGGAGGAGAGCTGGCAAAGGGAAAAGAGAGAGGGAAGGGGGGAAGGGAAGAAAAGGGAGAGAAGGGACAGGAGGAGAGAGGAGGGAGAATGGGGAAGACAGGAAAAGAAGGATCAAATGCTTCGGGACCTCTGGTATTCTCAGTGGGAAAAAAAGTGTCAAGTCATTTACTGTCATTATTTAGCTGAGCTGGGCCTAGTCCTAGGTCCCAGTTCCAATCTAAAGAATTGTTCTATAGTGTTACCAAGTACTGAATCTAAAAGACCAGTTTAACATGCTGATAGAAAACTACGCAGCTGATGGATCCAAATATTGCAAAGTGAAATCACAGCCCCTAAATACAGCAACCACATACCTGAAGGTAGGTCTGAGACAGCCCCACTTTTCTGGCATTTTACAACCTTTAGTAAAGGCAAGTCATAAGTATGTTGCTAAGTATGACCTAGGTTTAATATCTTTGAAAGCCTTCATATTGAATATGTTCACAAATCAAAAAGACCCTTGTCAAACTATTTGGTTGGAAAATATAGCTGCTGAATAAATGGTCTCTTCAGAATGAAGCTTTCAGCTTAGAAAAGACACTAACTGAAAACCAGGCTGAGTTACACAGGCTCAATTTCCCAAGAGAACTAGGAGAGCCAATCAAAAGCAACACAAACTAATTAGTTAAGAATAAAACAAACAAGAAAAAAAATACAACATAATCTAACCAAGGGAGATCACAGCTAACAGCTGAGAATTTTCACTATCAAAGGGAAACAGCAAAGATGCAAGGGAGGAGAAACAAAATCCCATTCACCAAGCTATGCATGCTGCCGAGCACTTTATAGTACGTACACTGTTACAGTTATCTGACAATACTCCTCAGTGATAAATTAACCAACCCTGTTTCACGGGAAATGAGGCCACAGAGGGTGCAGTCACCTTCCCAGGCCCCATACCTGGTCTGGGCGGCAGTCTAAGGCTTCCTCTGCTTCCTCTTTCCTATACTGCTCTGCTCCGCACTCCTTGCTGTACAGCAATCCTTGGCAAATGAGCCCTCTATAGCTGACCGAAACTATAGCACAGGAATCACAGCCTAATAAAGTTTTTAAATGCTCAACACTTACAGCAGACGCTTGATTTAAAAGAAAATACCTCACCTCAGTGTCATCTACTTCATTTTCTTCAGAAAGGTTGGGTATGTCAGTCAATCCCTTGTGCTTTGTACCAGGTTCTTTAATTATACCTAAAATGAGCAAAATGTGTTTTTCAATTACAAAGTAAAAACTGGTTTATTCAAAACTGCCCTGCATAACTGAATAGGGTGTCACCTCACAGGGTGTCACCTCACAGGTTGCCACCATAGCTGGCAAGGTAGGTTCAGGGTTTTACCACCACACTGGTACCTAAAGTGACCCTGTTCTCCTGGCCCACAAGAGGTTAGAAACCGAGAAAAGCAGGGGTAGAGCCACCCAAAATCAGGAACAGGTGAAGGATGAGAGTGGAGTAAGTAGGTCTGTGACTAATGTTTCTTTTTTCATCCCCCAATATTATTTATGTCAAAGCAGGATAAAATACAATCTTGATGAGTCACAAAGGGAGCAAAAAAATGGGACAAATGAGTTGTGATCATGAGTGAGGGGAGGAATGTCTTGGCTTGGGGAAGTTCTGTGTGGACTCCATACAGCTGGGTTTCTTTGAACACTGGAGTATTAATTTCACTGATGACATCAAGATGGCAACATAGGTTATTCCCAACTTTAGTCCCTCTCACAAGACAACTAAAAGCTCTCCATGCAACCATGAAAATCCCAGAACCCAGAGGTCAGGCTGAAGCAGAGACAGAGAAGGACTGTGTTAGAACGGTAAGAGGACTCTGACCAAACTGCCCCTCCCCTGGCCAGCAGAGTTGCACTGAAAGGGCTCCACCGTGCCTTTTTTTTTTAAGGCAAGGCAACCCTTGGTTGACCTCACAGATTGCAAGGACCTTGTCAGTTTATAATCCCTTATTTTTTTATTTTTTTACACCTACAGCACCTGGTCTTCCTACGTGGTCTCCCATCCAAGTACTAACCAGGCCTGACCCTGCTTAGCTTCTGAGATCAGACAGGATTGGGCTTGTTCAGGGTAGCATGGCTCTAGACTCCACTGTGCTTTCTCCAGAGAAAAAGCGCGTAAGGTACACATCCAGGTCCCCCATAATTATGGAATGCTTCCTGGGAGGCCCACTTTGGACTTGCCTCACAGGGACCAGGGACCACTGGGAGTCAGAGATGAAGTGGGGGCAGGGCTTTCAGCACTCAAGTTTTAGTAGGCCACGTTTCTGCTTGCATCAGTGCATGGGCAGAGATCCCAGCCACTGACGGCCCACCTGCAGAGCCTAGCTAGTAGCCCTATCTGGCTAGGGACCTCAGTCGGATATTCTGCCTGATTGGGGTCCCCAGTCAATGGTCCATAGCCAGCTATGGAGTCCATTCTACTGCCCCACCTAGGCAAGGAAGCAAATTTGCAGCTCCACTCAACTGCTAAGTGCAGTCTCTAGTCCAACTAACCATGGAACCTGGGCAGCCAGAAAGCCCTGCCTACAGCCCCACTTGGGCAGGGAGGCAAACTAGCAGCCCCGCCCAACTGTTGAACATAGCTTCTAGCCCCACATCACCAGAGATCCTGAATAGTGACCCTAAGCAGCCTCAGAGCCCAGAACACAGCTTACAGCCTCATCCTGACAGAGAGCCCAATGACCCCACCCAAGTGCTAGAGGCACCTCCTGCCAGAAAGCCCAGCAAGGGACCTTCCTCAACAGTGGAACACAGCCAGCAGCCTTCCTGATTGTGAAGGCAAACCTGCATACCTGCCTAGCTTCAAGGTACAGTCTGTGTGCCCATCTGATCACAGAGCACAGCTTGAAGCCAGGTCCAACCACAAAGCCCTGCCTAATGCCCTCGCCTAAACAGAATCCAGCCAGCAGCACTATCTGATCAGGCAGCATAAGCTGAGACCCTACCCAACCAGGATTGTGGTGCCCAGCCCATAGATCTACCCAATTACAGAGTCCAATTAGTGTCAGTACCCTGATGGAGAACACAGCCAGTGATCCCACTTGACTAAAGGTAATTGTAGAGCCCAGCTAGAAGCTGATGGGACCACAGAGCACAGTCAGCAACCCCACGAAATCAAGGAGCTCACCCAGTGACCCTGCTCCAACATGGACCCCATCCAGCGACAACCCACCCAACCTTAAAGCACAGGTGGTAACCCCACCTAACTAGAGACCTTGACAGCAAGCCCCACCAAACCATGGACATTACTGGCTCAACTACTTAGCTAGCTGAATGGTGAAAGTCTTTCTCTGATAAAACAAACTTGTAAAGTCTGGCAGAGGAAACCACTTACACTGGCAGACACCAATGTACGGAATCGAGGTGCATAATCAGGTAAACATAACAACACCAAAGGAAACTGATAAAGCTGCAATAAATGACCCTAAAGAAATGGAGATCTATAAACTATGTGACTATGAATTCAGAATAAAAAGTTTATTAAACTAAAAGAGCACACAGACAACTAAACAAAATTAGGAAAACAATGCATGAACGAAAGATGTTGAAAAAATAGAAACCATTAAAAATCAACTGAAAAAATCCTAGAGCTGCAGAAAACAATGACTGAACTGAAGAACTGAAAAACTGAACATAGAGCTTCAACAACTAACTTGAGCAAGCAGAAGAAAGAATTAGTGAACTATAATACAGGTTATTTGAAATTATCCAGCCAGAGGCATACAAAGAAAAAAGAATAAAAAAGAGTGAAGAAAGCCTACAGGACTTATGGGATACCACCAAATAAACAATATATACATATGGGAACCCCAGAAGGATAAGAGGTAGAAAAAGAGATAGAAAAAGAGACAAAGTCTCTTTAAACCAATAATGGTCAAAAACCTCCCAAACCTGGTCAGAGAAATTAAAATCCAGATTCATGAAGCCCAAAATATCCTCAAATATGTTGAACTCAAGAAGAGTTACACCAACACATGTTATAATTAAACTGTCGAAAATCAAAGACTTTTGAAAGAAGCAAAAGAAAAGTGGCTCGTCACATACAAAGGTGCTTCCATAAGACTACAGGCAGATTTCTCAACAGATATCTTATAGGCTAGGAGTGGGATGAGATATTCAAAATACTGAAACGACTGCCAACCAAAAATACCACACCAAGCGAAGCTGTCCTTCAGAAATTAAGGGTAAAAATGTTCTCAAGGAGCTCAGAGTGTTCATCACCACTGAACCTGCCTATGAGATGCTAAAGGGTGTTCTTCAAGCTAACATAAAAAGATACTAATTAGCATCAAAAAATACAAATGTGTAAAACACGATGGTAATGACAAATATGTAGTCAAAGTCAGAATATCTAATATTGCAATGGTGGTATGTAATTCACTTACAATTCTAAAAGTTAAAAAACAAATGTATTAAAAGTAACCATAACTTATGTGTACAGTAACATGATTATTTTTAATGTTTGTTTTTTTAATTTTTAAAGTAAATTGTAACATCAATTAAATCAGGTAATACCAGTTAAATTATAACATTTAAAGTAAATCATATCAATAACCTAAAATGTGAGAAAAAAATTACTATATGCTATCAAAGTTGTTATGTTTAAATAGAAGTTTATAAATATTTTTTATGTTATCCTCAACATAATCACAAAAAAAAAAACCCTGTAGTAGACACACAAAAGATTAAAAGGTAATAAGAGTCACAGCATAGGACCACAAAAAGGCATCAAATCACCCAGGAAGATGGCAGAGGAAGCAAGGAACATAGGTGCTACAAAACTCTCAGAAATCAATTAACAAAATGAGCAATTGTAAGCCCTTACTTATCAATAATTATTTTAAACATAAATGTATTAAGTTATCCAATCAAAAGATACATAATTGCTGAATGGATTAAAACAAAATAAGAATAAACAAGATCAAATAATGTGCTGCCTATAAGAGACTCACTTTAGCTTTAAGGATACACATAAACTAAAGAGTGAAGGGATTAAAAAAGGTATTTCAAGTAAATGGTGACCAAAACAAAGCAGTAACCATACTTATTTTGGACAAAAAATAGACTTTAAAAATGGTCAAAAGAAACAAGGAAGGTCATTATACAATGCTAAAGGGGTCAATTCATCAAGAAGATACAACAATTCTAAGTATATATGCACTCAACATCAAAGCACCTAAATATATATAACAATACTAACAGAATTAAAAGGAGAAATAAATAGTAATACAATAATAGTTGGGGACTTTAATACCCAACTCTCAACAATGGAAATATTATCCAGACAGAAAATCGATACGGAAATAGATTTGAAGAACACTACAGACCAAGTGACCAAACAGACATATAAAGAACATTCCATCCAACAGCAACAGACTACACATTCTTCTCAAGCTCCCATGAACATTTTATAGGGTATTATATAAGGTAAGTCATATGTTAGGCCACAAAACAAGTCTCAACAACTTCAAAAAGATAGAAATTATAATATCTTTTCCAACCACAATGGTATGAAACTAGAAATCAATAACAAGAGGAAAGAAGGAAAGTTCACAAATATATAGAAATTAACACACTCCTAAACAACCAATGGCTCAAAGAAATCAAAAGGAACAATTTTAAAATGTCTTGAGACAAATGAAAATGAAAACACAACACACCAAAACTTATGGGATGCAGCAGAAGTAGTTTTTAGAGGGAAGTTAAGAGCAATGAATACATACACCAAGAAAAAAAATCTCAAATAATGAACCTTAACTTTACAACTCAAAGAACTAGAAAAAGAACAAACTAAGCCCAAAGGTAAGAGAAGAAGGGGGCGGGAAGAAATCTATAGATTCAATATAATTCCTATCAAAATTTCAATGGCATTTTCACAGAAATAGAATAATCCCAAAATGTATATGGAAGACCCCAAACAGCCAAAGCAATCTTGAGAAAGAACAAGTTGAAGACATCACAAGTAATATAGCAAACTATATTACAAAGCTAAAGTTATTAAAACAGTATGTTACTGGCATAAAAACAGACACATAGATAAATGGAAAAAAACCAGAGAGCTCAGAAATGAATCCATGCTTATATGGTTAATTAATCTATGCCAAAGGAGTCAAGAATATACAGTGGGGAAAAGACAGTCTCTTCAATAAGTGTTTCTGGGAAAACTGGGAAGCATGAGCAAAAGAATGAAACTGGACCATTATCTTACACCACACACAAAAATTAACTCGAAATGAATTGAAGACTTGAAATTAAGACCTGAAACCATAAAACTCCTAAAATAAAACAGATAGTAAGCTCTTTGATATTGGTCCTGGCAATGACTTTTTGGATTTGACACCAAAGCTAAGACAACACAATCAAAACTAAACAAGTGGGACTAATCAAACTAAAAAGCTTCTGCACAGCAAAGGAAACCATCAACAAAATGAAAGGGCAACCAAATGGGAGAAAATATTTGCAAATCATGTATTTGATAAGGGGTTAATACCCAAAAATATACAAAGAACTTTAATCACATCAAAAATGAGCAGAGGATCTGAATAGACATTTTCCCAAAGACAACATACGGATGGCCAGAGGGTACATGAAAAGGTCCTCACCATCACTAATCATCAAGGAAATGCAAATCAAAACGACAAGATATCACCTGGTAGAATGGCTGTTATCCAAAAGGCAAGAAATAATGAGTGTTGGCAAAAATGTGAAGCAAAAAGAACACTTGTGCACTTGTTAGTGGGAATGTAAATTGGTCTAGCCCCTATGGAAAACAGTTTGGAGGTTCCTCAAAAAATTAATAACAGAACTACTTACATGATCCAGCAATTCCATTTCTGGGTATTTATCTGAAGGAAAGCAAAACACTAATTTGAAATCAAAACACTAATCTGTGCCCCAGTGTTCACTACAACATTATTTACAACAGCCAAAACATGGAAGAAACCTAAGTGTTCACTTGCAACAAATGGATGGACCTTGAGGACATTATACTAAGTGAAATAAGTCAGAAAGACAAATACTGTGTGATCTCACTTCTATGTGGAATCTAAAAAAAAAAAAGAAAAATTCAGATACAGAGAACAGACAGGTGGTTGCCAGAGGCAAGGGAGGAATGGGTGAAGGTCATCAAAAGGTACAAATTTCCATTAATAAAATATGTAAGTCATTGGGATGTAATGTATAGCATGATAACAATATTTAATAATACTGTTTTATATATTTGAAAGTTGCTAAAAAAGTAAATCTTAAAAGTTCTTATTACAAAAAGAAAAATCTATATGTATGATTATGATGTTAACTAAACTTACCATAGTGATCATTTCATGTTTACAAATATCAAATCATCTTATACATCCAAAACTAATATGTCATATGTCAATTTTATCTCCATAAAAAGACTGAACAACCAAAAAGAATGGATAAATTCCTAGAAACATATCACCTACTAACTCTGAATAAGAACTAGAAAATCTGAACATATCAATTAAGGTTAAGGAGATTGAAATCAGTAGTCGAAAGCCTCCCAACAGAGAAAATCCCAGAACCAGATGGTTTCACTGGTGAATTATACCAAACGCTTAAAGAATAATTAATGCCAATCCTTTTCAAATTCTTCCAAAAAACTGAAGAGAATGGAATACTCACAAATTCATTTTAGGAGGCCAGCACTACTCCAATGTTAAAGCTAGGTAAAGACACTGAAAGAAAATTACAGGCCAATAACCCTGATGAAGAATATAGATGTAAAGACTCTCCGAAAAAAAAAAAAAATACCATCAAATCGAATTTAACAGCACATTAAAAGAATCATACACCATGATCAAGTAGGATTCATCTCTGGGATGTAAGGATAGTTCACAATACACAAAATAAGTGTGATACACCACATTAAGATAAAAATCATATGATCATCTCAATTCACACAGAAAAAACATTTGACAAAACTCAATATCCATTCATGATCAAAACTGCCAACAAACTGGACAGAGTAGGCACATACCTCAACATAATAAAGGCCATATATGACAAAGCCATCATACTCAATAGTGAAATGTTGAAAAGCTTTTCCTCCAAATTATAAGACAAGGATGCCCACTCTCACCATGCCTATTCAACGTAGTAATGGAAGCCTGGCTAGAGAAATCAAGAAAGAAAAAGTAATAAAAGGCATCCAAATTGGAAAGGAAAAGATAAAATCGTTTGTGAATAACTTTATCTTACAAATAGAAAATCCTAAATATGCCACCAAAAAACTATTAAAACAAATAATTCAGTAGTTTCTGGATACAAAATCAATATAGAAATATCCGTTGCATTTTTATACACTAACAACAAACTAGGTGAAAAAGAAACAATCCCACTTACAATTGCATCAAAAACAGTAAAATACTTAGGGATAAATTTAACAAAGGAGGTGAAAGATCTATACACTGAAAATTGTAAGGCACTGGTAAGAAAACTGAAAAAGACATAAGTAAATGGAAAGATATCCCATGTTCATATCTTGGAAGAATTAATAGTGTTAAAACATCCATACTACCCAAAGCAACCTATACATTCAGTACAATCCCTATCAAGTTTCCAAAGGCATTTTTTTTTTTCAAAAGTAGAAAAAATCCTCAATTTCACATGGAACCACAAAACACCCCAAATAGCCAAAGCAATCCTGAGAAAGAACAAAGCTGGAGGCAGCACAATTCCTGATTTCAAACTTTACTAGAAGGCTTTAGTAACCGATACAATATGGTACTAGCAGAAAAACAAACACATAGATCAATGCGTAAGATCAAGAGCCCCAAAATAAACTCATGCATATACAATCAACTAACGCGATAAGACATCCAAGAATACTCAACAAGTAAAAAAGAGTCTCTTCATTAAATGGTGTTGGGAAACTAGATATTTACATGCAAACGAATGAAAATGGACCCCTGTCTTACACCACTCACAAAAATTCATTTAAAATGAATTAAAGACATAAATTTATGACCTGAAACCATAAAACTCCTAGAAGAAAACACAGGTAATAAGCTCCCTGACCTAGGTCTTGGCAATGATTTTTGAATATGACATCAAAAGCACAAACTACAAAAGTAAAACTAAACAAGTGGGATTAGTCAAACTAAAAAGTTTCTGCATGACAAAAGAAACAACAAAATGAAAATGACAACCTACAGAATGGGAGAAATATTTGCAAGCCATAACTGATAAAGAGTTAATATCCAAAATACAAAAGGAACTCACACAACTCAATAGCAATAACAAAAAACAAACAAAAATCCTATTTAAAAATGGGCAAAGGACCTAAATATATTTACACAAAGAAGATATTCAAAGAATAGATGACAGATATATGAAAAAATGCTCATCACCACTAATTAGGGAGATGCAAATTAAAACCACAATGTGATATCACTTCGCACCTGTTAGAATGGCTATTATCATATTATTATATGGCTGGCCAAAATGTGGGGAAAGGAACCCTTGTGCACAGTTGGTGGGAATGTAAATTGGTGCAGCCACTATGGAAAACAGCATGGAGTTTCCTCAAAAAATTAAAATAGAACTACCATAGGATCCTGCAATTCCACATGTGAGTTTATATCCAAAGGAAATGAAAATGCTATCTGACAAGGTAGGTAGATATGAGCAGGAAGGAGAGGGGAAATGAAGTAATGGTTAACGAGGCCCCAAGACTGACCAGCAGAATATACACACCAGGATATCGTAATTAAACACATATCTAAACTAGATAGACAGGCAGGTACCTGGTGGCACCTGATGCCTTGCTAGCTTTCCCTCAGTCAGTTAATAGCAGATGACCATTATATGACAATACTCTGAGGGCACTCAACCAGTATGGGCAAAGTTGGTTAACCGAGCACATGCCTACTCTCAAAATCTGCAGCGCAGATGAATGACTCCCATCTGCTGACTCACACTGCACATGCCGGGCAGAAGTAGGTGATTCAGAGGGAGGAGCTGGAAATCCACACCATTCCAGATAGGAGGGAGAAAAGGAGAAGAAAACTGACCCATAAGAACTCGGAAAAAGAATTTCTCAGCACACTTGATTTTTATCAAGGTGCCTGCCTGGACTTTTTTCCAAGTGTACTTTACTTTGCTTGCATTACTTAATAAAATCACTTCCGTTTGCTACTTTTTGTCAGCTCTTTCTCCTCCACGTGTCAGACTCCACGTAAACCTTTTGTAGGGGATCCAAGGACAGAGCTCCTGACTTCCACAATGTAGACACCTGATTGCTGGTAACATATCTTAGAGATATCTGCATCCCCATGTTCAGTGCAGCATTATTTACAATAGCCATGGAAACAACCTAAGTGTCCATCAATGGATGAAGACAATGGGATACATAAATGTATAAAATATACATACACACACACACACATAACTGCACATTATTCAGCCATTAAAAAGGAAATCCTTGTCTATGGCCATGCCACCCTGAACGCACCCGATCTCATCTGATCTCAGAAGCTAAGTAGGGTCGAGCCTGGTCAGTACTTGGATGGGAGACCACCTAGGAAAACTGGGTGCTGTAGGCGTTAAAAAAAAAAAAAAAAAAAAAGGAAATCCTGCCATTTGCATCAACATAAATGGACCTTGAAGGCATTATGCTAAGTGAAATAAGTCAGAGAAACCACAAATACTGTATGATCTCATATATATGTATAATGTAGAAAAACCAAATTCATAGAAACAGAGAGAGAGTAGACTGGTGGTTCCAAGAGTTGAGGGCAGGGGAATGAAGGTGGTCAAAGGATGGATACAAAGGGTACAAACTTCCAGTTATATGATGAATAAGTTCTGAGGATGTGATGTATGGCATGGTGGCTACAGTTAACAATGTACTGTATATTTGAAAGTTGATAAGAAAGTAAATCTTAAAAGTTCTCAATATGCATCAAAACACTATATGAAGTGATGGGTGTGTTAACTAACCTTATTGTGATAATCATCTCACAATATAAACATATATCAAATCATCACGTTGTAGAACTTAAACTCATACAATAAGTCAATTACAACTCAATAAAGCTGGGGAAAATTTAAAAAAAACAAAAACAAAAAAACAAGACCAGAGTGTTCCCTCCTCCCAGTGGGTCCCCCTTGCCACCTTTGAGACTCATTGAGGAAGCACAGGGTGTCCAGGGGTCAGGACAAGCTCTATTCAGCCTGCCCTCTGGCTGCTGCCTGGGAGTAGCTGGCTCCTATCCTGCAAAGGAGCTGGTTGTTGCTATGAGCTAAGTGAGATGGAAGGGACACAAGGCCATGAGCTTCCCTTTGGGCCCTCAGACCCCTATTTTGGGGGAGGGGGCAAAGCAGGTGTAAGGAGCCAGACCCTGCTGTAATCTAGCTAGCAGCAGCCATAGAAGGAGCAACTAATAGCACATCCCCAGCCAGAAGGTTCCAAGGCAGGAATGGGACGCCTTTTGATCCTGGCTGAACACTGCCCTGGGCTCTGCCTGGCTCAAGCTAGCAAAGTGGCCTCTAAGAAGCCCAAGGCCAGTTTACCGGACGGTGCTCTAACCCAAATTCTCAAGAAAGGAGCTGACTGACTCCTGGGCTGAGGCCCACCCTTTGAGACAGTATAATCCTCTAGAACCAGATCTCTCCCTCCTCCTCTTCCTTTTCTCCTTTGTCTTCACATTCATGATTATTTCAACAAGTATTTATTGAGTACAGATTGTCTACCCCAACAGGTGCTAGATACCATGGGAGAAATTTATTCAACAAGTACAACATATCAGACAGTGATCTAGGCCTGAAACAAAACCAATCAATCCCTGACCAAGAGACCTGAAGAGTGAAAACAACCCAAATGTCCATTAACTGATTAACAGATACAGATAAACAAAATGTGCTATATTTGTACAAAAGAATATTATCCGACCACAAAAAAAGAATGAAATATGCTACATGGATGAACCTTGAAAACATTATGCTAAGTGAAAGAAGATAGTCACAAAAGACCACATCCTGTACAATTCCATCCATGTGAAACGTCCAGAATGGGCAAATCCGTAGAGAGAGAAAATACATCAGTGATTGCCAAGGACTGGGGAGTGACTGCTGATAGGCACAGGGTTCTGGCAGTGATGGATGTTTTTAAAATTGATTGTGGTGATGGTGCACAATTCCGTGAATATCTGAGTGGGTGAATTGGATAGCACGTGAATTATATCTCAATAAAGCTGATATTTAAAAAAAAAAATCCCTGCCCTTAATGAACTGGGAGAAGGGGAAGAACCAGAACAATAAATATTTAAGTAACCATATATAGTATATCAAATACCAGTGCTTTGAGGAAAAATAAAGCAGGGAAGGGAGACAGGAAAAGGACAACATCTGCAATTTTTACAGGATGGAGACAGATGGTTTCATCCAGGATGAAGACCTAAAGTGCCCCAAGGAGCCAGCAGAGAGCTATCTCAGAAAAGCGTGCTTTTGGCAGCAGCTCCAGGAGTTTTTGTGCTCACAAGTGCCTAGCAGACAAGAATCCAGGTGAAAGCAAAGAGCTCTAAGTACTGGGAGAAAAGGAAACCCCCAGCTTGTCCGATAAGGAACTCCACCTGTGGTAAGGGTGTGTCTGGAACTACCAACACCAGTTCAGGAGCCAGTTAAGTGCCTGGTTCAGAGCAGTTATAAAAATACCTGCTGAATGAATGAATGATGAATCAAAAGAATCTGCCCCAAGGCTACCTCCAGCCCTACCTGTCTCCTGAGGCCCCCGTTACCTTTCCAGCCCAGTTTGATATTCCACTCATAGAAGAAAATTAGCTTCCCTTCGCGGGTTGCTGCAGGAAGCCTCGCCTTCCAACTTCTTCAGCTCACTTATCTGGCAGTGACCAGCCTCACTCTCTACAACGGTGCCCACCAGGAACTGTCGGATCTTCCCCTTGGACCAGCTGGTGCATCTCGCTCTGTCCTGCCAGGGGTTAGAAGGGCAGAGCCATGAATGGAAGCCTGGGTCTCAGCGTAATGCCTGGGGCCAGCCTGCATAAGCATGATCCCTTTTAAGGGGCTTAGAGAGACCTGCCACCCTCAAACTTACAAGCATACTTCTCAAATCAACTTTCTACCAAATATCTTTTAATCCTCCTACTCGGTTCCTTAAGACATTATTGCTTACTAAGTAAAACAGTGCTTTGTCTTAAAAACATCACCTTATTGGGGGAACAGAGGCCTAGCAATCTGACCAATTGGCAAAAGATGAGCAAAGGCATGGACCCTATGAAAAAGTAGTAATAACTGAAATAATTCTAATCATAAGACAAATTATCAAGTATGTTCACACATATTTCATGCAATCTCCCAGATAATGGTCCTATTTGGGGGAGCGGAAACGAGCTGAGAGAAGTCCATGACGTGTCTATGGTGACAGGGATAGGAAAGGGGAGGTCAGCTTCTCTGAGCCCCAGGCCAGGGCTCCCCCAATAAATAATCCCTTCTCAGATTGAGGGCTTTGCTCTGCCCTAGACCTGCCTCAGCATCCCTTGATGGCTTTGAGGTACTACAATCCTGAAAGGAGCTGGACAAAGAGCATCACTTCCTGAGGCTCTGGGGGAGAGAGAGAGGCAGAAATAAGCCAGTGTTCGGATGAAGTACAAAGAGGATGGGTAACTTGTTCAACTCCTTGAAGTCAGGGCTCACCCAAGGCCCACCAATTTTGGTGCAGGCTGAGACCCAAACTGCGGCTCTTTCTACAACGCACAAACCAAAACGCGCACGCAGACACACCCCCCCACACACTTTCTAGCTTCATGTTAACTTCTAAAAACATCAAGAGGTTTGGGTGTGGGAGGGAAAAAAGGGAAGCTCTTAATTAAGGGTACAGACTGTCAAAGTTGAAGAGGTAAGTCAAGGCCATTCCTGGGGTCCAACCCAACTTTCCAGCGGAGGAAACTGAAGCTCCAGAGGCGGTGCAGGTAAGATGCCAAGTCTCTAGACTCCGAAGGTTGTCCTAAGCCCTGAGGCTAGAGATGAGCCGCCCTTAAAGCAGCTGAGGCAGGGGAAGGGAATCCTCTGCACCTGCGCAAACCCGCCCCCGGCGGGAGGGCCGCGGCCGGGGAGCGCCACGAGATCCGGCCAGGCCCGTCCCGCCCCCAAGGCACAGGGCGTGAGGCCTCTGAGAGGCCGCACCGTCCTGGGGCTCTGGAGGGACGAGATCCCCCCGCCCCCAAGCCGCAGCCCGGGCCCCCGCCCGGCCGCACCAGTGCAGTTGTTCACGTTGGCCCCGTCCTCCCGCTCCTCACGACCCAGCGCGGGTCCCCTTGGCTCCCCTTGACCATCTGCGCTGGCAGCGCGGCCTCACGGAGAGCTAGGGCCGCGGCGGCGGGGACGAGGCGGCAGAGGGTGCGGTGCGGCTCCGTCGCCCGCGTTTCCGTTCTCCGAGTCCAGCGTTAGACCGTTTGCAGCGCCCAGAAAGTGCCAGAAGCCTCCGCCCCCGGCGGAAGCGCCCGCGGCACGGGGTGGCCGGGGCTCGAGGGCAGGGGTGACGGAAGGCGACGGCGAGCGTTGCGCCCGCGAGGCCGGGAAGGGAGCCCGGGAGAGGCCCGGCCGAGCGGGAGGGTGCGGGGAATGAGGGGCCTGTCGTGGGGCGGGGTTCGGCGGCGTGGTGCGGGAGAGACGTTCCGAACCGCGGGCGAGGGGAAGTATCCGGCAGGCCGGGGGAGGGGTCCCGGAGGCCGGGTCGGGGCGTTGGGAAGGCCCTGGGCCCAGCGGCCGGATTCGCAGTGTAGACGCGCCTGCAAGGGGGAACAGCGGTCTCCATCCGAAAGACCGAGACACCTCCTCTCAAGGATCCATTCTCACTGCAGTGATTAGTTTCAGCGGCAGCAAGCGGACGGTCAGGCGCGCCCGGGGGCGGTATTGGCCATGCTGCCCAGAAGCGGCTAGTGCAGGCTGTCGTTGGCCGCGCTGTTTGGTCCTGGAGGGGATACGACCCAAGCACTCGATTCCTCTTTGCTTTACGACCGAGTTATGAGGGAGCGCGCCTGCGCGCGTTATTTTCGGTGTGCGCGCGCACTTGCCGCCAGCTCCGTAGTCTGCAAGTCCCTTTGGAGTTGGAGCAGTATGGTTCTCTCCTAGTCATCGAGTCTCACGCCTTTCCAACACCTGTCCAAGTAGCACGAGCTACCAAGTTCCCACTTACTTCACGAACGTTTACATTGTATTCCTGTAATGATCTTTTCTAGATGACAAAAGAACGTGATTGCAAGCGCATATTATTACAGCTTGGTGCAATTTTATAATTAAGTGGTTATTAATGACTCCTTTAATGAATCTTCTTCAGCAAAAAACTCTGTACCAACTATTGGGAAGGTTTTACTGAGGGGTGTGTGACTATTTACTTAGCAAATAAAACAGGTATGACAATGGAAGGGTGGAAGTACCTGACTGTTACATTCCGGGGTGTTGACCGTTCCTTTGCCTGTGGGCTGTGCTCATCAATGAGATTAACTGGTGGAGAACATTTTCTTTTTTACTTACTGGAGCTACTACATTCAATCTTTCGGAAAAGCTACAACAGATATGAACACAGACTGCATTAAAGTGTTTTGGCCCCAAAACAAATTGTTGGGGAAGAGGACATTTTGATTTCGCCTTTTACACTTCACCAAAGGTGTGGACAGCTAACACATGGAATCAAATAGAAAAGTCTTTCAATGGCAATGCTAGTAGGCACCGTTTTCTTGTGGATTAGCTGTACATCTTTCATCCACTTCATAAAGATTATTAATGATAGAATATTATATGTTAAAATTTAAATATGTATAATTGGAACCTGGGGGAAAACCAGGAAATTTACAAAGGCAGAAACTATAATCACTAAAATTTTGTGGATAAAAATTTTTTGTAATATTTATTCAAAAAGAATTTATCCCAATGGAAATTTTATTAAAATATAAATGGAAAAGGTATTCTATGAAGATTTTTTTTTTTTTTTTTATTATGGTGACATTGGTTAAAGAAACCAGTAAGTTTCAGGTGTATAATTCAACAGTGTCTTTTTATTACTGTCTTATTTCACTTCATTTAATGTTTATGTGCTAAGTTCATATTAATAGCATAATGTAAACCTCAAGGTTCATCCATACTATGGCATATGTCAGAACTTCCTAAGAATGAATAATATTTTCTTTTATATATACCACCCTTTTGGTTATTTATCCAAGTGTTGATGGATAGTTGGGGTTGCTTCCACATTCTAGCTATGGTGAATAATGCTGCTATTATCATAGGTTTATACATATCTCTGAGACCTTTAACTCAGTTTTTTAAAGCCAATATTTTCATAATAATTATATTAATTCTAAAGATTTTCTTTGTGAAAATACTTTATGAAACAATTTCTTATAGGCAGTTTAATTCTTGATCAATTTTCTGCATGGAGGGAGGAGGTAGATGGGGTAAAAGGGGTCAAATATGTGGTAACAAAGAAATCTAACTATGGGCGGTGAACACAATGCAAAATATATATATTTTATATATATTAAGATATATTAAGGTATATATGTACTTAAGGTATATATTAAGGTATACATATATACACATATATGCATGTATGTCTATGTGTATATATGTATATATATGTATATATATATATACACACACTTACAAACTAAAGCATGAAATGAGGCTCGGGGTATACCCTTATAAAGCAGCTTATATAGTGAGAAAGCAACTTCTTCACAGTAATTGGTAATTAAGCTACTAAATGAAAGACTAAAGTGGTTTTATCATAGCTCAGGGAAACGTCAAGGCTGGTCTCCATTTACTTCTGATTTTAACAGGTGGGTAAACATTACATTACAACATTTATGGTGTGTACTGCTCTATGCTGGAGTGACTACAAAATCAATAAGATACAGAGATCAGTTGCTGGTGGAAGAGACCAGTGTGAATGCATCATAATAGTAAATGCAGAGTACCCTAGGAGCACACAGTAGAAAGTTTCTAATTCTGCCCAGGGGAATGCCGTGCTCCTGAGTTCTTTTCTCAGAGGAGCCTTGAAGAGTGAGTAGAACTCTTAGCTTTAATAAAGGAAAGGGAACACCAGGCAGAGGGAGCAGCTGGTGCCCAGGCACAGAACCATGAGGAGTGCATTGCTCCAAGATGGTATAATGGAGTGATGTAAGGGGGACAGGGGCACATTGCCCCACCACGAAAAGCTTCGTTTGCCTGCAGAGGAGTGTGAACTTTGTTCTGTAGGCAATGGGAAAACTGAGGTGATCTACATAGAGAAATGACAGGATTGGACTTGTGTTTAAGAAAAATCATTGGTATGAAAATTCGAATGGACAGAAGTGGGCTAAAAACTGGAAGAGAGGAGATTTTTCAAGATTGAAAGGAGGCAACAAATATGAGAGGAATTTGAAAGTGAAACGGTGAATGGGTCAGATACTGGGGTGTAGTAGAGGACTTGTTTTTCAGTGACTGGGACTTTCAGCTTGGTTAGTCAACATCACCCCAAGAGACTAGAATGAAAAGAGACTGGAGATCAGTATTTAAGGGATGGGCAGAAAAGATAGAGCCTGAAAAGGAGGAAGGAGGAAGAAAATGAAAAAGGTATTTCATCATGGAAGCCAAGGACTGTGATGGAGGGAGCAGTCCACAGTGTTAGATATGGAAAAGTGCAAGTAAAATAATAAATCATTCTTTGGATTTGACAACAGGCTGGTCGTTAGGTCCTTTGCAGAGAGCAATTTTAGTGAACGATGGGGGCAGAAGCCAGGTCACAGCCAGATATGCTGATGGAGACCAGCTGGTGAAAAGAGAAACAGCTGGTGAAGCAAAGCCCTAGAAGGAACGGGAGGAGAGGAGGCCAAAGGCAGGTGGGGATCCAATACTTGGATCCAAGTCATGGCTCTGCCACTTAATAGTTGAGTGACCTTAGACAAAGTCCCTAACCTCTTTGGACTTCATCGTCTATAAAATGGAGATAGTGTTACCACCTATCTGTATTATGATTAAATTCAACTGCTAGTAATAAATTAGCATTAACAAAAGGCTATACCAGGTAGCCTTTTTTTTTCTTAGGTAAATATAAGCAGTCCATGGTAAATATATAAGATAGACAATCATTAGGGACTGGGCTTATATCAACAACCCTCAAACCTACATCAGGGTCCTACATCAGGGTCCAGGATGACTGTTACAGTTCCAGCAGTGAACATTTCAACCAGGATGAAGAAGAAGGGGCAAGAGAAGAGTATATCCTCCAAACTGTAAGACATCCCATGCTTCTGCTTAGACCCTTTGGGCCATGCAGCAAGAAAGGCTGGGAACTGTATGTAGTCCTTATTCTAGTAGGCCATGTGCCCAGTCTGTTACTGAGAAAGAAGGGAAGAATAGATATTATGGGACAACTAGAAGTGTCTGCTACCCACCTAACCTCATTGGTAGCAAGAAGTTAAAGGAATTAATACAATTAAAGCTCTTAGAATGGTTTCAGTCATGTAGGAAGCAATTAATAAATATTTTTGTTTGTTTTGTTATGTTTTATCCTCATCCTGGAGGAAGAGGGAAGGATAAAAGGAGGATGTGCTTCTCTCCTTTGAAGGGCATGAATCAAAAGTTGCAGACATCACTTCAATGGCTGGAACTTAGTCACATGTGCCCTGATAAAAGATAGGGGAGGGGTTGTTACTAAAGGGCAGAATGGATATTTGGAGAATTACCCACTTGCGTGGCTCACTGCCACTTCCTGAACCTGCTCTTCCTCCTGTTTCCCTGCTGGCTTCCGTCTCTAGGCCTCTGGGCATCACTATCTATAGTCATCCAAGGTCAGGTGCTACTCATCTGTGATTCTGCCCCACCTGCATCTCCAGAGCCCCAAATCAACAGCTTAAAGGGGCACCATCCACACTGTAGTCTACACTTCACAACCAATCAATCCCTGGGGGCTGATTGGACAGCCTGCCAAGTCTATCTCCTATGTTCTTCTTGAATCATTATCTTTCATTCTTTCATTCTACCCCAACCTGTTTGCTCTAGGTCTCTGCCTTTTTGCTGGATGGCCTTCCTAATGGCTTCCCTGCCGAGCTAGTCTCTTTCCTCCAATTCATTCTCCACTATCTCCATAGCAATCTTTCTAACAAAACCATTGTAGAATTGCTCTGCTTTACATTCTTTGATGACTCCCTACATCATCCCCTTAGCAAGACTCCTCAAGGTCTGACCTGGCCTGCCTTTCCAGCCCCATCTTGAGTCGTTCCTCACCTGCAGCCACACAGCAGCCAAACTCTGGTGCTCTCCAACATCTGTGCACTTCGGGACTCTGCCTGGTGGCTGGTTTCCACTCTTACTCCTTCACAAGACTTGCACTAATATTTTTACTCTACAAAACTTTCCTTGATGTCACCTTCTCAGACAGTCAGTGCTCTGCCAGTATTATCATAGCATTATATCATATATAATTTTAATAGCTCTGAAATCGGAGAACATCTCTAATTGGCAATTTCTTACAACTGCTTTTGACTCTATCAAAATCGAGTCCTCCACAGAGGGGTTATTTTTTTTTCCCAGTCACTGAGGTGGTACTGTGGCAGGCAACCTCTAAGATGACCTTCAATGACTCCTGCCCTTGATGTTCATGTCCTTGTGTATCCTCTCCCTTGAGTATGGGCTGGAATTAGTGACTCGCTTCCAATGAATGGGATACAGCAAAAGTGACAGGATGTCAGTTCCAAATGAGGTTAGCAAAGGACCATCCATCTTCTGCTCTTTCTTTCTCTCTCTTTTAATCTCACTTTAGAGGAAGCAAGCAAATTTTATATTAGTGACATTTTGAAAATATAAATTCCAGACAGTGCGATTGCTAGGTCAAAAAGCACATATACTTTTAATTTTGACAAAAGCTGCCCAATTATCTTCCAGAAAGGTTTCCAGCATATATCTATGCTTTCCCCTCTCCTCTATCCTTTTACTAGTATCAATCATTCTAATATTTGACAATTTGATGGATAAAAAAAATCATTACTGTTTTGATTCAAATTTAATTATGAAATCAAGATGAGCATTTAAAAATTTTTGGCCACTTTCTTTTCTACTATACATATTATCTTTGCCTATTTTAAAACTGAGTAATTTATATTTTTCATATTCATATTGGTGAAATAATTGCTATGCATATAAATGTCTTAATAATTTCTTTAATAAAGTCAGTCATAAATGTTTTTGAAAATACACTTTATCAGCATAATAATCACCGAAATCAATAGAGCTAGAGCCAGGATACTTGGTCCAGTGGTTGGTGAGGACTGAGTAAATACACAAGTAAATTAAGCATAATGGAAGCAGGCTTCTCACTCTTGGCAAGGGAGTCATGGAGCTGGTAAAGTAAAACAAACCCTATTAGATCAGAATTAGAGGTATGGATATGAGTTCATGATCTTCTATAAGGATAAATAGCTATAGAATGGATATTGTGATGGTTTTAAAATAGGCACACAGTTGCTGTTGTTTTTGTTTGTTTGTTTGGTATGTTTGTTGGGGCAGAGGGGAGGTTGCTGCTTTTTCCTTCAAAAGATAGGATATAATCTCCTTGCCCTTGAATATAGACTGTACTTGGTGACTACTCGACTTCTAAGGCTCGTCATAAAAAAGATACAGTATTCACTTGCTGTCATTCTCTCTTTTTTTTCATGCTTGACCTTGGAACCTAGTACCAATGTGTGAGGAAGCCTAGGTTACACGGACAGGCATGTGTAGTGTTCTTGTGACAGCTCGTTAGCTGGTGGCCAGCAGCAACTGCTAACGTCAGTGAACACACCTTTGGATGATTCCAACCCAGCATCAAGTCTTCTAGCCTCGAGGACCAAAGATGATGAAGCAAAGAAGTTATTCCTACTGTGGCCTCGTTTGAATTCCAGCCACATAAACCTAGAATTATTAATTTTAAATCATTAAGTTTGAGAGTATGAGTTATACAGTATTAGATAATACATATATATGTCTGCATATATGTGTATTATGTGTCATACATACATACATTTTTACTTCTGTCCATGAGTCAAGAAACAATGAGAACCCAGGAGCAATGAGCACCTAGTATGCAGGTCTTGGTTTCAGAATACCAGATGCCCTAAAAGAAATAGCTGATTCCAGGGTGGGACAGAAAAAGTACAAGGTGAGCTTGAACATCTTGAATAGGAAGTAAGGAAGTGCTCAATGAATACTAGAGATATGTCTAAAGGACACAACTTAAAGGGACCCCGCTGGCCATATCTAGGAACATTTGAGCATCTAAATAAATAAATATATCAGTTCATACTGATATATTAAATAAATGGAGTATAAAATTTGGACAACCGGCAAATTTTGGATGAGGCTTGTGGATTAGATGGCAATAGTGGATCAATGTTAATTGATGGTTGACCTGTGGTTATGTGGGAGAATGTTCCAATTTTTAGGAAATATGTGTAAAGTACTAAGGATGAATGATACAGTATTTTTGCATCTTATTCTTAATGCTTACAAAATGTGATATGTATACATGGAGAGAGAGAACGATAAAATAAATGTATTAACTGTTAGCTGGGGAATCTGAGTGAAGGCATAGTTTCGTATTATTCTTGTAAATTTTCTGTAAATTTGAAATTATTTCAGTATAACATATTCTTTTAAAACAGGACTTCTCAGTTTGTTGCTGGTGTTTGATTTTTTGTTATATTATATATATTTTTTTTAAAACAGAAGTTTTAAAAAAATAGTCCAATTTATCAAGCTTTTCTCTTGGCTTTTGGGTAATGTGTCCTGCTTGGGTAGTCATTTGAAGAAAGTCCCTGGGTCAACAGCTAGTTTAAGAGGAAAAGTGGCAAGTTCTCACTTCTGCAAGAGAAACTACAATAGGCTTAGAAAAGACCTGCATAACTATTCACTGGATCCATATCTTAGAATATGGAAACAAGTTTTACAGATTTACTGCTCACTGAGTATCTTTAGTTATATTTCTGGCAAACGCATCAAAATCAACAGAACTAAAACCCAGACAATCTTTTCCCTCACCTCTCTGGACTTTCCTATTTCTGTCAGTCTCTCACATATCCAAACTCAGGAGTTTAGCATCTTCCTCTTGTTCTTCCCATATCTAACCAGAAATTGACACTATCTGCAGTCTCATTGTGTTCTGTCACCTCCCTATTCCAGATCTTCATCTCTCAAATATGAATCATCACTTTAGCCATCTCCATTTATCTTCTGGTTGCTGCTCTTCAATAACCTAACCGTGGAGGAAAGTTCTCATGGATCTCACCCTACCATTAGTGCCTTAAACTGTTTATTATATATAGTGTTATTTAAAAATATGTAGAAACATAAAACTGGATATCAACTTCTTATCCTTAAAGCTCCCATTCACTTCTAAAACCAAAACAAATTTAAAAATCAAATACAAACAAAAGTGTAACACCAATAAAATTCATATTACCATTTAGTGCCAGATGCTGTTCTGCTGACTGCTGCTCACTCCACTGCTGTGGCACCTATGGCCTTCTGGAGTTCCGTGTGCCTGCAGTCTCATGGGCACTGATGGCCAATTTTCTACTGTTTTCTTCTCTTGGAACTTCTATAAAACCTTGTATAGTAGAGTTATCACTAGGAAATTGGCCTTCACTTTAACATAGATGCATCATATATGTATTAATTCCTCCTCAACTCTTTCTCCTTGGTTTGTGACAAAGGTACTTGGTTCCATAAATACAGATGCTGATATGAGCAATGAAACCATGACATCATATGGGAGCTATAAATGGGCATCTAGATAGGGCTGTGCTTTCTTAGAGTGAAAAATTTAAACATTCATAGCAGCATTATTCACAACAGAAAAAAGGTAAGAAGCAAACAAAATGTGATATATACATACAAATGGAATATTATTCAAGCTTTTTAAAAAGGAAATTCTTAATACATAGATTAACCTTGAGAATATTATTCTGAGTGAAATATGCCACCACAAAAGGACAAATACTATGATACCACTTATGTAAGTACCTTAAAACAATGAAATTCATAGACAGAAAATAGATTGGTGGTTACCAGGGGCTGGGGCAGAGTCAGGGTTGGGATCTGGGGGGAATGAGGAGTTAGTGTTTAATGAATACAGAGTTTTGGTGTTGCAAGATGAAAAGAGTTCTATGTTTGGATGTGGTGATGGTTGTACAACATGAACGTACTCAACATTACTGAATCGTACACTTAAAAATGGTTAAGGTGGTAAATTTTATGTTATGTGTATTTTACCATAATTTAAAAATGTTTAAATATTATCATCAGGTGAAAGAGCAAAAAATTTAAGTGCTTGTAGAGAACCCATGGGCTTTAAATACTTTCGTAGACCACTGCAGTCCACACTGCTTTAATTTGTTCTCTACCCTATACCTGTAGCCTGGGATCTGACTCCTTACTCTGACTCCTCACTACACTTCACAGGTTACTGCTCAACTCTCCTCAATGCCAGCCTGCAACTCCAACTAACTGGTGTCCACCGAACTCAACACATACGCTCACCCCGTTGCCTTCACTTGTACGTTTCACCATCTGAAATACATGCTTCCCTCTGCTTGTTTTATCCAATCCTTTCATTTGGTTAAGTCCCTTCTGCTCATAGTGGGATGGTCACAGACTTTTCACCATCAACAGGTGTCAATACTCCACATTTAGCATTAGTTACATATTCTAAAATATTTTATCACTTATTCTATCACTCCACAAACATTTATTGAGAGTATGCCGTACACATGACAATGTGTTAATCCCCTGAATAAAAAGCTATGTTTTCTGCTTTTTATCTGTCTCATAGACCCTTATACATTTCACAAATGTTTACTACAGTGGTTTGGATGATGATGTACTGGTCTTTACTATCATTCCACATATAGACAGCAAGTTTTAAACTACTGAAATCAAGAAGAGTATAATCTTGGGACCTGCCTAACACAACATGATATTTTGCTGGTAATGGTAGTATTTTGTATCAATCTTAAAAAGCAGTTGTCAGTACAAGGAAAGTTTCAGGACTGAGTTCAGTGGGGATTATGCGGTAGGAGGCCCAGTCCTCGTTATTGGAGGTTCCCAGGATTTGGTCATGAATACCTGTGATGAGAGCATCAAGAGTAGGTGCTGGTTCCAATCCCCTTGAATTGATTTATCTAACGGACACCCGCACAAACACAAATAACTTTATTCACATGTTAGACAGTGTTCGAGTAGACTGAGTTTTAAGGACACTTAATACAATCAATTTCTTAAACTCAGATTTGAGTTTTAAAAAAAACTATATTCAAGCTCTGGATATTTTACTTACAGAATTTTGCAGGTAGCCCACTTCTTTTTGCACAAAGGTAAAATACTATTTATACTTGCTTAATTCTCCATTATTTTGCTGTTTCAACATGATTTTGTACCCCCAGTCATTTCATTGTTAGTCTCAGGTTACATTTCTTTCGCTCTCAGCCTTTTTTGAGCTTCATTTTCTTTCTTTATGTTCTCGAGTATAGCTTCGGGGTGTAGGGTATTCCTTCCCAAGATCCACAACAATTACCTCTCTAGAAAACGTCACTCCTTTTAAAGGTCTTTTGTTATCAATAACTGAAAGAGTTCCATTGACAGGTATGTGTGGTTTCTGCAAATCATCTTCCTGCAAGAGAATGGGACAAACAGAATAAATGATCAATTTATGAATGCAACAAGCCCTGCTTTTAAAAATATAAGTAAAAAATTAAAAATAAACAATAATGTTATATGTACATTGTTAGTGATAAACAGAAAAAGTATTTCTAAATGATATAGAAAAGCAGTGATAATCCATCATTTTCATATGTCTATGGTTATAAAAGCATACACTCACATATTCAAATAGCATTTGGTAACATGTATCATTCTTTCTATGTAGCAGTCAAACCCAAGAGCCACTTGGACCATCATTCTGTCTCTAACTGGGCATAGGTTTTATGTTGGGAGGGCATGTGAATTGTTCTTATTGGGGAGCCCCAAACATGTTGCTCAGGAAGGCCCTGGCAATGTTTGTGTGCTGTTGTGGAAGGAGCCTGGAACTAAAGCAGGGACACAGAGCCTGATACGAGCTCAGCCACAGTGGAGGAATGACCTTGAACAATTCATGTCATTTCTCATTTGTAACATCCGAGGGCTGGATCCCTAGATAATCTCCAAGCCCTCCTCCAGCTCCAAGTTTCTAAGATTCTGAGAAAAAACAGCAAAATAAATGGGAATTATTGAGAAAAACACAAATACAAGGATGAAGAATAAACAAGTGTATAGGCTTGGCATAGGTAAGTGGTTTGATAACATGAATCAATGAGCTAAGAAGAATGGTTTACATGACTGTGGACATTGCACTCCTTCCATCTACAAATCTAAATTACAGGCAAGACCATCCCTTATTATACCTAACCAAGTAATTTACCTCCTTTTCAATCAAACAAATTCTAAATGCCCCTGGAGAGTTGAAAAGTGTATCACCTTTTGACTATTTTCTCCAGCATCCTCAGGATCTTGCTTCTCTTTTATTTTGCCCTCCTCTTCATCCTTTGTGTCCTCTCTATTTTCTAAGTGTGTGGCCACCATTTCTTTACTCCGTCTTTGAACAAGAATGCCAGGCCTCATGATTTGCCTAATGACAGTCCTAGAAAATCAATCATCAGGGATTTTAAAATTCATGCATATTAGCTACCACTATCACACACAAAAATGGCTTTCTACAATATCCTGTGATGCAGACTTACTTTTCTTGGTCTTTTAAATTGTTCATCTCCACGTTAGCAGCAAAGCAATCTCTACCTCCACAAGGACCTTTTTCTGTCTCATCATCTTTCTTGCTTTGAGAACTAAAAACGAACAAGCAAAAAATTCAGAAAAAGGAAGAATGGTCTTGATTTTAAAGCTTGGCACGGAACTTCATTTTTAAACAGAAAATTAGCATTTCTAAAACCTTGAAATGAAAAAGTAGATTACTACAACATTATTATTTACTCTATTTTAAATTGTCTTATACTATTTCTAGATACATTAGCTAGTGTGACCTGAAATCTGATCCCAATTTATCAGCATGGATTTATACCATTTATATAAAAAAACCACCAATAAAAGGAGGATGCAAATGAAGCAAATTAGAAGGATGATGTAGAAAGTGATTGCTGTGGTTTCAAAGCTCATAGAGTTAGCTAGAAGACTCATCCACTCTCACAATCACAGTTTGTCCAATTATTCTTTTCCAGCTCAGTTGGAATGTGGATCTTGTTCTTTGTTTCTAAAAACAGAAGAATAGAAGGCTGTTTTCACTGTTGTTCTTTTGACCAGTTTCAGATAAGATGCTCTGCTTGTTTCAGTGGAGTTGACTCACACAGGCTAATTTTTCTCCATAAATGTGGTGGAGACTGAGGTGGCTAGAGGGGAGACTGAGCTGGGGACACGTGTGATCACTCAGCTCACCTCCCCTCATCCCCAAAACTATCAGAATCCAAAGGAGAGAGGAACTGCAGCAGTTGATGATGAGCCCAGCTCCCCATTCTTCTCTCCTCAGTGACATCACAGAATCATGGAATCGCTGAGTTAGAGGGCTTAGAGCACCAGCCCAACCTCACGCATCATCTAGAGTCCGGGCTGCCCTCTAGCTGTCCTTTCCTCTGAGAGGTGGGCAGAGGCCTATTTGGCACCATCTTGGCCACTCTTTGATGATTTTCTTCCTTTTTTCTAAACACCATCTTTCCTTCTTTAACCTGAGCTTGATTAACTTACTGCTTCTTTCACAGACCATGAACAATCAGTCTACTTCTTTCTTATAAAAACCCTCTCTATAGCTCTAAAGCCTATGATCAACTTCCCTCTTAATGGTGTTTTCTAATAGCCTATACTTCTAATCCCATATCTCTGGACTTACTTCCTGGACACAGGAAAACTGGCAGCTCTAGAGCCCATGGCTGAGGAAGCTGTAGCAGAACGAGATGATCAAACTAAAGATGACCCCTGGCTCTCTCCAACTTTAGCTGAGTGAGTGATTGCCCATGACAAGGACGGAGAGGGTAGAGCTAGGATTTTCTGAGAAGGAAGTTCCAAAAGAGTATGGCAGCTGCTGTCATCCATGTCTGTAAAAGTCAGAAGGTGAGCCCTGGGGACTTTGGGCTGCAAAGACACTGGCTCTCCTCCAGAAGGTCAGGGACTGTGGCTTCTTCATTTTTGGATACTCCACCAAGTCAGGACTTGCAAATTCCATAAATGTTGAAAAAAAGTGTGTGTAAGCACAAGGCTGATCTTGTAGAATATGTGAATGTCTGGGCCACTCCTGGCAGTCAGCACAATTCCTGGACACTTCCTCCAGCCACAGCTTCTGGATGGAGACACAGAGCCCATCTCACCCTCTTTACACTGTTGTCAGACTGAGACTTTAAGAGTTAAAATCTCATGTCTTATAACCGAAAGATTTTTCTGGGCATGGGAATATTTTATATTGATCTACTAGTGGTTACACAGGTCTAGACACATGTAAAAACTTAAGATTATTGCACTTCATGCCCTTTACTATGTGGATATTGTACCTGAATAAAAAGGAAAAAAGGGCCCCTTTCCCACACCTGAATTTGAGTGTGTGCATAGTGCCAAGAGTAGTGCTGGACTAGGATGCACTGCTGCTAGTTGGTCCTGTCTCCAAGATTGTTTGTTACACATATTCTGAGACCAGAGATCTTTGGCAAGGATACAGTAGTAGCAACAAGTAAGGCTGATAAGACTGTATCTAAGGGCTTTCTTTCACTGAATGGGCCTCGAGAATCAATATCTTAAATTTATATGTACAGATAATATAATTCTGAAAAGTGGCATGTTATCCAACTTTGGTTTCTAAGTCACATTTTAAGTGCACTGGACTGTAACTCTGTGATGCAATGGGGTCTTATTTGTACATGCATCTCCTGGGCCTAACACAGTGTGCCTTGCACACAGGTGTGTACTCAAAAATTATTTGTGGTGGGACATGACTACCAATTCTACAGAAATAAAAAAAACATTCTGAGAATACTATGAACAATTGCATACTAATAATCTGGAAAACCTAGAGGAATGAAAACAATTCCTGGAAAAACAAAATCAACCAAGACAGAATCATGAAGAAATAAAAAATCCAAATAGACTGTAATAAGGAAACTGAATCAATAGTCAAAAAACCTCCCAACAAAGAAAAGTCCTGGACCAGATGGTTTCACTGGGTAATTCAAACATTTAATGAACTAACACCAATATTTCTCAAACTCTTCCAAAAAATTAAAGAAAATGGAACACTTCCTAACTCCTTCTATAAGGCAAGCATTACCCTAACAAACCAAAGACACTACAGAAAAAGAAAACTAAATACCAATATTCTTTATGAATATTGAGGGAAAACTCCTCAATAAAGTACTAGCAAAGTGAACTTAGTAGCATATTAAAAGGATTATATGACGATGACTAAGTGGGATTAATTCCTGGAATACAAGGATGGTTCAACATATGAAAATCGAAATCATACACCACATTAACAGAATGAAGGGGGAAAATATACAAAATTATCACAATTGACACAGGAGAGGCATTTGACAAAATTTAATATCCTTCCACAATAAAAAAAAAAAATTCAACAAACTAGGAATAGAAAGAAACTACCTGAACATAATAAAGGTCATATAGAGAAACCCCACAGCTAACATTATATTAATGGTGAGAAAATATTTACAAATCACATATCTGATAACAGATTAATATCCAGAATATATAAAGATCCCCTAAAACTCAACAACAAAAAAATCCAATTCAAAAATAGTAGGCAAAGGACTTGAATAGACATTTCTCCAAAGTAGATATGCAAATGGTCAATAAGCATATAAAAAGATGCTCAACATTGCTAATCATTAAGGAGTAAATCAAAGCCACATAAGATACCACCTTACATCCATTAAGAAGGCTATCATTAAAACACACACACACACACACACACACACACACAGAAAATGACAAGTGTTGGTAAGGATGTAGAGAAATTGGAACCCTTATGCATTGCTGATTAGAATGTAAAATGGTGCAATTGCTATGAAAAACAGTATAGTTCCTCGAAAAATTAAACATAGAATTCCATATCATCCAGTAATTCCTCTTCTGAGTATATACACAAAAGAACAGAAAGTAGGGATTGAAACAGATATTTGTACACCCATGTTCACAGCAACATTGTTCACAATAGCCAAAAAGTGGAAACAATCCAAGTGTCCATCAATAGGTCAACGGATAAACAAAATGTTGTATACACATACAAAAGAATGTTATTCAGCTTTAAAAAAGAATAAGATTCTGACACATTACACATAAATGAACCTTGAAGGCATTACACAGGGTGAAATAAGGCAGACACAAAAGAATACAATTGTCTGATTTCACTTATATCAGGTACCTAGAATAGTCAAATTTATAGATGCAGAAAGTAGAAGAGTGCTTACCAGATGCTGGTGTCAGGGGGAAATGGTGAGTTTTTGTTTATACAGAGTTTAATACAGGATACAGAGTTTCAGTTTGGAATAATGAAAAAATTCTGGAGTTGGATAGAGGTGATATTTGTACAATAATGTGAATATACTTAATGCCACTAAACCATATACTTAAAAAATGGTTACAATGGTAAATTTGGTGCTGTGTTTATCACAATTAATAAAATTATTTGTGGAACAAAGGAAAGGGAAACCATCTCTAAAGCACCCTCATACATGGCAGGCATTGGAAAAATAAAACCGGTACACAGAGATATTTCAATCTTCATCTGTTGACTCAGTTTGTTTCCCCATTGTAAATGGCCTACCCCCACTTCAGCCGTTTACCTGTCCCCATGTCTAAACCCTCTAAGACCTGGTCTTGGACAGCTCTTCCATGATGCTGTCACCATCCACTAGTCTTCCTTCCTTCCTTGCTTCTCTACGTTGTCACTTCAGCTCAATGATGCACCAAATCACCTACCTGCATCCCAAACCATTGCCCTCTCCAGCTCCAGTTGCAGGCATGCTGGGAAATGGCCATCTTTCACATTCTTTGTCATGTTTCTCACCTCGCATCTCATTTATCACTTAACCTCATGCCCAGAGAACCCTGAAAATTTCATTCCCTCCTGTTATCAGAACCTGCTTTCTAATCCTTCACCTCAAGAGTGCCTGATATAAACATAAAGTATTGCCATTCTCAAAGATATTTGTAGTTTAACATGAGCTTAGAGTGAAAGCAAGACGGTGTAAAATTTTGAGCATCAGATAGCAGACAGAGCATTATTTTTGGAGCCAGGGAAACTTTTCTGGTGCTCCTGGCATCTGCTACATTGAGATCAGATGTGGATTCCTCATAGGGTGAGTAGTTCTGCCTGCCTCCCTGCCTCCTGCCAGCGGGTGTGCACTACTGGTGACAGGGTCTGAAGCATTTAGTGATACAGGTGGGTCCAGGGTATATATGAATCCCCAACCACCTCCATACGGCCTTGATCTATTTGACTTGGTGAGATCCTTTGATGAAAGCCTGACTCCTGAATTGCAGGATCCAGATGAGGACATTCAAAGGACTCATAAATCACAGGTGCCTCAATTTGAAAATGAGGATGAACACAGGACCCAGGCCTGGCCAGTCACAACATGTGATCTATCATCTCAGCTTATTTCAAAGTCAAGACATTTGCAGAAATGACCAGCACAGAAAAGAGCAGGGCCGGGAGATGAGAGAGACAAATTACAAATGTCTCTGCTTGACCTAACCATGACTGAAGTGTAAACTGAAGACAGAATTTTCAGTTGTGTGAGTCAATGCCTCTCCTTTTTGGCTTAAGCTTGTTTGAGTGGGGTTTATGTCTCTTGCAATCCAAAATACCTGGTCAACACATGTAACAACATCATCCTGTTTTCCTTTCTGAGCCCTTGATCCCTAAAACAAGATTCCTACATTCCTCACACTGAGAGCCATTTGAGCCCATCTACCATGTCCTGACTTTGTTGGACATTACACAGGTTCCCTCTGGCCTCCAACAACAAGTGAAATGAAATGAGTGCTTTTTCTCTTTCATCAATTTAGTGCAGCTTTTTTCCCTACCATGACTAGTAGGGCTGCTTGGATATCTTATTTTAGATTTTAGAAAGCTGAATGTAAGTTACTGAAACTTATCAACATTAAGCTGTGTTATTTAACAGCATACTTGTATTGAAATATTTTTTTTCTTCTACATTACTGGTCCAAACCTGTCAGTTTTTATTAGAGGAAGAAAAAAAATGACATTAAATGCTCAGATAAATGCCTAATATTTCACTATATATAATTTCCATACAAGAGAAAGGTTCTGTTGAAAAGCCTTCATTATTTATGATTCACAGTTAACTTTTTCATGCAGAAGCCATTTAAAACCTCAGAAAGTCATTACAGCTTGATAAGGTTTTTAGGCAATTCATTTATCACTGAATTGTTTCTCATGGAACAAGTTAACCTTGAGCACTATATAACAGGAAACACTGCCTTTGGCAGGGGTGTTGACACTGAGACAGCACTTTTCTTAGTAAGGAAATGGGCATCAATCCCCAAATGGTACATCTGGGGACAAATAATCTGAAACACAGATATTCAATGGGAGAAAGATATTTGGAAAGAGGTAAATGCTGAAGAGTACGGGTGGGATAGAAAAATTAGATATGGGTTTTCAATGTGTTAGGCCAACAGAAATTGGTAATGCAATCATACGCTGTATTTTGCCAGTCCCCTGTAGCAACTGGAAGGAGAAAGCCTCTTTTGATCACCAAGATCAAGTCTGGTTACTTTATGCCAACCCCCAAATGCCATAGTTCAGCGAAGAGTTTGCAAATTTACTCCAGAAGATTTGGCAAGCCTTTCTAGCTAATATCTATTTACCTGGAATTGAAATTTCTTTGAGAAAGTGTCAGAAATGGCATACTGTTAATTTAATATTATAACCACCCCAAATGGGGTAAACACATTCCTGGCTTTGACCACGAAAGTCACAACACCCATGATCTCAACCATCTGGTGATGTAGGAGTCTAAGCTGGTATAACGACTCTGGAGAAAAGTTTGGAAATGTTCAGTTAAACTGACTATGTGCATACCTCTCAATCCATGTATACAGGGGGTAATGATCAAAAGTTTTACTGTAGCATTTTTTTAAGGAAAAAAAGACTGAAAATAACTTCAATGTCCCTTGATAAGAAATGGATAAATACATTTCGGTAAGATAGATTACTATAGAGGAGTTAAAATAAACAACCTATCTGTCTCAAAATGTATAAATCTCAAAAACGTAATTTAGAGTCTATAACAATCATATAAGGAGATGTACAGTATGAGTTCATTAAAGTTTAAATAGTATATTATGTTGCAGATAAATAATATATGTAGTAAAAGTATAAAAAGTTCATGAACATAATAAACATCAAATTCAGGGGAGCGTTTACTTCTGGGAAAGGAAGAATTAGAAGCAGGATCATCATAATAGGGTGAAGGTATCTGGAATGTTTCATTTCCTATAAAAATGTATATCATGCTATTATGTCAGAATGGTGAGTTGTGGGTACCTGGATGTTTGTTGTTTATCCTATATACTTTTCTGTCTATTTAAAATATTTAATAATAATTAAAAAGAAAATACTGGCAAGCAAAAAAGAAAAGAAAAAGTATATATCTCCCCTGCCCATTCCTGAAATAACCTCTATTAAAATACTGATGTAAATCTGTCCAATGTTTTTCTGTGTCTCTGTGTCTTTGCCCAGATGGATAGGGAGGGACAGGGTGGCAGATCTTCAGATAACTTCAGTGACGAAAATGCTTTAGCAGAGCTCAGAAGGCTAGGTAATCTCAACCTTAAATTATGCATCTAGAGGATATAATTTTGCTAAGTTAAAATTAACAAAAAGAGAAACATTTCATTATTTAATATTTAAGAATTTGCATTAGCTCACTTCCCATCACTTATTTTGGTTTATTCGACGTATTTTCCTTTATCAATTTTTCAGAATTAGAGCATTTTAAATGCTTATAGAACCTACAGAATAAATATACAAAAGCATGGCTAATGAGAATAGACAATTCTGGCATTGAAGATGGGCATCGAATTTAAACCTCATTTTATAAGTGGTATTACTTGTTCTTTTCCTGCTTTTCTTCCTTTTTCTCATTTGCCTTCTAGAATTCCTTATGTATTTTAGCTACAATTCTCTTACCAGCTCTTGTCCCACTATTCTGTTTTCTTCTACTAACAATACACATGTGAACACTTAGCAAGAAAGGCTAAGATAAAACTTTCTGTGATTTAAACCATGATTTTCTTGCACTTTTAGCGCCACCTTATGGCAGTGTTCTGGTGTCAGAATCTATGCTTTCCTATTTTTGTTTTTGTTTCTTTATGTCCTTGAACTTTTCTGGCTGTTACTGTGTTAGTCATTTAAAGATATCTCGTTACATAGCAGTATTGTTCTCAACTTGTCTGCACAAGAATCATCTAGTGACATTTAAAAAATGGCAACACTAGGCTTCACTCCAGAACCACTGTCGGAGAAGCCTAACATTGATTTGTTGGACAAAACTAGATGTCATTTAACAAATATTCCGCTCCATTACTCACTGGAAAAAAAGTTTTATTCCCTGATTATATGACTATATATACTCACATTATAAAATTACTACTTATGGTTAAAAATGAATACACTTTAGAGATCCCTAAAGTATTTGTACTTGATGTAGAATAATTCTGACAGTTGCCTAGATTTCTTGCTATAGCTCTGCTTTCTCTTAATTAAAAAAAATTCCATCATTTTAGTGGTTAACTGTTTCTGCTTGGTTTAATATTTTAAATTTTGGAAAATATATTAATCACAGACAAGCATAGAGTCTAAAAAAACAACTCACCCCTCAAAATTAACAAATGTATACACTGTCATGTTAGTTTAAAATACTTACAGATATATAAAATATGTATAATATACATTTATATATAGTATACAGTTGACCCTTGAACAACATAGATTTGAACTGCACAGGTCCACTTATATTCTCATTTTTTTCAATAAATGCAGTAAATGTATTTTCTCTTCCTTATGATTTTCTCAATAATGTTTTCTTTTCTCTAGCTTACTTTATCATAAGAATGCAGTTTGTAATACATGTAACATACAAAATGTGTATTTAGCAACTTTGTTACCAGTTAGGCTTCTGGTCAACAGTAAACTATAAGTAGTTATGTTTTGGGGGAGTCAAAACTTATATGCATATTTTTGACTGTGCAGAGGGTTGGCACCCCCAATGCCCACATTGTTCAAGGATCAATTATATATAAAATATTATAGTAGAGCATAAAAGTTGGTTGGGAAGTCAAGGCTAACAAAAAAAGCAATGAGAACATGTGACTGCTAAACAGTGGCAATGTTGTGAGTGCAATATAATTCAGAAAAGAGAAAGACCAGCAGATTCATGGCAGAGTTGAGATTTGAGCAAAAACTTGAAGCTAGGGGAAAATTTCAATAAGTTGGAAAACAAAGAGAGCATTCTAGGTGGGAAACAACATGAGTCAAGGCCATAGATAGGAATGAGCATAATATAGTTTTTTCTAAAAGTCTTTCATATGGTCTAATAATAACACTTAACACTTTTTGAGCACTTATTATATGTAAAGCACTTAGAACAGTGCTTTACATACATATATTACCTTGTTTAACACAGCAACACTGTCATCAAGAACACACTACTCAGATCAATCTTTTCTGTTGCCCTTAGACAAGGTTCCCTCTCTGGGTCTTAGTTTCTCCATCTGTTAAAAACAAAGCAGTATATATAATATTGTTTTGTGCATGGATATATGCGTATGGGTAAATACAAAAGGGACTAAATAGAAAATGATAAACCTATTAGGATAAATTGGTAGATAAATGGTAACTTTATCTATCTATCTATCTATCTATCTATCTATCTATCTATCTATCTATCTATCTATCTATCATCTATCGATTGAAGAACTGCCAGACTGCTTTCCAAAGTGGCTGCATAATTTTACATTCTCACCAGCAGTGGACGAGGGCACCAATTTCACCACATTCTCGGCAACACATTATTAGGCGGCTTTTTGGTTTCAGTCAGCCTACTGGTGTAAAGTGGTATCTCATTGTAGTTTTGATTTGCATTTACCTGATGGCTAATGACGTTGAGCATCTTTTCAAGTGTTATTAGCTATTTGCATATCATCTTTGGAGAAGAGTCTATTCAAATCCTCTACCATTTTAAAAACTGGTTTATCTTTTTACTGTTGAGTTGTAAGAGTTCTTCATATATTCTGAATATAAGTCTCTTATCAGACATATGGCTTGTGAACATTTCCTCCCATTCTGTAGGCTCTTTTCACTTTCTTGTCTTTTTAAGTACAAACTTTTTAAATTTTGGTGGTCTATTTTTTCTTTTGTTGCTTGTGCTTTTAGTGTCATATCTAAGCATTCATTGCCAAATCCAAGGTCATGAAGACTTAGCCCTGTGCTTTCTTCTAAGAGTTTTATAGTTTGAGTTTACATTTAGGTTTTTGATTCATTTTGAGTCAATTTTTTTGTCCACAGTGTGAGGTAAGGGTCCAACTTCATTCTTTAGCTTGAGGCAGTTGTCCCAGCACCATTTGTAGACTACTCTTTCCCCATAGAACGGTCTTGGCAATATTGCTGAAAATCAGTTGGCCATAAATAAATGGGTTTATATCTGGACTCTCAACTCTGTTCCATTGATCGAAATCTTTCCTTATTGTACAACACTGTCTTGATCACTGTAGCTTTTGTAGTAAGATTTGAGATCAGAAGTGTAAATCATCTTTGTTCTTTTTCCAACTTGTTTTGGCTATTCTGGGCCCCTTGAGTTTCCATATGAATTTTAGTATCAGCTTGTCAATTTCTACACAGCCAACTGGGATTCTGATAGGAATTTGGTGAATCTGTAGATCAAGTTGAGTATTAACATCTTAACAATATTGTCTTGTGATCCATGAACATGGAAGTCTTTCCATTTATTTAAACCTTAATTTCTTTGAATGAGATTTTGTAGTTTCCAGAGAATAAGTTTTGCATGTCTTTTAAGTTTATTCTTAAGTAGCTTCTCTTTGATGCTATTGTAAAAGAAATTGTTTCCTTAATTTTCTTTTCAAATATTTCCCTGCTAGTGTATAGAAATAAATTGTTTTTGTATATTGATCTTGTATCCTGAAATCTTCTTGCTGAACTTAATTATATGTTCTATAAGTTTTTTAGTGGATTTCTTCAGATTTTCTACATCCAAGATCATGTCATCTGTGAATATAGTTTTCTTTTCCAATTTGAATGCATTTAATTTCATTTTCTGGCATGAAAGACAAATTGCAAACCAATAAAAAATATTGGAGTAATAATGTTATATTTGTAAGGAAATAAATTATGATCTGATGACTTGGGTAGCTACTTTAGATTGAGTGCAGGGAAATGCCTTCTGTGGGGAAATGACGTCTAACCTAAAATCTGAATTCTGAGTCTTCTAGTCAGTAAGAATAGCTAATGTGAAGGAACTAAAAGATGGGAATGAGCTTACTTATTGGAGGAACAGGTAGTCTAATGTGACTGGAGTGGAATAAGCAAGAGGGGAAAAGAGGCCTGAGAGGCAGTAAGGGGTTAGGCCATGTTGGATTTGATAAACCTGAGCAAAGGATGTGGGATTTTATTCTAGGTTTGGTGGAGTGCTATGAGAGTGTGAAAAAGGGGAGTGACGTGATATGATTCACTTTTCAAAATCACTAACGTTGCTTTGTGAAAGGTTGGCATGGAAGCCAGGGAATCACTTAGGAGTCTTTTTTTGTAGCACTTTATGTCAAAGATGTTAATGATCCAGAGTGGTGGTAATAGAAATGGGAGAAGGAAACAGACATAGCGTATATATGGGACTTGTTAATGAATTGAATCTGGGGGAGTGAAGACAAGAATAAGGAATAATTTCTAGGTATGTGGCTTGTGCACATAGGTGGGCAGTAGTGCCATTTATTCAACTGGGGAAAACTGAGCTTGAACAAGCAGGGAGTTATAGGGGGTAATGGGGAGATACATCACAAGTTCTGTTTTGGTTAAGCTGGAGACACTGGTATTCCAATTGGATGTCAAGTAGACATGTTGGATAAACAAGACCAGAACTACAAAAAGTGAGCTGGGGTCACTTGTTTTCAACTTGAAGGAAATGCCGATGAGCTAGGCAATCCAAGGTTAAATTGTTTCAAGAAGGGGTTGGAAAGTGCTGCTAGGCCCAGATTCCAATCCTAGTGTGTGGATTACTTTACCTCTCTGAACTTTCTTCTCCACCTACAAAATGGGGATAATACCTGATTTGCAGTGTGTGTGTGTGGGGGGGGGAAGAGGGCAGGAAAGGGGTCATCGTGAAACTAAAGGAGCTATGGCATATAAGAGCGAGAGAGCACTATCCACAACATATATGTTTAGCAACTACTATTCTACACTATCTCTAGCTTGATAAGAAATGACCTTGTCATAGACAAGTAGTAAGAGCCAAACTAGCTACATTTTCTCAAGGAAAGAGATGGAGAGCTATGGTGTAGCCTTCACTCTCTCCCTCAGTAAACCTCTTTGAAAACAGCATAGATCAGGAAACCTACCTCTTTGTACAAATGCTATTTACTCTGCCTATATAAGGCATGACATTTAGTATAATAAAGTAACGAATAATGTCATAACAACCACCAAAGTATTAGGTGCCTCTTTTCTTTCTTGCACGAGATACACACAATATACATAAGTCTTAACAGCTCAAGTTATAGGAAGAGGGATATCAAACTATCGTCTTAAAGAATTTATCTACTTTTTAAATATTAAAATAACAATGCAATGACAATGATAGTTAACATTTATAAAGGGCTTCCTATTAGTCAGAAAGTATTGTGATAATTGTCATAGATCTATGTCATTTAATCCCCTAACAATCCTGTAAGGGTGGAAATAATATTATCCTTATATCATCTTCTCCAACAGATAAGCTTTAAATGAGGGTGGGAAAATTAACCTACTAGAACTGGACTGGCCAGGTATCCCAGCACCTTTTAACTGAAAGGTGTGAGAAGGTGGGATTTATAATAGTTCCTCAATGAACAGTTGAAGGTTAGCTAAATAATTAATTCCAGGTACTGGAGATGAAAGGAATTTTTTGTTTGTTTTTATATTAAAATTTGCCTTTAGCAGGTTAACATGATAGGACTTCAGCCTCAGCTTCCAAAGCAATTAGCACATCTCACAATATCTGGCTACCTTTCTGAAGGAAAACAACAAAATGATACAACAGGGTGGAATCGGCACTCTTACTGGATAACCTTTTCTACAGTATTTTATCCTTTAAATGTTTTACTGAATCTTTCCAGGATAATCTCATTTAAAACAATCTTCAAATATACAAAACTCACCTTTTCCATGAGAACCTATGCTAGAGCCAACCCAGACCTTTCTGAGACGATGGAATGATTCAGATCAAGGGACTTTTCAAACTACTTTGTGATTAACGTTTATTCCAATTAAAGAAATGTGAATTCAGAATTAATGTAACGTGAAACCTTAAAGTATGTGGCAAAAGAAATGCTATTAAGAATTTGATTAAAATGTTCATGGTACCTGTGCTTTGTACTACAGATATTAACAAAATAAAAAGAACATTCTGAAGACAATCAAATTTTGATAAATTCTGGTTTGTAAAAATCAATTCATTGGTTCAGTCCCCTCCAAGAGAGAAGCAAGTTGCCTTGTTATCATCAGTTAAAAATCAAAAGAGCATGTTTTCCTCTTCTGGTTGTGACCATCACAGCACTAGATAACATGTACAAACCTAATTCCTTTTAATCAGACAATGTAGTAAACTAAACAAGACTGGTAATTAGCAGGGTTTACAGATCATGCACTATAAAACATTTTCCTTCGAAAATAAAAATTTTATAATCTATTTCAAAAATATCAATTAAAAATATGTAAACTGCAACAAAGTTTCCAAACAGAAGTTCAAAAACCTTGGCCGAGCCATACATGTAACATTAAATAACATCTAGTTTTATCAACTAAAACACTCACTAAAAATAATGATTTCTGTATGTGTATACTGAGTGTAACACTTCAACATTTCAATAAAAATTGCTGTTTTGCCGCACATTATCAAAGTCTGTTCTTTAAATAATTTGAAGAAATTTCAATTCTAAGGCAAATGAAGACTAAAATTAGAAGCAAGCATCTTAAAGTTTTCAGAGACCTACATATAAATAATTTCCAAACATAATTTTTATATGCTTATGTTTTGGAAAAAATTTTCCCTGAGTATTCTTTCTGCTTGGTTAGAAAAATTAAAACACGATCTATAGAATAGAATTTTGATTTCTCTTGAATGTATGCAATTTTTCATCTATCAAATGTATTTGGGAATCTTTCCTTCCAGATATCTCTAAAGTAGTTAGTAATTGTAACTGTTTTAAAGGGCTATTTGAATGGCTATAGGAATATGGGTGGGTTTTGGAGCCCTGAGAACTGTATAGTGGGTATCTCATACAACTGAAATGATTTACCATCCTAACACTATCAATGGTTATTTTAACAAATTCAGAATGGCACTGGCTTCACAGAGGAAAGAGGTAATAGGCAGGAATTCCAGCTCAGATGACCAACAGATAAGCATTAATAAGTAAAAGAAAAAAAAATTGGATTAACATTGTGCTTTCCATACAATAACACTGAAAAAAAAATTAACCCTTCCACCCAACACAGGAAATACCTCACCATGAAACTTTATTTAATGAAGTCTTGAGATCTGTCACTCCTTAATATTCACGCAAACTTAAAATTAGCATCATTGGGAGTTAAATCACACAAATTGCACTTCTCAATGCTATCCTAAGATTTACAGCCCAAAAGACATACTACAATCAGTGCACATGCACAGTACCACTACCAGCTGTGTTCCCCTAATTTTCTAAGATCTTAAAAATCCCTAGCTACTTGAGAGTTTAGGCTTCTTCTCTTTTAAATAAATAAATTAAGGATAACAAATATTAGGAGTCTTAACTATGCAAATGTGTAATATTAATTTTCTACATAGCCTAGCATCACATTAAAGGAACATTAGATTTAAGTTTCATATTGACAATAAGATTTCATAAGACCTAACTATATACTTCCCTTAGCATTATGATTTGTGTGGTTTGCAAGAATAATTAATAAATAACTTAAAACATTTAGAAGTCATCGTTCTGAAGATCTTCAAGAAATGAGTAATTTCTGATGTTCAGAGGTGTGGCTTCTGTCTTTTTAGTTAAGGTGCTTTACGCAGGGCGCCCTGGACCCCAACGGCTTTTAGACCTAGATTTTTTAAACAGAAAAGAAGGTTAGAGGTGCTTCTAAAACAATAGAAAGTTGCTGTTCCTTAGGTTATGCTTGCTTGACAGTATCAAATTTAATGAAACTTCATGTAGCTCCATAATCCATTTTTAAAAACACTTGTAATCAGATGTATTTTGGAATTTGGCTATTTTTTGATTTGGGCAGATAATATGGTACATACATTGTACATTATAGATCTGGAGCAGTACTCCATAATCAAACACATTAATGTTTCTTCAGTAACAAGTGAGATAAACAAAAACTATAAATAGCATCATAGTAGCTCAGTTTAGGTTTGAGCTGACACAGACATGTGAAAAAATCTTGTGGGTTTCAAAGCTTTCTGGATTTCAGAATTGCAGATATGGCATTTGGATCTGTAGTAGTAATGATAAAATCTCAGGAACTCTTAACCTTTAAAAGAAAATCTGTGATATAAAATGACACAGGACCCACGATTAGATTTTATGGAGAGAACAAAATAAAACAAGAAATGAGAAAGACTTCAATGATTTATCTAAAGTTACATATAACTGGATAAAAAGTCTAATTCACAGTAGCACTATAGCTTGCATTTCTATCAGCAGTTGGGTCAGAACAGAGCCTAATCAATAAACAGAAAACTTTTTTAAAAACTATACTTTCATTAAATTTTGTGCTTATGATCTTTTTAAGTCTTAACTTTTAAGTTGAAATCTGGTTCTTATTGATGTCTTGATCTAATCCTTGAAACCAAACAAAACCAAACTCAAATTATGTGCTTCTAGTATATAATTGTCCCTAAAAAAGGATCAAAGTCAATGGCATTCTGAATTTGTTTATGCTTACTTACCTTGTGTTTTTCTCTGTACTGCCCTGACGTGCACTTACTGGCACTGAGGCCTTGATTTGCGCTTCGAGCCTGGAATAAATACCTCCTGCAAACTGCAAAATAAAAGGAGCAAATTCAGTTATCTTTACAGAATCAATAACAGTTGTGCTTTATTAAAATGACATTACTTTTTACTTAAAATTCAGGTTCTTTGACTTCTAATTTACATGTATACTTTTACAAACATTAAAATTCACCCTTTTTTAGTAAACATGTCTGAGTTTTGACAAATGCATACAATTGTGTAACCAATGTTACAATGGATAGAACAGTTCCATCACCCCAGGAAAATCCCCTTGTGCATCTTTTTAAGTCAAATGATTTGACACTACCACTACTTGGTACTGCTGATCTATTTTATGTCCTACAGTTTTGCATTTTCCAGAACATTACAGAATTAGAATCATATAGTCTGTAGCCTTTTGAATCTGGCTTCTTTTACTTAGCCTAATGTAGAAGAGACTTACTGATGTTGAGTCATGCGTCAGTGGTTTGTTCTTTTTTATATATACCACAGTTCTAATCATTTTCCAGGTGAAGGACACTTGGATTGTTTCTAGTTTTTGATGATTTTTAATAAAGCCACTATAAACATGTATGAATTGATCTGTATGGTGAGTAAATATGTAATGTTATAAGAAACTGCCAAACTGTTTTTCCAAAATGACCATTCCTTTTGCATCCCTACTTGCTATATATGAGTTTGAGTTGCTCCACATCCTTGCCAACGTTTAAAATTTTTTTTTAGATATTCTCGTTGGTGTATAGTGATATATCACTGAAGTTTTAATTTACATTTCTCTAATGACTAATGATGTTGCATCTTTTCAGGTGCTTATTTGCCCCTGTATCCTTCTTTCAAGAGGTGTGTAGTTAATCTTTTGCCCATTTCTTTTTATTGAATTATTTTATTGTTTTGAGAGTTCTTGATATATTCTAGATACAAATCCTTTACTAGATAAGTGTTTTATACATATTTTCTCCTAGTTTACAGCTTGTATTTTCATTCTATTAACAGTTTTTCAAAACGAACAACTATTAAATTTCGATAAATATTTTTCTTTTATAAATCATGGTTTTGGTGTTGTAGCTAAGAAATATTTGCCTAGTCCAAATCATAAAGATTTTTTCTTATGTTCTGTTTTAGGAGTTTTATAGGGAACCAAATTTTTTTTTAAATTAGGGGCAAAAGTTATTATAATTACATAATATCAATAGTAATGATAATATATGTTATGACTAGTATATAATTCTAGTAAAAGTAAAGGTATTTCTAGTCATCATTTTTAGCAAGATAACATCTTATTTTAGAGATAACATCTAAGCACTGCATTCAGGCTTGATCAAAATCAGCAACTTCTAGAAAGCTGCCCTCTGGATAGCTGGCATTTGGTCAGCTGCAATTCATCCACTCTTGGTGTGTCATTACACTTTCAGTGATAATGTACTTTACTATGTGTATTATCCATGGACCAGGGATAATTGGAGGTGGTAGAAAACTTTTACATGAATAAACTGCTTAACTGGGACAGAATATAAAATATATACAAATATTTAAATTATTTTTTAAAAATTCTGCCTAAAACATCTTTACACTCCTCATAATAGGGTCTATGGCCATGCCACCCTGAATGTGCCTGATCTCATCTGATCTTGGAAGCTAAGCAGGATTGGGCCTGGTTAGTACTTGGATTGGGAGACCACCTAGAAATACCAGGTGCTATAGGCGTTAAAAATAAGTAAATAAATAAGTAGGAAGGTATATCTAAGCAAGCACAATACAATAGGTACACAATCCTTACTTCTTTTGCTTCCTTTGACTTGACTCGGTCCAGATCACCCAATCTCATCTTTATTAGGTGCCCTGTAATTTCAGACATCCGTCGCTGATCTGAAGGTAAAAAATAATAAACCTCACTTTTATAAGGATGATTTATAACTTTTATTTCTTAAAAAGGATTGCAATTATCAAGAGTTTATGAAACTATCACTAAATATCATTTTACAGGCACACACATCTATTTATCTTTGAAGAATTTTAGGCAACAAGTGGCAAAATGGCTCATACTACATGGAACATCGTTCTGTGTTTAAGATTATTATAAATCGGCCTAAAACACATTCGGTCATCTTTGGAGTGAAAGTAGTAGGCAAAAGTCAGTGCATAAAACAATACGTTATCTAGTAATGAAGCTCTAATTGATGCCTAAGGGAATGTGCTAATTCTGGACCTTATTCCAGTTGAAATCCTTAAAGTGATTCAGCATGCTCCATAAAAGATTTTTATTATTATTTAGACCTAATTTGTACATTATCCAAATAATAAAACTTACCATCTTCTCTTTGTGCATCCTGGTTGAATCTCAAAGATCTTGTGACATCCCATTTATTCTTCTGCATACTTACACTATTGAAAAAATTAAACAAAAGTCAGCACTGATACTTTAAGAGTGGACATCTGATTGGGGTAAAGAGTCATACTCACATGAAAGGAGACACATCTCTAGACGTTGACTGAAAAAAAGTTGACAACAGTAAGGCCCAGTTAGAACATATTTACTGCTTAGTGATATAGTTAATAATAAAAATAGTTACATTTATGGAGTGCAAGATACTATACCAAGAGCATTACAAGTATTAGTTCATTTAAGTCTTGGCAACAACCATGTGAGACAGGTGCTGTTATTATCTCTATAATAACACAGGTTCAGAGAAGTTAAGAAACTTGTCTGAAAAGAAAGAAACCTAGAATTTGAACCCAATTTTATTTGTCTGCCATGGAAGCCCCACTTATACAACCTTTTAGAATTTACCCATTTGTGTGTCTGTAGTACTTAACATGAAGGTAAATGTACAACCTGTTCAATGTAATTGTGTGAAAATTGTCTCAACTCCAGCCTTTCATACATTTTTGGAATCCATGGTTTCTCTTTTAGCCAACAGTGGTTATTACTGTCCTCTTATTCCTACCTTGCTTTTTACCCCCTCCTTTGAAATTACAGGAAAATAAGAATTATTTTAAAAGATCATAAAATACAATTTACTTTTAAAAATCTTACAGTCTGTATTATTTAAAAATCTACTTATTTTATAGTCTATTTATCTTATTTTAAATTATATATGCCATTTTTTGAATAAATATTGGTTCAAAATTCAAAAGGCATAAATAGCACATATAGCAAAAAGCCTGTTCCCAGACATTCAGTTCCCTTCCTTAGAGGAAACCAATCTTACCAATTTCTTGTGTAGCTTTCCAGAGATATTTCATGTACATACAATGAAATTCATATATATTCCTCTTCTATTCTACACAAATGGCAGCATAATATGCCACTATACATACTGTTCTGCACTTTTCTTTTTTCACCTGTCAATATATCTTAGAGATCTTTAAAATCAGTCTTTATAGAACTTCTTCATTCATTTTACACTGCTAGTATTCCATTGTGGTATTCGTTACTCTTTTTTTCAGATTTGTCCTGGCTATACTTGCTTGCTTATTTCTCAATATAAACTTTAGAACAGTAACAGATAATTTAGAGTTACCTTCTCCAATGCTTTTTCTTTTTTATGACCACAGGGTGAAGACATCTGCTTTTTTGGTGGTTTAGTGAACTTCTTTGGCTTCTCCTTTTTCCCTAATAACAGAAAATTAATGTTATGAACATAAGTTCCATATATTTCTCCAATGTACTTGTTACTTCTAAACAGTAAAAGCATTAAAAAAATTGTTTTTTAAAACTAATAAATTACCTCTGAATAAAAAGTAAATATGTGGGGAAGCCAAACTGAAAGTGCTTAATAGGGGTTCATTTTAATTACTTTTCTTCTTTCTACTTGGTGTAAACCTTTGGGGGGGGGGAAATGAGGACAATGAATTCAAAGTTCCAATGAAATTAAATATAGAAAAATATTAAGGAAAACTATGCATATTTATTTCTCTGAATCTACTTTGAAAGTTAAGCCATCTCCTAATTCTGAAATTTTTATGTAAAAAATAACTATAATCCAGAAAAATATAATTTGAGAATTAGAGGAGAGAAGAACTCAAAAATCTTTAGAATGTTTTTTGCTCAGGCACTAGGTGGAGCTATGAAGGTAAAAATGGAGGTAGGACAGAATTGATATTGGGAAGGAGATTTGAAACAAATTTATCCTGGACTTGGGCATTCCTACAGTCAGTATTCTGAACTTTTGTTCTGGCTGACAGTTTAGTAGAAAAAGGAAAGGGGCAGAAAAGAAGGGAAAGAAGCATTTTTCTAAAAACAATGTGTAAAGATAAGGATCCTATACAGTGGATCACTATTTCTTAAACATCAATTACGGCAGGTTACAAATTCCTTCCAAAGAAAACTATTATGAAAACAGAACAAAGATATTATAAACAACCATTTCCAGGCACTGGCAAATAATTAAAGGCAGGTAGAAATTGAATGTTTACTTTTGAAAGATCCATGAGGTAAAAAAACTGTTTATGGCCTTCTTGCCTGATGGCACTTCCCAACCTCCCAGCTCAGTGAAGAAAATTGTAGCTTTATGAGCACTAGAGAAAAGATGATAGAGTTCAAAGAAACAGAGAAGCTGGAAATTTAA